>CM061030.1:28080000-29280000 GCA_030763125.1 Hippophae gyantsensis
TAAAATTTTGAGAACACATCATTCTTATTCTTTAGAAAATACACCCAAACATAACAGGAGAAGTCAACAATAAAAGTCAACATATATCGGGCACCACCCCTAGACACAACATGAGAAAGATCCTAAAAATCTAAATGAATATAATCAATAGTACCTTTCATTTTATGGATGGTTGTACTGAACTTGATACCACGATGTTTTTCATAGACACATTGCTCACAAAAATCAAGCTTCCCAGTTTTCTTATCACTAAGCAAATCCCGTTTACTTAAAATAGACATCCTTGTCTCACTCATATGCCCTAACTGTATATGTCATAATCGAGTAGTATCTGAATCTTGATATGATGAGGACAAAACTGAAACACTGCCAATTATAGTGCTACCCTGAAGCACATAGAGGCTACGCGACAATTGCCCTTTAATAAGAATGAGAGCACCCTTACTAACTCTTAAAACTCCATCATCAACTACATACTTGTAGCTTTGTGAATTAAGAGTACCCAAAGATATCAAGTTCTTTTTCAAATCTGGAACACGACGAACATCTTTCAAAGTCCTAACAATACCATCATGCATCTTAATTCAAATAGTACCAATACCAACAACCCTCATCAATAGACTGATAAGAAGCAAACCAATCCCTACTAGGGCACATATGGTAAGTGCAACCCGAATCAAGAATCCAAACATCTCTAGGAGAACCAACAGATATTGATAGAATATTTTTACCATTGGAATAAAAAATCTCTAGGAGAACCAATGGATACTGATAGAATATTTTTACCATCGAAATCAGAACTATCTGCAACACCATCAACATCATTAGTACCAGAAGATGTTGTGGTAGATTTTCCTTTAGCTTTGAGTTTCAGACAATTTACTTTTCAGTGCCTTTCTTGATGGCAATAGTTGCATTTATCTTTTCTTTTTCTAGATTTAGATCTAGACTTGCCTCTATTATTGCTTGTGTCTTTTTCTTGACTTCTACCTTTAATAAATAAACTATTGCTATTATCATTGTTGCTTGTAGATACTTTTTTCTTCAACTCTTTGGAATTCAAAGCTGTTTTGACATCCTCTAAAGAAAGTGTCTTGCCCATATAACATGGTATCAACAAAATGTTCAAATGAATGAAGTAAAGAACATAATAGAACTAAGGCCTGATCCTTATCATCAATCTTAACACCACCATTTTTTAGATCACGAATAATTTTAGTAAATTCATCAAGGTGATCGTGTAAAGGTGTACCTTTTGATATTCTGAATGTATACAAACGCTGCTTCAAATATAACCGACTTGTCAAAGACTTGGTCATATATAAATTCTCCAATCTAAGCCATAACCCAGCGAGAGATTTCTCATCATCAACTTCGCATAGTACTTCATCAGACAAGAATAATTGAATTGAACTGAGCATTTTCCATCAATGTATTTTTTCTTCATCAGTCAATTTTTATGACAATTTATCCTTGCCTTTAAGTGTCTTAACAAACCCTTTTTTAACTAATACGATCCGTATTTTCGTTTGTGAGAGATTGAAATCATTCCTACTATTGAATTTCTCAATTTCGTATTTGTCCGCCATGACAGAAAATCTAATATTAAATAAATAGAAACATAACCCAAAAAATATGAAACCAATCAGATAATCAGAAGCTCAAAATAAATTCAAAAGAGTAAACTTGATCAGTTCTAATAAATAATAGAATAACCCAATGCTCTGATACCAATTTCTTATAAATTAGCACCAATGGAAGCGAAGTTTAAGTCCAATTTTGGTTGCAAAACTATATAATAATGGGTAACAGCAAAATAATAAGCAATGAGAAAATAAATGACACATAATGATTTAAGTGATTTAACTTTTCAATCTGAAAAGTCTACTTCACTGACGACGATATATTAAGGAAAATCTACTAATAATTAAATGAAAATATAAACACCAAAATTCATAAAGTTTCACAAAATACACCAAAATAACCCAAAATCTCTCTCTCTAATTTACTGGTAATATACAGTAACATAAATTAACAAACTTGCTATTAAATCAAATATTACCATACAAATGAGAGAAACTTCACCAATAACAGCAGAAATGGACAGCTTATCCTTGGGGATGATTTTCCCTCTTTTCTTCTATTCAGCAGTCTCTAAATATATATCTTCACTCAGAAAAAAATGACTGAAATAGCGGAAGAAAGTTATAGCTGAAGATGGCATTGAGGATGATGATTTTTTGCTAATGGCCGAATGGGTTGATAGCTGGTCGGCTGAGGCCTATGGTTTTCGCGATAAGGGATGGGACTGGTGGTAGCTGAGTTGTTGGTTGATGATGGTTGCAAACAGAGGCAGATTGGATGGCAAGATTGAAGCAACAACTCACTCTCTCTCTTTGTTATATAAATATTGTCTCGACTAATCAGCTAAGAAAGCAAAAGGCAATATATATATATATGGCAAACAAAAGATAGGGTTTAATAGATTTTGGTTTGAGTTGAAAGTTGTTTTGGGTCATAATTTTAACAATACATATGACTTAAAAGATATCTGAATTTATATATATAATTTTTCTCTATTTTTGAAATTACATTCTAAAAGGTTGGGAAAGTTTTCCCATTCGAAATTTATTATAGGGTAAGAAATAACAAGCCATTTTTATTATTAATATGCCCCAAAATTTTGGTGGTTTAGCTTCCATTTTCTGAATGATGATATTTTGCTCCTGTTCTTTTCTTTCACTTTTCTCATTTATGCCTGGTGTACAGCTATGGTGGATGCATTGGTTTCAAAAACCGTTGCATGGGAGAAGGAAAAAGGCATTGAGTTCACATATGATGGTGTAAGTATATGTCGTGTATATTTGAAGTCTCTTTAATCTTCAAATTTTAAAAGGTCAGACATGTAAGTTTTGTTACATTTTTTTCTTGTTTTAGATCCGACTGCTTTCCATGCTTGAAGAGTATACCATATTACAGCAGGAAAAGGAGCAAGAACGCCGTAGACTACGAGTAAGAAAATTGCATCTTGTTCTGAGCTCTCTTATCTGTTATATCTTTTTGAGCCAGCACAGAACTTATGCATGCTTATATACCCATTCATGGTATAAATCTTAACTCAGGACCAGAAGAAACTTAAGGGGCAACTCATTGCTGAGCAAGAGGCTCTTTATGGGTCAAAACCAAGTCCTATGAAGCCTCAAAGTGTCAAAAGAGTGCCTAGAATGTCAACAGGAGGGGTAAGCAACAGAAGAATCTCTCTTGGAGGAACAATGCATCAAACTCCTAAACCTGATTCAAAAACTACTCATCACAATTCACGTCCCAGTAGCAGGATGAGTGACCGAAGCGTGCGAAGTGAGCAATTCAATGACCACCTGGATGATTGCTTTTCAGTTTTATCCACAGGTAAACCCTCTATAGCTGTTTTGTTGTTTTTTACTAGTGTTCGAATGTGTTCCTTACCTTTTAATGTTCATTCAGGCAGAAGGGGTTTAGATGCCGCTGGTCTCCCCATTCGCAATCACTCATTTGGGGAGCCACTAATGATGCGGAAACCATTGTCCCCAGTTTCTTCTAAGGGATCGTTGAAGACGGCTTCTGAAGATATCAATACATCTAATAGTGAGACAATACAGAAAACGCTTACTTTCAACACTCCCTCGAAGACTACTATTGATGATGAGAATAAGACTCCTAAGGTGCCAATTCCTTTGCCTTCTACACCCTCAACGGTATCAGTTCCCATGCAAACAGCTATGACCCCAATGCATTATGGGGCAACAATTGTTGAAGAGGACACTGAAGAGATTGAATACTCGTTTGAGGAAAGAAGGCTGGGCTTTGTGCTTCCAAAAACACATGTAGAGTACATACGAGTTTAATTTACAATGCCCATGCCCTTCTTTTGAGATACTTTATATTATCAATTTAGCATTAATTCTATCTACCTCGTATGGGTCCTGTGGCAATTTTTTTTTTCAGCAAGTCAATTGTAATTGCCTTATTTGGGTTTTCTCAATTGTGTATGTAGCTACGGCCTACGGGCATTGAACATGGTCTTAGTCTAGGGATTTATAAACCAACTCCACCCTGGTTTGATTTGATTTGATTTTATCTTTTGAGTGGGTGTTTGCCACCATGTCTGCCAGATTTTCTTTTAACTTTTCCTTCATTCATTCTGATTATCAAATGTTCTAATTTTTTTTTATCAAACTATATTTGAGGATACGAGGATTTGAATATGTAGAAATGTCAATCATTTACTAACTGTACTAGAAGGTGGTTGACGTTTTTTTTCTTCATAATTTCTTTGCTTAATCGAAGAATGTTTTAACCTTATTAAAAAAAACTTTGTTCTTTTCCCGATGTTTCATGCTTTAAGAAATAATTGTTTTTTTGATATTTCAGATCCATCAGATCCTAGTAAATTTTGGTTAAAGTACCAATTTCATTCTTTATGTATATAAAAAGTAACAACCATGTAATATGGCAATACTCGACCATATTGTTGATGAAGTAACATATATTATTAAATGAAATATTAGTATTATTTTACTACATTATGTAAAGTTTAATTCTAGAACTTAGTTATAGAGAACAAATTATAGTGTTAATGTGTTGTACATCTAACATTTAACTTGACATAGCTCGTTTAAGTTATTACATTGCAAAACATGTATTCCGCTTTGGAACATTTATTAACTTCATGTTTCGTTTTTGGCTTAATTAAATTAGAATACTTCTAAATAAAAGATTATGCACTTACACACTTTTAAACCCACGTCACATTATGAGTTTTTTATTTTATTTTTTCAAATACATGCTATGTTCTAGATATACCATAATATCATATCATTGTTTGTCATTTTTTTAACCTAATTTTTTGGTACAATTTTTGTTGTATAAATGTATGCGTCATTAATCATGGATACACATGTGGACAAAATTACATAGTAGGTTTAGCAAAATAACAAATGAAAACAAAAAAATAAATTTCTTATTTAATTAGGTTTAAGACTAAATCTAAAAATCTATTACTTATCCAATTTGAGTATATTTATAGGATAAATCTCAATAGAAAATTGAAGAATAACAACAATAAGTGATTGAGTTTAGTAGTTTTTTATATAAAATTATTAACTTTAGATATAGTAACATAGATAAAATAGAATTGTTTCAAGTACCATAGAATCAAAAACACTATTTGTTTCAAAGAGAGGAGAACGGGTTATTCACATTTCATTTTATGGATAAAGGCGAATTGAAAACTAAGTAATGATAATTCTAAAGATTCTCTAAAAAAAAATAAAGATATCTTTTACGTTATTCAAAATATGTGAAAATATCCAAGTAATTTTTTCTTACTAAGAAAAAGATACAAGTTCGATTCTTATTATCCATCCATGACCATTTAAGTGAGCTAATCTCGTTCATAATGTTTGTATATTTAATCGCACAAATTACATAATATCATAATTAACTATTTTGAGTATTATTCATTTGTTGAGAGAGTTTATAAATAAATATAAATTTATAGTATTATTATATGTATTAAATTAATCTATATCTTCATATAGTAAATCTTTCACTATTTTATATAGTTTCATATTCACAGTTAATATTCATAAAATATTTATTCTAATCACTCTTTTATATCCGACCCGAACGAATGACCTTAGTATGTATTATTATTCAAAAATAATTACATGAAAATAAAAAAATAAAATTGTAATAATTATATCTATAGTAATTAAAAATAAAAATAAGAGGACAACTTATTCTAATCAAATTTTAATTTAACAGAAAAAAAAAAGACAAAAGGAGTTGGCTTTACAGCTTTCTATATAATTTTTTAAAATATAAATTTATTAAATTAATTAATTAAATAACAATTTTTGAAACGGATCTTTTCCCTTTTCCAAATTCATTTATATTAAAATTTAGTATTCTCAGGCCATGCCCATTTATTTTTAAATCAGTTTTATTAAATTTCCAAGACGGACTTCAACCATTTTCTTAACCGAGATTGATACTTTGAATTTTGCAATTAACGTAATAATTTTTAATTAAATTCACCAATATTTAATTATATATTTTATATTATTTTTTTAATTTTCCATTTTCAACTTTATTTATTTCTCTACTTTTCCTGCAAAACCTAAATTCTCATCATCCGAAATCAAACAGAAAATTTCTTGTATTTTCCATATGATAATTGGCAGTCATTCATAATTTTTGGTGAAATTCGGTGTCACCATTGTAGCTTTGTGCATGCTCCTCACGATGGAAGTTGAGCTCACACAAATATACAAAAACTGTTGATCTTTTGTTCTCGATCTTCCAGTATTCAAAAAAGGATTTGGGTTTTGAAAGTTCAATTTTCATGAAATTTAATAGATTTTTCAGCTCCTCATTCATCAGCTGTTTCTGAGCTCCTGATTCTGAAATTAGCTGAAATTAACATACTCAAAAGATCGAAATTTCGGTGGGTATTCTCTTTAAGTTCAAAAATTTGGGTAAGTTTTAGGGGTTTAGGATTTAAAGTATTTGTTTAGGTATTTGCTGTCTGTGGTTTATTATAAGTTCATGGAGGAGAAAGAAAGCTCGGCTTTTCAAGCTCCAGAGAACTTTAGGGTTGAACAAAGAAGCGATATTCCTAACCCTAATCAATTAAGAGAGCCTATAATGTTTTCAGAAAGTACTGTAGCTTCACCTATGCCGGTCAGTGTAGTAATGCCCGGGACGGAAGTGAAAAAGAAGAGAGGCAGGCCAAGGAAATTCAGAACAGACGGAGCAGCGTTTTTGGCTCTGTCGCCGATGCCGATATCGTCGTCAATTCCGCTCACTGGAGAGTTTTCGGCTTGGAAACAGGGTCGACCCATTGAGTCAATGAAGAAGTCACACAAGTATGACGTTTTTGAGAGTGCAGGTAATAAAAGATGTCAATTCCGAGCCTTTCGATTGTTTAAATTCAAAATTATTCTTCTTTTCCTCTTTTTTTTTTTTTTTAATATCAAGATCTGTTGGCTTTTGTAAGTTTCTGGTGTCTGACTCTGAACCCTAACTTTATAGTTGCATAATTTAATGTTAGGAATTTGGAAAATCTAGATATTTGGGTATAGCCGTTTTGGTCGTGCAGTTGATTTTGGATTTAGTTTTATTGTAACGTTTAAAAGGAATTTTGTTGGAATTGGTGCAAGAGAATGGACCCTTTAGTAAAAGTAAACAGGTTTGTGGTGTTTGCTTGCTGTTAATTATTTTCGCTCGTAGTTGACTTAATGACTTTTTAAATTGTAGATTATAATATTTTTGATTAAAGGAAAGTTATTTTTGCTGGAGTTGTTTGTGTGTGTGTGTGTGTTTTTTTTTTTTTGTGAATGATGGGATTTTTAGTTGGGAATCTACTGAATAGTTAGAGTCCAATAGTTGGGTGACAGTGACTGGGATTATGATGGGTCTAATTTGGTGATTATGTCTGAAAACTTCTGACTCTGGGAATAGATGTCATGGGTCTTGATAAGAAAGAAGTGATGTACCACAAAAATATAATACAGGCAGATGATGTAATACTAACACTTCGTTTCAGCAGAAAGTTTTGTTAGTAAACAGTTTGTTACTCAAATTTCTTTCTTAATTATCTTCAACCATTTTGTATCTTAAATCTCAATTACATAAATTTGGTATGACTACTTTACCCTTCAACTGCTGAACTCTAATAATGGTTGATTAAGTACCCCCTTGTAACTTAATAGGGTCTGCATGACTCTATAAATGATGTACGACCTGTACTGTTAGCCCTATAAGTTTGTAGCTGTTCTCCAATTTCTAATTTGAAGATTTACTGATATATATTTTTTCCCAGCAAAAACTTCATGGGTTTTTCTAATTTCTTGAACTCTGAAACTGGCTAACTGGGTCCCAACCATGTAGGACTTTTTTCTTCTTCCAACCCAAGACATGTTTCTCACCTGTTTATTTTTCAAATTTTCTAATGTTAGTGACAAAAGAGTACTTTGGCCTGATGACTGTGACCTCTTAAATTTTTTGTCGTAAATTGTAGTTACAAATAATGGAATAATTATAGCACAGACTTCTTTAGGTGTTATTGTGCAAATTCAATTTGAGATATTTATATTCTGTCATTGAGATCTTTATTTATTTATTTATTTTTCAGGTGAAAGAATTGCATTCTCTGTTGGTGCAAATTTCACGCCTCATGTTATCACTGTCAATACTGGCGAGGTATGCCATTGAAATATAATAAGATATAAGCCTTAAATAAAACCATCTAAATATAGCTATTTGATCCCTGTCTATGTTGAGCAGTCACTGCTAAATAGATATTGTTGGTGAACTACTTAAAATTGATATTCATCATTACTTATATCATGAGATAGTTGAGTCTAAAATAGTTCATCATCTTCTTTTCAATCTGATGCATTTGGTTTGTTTAAATCATTAATATCGCTTGTTATCTTAATTTTTAGATGCTTATTGGACATATCAACTGTAGATAATTTGACTGAGATTACCAATTATGTTGAAAATTTCTCACGTAATATTTTGGATAATTTGTTATCGTGTGGTTCAAATCTGGGGCTTGAAGAGGGAGAGATTGACTTCAAGTATTTTCTATTGATATAATATGACATACTTTATGTTGTCACTTTCCATTGTTTGAATAATTTATTAGGGGATGAATTTGCATTTATGCAATATCTAAAAATTGTCCGAGGTTTCAGTTTACCCATTTTTTATTTATTTCTGTTTCTTAGGATGTTATGATGAAAGTAATGTCATTCTCTCAACAAGGAGCTCCAGCCATTTGTATACTCTCTGCAAATGGTACCATTTCAAATGTTACACTTCGTCAGCCTACTTCTTCTGGGGGTACTTTGACATATGAGGTTGGGTTTTCCGTCATCCCTAACATGATTTCAGTGTAACAAGAACCTGTAGATTTTTTTTAATATTATTTTATTTTATTGTTTAATGGTTGTGGATTGTAAATTGTTTTTCTATTAAATGCCCAAAAAGATTTATGTTGATTGAGGGTGACTTATCTCTGGAAAATTAAGGAATGCTTATATATTACATTGTATAATTTATCTTTTGTGTTATTGGGAATATATTTAAGATGTAAAATTTTGATTTTTCTGCTATTTCGACAGGGTCGCTTTGAGATACTTTCCTTGTCAGGGTCATTCATGCCAACTGAGAATGCAGGAACAAAGAGCAGATCTGGTGGGATGAGCGTTTCTTTGGCAGGTTCGGATGGAAGAGTGCTGGGAGGAGGACTTGCTGGTATGCTGGTAGCTGCTGGTCCGGTGCAGGTACATGATTCCTCGGAAGAGAAAGCTTTTGTCAAAATTTTCAACTCTATTGTTTATTGTGGGTTTTAAACTTTTAATACAGTTTCAAGTAAAATATTATGACATTTGCTTATGAAATGAGTATTATATCCCTTTGGGGACATCTAATAAAATTGGAACTGTCAAGCAATATGGAAGCTCTTTCCAACTACTTCATGATGAATTGTGTCTTCTGCATAATAACTTGCGGAAATGTCTCGGAATTCATTACTGATTTATCCTATGATTATTTTGATCGTAACAGGTGGTGGTGGGGAGTTTTCTACCAGGTCATCATCTGGAACATAATCCCAAGAAGCATAGAGTCGAGCATTTTTCTGGATTGCCTCCCATCATCCATTCTATATCAAGTGAAGAAATGAGAGGGGGCTACAGCGGATTGAAGCCTATTATGACATCCACTGCTTGCCATGCATACAATTCTTCTCTGAACCATATGCAGGATATTAAGAACTCTGCTCCACAGAATAAATCATATGTGGCAGATGAGGAATGCAAAGGCCTTGGTCATACAAATTGTGAGGTTTCTTGTTAATTTCTTTTCGGTCTTCGAGTGTTCGATGTACTTTTATTTTTTCATATTTTCTGCAAACTGAGTGGCATCTAAACTCACACATCCATGTTTGATATCAATACAGTAGGTAGGACTCCTAATAATTAGGTTTATTTCCTGTCTGTTGTGATTATGCATTCTTAGTGTTGTCTTGTTGTTGTAACATTTTCAGATGTATGAAGACAAATCTGTTGTCTTATTTAGCCCCTTTGTAACTGAATCATTGAATGAGTGAAAGTTGTTTTATTGTGAGTGATTTTGATTCCTACGCGATTATTTAATTTATGATAACCATAGATTTTTCGACACAAATTTAGAAACAATGGCATGGGGAGGAAAAGAACGACAATTGTATCTATATATATACCAGTTTTGATGGCAACACGCATTAGTTGTATATTCTAATAAATATATAGATAAACATTAATATTTTATACGTAATTAATTATTTAATTAAAAAAATTAGGTCTCCCGATAGAAAAAGAAAGAAAAAAGGAAGGAAAAAAAGACAGCAAAAATTACGTGTATAAATATAATAAGTTTAATCTTTGTATATATTATCCTTGTTGCTTTTGTGATTTTTTATCTCGAAAAAAATAGGTATTACTTAATCAATACAATTTCTATTAAACCAACGGTGAAATATAATTATTTATGATTAATATAAAAAAATTACATTTTATATAAGAGTTAATAAAAATGGCTACTTTAATCTATAGGTAAAAATAAATTATCAAAATATGCTATTAGTCTTAATCATATCAAACTCATATGCACAATTATCTAAATAAAATATTCCTTATGTATAGATGTTAGGTTATAAAAGCAATCAAAATTCTTCCTATTTTAATTATAAGATAAATTTATTAATATCAAAAATAAAATAATATACATAAGGTCATAATGTGTTGATACTTGACCAAAACAATCAAAACATATATTTTTAACTCTTCCTTAGATCAAAATCCTCGCTAAAAACTTATAAAAACGCGTATTTTTCTTTCAACAATAAAAAAATACAATCATGAAAACAACCATTAAGAATAATATAACTATGTATCACTTCAACATTAGAAGAAAATCACATAATTTAGTAGGTTATTTTGTGGTCGGTTATTGTTTGGTAAGTAAAGGAGTTGTCGATTATTGTTTTAATTAGGCTTCCTTTAACAGATTTGATCTGCAATTTGTGCTTACAATTATGCGGAATTTGATCTTTTATCAGCTAGTTAGGTAGCATAAGGTTAGAGGCCCAACTAGAAAAGTTGGCTCTATATTTAGATTTTTTTCCAATTTCGATTGCAATCTTTGAAGTTCTTCTTGATCAATGAGGATTGATATAGTATTATTTACAGTAAAAAGAAAAAAAAACATTGACTTATCAATAATACTCTTTTATTAGTTGTTAAACCTTAAATCGATTAGATTTAGGGTTAATTTATATATATATATATACTTTAATATATAGTATTAACTCTTTGATTAACTCCCCATATGTGATTATATTTATGGCGGGATTTTAGCCATAGATCCTAAGGAAGGGTAATAAGTCCTACTTAGGGTAAGAGTCCCGTTAGGGAAATAAAACCTGGAAGAGCCATTGGTAGTAGTTATAAATATAAGAGATAGATGAAGGTTAGTGGAAGTTAAAGCAATAATAAAATAAGAAATATTTTGTGTATAACAGTTTAAGATATTTCCTTGAGTTAACTTCAAAAGTATAATTAAGCATCTTGATTAGGGGTGTGCATCCGTTCGAAACCGTTAATTTTATACTCATTCGATCTGATCCATCATTTCAATCGTATTGAAGCATCTTAATCCGTAACCAATCTGAACACCTTTCAAATTTGATCCATAATATATTCGAATTGGATTGGTTGAATTTGACCAATCTAACCAATAAACTTAATTAGCTCTATTTTTGATATTTTTGAATAAAAAATTTAAAATTTCACATAATATAAACTTATTTGAACTAAAAAACCTTAAAATACCATATAAAAAGATTAAAATACGACTCAAATGGTCAAACCTATATAAAACAAAAATAATACAATACCAATTATAATAGTTATTTTAATAAAGTTAGCGATTTGTTCAAACAATAAATAAAATGATAGTTTACAATAATCTAAAGCTAAATTAAGTTAATCATTTCATTCTTTAACATCCATCAAACATCTTGAAAATAATCTTTAGTCTTGAGTCTTGAGAGCAATAGAAAAAAACTTCAGTATTTCATTATCTATTAACCATAATTTAAAAAATGTTAGTAAATTAATAAAATATAATTACTGTTGAAAAAAAAAACTCACAAAAGTTCATAATTTCTATAAAAAATTTCATAAATAAATTACTCAAAAGCATATGTCAAACTCAATTTAAGTAAAGAATTTCAAGCTACAAACTAATGCACTCTAAACTTTTTTTTTATTTTTTTTAAGAAAAAAAGGGCACTAAAGTTACTTTATTATTAAATAAAGGAAACATTATACAGGTGATATTCGAACTTGAATCTATAATGGTGGAAGTAAGGAGTTATATCACCTGGACTACAAGCCAATCGTATGCATTCCAATCTATTTCCAAAGCAATCTAATATATTCTTACATTGAAGCATCTAGAACAAGAATTTGAAGAGTTTGTGGACATGTGCAGAGATGTGCAACTTTTTTTTTGATAATTTCCTGTAAGCACCTCAAGTATTTAGTCGATATAGATCTCTCAAATTCATGCATAATTATAGTAACAATAATTAGATAAAAAAGTAAAAGAATTAAATACAAACTGTAAAGCACATGAACAAATCTATAAAGGCCAGGTATCGATATTATATCACCTCTACAAAAGTTCATGCCAAAATCTACATATGGCTACAAAGTAAGTGGAGCAAACCATCATAAATAAAATTGAAATTACACACATAATTCCAATCAAATAAAAGATAAGGAAAACAAGTTTATGTTTTTCATTGCTTGAATGTTTTGCAAATCCACTAACTAAAGAACAAACACAATCAACTATCTTTAAGAAGAGTATCAATGAGAAGAATGAAATACACATAGTATTCACTGCATGGGTTGTGTTTTTAGTATCTCTTAACCTGAATTTTAATTCTTATAATCAATAATTGAAAAACCAAAACAATGTTAGGATTTCCACTCCATCTAAGCTCTGTTTCCATAACTAGTTGTTTTTCATTTGTCTCGTAAACTTTCATACCTAAAAATGTTTTCAAAAGCATACCAAATTAAGGAAATTGTATTACATCCTAAAAATTAATTAACATTCATTTCCTCTATTTTTCTTTTTTGGTTTAAAATAGAGAAAACATTTTATTAACAATGGTACCATACTTACACATACACCCCTTCAAACAAAACCCATACACATACACCAACATACATTTTTCTCCCATAAATATTGCTTACATAACCCAACCTCAATTCTTCTTCTCAGATACATCAGAGATGCTTACAGAAGAATTGAAAACAAAATTAAACATCCAAGTGTCATTTAGTTGTCCAACAAGATAAGAGAAGATAATTTTGACTAAAAACACTAAGGATCAATCAACAATTGAATACAAAAAAACTTCATCCATAATCCAATACATAAAATAGATACATAAAGTGAAAAGAAACTAACAAAATCAAAATGTATAGTTAAAACCTAACAAAACAAGGGCTACCTATCGTATTATAATCCAAATACCAAGCCATCAGGGTCGTCATTTTCATCATCGTCCATTGTTGAGACAATACAACCAAAAATCAACTAAAATCAAGGACTGAGGAAGAGGAAGAGGAAGTGAGGCTTGTGAGGTGTGACGATAAGGCTAAAAAATGGAAATGAAATTCATAAGTGTAGACATGATTTAGGGTTTGCTTTTTTTAATTATAAAAAAATGTTTTAAGGTTTTTAATTTTGTTAATGTATGATGTGGTGTATAATAGAAATAGGAATGACCAATAAGAATATGACTAATGTATAAATGTAAATATATATTTAATTCAGTTGAATTGGATGAGATCAGATGATACATAGTGTAATCCACAATCCGATCCAAACTTAATGAATTGAAATATTTTTCATCTGATCCGATCTGATGGTAGGATTGATCGGATGATTAGATTTTTTGCACACCTCTAAACTTGATAGTTGATTAAAGAAAGTAATATTAAAGTTTAAGAATTCATTATTAATGACTAAGGATGTTATATTGATAGTTAGTTTAATCATAAGTTTTATAGTTTAATTTTATTTTTGTTTTAATTTTAAAACATTTAGTTTTAATTTACATTTGTGAAAAAATGTCTACTTTTAATTTTCCTTTTTCTTCGTCAACATCATCATCTTCATTTTCGAAGAACAAAAATATTATTAATAGTGAATAACTCACTATTGAAATTTTTTCAAAACAAATTGATAACTGGAAGATTTCCAGAATTCAAAATGATCAAATTTATAAAACAAAGATGATAAATCTTTTCAAAACAGATTACAAAATCAAAATTATGGAGAGAAATATTCATCTCTCTTCACCTTTTGAAACCATTGAACTATTTTCAAAAAACTCATTACAAAAGCACATTGATAAACACTTCAATTATGTTCATATCAGGTTAGTCCAAGTTGGATTAAAACCCTTTCCCAAAAAATGTTTAAATACATCAATCCTAGCAGTTCTACGAAATGCTAGATTCAAAAATTTCCAAGATTCTCTATTAGGAATAGTTGAGTCGAGTCTTTATCTAGTATCGATATCATTTGACTATTTTCCTAACTTCACAGTCTCTTTAATTAGGTGATCGAAACATCATAAAGTCACTTACATCCCAAATCCAAACACATAACTATGATGTGATTCCAAGATCTATCCCAATTGCATTAATATTCAAAGTGCATTACAAAACATGGTATCTGTGTTCAACACTAGACACATTCACCATTCCAAAAAAGGAGAAACACTCCTCCTACAAACGGATCTCATAAGATCCAATAAGATTATTCCAAAACCCATTTCATGGAATCAAATCACCTTACCATATGAATGGCTCCTTGAAGGTGTGACTCAACCAAAGTCAGAACCACAAGAACCATATGCAGGATATTAAGAACTCTGCTCCACAGAATAAATCACATGTGTCAGATGAGGAATGCAAAGGCCTTAGTCATACAAACTGTGAGGTTTCTTGTTAATTTCTTTTCGATCTTTGAGTGTTCGATGTACTTTTATATTTTTATATTTTCTACAAACTGAATGGCATCTAAACTCACACAACCATGTTTGATATCAATAGGTAGGACTCCTAATAATTAGGTTTATTTCCTGTCTGTTGTGATTATGCATTCTTAGTGTTGTCTTGTTGTTGTAACATTTTCAAATGTATGAAGACAAATCTGTTGTCTTATCTAACCCTTTTGTAATTGAATCATTGAGTGAGTAAAAGTTGTTTAATTGTGAGTGATTTTGATTCCTACGTGTTTATTCAATTAATGATAACCATAGATTTTTTTACACAAATTTAGAAACAATATTATGGGAAGGAAAAAAATGAAAATTGTATATATATATACCAGTGTTGATTACACCATGCGTTAGTTATATACTCTAATAAATATATAGACAAAGCAAAAATTGTGTATAAATATAATAATTTTAATCTCTATATATATTATCCTTGTTGCTTTTGTGGATTTTTATCTTATTGAAAAAATAGGATTCTACTTAATCAATACAATTTATATTAAACTATATAAAATAGTGAAATATAATTATTTATGATTGATATAAAAAATTTTGCATTATACATAAGAGTTAATGAAATTGGTTACTTTAAACTTTAGGTAAAAATAAATTATCAAAATATGCTTTTAATCTTAATCACATCAAACTCATATACACAATATCTAAATAAATTATTCCTTATGCATAGATGTTAGGTTATAAAAGCAATCAAAATTATTCCTATTTTAATTATAAGATAAGTTTTATTAATATCAAAAATAAAATAATATACATAAGGCCATAATCTTGTTGATACTTGATTTGGTCAAAACAATCAAAACGTTTATTTCCTACTCTTCCTTAGATCAAAGTTTTTGCTAAAAGCTTATCTAAGTGCGTATTTTCCTCTCAACCATAAAAATATATATACAATCATGAAAACAACCATTAAGAATAGTACAATTATGTATATATCACTTCAACATTAGAGGGAAAATCGTGTAATTTAGTAGGTTACTGTGTGGTCGGTTATAGTTTAGTGAGTGATTGTTTGGTAAGTAAAAGAGTTGTCGATTATTGTTTTGATTAGGCTTACTTTAACGGATTTAATCTGCATTTCGTGTCTACAATCTTATGGAATTTGACCTTTTATCAACTGGTAGGGTAGTGTAGTAAAGTTAGAGGCGTAACTAGAAGAGTTGGCCCTATATTTAGATTTGTTTTCTCAATTCGATTACAATCTCCAAAGTCCTTGATCGATGATGACTGATATAATATTATTTATAGTAAAAAAAAATAGACAAGAATAAGGTGTTAATAATTAGAATGCACATTTTAAAAAAACTTTACTTATCAATAATATTCCTTTATTAGTCGCTAAATCTTAAACATTAAACCTTAAACCAATTAGATTTAGGGTTAATGTAATATTAATATATATACTTATACTATAATATTTAGTATTACCTCTTTAATTAACTCCCCACCTTGTATGTGATTATATTTATGGCGAATTTTTAGCCATGGATATGTAGGAAGGGTAATAAGTCTCATTTAGGGTAAGAATTAGGGCAATAAAACCTGGAAGAGCTGGTGGTAGCAATTACAAATATAAGAGCTAGACGAAGGCTAGTGGAAGTTAAAATAAGAACTATTTTCTATATAACAATTTAAGATATTTCCTTGACTTAGTTTCAAAAGTATAATTAAACATCTTGCTTAAGGGTGTGTATATGATCCAAACCGTTGATTTTATACTCATTCGATTTGATTTGATCTAACATTTCAATCAAATTGAAGCATCCTAATCCGCATCCAATTCGATCTGTAATCCATTTGAATTGGATCGGTTGAATCCGATCGGTTGAATCCGATCAATCTAACCAATAAACTTAAATTAACTCTATTTTTGGTATTTTTGAATAAAAAATTTAAATTTTTACATAATATAAACTTATTTGAGTTAAAAGAAACCTAAAAATACCAAATAAAAAAGTTAAAATACAAATCAAACGATAAAACCTATATAAAACATAAAATAATACAATACCAATTACAATAGTTATTTTAATAAAGTTATAGATTCATTCAAACAATAAACAAAATGTTAGTTTACAATAATTTAAAACTAAATTAAGTTAATCATTTCATTCTTTAACATCCATCGAGTATCTTGAAAATAATCTTGAGTCTTGAGAGCAATAGCAAAAAACTTCAATGTTTTATTATCTATTATCCATAATTTAAAAAAAATGTTAATAAATTGATAAAAGATAATTACTGTTGAAAAATATCTCACGAGTGGAGAATTTCATAATTTCTACATAAAATTTTCATAAATAAACTACTCGAAAGCATATGTCAAACTCAATTTGAGTAGAGAATTTAAAGCACAAACTAATGTGCTCTAAACTATTTTTAAGAAAAAGGGCACTAAAGTCACTTTTTTATTAAATAAAGGACACATTAAATGGGTGGTATTCAAACTTGAGTCTATGATGGTAGAAGTAGGGATTCATATCACTTGACCAGAAGCCAATACTATGCATTCTCAAAAGCAATCTAATA
Source organism: Hippophae gyantsensis (assembly GCA_030763125.1). NCBI lineage: Eukaryota > Viridiplantae > Streptophyta > Magnoliopsida > Rosales > Elaeagnaceae > Hippophae > Hippophae gyantsensis. Next base: position 28,097,729 of record CM061030.1, read on the forward strand.
TATACTTACGTTGAAGCATATAGAATAAGAATTTGAAGAGTTTGTGGCCACAGGTAGAGATGTGCAACTTGTTTTTTGATAATTTCCCACAAGCACCTCGAGTATTTAGTCGATATAGATCTTTCGAATTCATGCATAATTATAATAACAAAAGTAAGATAAAAAAGTAAAAGAATTAACCATGAATTGTGAAGCACCTAAACAAATCTATAAAGGCCAAGTATGGACATTATATCACCTTCACAAAAGTTCATGCCAAAATCTACATGTGGCTACAAAGTAATTGGAGTAAACCATCATAAATAAAATTGAAATTACACAGAATCCTAATAAAATAAAAAACAAGGAAAACAAGTTTATGTTTTTCACTGCTTGAATGTTCACTACCTTTTCCATAAAAAATATCACAATACTTGAAAAACAAGGAAATGTTGGCATAAGAGATTTTAAAGTTATTTGCGGAGCCACAAACATTTGCAAATCCACTAACTAGAGAACAAACACAATCAACTATCTTTAAGAAGAGTATCAATGAGAAGAATGAAATAAGTATAGTATTCGTTGCATGGGATGTGTTTTTAGTCTCTCCTAACCTGAATTTTAATTCTTATAGTCAATAATTTAAAAACTACAACAATGTTAGGATTGCCACCCCATCTAAGCTTTGGTTCCATAACTAGCTATTTTTCATTTATCTTGTAAACTTTCATGCCTGAATAAGTTTTCAAAAGCAAACCAAATTAAGAAAATTGTTTTACATCCTAGCAATTAATTAACATTCATTTCCTCTGTTTCCTTTTTTTGGGTCAAAATAGAGAAAAATATTTCATTAACAATGACAACATACTTACACATACACCCCTTCAAACAAAACCTATACACATATCCCAACATACAATATTTTCCTCATAAAGATTGCTTACAAAACCCAATCTCAATTCTTCTTATCGGGTACATCAGAGATTCTCACAGAAGAATTGAAAACAAAATTAAACATCCAAATATCATATAGTTTTCCAACAAGATAAGAGAAGATAATTTTGTCTAAAAATACTAGGGATCAATCAATCGTCAATCAAAAACTGAATACAAAAAAACTCCATCCATAATCCAATACATAAAATAGAGACATAAAGTGAAAAGAAACTAACGAAATCAAAATGTATTATTAAAACCTATCGGAATAGTGCCTTCAGTATTATGATCCAAATACCAAGCCATTAGGGTAGTCATTTTTATCATCGTCCATTGTTGAGACAATACAACCAAAAACTAGCTAAAATCAAGGACTAAAGAAGAGGAAGTGAAGGTTGTGAGGCATGACGACAAGGTTAAAAAATGAAAATGTAATGCATAAGTGCATAGGGTTTTAGGGTTTTTAATTTTGTTAATGCGTGATGTGGTGTATAATAGAAATAGGAATGACCAATAAGGATATGACTAATGTATAAATGTAAATATATATTTTATTCAGTCAATTCGGATTGGATTAGATGATACATAGTGAAATCTGCCATCTGATTCGAATTTAACGGATTGAAATTTTTTTATCTAATCTGATCCGATGATCGAATCAAGCATTAAAAAATAAACGGATCGGATTAGATTGGTCAGATTGATCAGATGATCAAAATTTTTGTACACCCCTAATCTTGATAGTTAGTCTAATCATAAGTTTTATAGTTTAATTTTATTTAGTTTTAAATTTAAAACATCTAGTTTACATTAGTTTTAATTTACATTTGTTAAAAAATGTCTAGTTTTAATTTTCCTTCTTCTTCATCAACATCATTATCTTCGTCTTTGAAGAACAAAAATATTATTAATAGTGAAGAACTCACTATTGAATTTTTTTCAAAACAAATTGATAATTGGAAGATCCACAGAATTCAAAAAGAACAAATTTATAAAACAAAGATGATAAATCTTTTCAAAACCGATTACAAAATAAAAACTATGGAGAGAAATATCCAGCTCTCTTCACCTTTTGAAAATATTGAATTGTTTTAAAAAAAAACTAATTACAAAAACACATTGATAAACACTTCAACTATGTTCATATCAGGTTACTCCAAGTTGGATTAAAACCCTTAACCAAAGAAGGTTTAAATACATCAATCCTAACAGCTCTCCGAGATGCTAGATTCAAAAATTTGTAGGATTCTTTGTTGGGAATAGTTCAATCGAGTCTTTGTTTGTGACCGATATCATTTGATTATTTCCCAACTTCACAGTCTTCTTAAGTGATTGAAACATCATGAAGTCACTTACATTACAAATCCATACATACAACTATGATATGATCCCAGAATGTATCCCAATTGCGTTAATATTCAGAGTGCATTATAAAGCAATTGTATTTGTGTTCAACACTGGACACATTCACCATTCTAAAAAGGAGAAACACTTATCCTACAAACGAATCTCACAAGATCCAACAAGATTATCCCAAAACCCATTTCATGGAACCAAATCATCTTACCAGATGAATGTCTCCTTAAAGGTGTGACTCAACCAGAGTAAGAACCTGAGAAAAATACCAAGCTTAGGAACATAACCTAATATAAATATGGTAATGTCAAGCTTAGCTATGATAGAGACACTAGTTTGAGGTATTATTCTACTTCGTTAGCTAATATCTCAAACTTATCCTCTCTCAATCTACCACTTATAACCAAACCTAGGAAATCTACATCAGACTTGCCTAGATCAAAACTCAAAAGCTTAGACTTTAGTACACTGGTACCACAACCAGACTACATTGTTGACCAAACCTAAGAGATGAGAGATTCATCTCTTCTATCACCAACTGCTTTGGCTATAACAGATAACATGACCCACGAATATGATTTAAATGGGTTGGATAGGAAACCAATCCTGATAGATATAAAACTATTACGTTTAGACTTATATTAAAAACACAATAGTCATATTAAAGAATGGTACCTTACATTCTTCTCTGAAAAGAAAAAAAGAAGGCCTTTTCAAAAAACACCAATGGTATGTTCAAAAAAACCAAAATAATACATTATTTCTTGATTGGCTAGAACTCTATTATTCAACCTTAAAAACATTATTTTACAAAATAAATTTACCAATATCAACCTAAAATCCTTAGGTAAACAACTTACCAAGATAGAGAAGAATAAAAATAATGATATCCCCTATACTTCCTATAAAGCTGTAGATAGTAAAGTTAAAAACCCTATATTTAAACCCTTTCAAGTCTCCAAACAAGCTTAGGAAGAAATATCATCTAAAATCGACCTATTCCAAGAACTTAGAGACCTTCATAAGGTCCAAGTAGAAGTAGCTATCTCAAATTCAAAAATAGGTCTAGTTGTTCTTGAGTCACCTCAAACACCTAAGACCCCACAGACTTAACTAAGAGTATTGGTGTCTTAACCTTTCAAGACCTAACTACCTCTGATAAGGAAGCTTTTCAGGACCCATCTTCTCAAGCAACTCCTCAAATTCAAAAACTTATTTGGCAACAACCTATACCTGTTAGGAACCTTCAGTTGGATGTAGGGACCTAACCAAAACTAGGTTATTCAGCCAAAATATAATGCTTCATCTGTCTATGAATGGAACATAGATGGAATGACAAACTATCAAATATTAAATGCATTATAGCAAATGACAATGGCATCAAATTCTTACAAAACCTAGTCTGGTACATCAGAACAACTATCCCTGAACTCCTGATAGCTGGCTTCTTAGACTAACTAAAAGGATGGTGGGATTATCACCTAACAAAACAACAACATTTATAAATCTTCAATGCCATTCCGACTAGAGAGTATAGAGAATCCATACTTGATCATCGTGGAGAACCGATCCAAGACGCAGTCTCCACATTACTCTTTACCATATCACATCACTTTATGGGAGATTAATCCCATTTAAAAGATAAAAAAAACTAATCTTCTCTCCAATATACAATGTGAGAAGATGAATGATTTTCAAAATTATAAAACCACTTTTCTTAATATAGTTATGCTTATAGAAGATTCAAATCAATCATTCTAGAAGGAAAAGTTCTTAGTAGGACTTCCTCCACTTCTAGGAGACAAGGTTAGAAATAAAATTCCTGAAACTTTTGGAAACCACATCATCCCTTATGATAAATTAACCTATGGTGAGTTGATGAGTTTCTCACAAAAACAATGACGTTAGGTCTACCATGATTTGAAGCTCCAAAAAAATATGAAATAAGAACTTAAAATCTTCAAGAGAGAAATTGGATCGTTCTACAAACTGTTTGACAACTCTTTCCCAAAAATCAAACACTGCACTAGAAATTGCAGTAGGAAGCCTGTTTCAAAACCTTATAAAACATTTTCAAAATATAGAAAACCTTATGATAAACCCCATAAGGAATTTTATTCAAAATTATATAGAAGACCTTTAAGGAAGCGTTACAAAAGCTCTTACAAAAATCTGAAAAATCTTTTCCAAAATATAAAGACATAAAATGCTTCAAATGCAGCAATAAATACCATGCTGCTAACTATTGTAAAATGTCTAAAAAACTTCATAAGGTATACCTAAAAGAAGAAACATTACACACAATCTCTAACTTAATGGTAGATTCATCTTCATCATCTGAGTTTTAACCTTGGGCTGAGGACTTTGATGATCAAAATCTACAAGTTGATGAGTTAGCCTCTACTGACTTTGAAACCTATTATAGCAAAAAGATTAACATGCTTAACAAAGACCTCAATTCCTTGACATGGTCCTTAAGTTAAACAATCCTGATCTTACAAAAATAAATGTGAAACATAGGGCTAATATTATTGCCAATGAACCTCCATAACCAAAATATATTGAACTTCCTTCAACTAGCCCAAGTCAATACGACTCACAACTATCCTTGATAGGAAGAAACAAAAACAAGATAAAAATCCTCAAAGTCATATCTAAGACTTGTAGGATGAAATAAAAACCATTAAGCTCAAACTATAATAGCTTAAAACAAAACACAAAGAAAATTCTAAAAAAAAATCAATTTTTACTTGATAACCAAAAAATTGAAAAACAAGTAGATGGCAATATGACTGAGTCAGATGAAGAACTTGACCCAAAACTCAACAAATAAGGTCTTTAAAACCTTGAAAAAGATCCTACAAAATATCTACAAATTCTATGAGAAATCACCCATCGAAAATACAAGATCATTGTCACCCTAGCATTTCTAGATAAATCAATACTTGAGGTAGTAGCACTCTTTGATATTGGTGTTGATCTCAACTACATAAAACCAAGACTTGTGCCAATATAATTCCATCAACATACTAATGAGAAACTCAATTTAGCCAACAGTTCGAAGATGAACATCATTGGGAAAACTAAAATTGGTAGAAAAGGACCTTCTCTTCCTTAAAAAAAATCAATACCATACTATGGAAAGAGACTTATAAAAAACGGAGGTACAATACCAGATCTCCAAAATACAAACCTCTTTTGAAAAAGAAGTTTGTTCTAAATTACCTAGTGCCTTCTGGGATAGAAAATAACATATGGTAGACGTATCATATGAACCAAACTTTCGCGAGAAAGTCATTCCAATAAAAGCTGGGCCTATTCAGATGAATGCAAACCTAGAACCATTCTATAAAAAGGAGATTTACGATTATCTATCCAAAAAGTTAATCTCAAAATCCAGATCGCTTGGAGTTGTGCGACTTTCTATGCGATGAATCTATAAAAGTAAGTCATTAGCGCACATTTTTACTTAATATTTACTTATTTTATTCAATAAATAGTATTTTTAGGGTTAAAAATATTAAAATACAAACTTTTTACTTAATACAAACTTTGAGTTTAAAAATGCACCTTTTGAATTTTTGAGGATTATAAATGATATTTTTAATCCCTATTCATAATTTTGCATTGTGTACATTGACGATATACTCATATTCTCAAAATCTATCAACCAATACATTCGACACCTCAAAACATTCTTATTTAAAGTCAAACAGAGTGGTTTGGCCTTATCATCCAAAAATATGACTCTCTTCTAAACCAACATAAGGTTTCTTGGACATAATGTGTCTGTAGAAATCATTATTCCAATTAAACGATCTATTCAATTTACTACCAAGTTCCCTGATAAGATCACAGATAACACCTAGTTCCAAAGATTCCTTGGGGGAATTTTAGTTATTTATATGTTTAGAAAATTTAAAGATTAAGTATTTCTAAATATTTTCTCATATATTTTATTGGTTACCAAATATAATCTAATTAATTATTGTTGTTTACTTTTAGTTATTTTTATTTTTCTTCCTTAAAATATAAAAATACAAAAAATTGATTTTTATTTTTTTTAGTTTTAAAAATTAGTTTATAATAAAATAATCTCTCTAAAAATGATATTTTTTTATCATTATATTACTTATTTCGATACATATATTTACGTATTCATTGCACACACAATATGTGTGATGATCACTATGTTAATAAACTAGCTGAGATAGAAAGAGGAACACGTTGACTGGTTATCAATTACAAACCCCTTAACAAGGCCTTAATATGGATTAGGTACCCTATTCTTAATAAAAAAACCTTCTTCAAAAACTCCATTCCTGCTCATTATTTTCAAAATTTGATATGAAGTGAGGTGTCTGAAAAATTCAAGTAGAACTGAAACATATACAAAACAACATTTATTGTTCCATTTGGATAGATGAATAGAAAGTCATGCCCTTTGGGCTTAAAAATACACTTTTTAAATTTTTGAGGATTATGAATGATATTTTTAATCTATATTCAGAATTTTGCATTGTATACATTGATGATGTACTCATATTCTCAAAATCTATCAATCAACACATTCGACACCTCAAAATCTTCTTATATAAAGTCAAGCAAAATGGTTTGGCCTTATCAACCAAAATGATGACTCTCTTCCAAACCAACATAAGGTTTCTTGGACACAACGTGTCTGCTGGAACCATTATTCTAATTAAACGATCTCTTTAGTTTACTACCAAGTTCCTTGATAAGATCACATATAAAACCCAACTCTAAAGATTCCTTGGCAGCTTGAATTATGTTCTCAATTTTTTTTCCACATATAAACAAACTTACAAAACCACTCCATAACATGCTTAATAAAATTCCTGAGCCATGGAAAAAAGAGCGCGCCAAAATTATGTAACATATCAAAACCCAAATTCAAAACATTCCTTCTTTACATTTTGTGGATCCCAATCTTCCTAAGATCGTAGAAACAAATGCCAATGAAATTGTCTATGGAGGAATTCTGAAATAAGTCAAGGATAATAAGGAACTAATTGTTCAATTTGTTTCTGACCGTTGAAATGATTGTTAGAAAAATTATTCCATTATCAAAAAAGAAGTTATCAATTGTATTTTTCATTTCAAAATTTCAATTTGATCTATTAAACCAATTTTTTTTATTAAGGATCGATTGTAGATCTACAAAGTTTTTTTGCAAAAAGATGTTCAACGACAAGCCATATTAAGTGTTTTTTATTTTGATATTGAATTTAGTAAAGAAGAAACTAATTCATTACTAGATTTCCTATCCAAGAAATTTCTTCAAAAAACATGTAACTAATGTACAAAAAGAAGAAAACTAAAAAGGCAAAAAGACCTCCTTCTAACCCTTCACCAAAATTGCTTTCCTCATCAAAAACTATTATCACATGGTCCTGAGCAGCCTAAAAAAACCCTCAGTAGACTCATTATCTATTGACAGTAAAAATAGATTAAAGAATAGGTCTTTAACCTCAATAAAATGCTAGAACTCTTCCAAACTTTGCAAAATACTTCTACATCGTGTAGAGTCATCATTAATCGCTTTCATTACCTATAATTACACTCAAGTTTTTTTACATCCAAACAAGCTCTCTGATCATATTTCTTTCCTTTTGTTGTATTTTGTTTTAAGTTTTTGTATTTAATTTTTTATTTTATATCTTTATATTTTATTTGTAATACGTATGGTAATTAAGTCACCTAACTAATTAATATAATATATTTGTTAATTAATATTATATTTTTATTTTTAGTATTAACTTTTTGATTAATTCTCCTTAGTGTGGTTTTGGTAATTTAGTATATATATATATATATATATATTAAAATAATATATATGTTTTTTATTTTTTTTAAACTGTGTATTTTAATTATTAAATATTATTTTTTTCTTTATATATATATATATACTATACTATACTAGATCTTTTATTCTATAAACAAAGAAAAATAATTAATAAATGATAATATTTAAAGATATAACCATCTTTACCAAAAAAACAAAATTTATAAAAATAAATACATTTTTAACAACAAACATTACCTTGTTTTTATTCTTAGTTGCCTTTCATTTTAAGAAAAAATATATTTTTTATTAAAATTTGATATATGTATTAATATACACATTATAATATAATTAATTATTGTTAATAAATTATTCCACAACTATTTTAACATTTCACCTTTATAATTAACATTTAATTAAATATTTATATTTCATTTATGTATATAATATTATGCTATATTTTAGGGTGACATGTAGTTTCATTATGTTAATTTTAATTAACAATAATAAAATTAAAGTTGATTAATTATATAAAAATAATAAATAATTTATATAATTTTATAATCATAATAATAATAAAAATATATAAATATCATTTAAGTTAAAATTTGGTGATTTGATATTCACTTTTTTCTCATTTTTATTTTTTATTATTTTTTAATCTTTTTATTTCTAACATAATTTATTTTATTTTATAAAAAATAATAATTTATCAAACAAAAATAAATACTTTTGGAATAACTCTCTTTTTTATAATAGAGTATAGATATAAATTTTATTATTCTTAAAATTGTATAAATATTATTTTATTTTTTTATTGTTTTTAACTTTGTATATCATTTATGTTAAAAAAATTGTGAGTTCATGTTTACTTTTTTTTTTGTTTTATTATTCTTTTTCTCTGTATTTTTATTTTTAACTCAATTTATTTTATTTCATAAAAAATAATAATTTATCAAACACAATTAAAACTTTTGAAGGAGCACTCCCTTTTATAATAGAATATAGACTTTTTTTTCAAACATTAATTTTATTTTCTCTATCTTATATACTAATAAATATCAAAATATTTTTAATAAATAATAATTATATAATTTATATTTGATAATTTTATTTTTATTGACTTTGTATTATGAATCTTGAATTATTATTTTATGATTAATAATTATGTTAAACTAAGTTTTTTATGTGAGTATTATATTGTATCTAATATTAATTAAAAAATGATCAACTAACTTACGTTACTTTTAAACAAAAAATGTTAATAAAAATACTTATTAAGTTTAATCAAATTTTATCTATCGTGTTAAGTTCGTATATTTTGTCTTGTTATATTTAATTTATTTGTTAAATAAAATATCATTCATATTTAGATTACGTGACAATATAAACTACAACACTTATCACTCATAAAATAATTATTAGTACATATATATATTTATTAAATTAATTAATTATTTATAAATAAAATAATAATTATTATATATTTATTCTTTATTAAATTAACTATTTATTTTAATAATATTTTTTCAAACTTTTATATAAAAAATAATCAATTTTTCATCTTATCATAATAAAAGCAATATAAAGAAAAATTATATTTAAAAATTTTTCTTTTCTTTTATTTTTTAAAATAAAAATATTTTAAAAAATAATAATTATTAATTATCAACTAATACTATGATATATTTATTAAATTTAAGTGGACAATCACAGGTACAAAACTAATATTAAGAAAAAGAGAGAGGCTCCGATAACCCCGTGACTTAAATGATAATTTTTGTGCTAAAATTTTAAAAAAATGAGCATTTAATTTTAAAAAAAAGTATACATAAGTTAAGTAACTATAAATTTTTATAACTAAAATACATAATTTTTTAAAGTTATAGAATTAAAACTTTTCATCTAAAGGGATCAAAAAAGTTGAGCGCTAATATTGTATCCAAAATGTGAGCAATTAATATATACATTCATATTTTCAACAAAATTGTCATTTTTATATTTATGTTCCCTTTATACCAAATTGTAGAACTTTAGAATAGTTGCACAGTTGTACAATCACGGTATGTAGTGCTGGATCTAGTTTTCAAATTCATAAAGATACTAATCAATAATTAATAATATAAATTTTATATAAAATAAAAACTTATAATAAAAGTTAAGAGGGAAATTATATGTCAAATATAACATAATTTTTACAAAATTTAAGTATAAAATTACATTGTGTAATGTAGGTGGGGGTGGGGGGAATTGTGGGGGAATTGTGTTAAATGGTGGGTATATGTACAATTTTTTCAAAATATATCACTGATTAATTTATTATTAACTATAGTTATGTAAATGTACTTTCTAATATAATTAAAATTATATTACTTAATTTAAAATCTAAGTTATATTCAATAGAAATTTTTCAATAAAAATTTTCATACAGTAAATATTAATTGCAAAAAGAAAACAGTTTCTTTTATTAAAAAAAATTAGATAATTTTATTCCTTCAAAAGTAGGGTTATAAAGAAGAAAAGTTGAACTGCTTATCAGATGCTCTTTTTCCCTCCAAGCACAGCCTTTGCGCCTTTTCTTTCACCTTCCCTCTTTATCCATGTGAAGAGGAATCCAAAGCTTGTCCTTTCGCAGCAGATGAAGGTGGAGCTGCTCTTTTTCAGCGACCATATAAGGAGAAGGTATGTTCTACTAATGTGATTAAATCCCCTTTTCATGATGTTTCTGATGGATTTATGGGGGTCTTTATGGTGGCGAAGATGTTGACTCTAATTAGGTGGAGGAAGCCGACTCGGCTCCACATTATGTAATGATAATAGTTTGGAATTGCCAAGGGGTGGGAAACTCCATGAGAAATCGAAAGCTTAAGAAATTTATACAATTCTATTCCCCAAAAAATATGACGTTACGTGAGACAAAAAATAGCTTACAAAATTTATCTCATCTTACTCGTGAGACTAGTTTATCAAATATGGCTAATGTGGATTCAGATGGGACTAATGAAGGAATTTGTTTATTATGGATGGATGACGTTGATCTAGATATCAGATTAGTTTAAACTTTTTCATTGAATTTCAAGTCAATAATCCAGTCACTGGTTCATCTTGAGTAGGATTTGGTGTTCATGCAAACTGTGATAATGACATAAGACAATTTCAACTAGAATCCATTAGACAGAGACTTTTGATATGTGATAAAGCAGTACTACTAGGGGATTTTAACGACATTGTTTCAAATGTTGAAAAAATTAATTGTTGGGTTAGATCACAAAACTCAATGTCAATGTTTTGGGATTTTATTCACGTTGCTAATCCGCATGATCTAGGATTTATGGGAAACATTGTTACTTGGAATAATAAACGTTGTGGAGAAGCAAATGTTCAATGAAGGAGTAACAGAGGTTTAGCTACTGGCACTTGATGCAGAGATTTTCCCTAAGTTGTCATATATCACCTGGATGCTACGGGTTCTAATTATAGAGCACTATTTGTCGCCCAGAATATGACTCATAGAGGGAAGAAACAATTTACCTTTGAAAGAATGTGGGTGGATATCCCTGAATGTAAAGCAGTGATTAAGCAAGCTTGGGATCTCCCTGTTTTTGGTTATATTTGGTTTCACTTAAAGTGTCATGTTGCTCAGTGTCGACAGGTTTTAATTGAATGGAAAAGGGTGTCGAACTTTAATACACAAAAGTAGTACCGTGACTTACATGATCAACTGTTGAAATTAGAGCAAGAAAATTTGTTTGATTCTGATCAGTATCGAGTAGTTTATTTTGATTTGAAGCGGGTCTGCGTGCAAGAAGAGAAATATTGGAGGGATAAATTGGTGGAGATTGTTATAAAGCTCCTTAATTTAAGGAGCAAAACATGGAAAGCAAAACATGGAAAGGAAAACAAGGAGCTTAATTCAAGGAGCAATTCAAGGAACCATTAATTTAAGGAGTAATTCAAGGAGTGAATTTTCCTATAAATAGATGTGTAATTGTAATGAATTAATCATCCAAAGTGTTCATTCTAATTGAGAGAAAAACTTAGAGATAAAAACTTTTATGAGAGAAAATTGAGAGTAATTTTCTTGGGTGTAATTGGGTTGTGAGTTGTGAGTGTTGTAAACACCTTGTGTAATTTCTCCCCTTTTAGTAAAAAGATCTGCAGCAGGTCCGGAGACGTAAGCAAGATTGATCGAATTTCGTTATCAAATTTGTGTGTTATTTTTCTATTTTTGTTTTCTCATAAATCTGGCTTATCGAAAATTTACGTAATTTTCCAACAATTGGTATCAAAGCTATTGGTGGTGATTCCTGTCAATTTTCTGCAAGGTTACTATTTACGTGAATAGTAAAATTTGTTGGCGATATTGGTTTGTCGACAGGGGTGTTCTAATACACGGTGGTTTGCAGAAATAGTCAAAAACAATCCGGAGGAAGTCAGATTTGAGTGGGAGCAATGGCCGTAGATGAAGGAAAGGTGAAACTCGAAAAATTCGATGGTACAGATTTTGGGTTTTGGAAAATGTAGATAGAGGATTATCTGTATCAAAGAAATCTATATCAACCTCTCTCAGGGAAGAAGCCAGAAGCTATGAAGGAATAAGATTGCAATCTTCTAGACAGACAAGCCCTCAGAGTTATTCGATTGACGCTATCCCATAATGTTGCTTTCAACATAGCAAAGGAAAAGACCACGGTGGGTCTTATGGTAGCTCTCTCCAATATGTATGAGAAGCCATCAGCCTCAAACAAAGTGCACTTGATGAGACGTTTGTTCAATTTGCGGATGACGGAAGGCGCATCGGTAGCTCAACATCTCAATGAACTCAACATCTCAATGAACTCAACACAGTTACAACCCAGTTGAGTTCAGTGGAAATTGAATTCGATGAAGAAGTACGAGCATTGATACTTTTGTCTTCTCTACCAGAAAATTGGAATGCTATTGTCACGACTGTGAGTAGCTCGTCAGGAAGCAATAAGTTGAAATTTGACGATGTTCGTGATTTGGTTCTCAGTGAAGAGATTCGATGTAGAGAGTCAGGTGAATCGTCAACTTCTTCAGTTTTACATACAGAGTCAAGAGGAAGAAATTCAACGAAAGGGAATGAACGTGGTAGAACAGACTACCGAGGTAGATCAAAGGACAGGAGGTCCAAATCCAGGAATCCTAATAATTCCCATAGCTCGAAGACTATCGAGTGTTGGAATTGTGGAAGAACCGGACACTACAAAAATCAGTGCAAGAGTGCACCGAAGGACAAACAAGTGAAAGCAGAGGCAAATGTTACTTCCACCTCAGGAGGAGATGATGCATTGATATGCTCTTTGGAGAGCAAGGAAGAATCTTGGGTGTTAGACTCTGGAGCATCGTTCCATGCTACTTCACAGAAAGAATTTTTCGAGAAATGTCCCCAGAAACCTTGGAAAGGTATATCTTGGTGATGACCAACCATGTGCTATTATTGGCAAAGGTGTAGTGAAGATTAAGTTGAACGGGTCTGTTTACTACTTTATGTTGATGATATGTTAGTAGCAGGTTCAGATATGGATGATATCAAAAGGTTGAAGCATCAATTGTCAAAGGAGTTTGACATGAAAGACATAGGTCCAGCAAAGAAGATTCTTGGAATGCAAATCACAAAAAATAAGAAGAAAGGATCCTTACAGAGAGAATTCATGGCTAAGGTTCCTTATGCCTCAACCATTGGAAGTTTGATGTATGCAATGATCTGTACGAAATCAGACATTGCCATGCAGTGGGAGTTGTTAGCAGATTTATGTCAAACCCAGGGAAAAATCATTGGGAAGCAGTCAAGTGGATTTTGAGGTATCTACGAGGCACCACAAAAAGGTGCTTGTACTTTAATAAAGGAGAGTTAAAAGTACAAGGGTACGTAGACGCAGACTTTGGAGGTGAAGTTGATCACCGAAGAAGTACCACCGGTTATATATTTACTGTTGGAACTACAACTGTTAGTTGGATGTCACAAATACAGAAAATTGTCACTCTATCCACTACAGAGGCTGAGTATGTAGCAGTAACTGAAGCTAGTAAAGAGATGATTTGGCTTCAAGGTTTGTTAACTGAGCTAGGATTCAAACATGAGAAGAATGTTCTGCATAGTGATAGTCAAAGTGCAATACACTTGGCGAAGAATTCAGCATTTCATTCTAGAACCAAGCATATTAGACTTTGTTATCACTTCATCAGATCTCTATTAGAAGATGATGTGTTAATACTAGAGAAGATTCAAGGAAGCAAAAATCCAGCAGATATGTTAACAAAGGTGGTGACTTTTGACAAATTGAAGTTGTGTGATAAGAATCAAATTATTGTATTTTTGTTATGATTTAAATGTTGATATTTGTGTGAAAATTGCGTTTATTTGATTATTTAATCCACAAATGTCATTTCATGGATATTTCGTGTTTAAAGTGCAATTTAAGGTAAAATCATAATTTTGGAGAAGTTTGGGACAAGTTTCAATGATCGGGATTGAGTGCAAATAAAAAGAAAACAAAATTTTAAAATTTGGAGCAAAACATGGAGCTTAATTCAAGGAACCATTAATTCAAGGAGTAATTCAAGGAGTGAATTTTCCTATAAATAGATGTGTAATTGTAATGAATTAATCATCCAAAGTGTTCATTCCAATTGAGAGAAAAACTTAGAGAGAAAAGCTTTTGTGAGAGAAAATTGAGAGTAATTTTCTTGGGTGTAATTGGGTTGTGAGTTGTGAGTGTTGTAAACACCTTGTGTAATTTCTCTCCTTTCAGTAAAAATATATACAGCAGGTCCGAAGACGTAAGCAAGATTGGTCGAACTCCGTTATCAAATTTGTGTGTTATTTTTCTATTCTTGCTTTCTCATAAATCTGACTTATTAAAAATTTACGTAATTTCCCAACATAAATCTCGGATAATTTGGCTAAAATCAGGGAATCATAATATAGCTTTTTCCATGCTAAGGTTACTCAACGAAGATGCAGTTTCATTGCATTAGTTTTGGAGAATTCATACAGAATTTGGGTTACTGATAATAGGGATATGAAAGAAATTGTGTGCTCTCATTTTGAAAACATCTTCGGTCGTCAAACCAAGATGGAATTGATCTCATGTTATCTTATATTGATGCAAAAATTACGATGACACAGAACAACGCCTAATTAGACTAGTTTCTATAGAAGAAATTAAAAATGCTCTTTTTCAGATACATCCTTCAAAGTCACCTGGGCCTAACGTGATGCCTTCTATCTTTTATCAGAAGTATTGGAATATTATATATGGTGATGTAGTCTATGTTGTTAAATGTTTTTCCCACTATAGAACATTGTCTATTGCACTTAATTTTACTCATATTGTCCTAATCCTGAAAATTGCATTCCCTAATAATATGACGCAATTAAAGCCGATCAACTTGTATAATGTAGTCATAACAAAAATTCTTGCTAATCACTTAAGAGAAGTTATTTAAGGTATCACAACAAAGTGTTTTTGTGCCACAATGACTAATATTTGATAATATTTTGATAACTCATGAACTATTCCATACTCTTAAATGTAAAAGATGAGATAAACAACAACATTTAGTTCTTAAAATTGACATGAGCAAAGTATATAAGCGGGTGAAGTGGAGTTTTTTGGAGGCTATGATGTGGAAGTTGGGTCCTTGTGAGTAGTGGATTCGCTAGATTATGTCATGTACATCCACTGTTACTTATTCTTATGTCTTAAATGGGGAGCCATTAGGGTTTTTGAAACCGATAAGGAGGATTCGTCAAAGTGTTTCGCTCTCATCCTTTTTATTTCTTATTTGTACTGAGGGTTTGTCTAATATTAGTGGATTACGAGCTAGTAGATCTAGTCCAACGATTTCTCACGTGTTATTTGCTAATGATTCATTGGTATTTTGTAAGAGATCTTTACAAATAATTCGATATCTATAGTATATTTTAAGGATGTATAAGTCAATTTCAGGACAAGTTGTTAACTACTAGAAATCGAGTATCTATTTCAATTCAAATACAAATCCTATCATTAGAAAAGAGATTCAACAATGTTTGGGTATTCACTGCATATCTGGGTTTGGTAAGTACCTGGGTTTTCCAACTCTGTTTGGTAGGTCTAAAAGAACACAACTTAACAACATTTTGGATCCCGTGCATGTTAAGATCCAACATTGGTCATGTAAGTTTTTCTCTGTTATTGGAAAGGAAGTACTCTTAAATTAGTAACTTGTGCTATGTTTGACTTTGCAATGCATTGTTTTGTATTATTTGTGAGCTTATGTGATGATTTGGAAGATGCTATGTAGAAGTGTTGGTAGGGTATAAGCGTTAATCATAGGAAGATACATTGGTTAGCTTGGCACAAACTGTGTGCTTTGAAGGATAACGGAGGTTTAAGATTTTA
The DNA here is from genome assembly GCA_030763125.1 of Hippophae gyantsensis. Lineage (NCBI taxonomy): Eukaryota > Viridiplantae > Streptophyta > Magnoliopsida > Rosales > Elaeagnaceae > Hippophae > Hippophae gyantsensis. The sequence continues at coordinate 28,114,217 of CM061030.1, forward strand.
AGATTTTAGAACTTCTAATTTAGCTATAATTTCAAAATAATGTTTGTGTTTAGTCAAAAACCTTGAATCCTTATTCGTGTTGGTAGGTTGTCATGGTGTTAACTCTATCCTAACTACTCTATGTACTTCATTTACCTTCTTTTTTCAAGATTCTTTTCCTTCCTTGCTTTTGTATACCCTTACTAGAGATGATAGTGTTGAGTATTTGTCTATTACTTGTATGAGCTTTTGGAAGGTTTTATTTGATCATTATGACTTGGTTACTAGAGGTGATAGTGCTTAGTACTTGTCTACTACTTGTATGAGCTTCTCGAAGATTTTATTTGGTCATAATGATTTAGTTTTTAAGCAAAAGGTGTTTGATTCTTGTAGGATGGTGAGTATGGTTGGACAAGATTGTCATTTATTTAGTGTGATTTGTGGCTAACATTGATGGGTTTTAATTAGCTTTGTGTTAGTGGCTATAAGATTCATTCTATGTATTGTTTGTTTTTTGCTAGATTTTATCCCCTTTTATGCTGACGTCTACTCAATATTTTTTTAAAATAATTTGAATAAAATCAGTATACTATCGTCGAAAAGAGGTTTTAGTATTCTCGTCTCATGTTATTTGCTGAATTAACTAAAGTTCTAATTGAAGGTTCATAGTTCGAATTACACCAAACACAGTTTCATAAAATAGGAAAGAAAAAATAAAATAAAATATACCTTTTAATGCATAAATAACCAAATTATTTAACTAGTTTTCCTTTTAAACCTCTTAGGAAAAAAACATGTTAATTTGCTTACCATTTTAAAAAACATATATTCATTTGCGAAAAATGAATATGTGTTTTTTTGACTGCAGTTTAAAAATAAAAATACATAAATATAAAGTGAGCATATCATATAATTAAACTTAAAATATACGAAATTATGAGTAATTACAATAATTGTAAGGATTACGATGAAAGTTTCCTGAATTGAACGACTCTAAATTTACCCATTAGAAAACTTTCTAGCTAGATCAGTAACATAAAGCTCATACATATTCAAATTGAGGAACTTTATAGTGTATCTTAAACTAAATTTTTGTTTCTCATTAACTCTGCTTTCCATCCTCTGTTTACTCTTTCAATGAACTCTTCAACTCTTCTCGTCAACTCATCATCATTATCCTCTTTCTCATCAATGTCCTTATTGTTACTTTTACCTTCATCAGAAATCTCTTTCTTTGCTTTCGATACTTGACTAACTACCATTGACTCGTTGACCTCTTGCTCTTCCTTATAGACATGTTTAGTCTTCATGTCTTGATTGTAATTTGTATATGGGTTGGTTGTGACTACTCCAATAGGAATTTCACTTTGATGATCAAAATTGGAACTGGGTTTTGAGCCCACAAGGATAATAATGACTATGATCAAGTTGCAAAAACAAAAGACAAATAGAGAGCTAGAAGCAGTTGAAGTGACTAATTCCAAGGTAGACTCAAACATGTTTATTGGAAATTGAAGAACTAATTATGATGATTAAGAAAAAGGAGAATAAAGAGGACTGAGGAGGTTTGGAGTTGGATATTGTATTTACAGTTTGAAAAATGCAGAAATTATTTATAGCTCTACTTGTAGAGAAACGAAAAAATAAAAAGTGCAGAAGAAGCTTTTGGTAGGAAATGTTAAAGTGGTATATGGTGAAGCGTAGTGTGAAAGCTAATGCGTAATGAGGGAAGTCATATTATATTATTTTATTTTCTTAATTATTGATTAAAGATTTAGTTGGGAAACTTCTATTCAATTGGATGGTAGGGTATTTGTGTGTTATTAAATCTTAAATCCATTCGTAGTATTTAAATACGGGGATTTGTCTAAAAATAGCATATTTTTTATAATAATTTGAAAAGGGATTAAGATTGTTTTTAGTTTAAAAAATGACATATTTTAATCAATTTTATTTAAAAATAAATAAATAAATATATTAATTCTATTTTACAAAATATAATTATTATAAACATAAAAAAATATTAACATTTTATAAATTTATAATTAATTTTAAATACACAAATCTCTTTTATCATATTATATATTAAAGTTTTATTTTAAAAAATAAAAATAAATTATTTTATAATAAAATAAATATAAATTTATATGAAAATGATACGCTAAGTATTTTGATAATTCATAAATAATATAATATATTCTTATTATTATTATTAAATATAATTATAATTATATTTAATAAAAAATTATAATATTAATTATAATTATAATATAAAAAATAATATTCATAAAAATAATTAAATTATTAAAAAATTGAAAGCCTTTATATCTAACTTTTTACAATATATAAATACAAATATAGAACATTTTGATGCAAACTTTGTGTCAAAATATTATCTAATATAATATTATTATAATTATTTTTATTATTAATATAATAAAATATATCTAATTAATTATATTTTAATATTTAAATAAAATTATTATTAATAAATATTTATTATCTTAATAAAAATAAAAATTATAATAATATTAGAGATATGTGTTATAATGTAATCTATTTTTTAATTTTTTTAATCTTAAATAATTTATTTTAAAAAAATATCAATAATTTTTCATAAAAATGATTGTAACTATTTAGTAAAGTTTTTAATAATTTAAAATTTTATAATTTATTATTATTATTTTAAATTATTTTATAATAAAATTTTGATAAGTTATTTGTTATAAAAAATTATATATTTTTTATTATATAAATATAATTTATTTTTATTTATAATAAAAAGAAATTATTATTTATTAAAATTTAATAAATGGGGATATTTTATTTTTGGTTTTTTTTAAGAAGAGAAAAAAAAGTGGCTGAGAAGGAGAGGAAGAGAGAAAAAAATATAGTTATTGTCAAATTGTTTAATAGGTTTCAATTTGTCTTTTTTTAAACTAAAAACAATATTAGTCATTTTTTAAACTATTATAAAATATATGCCTTTTTTAGACAAATATCCTTTAAGAACCTCAATGGAACCTTCCACACGATCAGCTCCCAAAAACCCAATCGGCCATTAGGGAAAAATCATATTTCTCAACTCCATCATCTTCATCTGTAAATTTCTATGGTCATCGGTGAATTTTTATTTATACGATAATATTTAATTTAATAGTAAATTTATTAATTTATCTTGATATACATATTATCTTTAAATTAAAGAAAGTTATTTTGTGGATATATTTGAGTTTTTTTAATATATTTTGTAAAACTCTTTGAATATTGATCTTTGTATCTTTATTTGATTATTAGTATATTTTTTTTATACCGTCGTCAGTAGAATAGAATTTTTATATTGAAAAGTTGAACCATTTAAATCATTATGTATTATTTATTTTCTCGTTATTTATTATTTTATTGTTACTCATAATTATTTATTTATACAATCAAATTACAAGTATTAATTTATAACAATATATATATATATATATATATATATATATATATATATATATATTTATATTGCAAACTTGATATTAGTTACATAATTATTCAACACCTCATTATTTGTTACAAATCAAATCACTCACCAAAATTTGGTTAAAAAAAAAACCTACTCACCAAATTACGTGAGCTCCTTGTACATAAAAAATAAATCAAATATGTAACTCAGAAACATGAGAAACTATGGAATGAGATTGGACGAAGCTGATCTGGTGCTTTAGGGCTAACCATGAGAGAATAAGTTTTTTGGGAAATTATAAAAAAATATATATAAACTTATAACAACAAAAATAATATTTAATAATATTAAATTGTGTCTAATTAGACGATGTTTTACGTTAAATGATTATAAATGGTTGTAATTGATGTTCAAAATGAAATTATATTTAATTTTTTTTTTAAAGATAAAAATATACGAGGTAGATACAAGGAGTGATATTTTTGTGATTATAAATAAGTGTGTTATTTTTATTCTTTTCTTAAAAAACAATTATCAAATTGATATAAAATTCATTTAAGTAAAAAAATAATTGCAACCTAATAACCAATGAAACGTCTAAACCATAAACACTCAAAAGCAACAGACTAATTGACATTACACCTAAAGCACAAATAGGGAACTCTATCTTCATAAGCCAAAACAGCTACCCAAGGATGAGGTGCAAAGAAATCCAACAAAAGCAAGAAAGACAAATGAGAATTTGAAGATCAGAGAGAAACTGACATGAATCGAAGAAGATCAGACAAATATTCACCACCTCCTCACAATTCCCAAAAAAAAAAAAACTATACAACTTCTCCTTATTTCCTAATCTAAACCTTAAAAAAGACAAAATACTATGAATTTAATTTGGTCATGATTAAGAGATGGAATGAAAGATGATGGGAAAGTTAATGGAAACTGCAGAAGAAGATTTGGTGAAATTTGGGGAAGAATCAAAAGGATGAATTAAAAAACCCCAGCAAAGGATGGTCACTGTCATTAAGTAGTAATTAGGGATATAAAATTACACATTTGTCTCTTGTGTGTTAATTGACATGAACTATTTGGTCCAATAGCAATAAATAATTCCTCTATATACATTTCATGTATAGCTAGCATTACTCAAGCAAAATGACTTGGCATTTGACTTGAGGAGGGATGGTTTACCACCAACCAATTTAGCAATGGCAATGCTGTTTCTGAAAAAAATAATAAAAATCTATTTTTATATATTTGAGTTTATGGATATATTTAAAATTATATGTAAAATTGAAGGATACAAATTTATTTTCTGTTAATAAAGACAACAACATTAATTAAAAAGATAGAATCGTAACACTGATATTAAGTTTAATGCATTTCTTAAGAATTAAAATTTTTAAGATCACAAAAATGTGTACAACTAGGTAAATAATTAAGGTTAAAAAATTATGTTTATGCTTATTTATATCTATTTGTCTATTTTAAATTTAGTTTATAAGTATAACTAGCTTCCTTTTTTTTAAAAGAATAGAAAAGATGACTCACAATTCAGTTATTTTTTCGATTGTGTTGATTGCCAATAATAATCTTATAAAAACTTTGAAAATTAGACATTTTTAATTAATTTTATGATCTAATTAGCCCTTTCATGCATCATTTGATAAAAAAGAAATGTTAATAATGATGCCCTCCCACATTCTAATATTATCATATTTGCTTTAGACAATTAAAAAATAATAATAATTGTAACTCAATGATACCAAAATCTCATCATAAGACTCCTAATGTAAGTTTAGGAGTTTAAATTGTGAAATGTTATTAAGAAAATAAAGAGAATGCAAAAATTGATTAACTCATTACGATTAAAAAATATATACATTTTCTAAGACAATTTTCTTTTATTCCCTTTTTAGGCTCCCATTCCACAACAATCCAAAAGGCCAGAAAATAGAAAAGGATATACGACCATAAAATTTCACTAATATTCTTAAGGTTACGTATCTTCACAAACCCCTTCTAAGTAACCAATGCTAACGTCCTTCCATTAGGTGTACATTTTTTTTACATGTTTAGAAATTTTCAGAGAAAAAAAAGAACCTAATAATTCTTCTTGCACAATTATTTATTATATTTTACTATATTTTACAAGTATAAAAAATATTTTATAAATATAATAAGATATAATAAAAAATTAAAAACTACATAATAAATGAAAACCAGAAGAAGAAGAAAAACTAATAATTCTTCTTGCAATTTGATTTCTCTCATTTGCCACTCAAATTCAATCTATTTCAAATTGCAAATACCCTTGCAATTTCATTTTTGTAAATCCTTACCGAAACACATTAAAATATCAAATAACCATTCTTCCATAAAGAATAAAACAAAGTGATGGTTTTGGTTCGTGAGTTTGCATCGGATCTGGAAGTTATGGCTAGAAAAGCATCAACCAAGTGAGATGACGTAATACAGTGAAGGCTTGAAAAAAATGAAGGTAATACATCTTAGCCCAAAAATAAATGAAGATAATATAGATATTTTGAGACCTGATTGGATGAAAATGGAGCACATAAAAAGGAACATGTCTATGTGCATGATGAAGATGAAGATAAATTTGCTTTACTCACGATGATGTTGTTGGGTTAGTTTTCTAAACTCCTCTCTTAGATGTTAGGTAAGTTTTCTAAATCCTTTACTTGTTTATCTCAATTTTAAAGATTGAGTTCACACACATTTTGGAGACTAAAAACAGTTTTTCTGCTTGTATTTTCAGCTTTTTATTACATCAATTTATAGAAAACAAACTGCTAAAATTTCAATAATTTTATAGAATTTTAGGAGTGAAAAACACCACTCCTTAAAACTAGAAACTCATGCTCACACCACTCATGAAAACATGGAATACTCCACTCATGAAAACATGGATTGTTGAAAACAATCCTAAAATTAAGGCAGTAGCAGCAGCTACTTTCAACACCCTCATTTAAACTGATTTTTCTACTGAAAAAACAGTTTAGGGTTTTCTTGATTGGTCTTCAACTTTGAGCAATCCTCCCTTGTTCGAGATTGAGGACTGAGCACATTCCAAGCAACTTCCTAAGTTTCTCAAAACTTGGTTGCTTGAGGGGTTTTGTTAGAATATCTACTACTTGTTCTGAACTTTTGCAATACTTCAACTCAATAACCCCATCTTGACATAAGTCACGAAGAAAATAAAATCTAACATCTATGTGTTTGCTCCTCCCGTGCATTACTGGATTTTTAGACAGTTTGATAGTAGACATGTTATCACAATAGATAATCATATGGCTGTTTTGCTTCATTCCTAAGACTTCAAACATTTTCTTCATCTAGATCCCTTGGCAGGAGCTTGATGTTGCTGCCACATACTCAGCTTTAGTAGTTGATAGAGTGACTATAGGTTGCTTCTTTGAGGACCAAGAGATAGCTCCTGAGTTTAACATATAAGCATGGCTTGATGTGCTCTTTCTGTCATTTAGATCCCATATATAATCACTGTCAATGTAACCATAAAAATATGAGTTGTCACCTTTCTTATAGAACACTGCATAATCTAGTGTCCCCTTCACGTATCTTAGAATTCTTCTTGCTACATTCAGGTGCAACTCTATTGGATTTTCCATGTATCTACTTATCAGACTCACACCATACATGATGTCTGGTCTAGTTGAAGTAAGATACATGAGACTTCCAACAATTTGTTTGAAGAAAGTGTTATCAACCTCTCTTCCTCCTTCATCCTTGCTGATTTTTAATTCAGGTTCAACTGGAGTCCCAATGGCTCGACAATCTTCCATCTGAAATCTTTCAAGTACCTCCTGGGCATATTTCTTTTAGTAAATGAAGTTACCAAAAGAGTTTTGAATTACTTCTATCCCCAAGAAGTAGTACAACAATCCTAGATCTATCATCTCAAATTCTCTCATCATTGAGTTTTTGAACTCATTCAGCATTTCTTGATTATTTTCTGTATAGATTAGGTCATCAACATAGAGTGACACGATTAGAAGATTACCTCTAGTTCCAGCCTTAGTATACAATGTATGTTCTAAGAGACATTTTCCAAAACCTAACTTGGCAAAATAGGTGTCATTTTTGTTGTACCATGCTCTTGGAGCCTGTTTTAGGCCATATAGTGCTTTATTCAACTTTAGCACTTTTTCTTCTTTTCCCTTTTGAACAAAACCAGGAGGTTGTTCAACATAAACCTCTTCTTGCAATTCTCCATGGAGAAAAGTAGACTTTACATCCATCTGTAGAATCTTTCAGGATTTCTTTGCAGCCAAGGATATGAGCATTCTTATGGTTTCATGCCTTGCTATAGGTGCAAAGAATTCATTATAGTCTATGCCCTACTTTTGTTTGTATCCTTTAGCCACCAAACGAGCTTTATATTTGTCAACCTCTCCTCTTTCATTCACTTTTGTTTTAAATACCCACTTTACCCTAATATGCTTTTGTCCTTTAGGTAAATCAGTGAGCTTCCAAGTGTTATTCTTCTCAATTGACAGTATCTCACTGTTTATTGCTTTCTTCCATTTATTTTCCTTCACAACTTCATCAAAAGTGATGGGATCACTGCCAACAAACAAGGAAAAGTTGGCAATGTCTTCATCTGAACCACTAAAAGTTGTATCATTTTCCATCATCCAGGGAGGCCTTTTCAGTGTTTGAGGGTTTCTCAGATTATAAACTCTCCTTTCTTTAGATTCCTTGTCACTTTGAGTTGATGTGTGAGCTTGAGGCTCCTATGGCAATGTTAGTGGTTGAGGGATTTGAGTCTTAGTCACTTAAGTTGTCCTTTCATCATCTACTTCACTTTCCACCACATATTCTTTTGTGTTTCTCGTTGTTCTCCCCAATTCCACATTTTGTGCTTAACAAACACCACGTCACAACTTATCACTATCTTTCCTGAAACTGGGTTAAATAGTTTATAAGCTTTTGACAATTCATTTACCCCTAGGAATACACATTTCTCATTCTTATCATCCAGCTTTTCCTTCTCTGATCAGGTATGTGTGCATATGCTAAAATACCTTGAAATGATCTATAATTGGCTTCTTTCCATTCCATGCTTCTTGTGGAGTCATGTTCTTAACAGAAAATGTTGGACTTTTATTAAGAATGTGAACTATTTATCAAACAGCTTCAGGCCAGAAAACTTTGGGAACTTGTCCTGTTACATGTAAACTCCTTACCATATTGACTATGGTATGATTCTTCCTCTCACATACACCATTTTGTTGTGGTGTATAAGCTGTTGTCAGCTGTCTCCTAATTCCCTTTTCATTGCAAAACTCAAAAAACTCCTTAGAACATAATTATCCTCTTCGATCTGTTCTTAGACATTTGATCCTTTTTTCTGTTTATGTCTCCACTAGAGAAGTGAAGTTTTTGAAAGCTTCAAAAGCTTCTAACTTTTCTTGCAAGAAATACACCTAAACTTTTCTATTGTAGTCATCTATGAAGGTTATGAAAAATCTTTTACTTCCATTAGATGTAGGGGACATTAGACCACAAAGATCTAAGTGAATCAACTCTAGGATCTTATGAGCTCTTGTTGATTTTCCTATAGGAAACATATCACAGTCATGTTTCCCTATGAAGTAGTTCTCACATGTTATTGAGGAAGGCATTGTGATTTCAGGTAGTCCTTCCACCATGTGCTTTTGTTTTAGAGTCCTGAGGTCGTTGAAATGAAGATGCCCATATCTCTCATGCCATCTCCACACTGAAACATTTTCTTTGTCCATCAAACATGTTTGCACTGATTTAATTTTGAGAGGGAAAAGTCGATTTCTTGTCATCTGCACCACTGCAATTGATCCACGTTTGGGATCATAAATCTCACACTCTCCCTTTTTAATTATGATTGTGTAACCTTTGTCTTGCAACTGGCCAACACTTAGTAGATTTTTTTTAAGTCAGGTATGTAAAATACATTAGATATTACCTCAATGAACTCATTCTTAGTTCTTATCTGAATATCACCCCTTCCTTCAACCTTCATAGTTGATCGATCACCAAAATTAACAAAAGTAGTGAAACTCTCATCTAGATTAGAGAAGGATGACTTATAACTGCTCATATGGTTACTACAACCTGTGTCCACGTACCAGGTGTCTTCATCCGTGTCTTCCATTGCATGAAAGGCCATCAACAAAGTCTCCTCTTCTTTCTCCTTTCCCTTTTCTACAAAGTTGGATCTTTCACCATTTTCTTTGGTCATTTTTGTGTAACACTCATTTTTGTAATGACCTAAGTTCCCACATTTGTAACATTCGACCTTTGATTTGTCGGAATTTCTCTTCTTGTTTTGATCATCATCCCTTCGAGTTTGAGAAAATGATTTAGTTCCTTCTCTGCTCCACTCCTTATCTTCATCTTTTTTGTAGTTTCTGTTGTAAGAGTGCACCACGGTCTCTACCTCTTCCTCTTGTGTTTGAAGACTCATTAAAGGTGGAAACCTTTAGTGCCTGCATTTCTTCAACTACACTTTTCCTGTTAATGTTTTGCTCATGCATGAGTAAGGAACTCTACAGTTCATCTATGTACATATCTTCAACTATATTAGACTCCTCAATTGAGCAAACCACATAGTCAAACTTGGGAGTCAAGGACCTTAGTATTTTCTCAACCACAATGTCATCTGTGGTTTTCTCACTGTGAAGACATATCTTGTTTTCCACTGTCATCACTTTTCCAAAGTAGTCATTTATTATTTCTCCTTTCTTCATCTGAAGAGTTTCAAAATCTCTTCTGAGAGTTTGAAGTTGTGCCCGCTTCACTCTATTGGAGCCATGGTACTTCTTTTTCATAGAGTCCCAGATGTCCTTAGTCGTATCCTTTTTAAGGATTGTCTCCAAAATAGACCTGTCGATTGCCTGAAATAGGTAATTCTTTACCTTCAGGTCCTTCAATTTCAATGCATCATTTTTCTGCTTCTGTTGAGTAGAAACCTCTGAACTGTTCAGTTTAATCTCTCCAATCCCAGTTTATATAAGATTCCAAAATTCCTTAAATCTTAGGAAGTTTTATATCAACATATTCCAGTGATTGTAGTGACCATCAAATCTGGGAATAACTGGTTGGACAAAATTTCCATTTTCCGTAGCCATTTTGCTGCTGTGATTTTTTTCAGCTCCTTTCTTAGCTCTGATACCAGATGTTGGGTTAGTTTTCTAAACTCTCCTCTTAGATGTTGGGTAGGTTTTTTAAACCCTTTACTTGTTTATCTCAATTTTGAAGATTGAGTTCACACACATTTTGGAGACTAAGAACAGTTTTTCTGCTTGTATTTTTAGCTTCTTATTACATCAATTTATAGGAAATAAACTACTAAAATTTTAGCAATTTTATAGAATTTCAAGAGTGGAAAACACCACTCCTTAAAACTAGGAACTCATGCTCACACCACTCATGAAAACATGGAATACTCTACTCATGAAAATATGGATTGTTAAAAACAATCATAAAATTAATGTAGTAGCATCAACTACTTTCAACAGACGTTGATAATGTTATTAGTTTCTCTTATAAAAAAGATATGATCAAATCTATTATAAAGGATTGATCAAAATCGTTTTGCAAAAACATATTAATTTTATTTTTTGAAAGAGGTTCTTTTTTTTTTTGAAAATTACTAATTTTTTTTAATATTTATAATATTTTAGCGAGAAAAGGAGATTGAGAAGATGAGAGTACAAGAGAATTATATGAATTGGGGAGGATGATATTAAGGAAATTATTAATTTTTCTTTTGTTGAAAAGATGTACTAAAATTTAGAATTTGTAAAGAACTTAAAATATAAAATACATTTTTTCTCTTTAAAATAACAGTTACATTGGCATTTATAATATTTTGTATAGGTTAAGAGTATATGTGAAGATATACAAAACCTTGTAGGTATTTGTGAAATTTTGCCAATACATAATAGACTAAAAATCATATTCTTCTTAGCCTAGTGAACAGTCCTTAATCATGCAACTCAAGAAAGCAATCACAATCGTTCCGTTAGATTCTTCGTTATAACTTTCAGCACGATCAACGGTCGTTATCTAATGTACTATTGTTCTATTTTTCGAAAACAACTATCTATGTTCCAATGGGTTCACCATTATCTCCAATAATACATGCAACAACATATATATTTAAAAAATTAAATAATTGATGTATAAGCACTATAAATTTCACCAATGATGAACATGTCAACCACATGTTAACATTATCACATCAATCTCTTTCTTACACATTACGATATCGAAATGTGTTATCTATATCTTAGGACTAAATTGTCGCAAACTTGTCAAGAATGTCATTAAAATATCACATAAATATCATTTCAATGTCTTTTTTGGTTAAAATGTTTTGGATATTGTAGATATTTTCGTTAAAATATCAAACAAATGTCGAACAAAATATCAAAAATATCAATATTTGATTTATATAATTATTTTTTTACATCTAATCTAGTTCTCAAATACAAAATCAGTATGCATGTCATATTTTCTACTATTTTATATTAATGTTATAACATATAGATTGCATTAAAGGATAAAGCTTATTATAACCCCTAAATTATGAGTAATGTTAAAAAAATCAATAAAATTTATTTTCATATTATCAAGATTTATCTATTTATAATAGTTAATACAATTAAATAATCTATATAATTATTCCGAACATTTTAACTACTTATTTTACAATATTTAATAATAATAAAAAAATATTTTACTATAAAATATTTTAATTAATTTATTAACTTATTCATTAATATAAATATTTTAAGTATTAAAAAATGTGTATAAATAAAAATTAATTTAAAATATAAGTGATTAATTTTTTTTAATATTTTAAAAAGATTTATTAATTTTTTTTCTTATTTTTGATAATCGAGTGAAATAATATCCAATCCAATTCTCAAATACAATTTCAATATGTATGTTTTATTTTCTTCTGTTCTATAATAATGTTACAACATATAAATTACATTAAAAAAAATGAAGCTCATTATGCCCCAACTATAAGTAATGTTAAAAATAAATAATTAACAAAATTTATTTTTATATATCAAAATTTATTCATTTATAATAATTAATATAATTAAATAATTTATATAATTATTTTAAACTTTTTAACTACTTATAATATATATATATATATATATTATAAAATATTTTAATTAATTTACTAACTTTCAATAATTACCGTCAACTCCAACATCCCATCCGGCTATAACTTGTCCTAAACCTACATACATATTAAAAGAAATAAATCAACACAAATTATAAAGAAGGTTCAAGTAATAAACTGTCATATGAACTTAATTACCCAGGCAGAACTTAAAGGGTGCTCTTCCCACATTGGAGTCAAATATTTTTCCATTCTTCAGCTTGCCAATATATCGTACACTGATCTGATATAGAAAAATTGAATTTATTTTCAAACAAGTGCTTTGAGTTCATTTAACACCAAATAATCAGTGCCTTATGAAATTTTGAGACGGTGGTGGTGGTGAATGAAAAAAAAGATGCATCAGCTCCATGAAATTTTGAGACGACAAACATTCCATAGAATCCATAGAGTGCATGTGTTTCAGATTAGTCCAAAAACTACGGTAACTAATCTATTTTCCCACAAAGAGGTCATGGTTTGGGGAAAGAAAACAAAAATTTAACAAGTGGCTGCAATATAGCTGTCTTATAAGCTTTTTTGGAGGGGATACTGATTGCTTAATTAAAAGAACTACTATATTAATTAAAAGTTTGCTGGAGAGGCTACTTCCTTAACAACTAATCCACCTGAAAAGTTGTCGAAAAATTATGCAAATTTTCGATAAGTTAAATTTATGAGAAAACAAAATAAACAAAATAACATATAAATTTGATAATAAAGTTCGGTCAATTTTACTAATGTTTTTGGACTTATTGTAGATCTTTTTATTGAAAATGGGATAAATTATACAAAGTGTTTACAACACTCATAACTTACAACCCAATTACACTCAAAAAAATTGCTCTTAATTTTCTCTCACTAAAACTTTTTTTCTAAATTTTTCTCTCAATCGAAATGAACATTTAATGATTAATGCATTACAATTATATATCTATTTATAGGGAGATTTACTCCTTAAATTACTTCTTAAATTAAGGGTGGTCACTCCTTGATTTACTCCTTAATTTGCTCCTTAATTTAAGAACCTTTATAACAATCTTTTACTTGAAGATTGATTTCAATCTATCTTCACACTTTGATTAATGCAGTAGCTTTTCTAGTCTTGTTACTCTAGCAGACCAACTGAAGTTGAGCACAACTTTAGTTTCATGGCAAGCTCCCACTTGCTGGCATCTCGAGTCTAACAAGCTTCATTATATCATTCAGGTTCCCCTCCATCAGTCAGCAACATATTTTCATGTATCTCCTGTTAGGCACATGAGGTCGAGAAGACCTTCTCAATACAGGAGATGTAGTATGAGACTGTGGTGTGTTGGATTGCTACGCATTGCTCTATCCAACGAGTTCCTGTAGTTGAGGACTTGTTAGGATTGGTTCCTTCATGAAACTATCTGGGACATCATCTGCATCTGCAAATATTGACTCATTTTGCTTTGAGTTGTTGGCATTTGTTTTATGCATGTCCTTATACATTAGGCTTTCGTTGAAAATCACATCTCTGCTATGGATCACTTTCTTGTTTTCATCATCCCAAATGCAGTAGCCAAACTCATCCTCACCATAGCTGATGAAGGTGCATTTCTTGGATTTGGGATCAAGCTTATTCCTACCTTGATCACTGATATGCACAATGCTACACAGTCGAAAACTTTTAGATGTGATAGTTTTACCTCTTTTCTGTTCCATACCTCCTCTGGTATTTTATGCTCTAATGAAACATAAGGGCCTTGATTGATCAAGTAAGTTGTCGTGTTGACTGTTTCTGCCCAGAACTACTTCGGTAGACTTGATTGTATACGAATACTTCTAGCTCTTTTTGTTAACATTTGATTCATACGCTCAGCTACACCATTGTGTTGAAGCATACCTGGCACAGTTCTCTCCATTTTGATCTCGTGTTCACAGTAGAATTTTTTGAATATGGTGTCTTCATATTCACCCCCATTGTCGGTTCTAAGCTTTTTGATTTTCAAACTTGTCTCATTTTCAACCATAGCTTTCCATCTTCTGAAAACCTCAAATACTTTAGACATATGTTTTAAAAAGTAAACTCATACCTTCCGAGAGTGATCATAGATGAATGTTACAAAGTAGTGTTTCCCACCAATGGATGAGACAGTCATTGGTCCTCAAACATTAGCGTGGATAACTTTCCTTTTTTGGGGTTTTGCCACTTGTCTAGAAGCTGACTCTCTTTTTCTTTCCAAGTATGAAATCTTTGCACATGTCTATCTTCGTAAACTGTAGACTTGGAATTTTTTCTTTTGAGTGCATAATCTTCATCCCTTTCTTACTCATGTGGCCTACTCTCTGGTGCCACATATTTGGAGTTTCATTTCCTGCTGCAACTATGATCGAACAATGTGCCCCTACTATCATGTAAAGAGTGTCACTCTTCTTGCCTCGAGCAATTGTCATTGCACATTTTGAAATCTATCAATCATCACCATGGAATATCGTAGTGTAGCCTTCATTAGCCAAAAGCCCTACTAAGATTAAGTTCCTTCTTAGGTTGGAAATATGTCTGACATCCTTCAACTCCCAAACAAACCCGTTCAACTTAATCTTCACTACATCTTTGCCAATAATAGCACACATTTGATCATCACCAAGATATACATTTCTAAGGTTTTTGGGGACATATTTCTCGAAGAATTCTTTCTATGAAGTAGCATGGAACGATGCTCTAGAGTCTAACACCCAAGATTCTTCCTTTCTCTCTAAAGAGCATATCAATGCATCATCTCTTCCTGAGATAGAAGTAACATTTTCCTCTACCTTTACTTGTTGGTCTTTCGGTGCACTCTTGCATTGATTTTTGTAGTGCTTGGTTCTCCCACAATTCCAACACTTGATAGTCTTCAAGCTATGAGAATTATTAGGATTCTTGGATTTAGACCTCCTGTCCTTTGATCTACCTCGGTAGTCTATTCTTCCATGTTCATTCTCTTTGGTTGAATTTCTTCCTCTTGACTCTGTATGTAAAACTGAAGTGGTTGAAGATTCACTCGATTCTCTACTTCATATCTTTTCAATGAGAACCAGATCACAAACATTGTCAAATTTTAACTTATTGCTTCCTAACGAAGTAGCATTCCAACTTTTTGGTAGAAAAGACAAAAGTATCAATGCTCATACTTCTTCGTCAAATTCAATTTCAACTCAACTCAACTGAGTTTTGACTGTGTTGAGTTCATTGAGATGTTGAGCTACCGATGCGCCTTCCGTCATCTGGAAATTGAACAATGCCTCATCAGGTGCACTTTATTTGAGGTTGATGTCTTCTCATATATATTGGAAAGAAATGCCAAAAGACCCACCGTGGTCTTTTTCTTTGCTATGTTGAAAGCAACATTGCGGGATAGCGTCAATCGAATAACTCTGAGGGCTTGTCGGTCTAGAAGATTCCAATATGCTTCCTTCATAGCCTCTACCTTCCTCCCTAAGAGAGATTGATATTGGCTTCTTTGATATAGATAATCCTCCATCTGTATTTTCCACTCAAATCTGAATAGTAACCTTGTTAAAAATTGACATAAATCACCACAAAAGCTCTAATACCAGTTGTTGTGAAATTACGCAAATTTTCAATAAGCTAGATTTACGAGAAAGCAAAATAGACAAAATAACACACAAATTTGATAACATAGTTCGACCAATTTTGCTTATGTCTTTGGACCTGCTGCAAATATTTTTACTGAAAATGAGGGAAATTATACAAGGTGTTTACAACACTCATAACTCATAACCCAATTACACCTATTAAAATTTCTCCTTAATTTGCTCTTTGAATTAAGGACCTTTCTAACAATCTTCAACAAAAGGTTCTTGTTTTAAATGCATTGGCTTCTGTTTGCTGTTGCTCAGACTCTAACATGGATCTGTTTTGTTATTCCCTTGATGCAACGCTTTTCTCCATATTGGTTGCCCCAATGTTCTCCTGTTCTGTTTTCTTTTTCTTCTTCTTTTTATTCTCTGGCTAACTTTCACCAAGTGTGGTATCCATTTCAAAAAAATTTGTCATGCACATGTATTTAATCAACTAATACACTTTATGAGAGATGACATGGGAACACACAAAGAGCACATCCAGTATATAAAAAATTAGAAATCACATCCCAAGTTATCCAACCATCTCAATTCTAGGAGCAAGGGGACGTTAATAATCAGAGTATCAGACAGGAATATTCAAGTAAATTGGGAAAATAATTTAAATAAAAAGGACTCTATCTAAGAATGTCTTGTAAATTATTTTCAAATCAAACATCATAAAGAAGACACTTTCCTAGAAAGGATCCAAACAGCAAAACTCAGGTCTCCTTTCACTATCAAGAGTGAATACTGGATTTAACCATTCATTAGGGGAACTTAACAATTAACAAATACAAAGGTTAAATGAAGAAAAATACAGCAAGAAAATTGACATATATTCAGTGAGGAGATTTAAGGGGGAAAGAAAAGGTAAAGAAATGGCAAATCTCACTTCTCATTAGATGACTTATGATCTCGCTCATCCATCTTTACAACCTCATTCTCCTCAGGTTGCTTTTGATCAGCATTTTCTTTAACTTACTCCTCCAAATGCTGCTTCTGTTGACTAGTTGACCTTAATTAAAGGAGCAAATTAAGGCTTAATTCAAGGAGAAATTCAAGGAACCCTTTGAAATTTAAGGAGAAATTCAAGGAACCCTTTTAAATTCAAGGAGTGAATCTCCCTATAAATAGATGTATAATTGTAATGAATTTATCATCAAATGTTCATTCCAATTGAGAAAAAGCTTTAGTGAGAGAAAATTGAGAGTAATTTTCTTGGGTGTAATTAGATTATGAGTTGTAAGTGTTGTAAACACCTTGTATACTTTCTCCCCTTTACAGTAAAAAGATCTATAGTAGGTCAGGAGACGTAAGTGATGCTTATTTTCGCAAGTGTACGAATCGTTCAAGTAATAAAGTGTACAAAAGTACGGATATCGAACCCACAAGGAATGGCGTTACTAAGTACCGAAATTGACTAACCCTAATTTTATTTGAAAATTGAATTGTTGAAATTGTTTTAAAAGCAAATTAACATAAAACTAAACGTAAATAACAAAATTTAATGTTGTTCACAAATGATTAAAAACGCTAAGGCATTTGATTTCGCTAAATCAATTCAATCCGATTTCAAGTCATGTTATATGAGAATCAAAGCTAAAAGTGATGGTTGAAAAACCCAAACTTATCTAATACTCTCTCTCAAGTTATATTAGAATTACTTATCTATGAAAACCAACTATATTTCTATGAAGATTTAATCACAAATAAGCACATTACGATTTATGGAATTTCTAGAATAACCACATATATCATGCATTAGGTGTCAAACTCGCATTCAACATACGGTATTTATCACAAGAAACATTCATTACACATCTCCTCTCGGTCTCAATATAATGCAACAAATCATCTAAATCTTGATCAGAAATTTAAAAGCATTAAGCAAGGAAATAAATACTCAACTTGAAAACAATGAATTCATATAACAATAACAAAAGAAATCAGATTTCCTTGATTTAACTACATCATAGCCTTAGCAAAAATGAATTAGTTCATAACGGAAATAAGAACAACCATTATTTCAATTGAATTCATGAATAACAAATCTGAATAAAATGCAGAATATGAAGGCTAAGGAGAAGAGATGAAAAACTCTTGAAGATGAAGAGTTGGTAACAACAATGGTGATGATCCTTCAAGCTTCTCCAAACTTTCTCTCCAAAATTGCCATTTCTCCTCCAAAAATGACTCAGATCTGTTCTCTCTGCCGTCCCCCTCTTTCTCTATCATATTGTATATATAGATCTAGGGTTTGGGGGGCAATTTTGGAACAAAACAACCAAAAAAAACTATTTTCGGACGAAACTCGCTGGCGGCGACATTATTCTCGCCGCGGCGAGATTTCTGGAAAATAAATATTTTTTTGGGTTTTCGATTTTGGCCGGCGGCTAAATGCATTTGGCCGGCGGTGAGATTAATTTGCCAAATTTTGTGCTCTCGAAAAGATTTTTCCCGTGCTTTCTGTAGGATTTTTGCCGGCAGAGAGATTGCATTGGCCGGCGGCGAGATTACATTGGCCGGCGGCGAGATTGCTTTGCTAAAATCCATGCTCCCTATATGATTTTCAACGTATTCTCCGTAAGGTTTTCGCCGGTGGCGAAATTCCAAATTTTGAAATTTTGTTTTCTTTTTATTTGCACTCAATCCCGTTCATTGAAATTTGTCCCAAACTTCTCCAAAATTATGATTTTACCTGAAATTGCACTTTAAACACGAAATACCTGTGAAATGACATTTGTGAATTAAATAATCAAATAAACGTAATTTTCACACAAATATCAACATTTAAATCATAACAAAAATGCAATAATTTGACTCTTATCAGTAAGCAAAATTGGTAGAACTCTATTATCAAGTTTGCGTATTTTTTTGTCTATTTTACTTTATCATAAATCTAGCTTATCGGAAATTTGCGTAATTTCCCAACAATTGGTATTAGAGCTTTTGTGGTGATTTTTGTCAATTTTTTACAAGGTTACTATTCGCGTGAAATATGTAAATAGTAAAAAAAAATTGGCAATATCGGTTTGTCGACGGAGGTGTTATAATACACGATGGTTTGTAGGAATAGTAAAAAAAGATCTGAAGGAAGTCAGATTTGAGTGGGAGTATTGGCCGTAGATGAAGGAAAGGTAAAATTCAAGAAATTTGATGGTATAGATTTCAAATTTTTTAAAATACAAATAGAGGATTATCTGTATCAAAGAAATCTGTATCAACCTTTCTCAGAGAAGAAGCTAGAGGCTATGAAGGAAGAAGATTGGAATCTTCTAAACAGACAAGCCATTGGAGTTATTCGATTGACACTATCCCGTAATGTTGCTTTCAACATAGCAAAGGAAAAAACCACGATGAGTCTTATGGTATCTCTCTCCAATATGTATGAGAAGCCATCGACCTCAAATAAAGTGCACCTGATAAGGCATTTGTTCAATTTGCGGATGATGGAAGGTGCATCGGTAGCTCAATATCTCAATGAACTCAACACAGTTATAACCTAATTGAGTTTAGTTGAAATTGAATTTGATGAGGAATTACGAGCATTGATACTTTTGTCTTCTTTACTAGAAAGATGGAATGCTACTATCACGGCTATGAGTAGCTCGTCAGGAAGCAATAAGTTGAAATTTGATGATTTCATGTGGTTCTTAGTGAAGAGATTCGACATAGTAAGTCAGGTGAATTTTCAACCTCATTAGTTTTGCATACAGAGTCAAGAGGAAGAAATTCAACAAGAGGGAATGGACATGGTTGAACAGATTATCGAGGTAAATCAAAGGATAGGAGGTCTAAAATCCAAGAATTGTGGCTCAAAGACTATCAGGTGTTGGAATTGTGGAAGAATCAGGCACTACAAAAATTAGTGAAAAAGTGCCCCAAAGGACCAATAAGTGAAGGTAGAGGCAAATGTTACTTCCACCTCAGGAGAAGATGATGCATCGATATACTCTTTGGAGAGTAAGGAAGAATCTTGGGTGTTAGACTTTGGAGCATCATTCCATGCTACTTCATAGAAAGAATTCTTTGAGAAATATGTCATCGGAAACCTTGGACAGGTATATCTTGGTGATGATCAATCGTGTATTATTATTGGCAAAGGTGTAGTGAATATTAAGTTGAACGGGTCTATTTGGGAGTTGAAGGATGTTAGGTATATTCCCAACCTAAGAAGGAACTTAATCTCAGTAGGGTAGTTGGCTTATGAAGGCTACACTACAATCTTCCATGGTGATGATTGGAAAATTTCAAAGGGTGCAATGACGCTTGCTTGAGGCAAGAAGAGTGGAACTCTTTACATGACAACATGGGCACATTGTTCGATCATAGTTGTAGTAGGAAAGGAAACACTAAACCTGTGGCCCCACAGACTAGGCCATATGAGTGAAAAAGAGATGAAGATTATGCACTCAAAGGGAAAACTTCCAAGTCTACAATCTACAGAGATAGACATATACGAAGATTGCATACTTAGAAAGAAAAAGAGATTTAGCTTTTAGACAAGTGGTAGAACCCTAAAGAAGGAAAGGGTAGAGCTCATTCATTGTGGACCAATGACCGTCTCATCCATTGGTGGTAAACACTACTTTGTGACTTACATCGATGATCAGTCTCGGAAGGTTTGGATTTACTTTCTAAAGCATAAGTCTAAAGTATTTGAGGCTTTCATAAGATGGAAAGCTATGGTTGAAAATGAGACAAGTTTGAAGATCAAAAAGCTCAAAATTGATAATGGGGGTGAATATGAAGACACCATATTCAAAAATTTATACTATGAGTATGGAATCGGAATGGAGAGAACTGTGTTAGACACTCCTCAACACAATGGTGTAGCTGAACGTATGAATCGAACGTTGATAGAAAGATCTAGAAGCATTTGTTTACAGTCAGGTCTACCGAAGTAGTTCTAGGCAGAAATTATCAACACGGTAACTTACTTGATTAATCGAGGCCCATCTGTTCCATTGGAGCATAGAATACCAGAGGAAGTATGGAGTGAAAAAGAGGTAAAACTATCACATCTAAAAGATTTTGGTTATGTAGCATTTGTGCATATCAGTGATCAAATTAGGAATAAGCTTGATTCCAAATCCAAGAAATGCACCTTCATCGGCTATGGCAAAGATGAATTTGGCTACCGCGTTTGGGATGACGAAAACTAGGAAATGATTCGTAGTAGAGATGTGATTTTCAACGAAAGGGTGATGTATAAGGAACTATATAAAATAGATGCCAATAACTCATAGCAAAATGAGTCAGTATTTGTAGATGCAGATGATGTCCTACATAGTTCCATAACAAAACCAATTGTAACAAGTCCTCAGCCATAGGAACTCATTAGATAGAGTAGTAGGCAGTAGTCTGATATGCCACAACCTTCTGCTCCAACTCTTGTATTGAGAAGGTCTTCTCGACCTTATGTGCCTAACATGAGATACATGAAATATATGCTACTAACTGATGTAATGGAGCCTAAACGCTATGATGAAGCTTGTCAAACTCAAGATTTGAGTAAGTGGGAGCTTGCCATGAATGAAAAAAATGAAATATCTCATCTCCAACCAGACATAGGAACTAGTTGAATTACCCATGGGAAAGAAGACACTTCATAACAAATGGGTGTACCAGGTGAAATTGAAGCATGATGGTTCTAAGAGATACAAAGCCCGACTAGTTGTTAAAGGATTTTAGTAGAAGGAAAGAGTTGACTACACTGAAATTTTTACTCTTATTATGAAGCTCAATACTATTATATCAGTGTTAAGTATTGTAGCCATTGTAGATCTTCATTTTGAACAGTTGGATGTGAAGACTACATTCATTCATAGAGACTTAGATGAAGAGATATACATGTACCAGCCAAAAGGTTTCTCAGAAAGAGGGAATAAGAATATGGTGTGTAGACTTAAGAAGATTTTGTATGACCTGAAATAAGCCCTGAGACAGTGGTACAAAATTTTTGATTGCTTCATGCATAAGGAAGGTTTCCATAAGTGCAATGTCGACTACTGTTGCTACTTCAAGAGATATAGGTCCAATTATATCATTTTACTACTTTATGTTGATGATACGTTAGTAGTAGGTTCAGATATGGATGATATCAGAAGGTTGAAGCAACAATTGTCAAATGAGTTTGACATGAAAGACTTGGGTCCAGCAAAGAAGATTCTTGGAATGCAAATCATAAGAAATAATAAGAGAG
The DNA here is from genome assembly GCA_030763125.1 of Hippophae gyantsensis. Lineage (NCBI taxonomy): Eukaryota > Viridiplantae > Streptophyta > Magnoliopsida > Rosales > Elaeagnaceae > Hippophae > Hippophae gyantsensis. The sequence goes on from CM061030.1 coordinate 28,136,645, forward strand.
GATCCTTGTAGTTATCTCAGGAAGAGTACATCAACTGTGTTTTGTAGAGATTCAACATGGGCAATGCCAAGCCAGTTAGCACACCCTTGGCCATTCACTTTTTCCTATCCAAGGATTAGTCCCCTCAACCATTGGAATTTTGATGTATATGATAGTCTATACGAGACCAGACATTGGCCATATAGTGGGAGTTGTTAGCAAATTTATGTCAAATCTAGGGAAAACTCATTGGGAAGTAATCAAGTGGATTTTAAGGTATCTATGAGGCACCACAGAGAAGTGTTTTTACTTTAGTAAAGGAGAGTTAAAAGTACAAGGCTACGTAGACGCATACTTTGAAGGTGAAGTTGATCACCGAAGAAGCACCACCGGTTATATATTTACTTTTGGAACTACAGCTGTTAGTTGGATGTCACAGATTTATAAGATTGTCACTCTATCCACTATATAGGATGCGTATGTAGCATTGACTGAAGTTAGTAAAGAGATGATATGGCTTCAAGGTTTGTTAATTGAGTTGGGATTCAAACAGGAGAAGAATATTCTACAGCGTGATAGTTAAAGTGAAATACACTTGGTGAAGAATTCAACATTCATTCTAGAACCAAGAATATTAGGCTTTGTTATTACTTTATAAGATCTATATTAGAAGATGATGTGTTAATACTAGAGAAGATTCAAAGAAGAAAAAATACAGCAGATATGTTAACAAAGGTGGTGACTATTGACAAACTGAAGTTGTGCTTAACTTCAGTTGGTCTGCTAGAGTAACAAGACTAGAAAATTTGCTACATTGATCGAGGTGTAAAGATAGACTGGAATCAATCTTCAATTGGGAGATTTTTAAATAATTGACCTTAATTCATGGAGCAAATTAAGAAGAAAATTAAGGAGTAAATCAAGGCTTAATTCAAGGAAAAATTAAAGGAACCCTTTGAAATTCAAGGAGTGAATCTCCCTATAAATAGATGTATAATTGTAATGAATTTATCATCAAATATTCATTCCAATTGAGAAAAAAGATTTATTGAGATAAAATTGAGAGATATTTTCTTGGGTGTAATTGGGTTGTGAGTTGTGAGTGTTGTAAACACCTTGCATAATTTCTCCCATTTTCAGTAAAAAGATCTGTAGTAGATCCAGAGACATAAGAAAAATTGGCCAAACTCCGTTATCAAATTTGTGTTATTTTGTATATTTTGCTTTCTCATAAATCTGGCTTATCGAAAATTTGCATAATTTTTCAACATCTTCTTCTTTTTCTTCTTTTTGTTGTTTTTATCATCCCAAACAACTTCAGTAACTATGAATTAAATGCTTACATTCAAAAAAATAAAAGAGGAAAAATGAATCATTTGTATACTCTCCCATCCCATCCAACATCTTCCAAGCGAAACAGTGAAGACACTCAATTAAGCTTCACTAAACAAAAGGTCTAACAAAACTAAACAACATTAAGAAAATTTTAATGTCTGAATTAAGGAAATTTCAATAGGAATAACATCTCATCTATCTAGCTGACCATCTTGTTCAACATTTTCAACTTTCCTTTCCTTGTTAGAAGCTTTATCACTGTCCATTGTTCCCTTCTTATTGGGATTTTCTTTTGTTTTGTTATCTATCTGTTGTGCATCTACTCCAAGCTTCTGAGCAGATTCACTTTTTTGCGTGGTGAAAATTGGAAAGCCATTTTCATCTTCACTTTCCATTACAGGAATAAAAGCATCTTTCCAAACAACAATATGATGCTAAGAGTTTTTGTTCTCCAAAGAACCACTTGATTTCTTTTTCTTTGGATGTTTAGTTTGATAATTGATCGCCACACACGAAGTGTGTGCAATAAATACGCAAGTATACGTATTGCAATAAGTAATATAATGATAAGAAAAGATCGTTCCCACAAAGATTATTTTATTAGGAACTAATTTTTAAAAACTAAAAAAATAAAAATTAATTTTTTTGTGTTTTTATATTTTAAGGAAGAAAAATTAAAATAACTAAAAATAAATAGCAATAATTAATTAAATCAGATTTGGTAACTAAGAAGATATATGAGAAAATATCTATGAATACTTAATTCCCCAATTTTTTAAACATGTGAATTACTAAAATCCTCTAATATAATTATCAGTTAATTACATGATCAATTGAATCTAACCTAACATGTATTTCTCTCTCAAGTAAACTACATATCATATAGTAATTAATTTAATCATACTCTCATACCAATTAAATTGCATACTACTTATTAAGTTCATCAATTATGGATCACATACATAAGGATTATACATCTCTGCCTAGAAACTGTGCATGTTATTTAATCAATATAAACAATTAAATAATTCTCTCAAATCTATTTAATTGTCTCTATAGATAAATTGTTAGCCAAACAATTAATAGCTTAAAATTTAGATTAAATAATATAATTAAATTATAATTATAATTAGGATAAAATATTAGATCATCACATATTGAAAATTGGGTTTATAAGATCCCTAGATTAATAAAATAACTATCCATAATTTTGTTCATAAAGCTCATATTTTTCATAAAAAAGACATAAAAATTAATAAAGAAAATAGTAGAAGAAGAAATATAATCAATCTTTTGACATAGGATTTAAGAATCATGGGGAATTGGATCAAATTTAGCATTTTTCATGAAAATGCTAAAGTTGATGCAATTCAACAATCAACTAAAATTTTTCAACAATGGAAGACTAAGTTCTTGGCAACGTATCAGGGTGTAGGATCAATTATTAGCATAAACTAACATCATTAAAAGAGCATCCTTAGCCACTTACAAGTTTCCTTGATTTTTTTTTCTTTAGTTTTTAGATTTCTCTCATCTTGATCAATAATAAAATAACTTAAGGATACATAAGATATTATGCTTCCTTTTTTATGGAGAATATTTTACATTCTTTAATAAACATATGAACCTCTTTGAGAAGAATGTGATGTGTAATGCTAAAAGCACAAAGAATTAAGAAAGATACATGTGATGTATAAAGATAAAAGTACAAAGCATGTAAAAAATTACATTACTGAAATTGATAAGCCAAATATGTCAATTACCTCCACTATTTGGAACATTGGAAGGTGAATATTGTTGAGTAAAATTTAGAATACGTAGCTCTAAATTTACTAATATTAGATCCAAACAAGTAAACAAACTACTTTTATTATACTCACAATAAAATACTATTTCAAATGCAACTCATAAATTGAAGAGAAATACAAACACTCAAAGAGAAAGCTTTCGACTCATATTGAAACTAAGAATACAAAGACTTATTTGTTTTTTATGGGATGATTAAACCAAATGCAAGGTAGGCTATTTATAGTCCTCACCATACAATCTACACCACATAAATATAAAACTAAGAAATAATTCTAGCCATACAAATATTATCACATTCTACACACTTCTTTTTTCTACATCCTTTTAGATTTTCTCTTAAAACAATTTCTTCAACCACTCCATTTATTGAGTTAGTGTTGATTTTAAACAACTTTCTTAAACCACTTCATTTATTGAGTTGGTGTTGATTTTCAACACTCCCCCTCAACACTAGATCTCACTATTTTTACTATACCAAGCTGATGATGAAACATTTCAAACTTACCAATGCTTAAGCTTTTTGTGAACAACTTCACAACTTGATCATTTGTCTTGATTTTCCTCATCTCAATTTCTTTTTGTAGAACCTTTTCTCTAATAAAGTGATAGTGCAAAACGAATTGCCAACTAATTGTCACAGTATAACAGAACTGCATAATCTATTGGTTATTATAGATTATTCATTAGCTATATCAATCATATAATCTCTTGAGTTTTCATTTCTATTGCTCTATACTCAACTTTAGTGGTTGGTAATGATATTGTCGACTGTCTCTTGCTACACCAAGAAATTGTTCCAAAACCAAGCTTAAATACATACCCAGTTGTTGATCTCCTGGTGTCATGATCTCCTGCATAGTCAACATTACAGTAACCAACTAACTTGTCATCTTCACCTTTCTTGTACAAAAGACCATAGTTAATTATACTCTTCATATATCTCAGTATTCGTCGAACTACTTCCAAACAAGGCTTATTTGGATTTTTCATGTACTGACTCATTACATTAACTGCATAAGAAATGACAGGTCGAGTTATGATTAAGTAGATCAGACTGCCTACCAATTTTTGATACATTGTTGCATCTTCCAAATCTTTTCCTTCATGTGCACACATTTTGGCATTTGGTTCCATCAGCGTTGAAATTGGTTTGCATTCAAGCATTTCGAATCTCTTCATCAAATCTTTGGAATATTTTTGTTGACAAAAAAATATTCCTTCTTGTGTGTGGTCAACCTCTAGACCAAGGAAGTGCTTGAGGTGTCCAAGTTCCTTCATTTGGAAACGAATTGATAAATTCTTCTTTGTTCGAAGAAGTTTTACCTCATCATCAGTAGTTATGATCAAATCATCTACGTACACTAGCATGATAGCATTCTTTCCTTCATTGGCTTTGAGAAACAAGCTAGAATCTGCAGGTGTTACTAAATAACCACTTTGTGTTAAAAATTTAGCAATCTTACCATACCATGTCTTGGGTGACTCTTTCAATCTATAAAGTGTTTTCCGCAACTTACACACATATTCAGGATGATCTTGGATCTGAAAACTATTGGTTGGACCATATAGATTTCTTGATCTAGCTCTCCATGAAGGAAAGCATTCTTCACATCAATCTGTCATAAGTTCCAATCTTTTTTTGCAGCAATTTCAAGTAGGAATCGTATAGTTGTAAGTTTAGTCATTGGACTAAACGTTTCATCATTGTCTAGTCCATACTATTGACAGAAACCACGAGCTACCAATCATGCCTTGTATCTCTCAATTGACCCATCTAGACGATGCTTTACATTTTAAACCCATTTATAGGATATGGGTTTCACATCTCCTGGTTTTTGCACCATATCCCAAGTTTTATTTTGCTGAAGTGCAATGATCTCTTCTTTCATAGATGTTATCCACTTAGATCTTTGCGATGCTTCTTCAAACGTCTCAGGTTCTATTATAGTTTCTTCTTCAACTATGGCTACATTGGCATATTTGGGATTTTCCCTTCGTGTTCTTGTTGACCTTCAGAATTGAGATTTTGGAATTGATTCTTCTAATTCACTAGGCCCACCTTCTTTATTTAGTTGTTGATATATGTCAGTTTGCCAAGGATTCTGGGTTAGTGTTTGTTCAACATCATCATCGTTTGGATCTTTGGATTCATATGAACTTGGATGGAGTTAAGTAGTATGCTCCCCTTTTTTTGTTATAGCTTGTCCTCAAATTCTCTCGAGTTTGGCAACACCTCCTTCTCTGAGGACCACCAAGAAGATGTTTCATTAAATACCACATCTCGTGAAGTGTAGCATCTTCCACTCATTGGATCGCAACATTTTTTCCCATTTCTCTAGCTTTCGTATCCCGCAAAGATACATCTAATAGTTTTCTTGTCAAACTTGCTCCATAAATGATTAGGAACAAATACATCACATACACATCCAAATACTCGAAAGTAGCTAACTATAAGTTTCATGTTCCATAATTTTCAAAGGGTGAAACAAATCCTAACCTTGGTTGAGGAAGTATGTTGATCACAAAGGTTGTAGTCTTCATTGCTTCATCCCAAAACCTTCCAGGTACATTCTTTTCATGTAGCATACTTCGAAAATTTTCTACACGATGCCAATTCTTTCTCTCTACTATACTATTTTGTTATGGCATGTTAGTACAAGTGTACTAATGACATATTCAACATTCCCTTAGGTATTGAGAGAACTCGTTTGAGCTATATTCTCTGCCATTATCTGTGCACAAGCAACAGATCTTTTTTCCTACTTCTCCTTCAATTAACTCTCTGAACTCTTTAAACTTTGAGAATGCGTCATATTTTTCTTTCATAAAGAAAACCCACACATACCTTGAGAAGTTGTTAATGAATGTCACCATGTATCGCATACCTCTAATTAATGGTTGCTTAATGGCCCCGAATACATCAAAGTAAACTAACTATAATTGTTATCTTGCTTTAAACGTTGATTCCTTGTATGGTGATTGGTAAGCTTTACCATATTGGAATCCTGCACAAATGGTGTCTATTCGTACGTCTATTTGAGGAAGCCCTTTAAGCATCAACTTATTCACCATCACACTTAACTTGGAATAGCTAATGTGACCTAACCCCATATGTCATAGGTCTACTATATCATTTCTTCTTATTTTGTCTACATATACAGATTATGTTGACATCACGTAGACTGATTCTAATAGTTACCCCTTCATTGTTGGTGTTTCTGAGATTTTGAGATCACGATACATCTTCACGTCTTAGGGACCGAACAAATCATAGTGACCTGATTATGTCAATTGAGCCATAGATAGCAAGTTTTCTTCATTCCTAGGACATGATAAACATCTTGAAGTGGTACCTTGTTAGTATTATATCGAAGCGTAACTATCATTTTATCGATGTGAGCTATCGATAACTATGATTTGTCAGTTGTCACCACTACACGACCTCCCTTGTACTTATACATGCTTTACAACTTTTGTTTATCTCCTATCATATGATTTGAGCAGCCCGAATCTACGATCCATTCATTCTTGTAGTTAATTTTTTCTGATGTTGTTACTGTGAGAGCTAATTCTTCTTCCTTTGTAGCGAATAATGCTTCAACATCCCAACCATATTCTCTATTCTCCTTATAACTGGAAGTAATTGTATTACTTTCAACAAGTTTTTTCTTACTTCAACAATCTTTTTCCATATGACTCTCGTCTTCTCGTAGTTGTAACACTAACCATCAAATATTATGTTGTACTGTGATTCTTCTGAGCTCCCTTGGATGAAAGCCTCCATTTCCTTGAGAAATTTTTCCTTTATCGCTGATGAGTGCTCAAAAAGCACTAAAATAACCATGATTTTATGCACATTAATTGATTAATATATATATATATATATATATTTATATGTTTTATCATATATTTATATATATTTGTCTTTTTCGGAATCACGGGTATTTCTATTGTTTTTCAGGTATTTTGGCTTAAAACGTAACTTAAAGACTCAAAGAGGAATACTGGAAGCAATACATCACAAATATATTAATAAATAAATGGGAAAAGGTCAATAAAAATGGAAAAATTGGACAAAATGGGTAAAAAAGGTCAAAAATGTCAAAAAGGAGAAAATCGCGCCCCGCTTCAGCGCCTTGAACCAGCGCGCCGTGCCAGCCAGCTTGCCCGTAGCCATGACGTCATGCTGACGTCATCAATGACCTCAGCATTTGCACTCCGCGTTTCTCTTCACTTCATACCACACCTCAAAACACATTCTCTTCTCTCTTTCTTTCTCTCTTTTCTTAGATTTTTTAGTTTTTCTTAGTTTTTAACTTTTCTTAGTTAATTTCTCTTAGTTTTAGAGTTCTTCCCTTTTTGGGAAGAACTAGTTATGTTTTTATAAGTTATTAGCTTTTTGATTCAATAAATGGGAGTGCAAATTTTGCTTGGAGGTTTTCCAGCAACGGGAATAGCATCGAAGTTCTGTAAGGATTTTATTTTCTTTACAGTTATTTTTTATGCTTTATTCTTACATGTTATATTTAATTTGTCTGTGATTAAATTTAACTTTGCTGGCTGTTTATAAACATGATGTAATAATTACGTTGTTATGCTTGCGAAATATTAAATAGGTACAAATCTCTAAAATGAATTGATTTTATTTTTATTCAAGATTTTATATTAAGAATGTTAGAGAGAAATATATTATTTTTCATTACAAACTTAAAACTAAAAATTAGATTTTAAGGTTTAGTTATCCGGTCTGATTTAGAGTAGTGCTCTTTTATTTGTTGGTACAATCGCCCGGTAGTTAGAGTGAAGCTCTATTTCAAAAGTTTTTATAAGAATTATTATCTCAAAATGTATTGACAACATGTTTTCAGTAGTGGTTTTAAAACTTGAAAGTTAGTACTCGGATAACTAAATTCTTAGGTTTAATTTGGACACCTTGAATAAAGTTTAAACTGTCTAACCCCACCAAAGGTAGCATTTAAATGGTTCATTTTCAATCTCTTAGAAAAAGGAATTAATTTAATTAATCAAATTAGTTATCAACCTCACCCATAGGTGTTAATTGATTTGTTTAGTTAATAAAGAATATGTAACCCCACCAAAGGTGGTATTCATACAAAAAAGAAAGAATCAATAAATATCAATTTATATCTTTAATAACCTAAATAATATGAGCAAACATAATTAACTTAAATATTATATCCATAAATACTCCACTGTTTTAACAGATAAAATTTGCATAAATGTTTATTGAATCTATGTTTATTTTTATGTAATTAGATTAAAAACACAAAACCCAAAATATCGTGACAGGATGTTTAGGATTTAATTTCGTTTTTAAAAGTTTGAATAATAAATTAAAAACCACGTACATTCCTTCCTTAGATCGACCTTGGGAGTATACTTATCATTTTCTACGAAATGATTCGTGCACTTGCGAGAGTTTTATAAATAGATAAAACCAAATGAACGGGCAGGATCGGCGATGTCGGTTCTACCCTATCAAGTTTTTGGCGCCGTTACCGGGGATGGTATCAAGTTTTTGGCACCGTTGCCGGGGAAGGAATAGCGTTTTTAAATTATTTATCAAAATTTTAAAAACTTTTTGTGTTGTAAATAATTGTGATTTTTTTTTATTAAAAAAAATTAAAAAATAAATAAAAAATTTTGTTGTTTGTGAAAAGTAAAAAAAAAATTCAAATTTCAATTTCATAATAAATAAAAAAAATTATAACATGAATAATAAAATAATTTTGAATTTTGAAATTTGAAGTAAAAAAAAAGTAAATAAATTTTAAATTAAATTAATAAATAAATAAGAATAAAAAAATAAAAAAATAACAAATAAAATAAAAAAAATAAAAAATAAATAAAAAATAAATAAAAAATAAATAAAAATAAAAAAATAAAAAAAATAAAAATAAAAATAAAAAAATAAACTTTTTTTTATTTAAAAAATAAAATTTTCTTTTCAAAAAAAAAAATCAAAAACTTTATTTTCAATTTTTTTTTGTTCTTTTCTCTTTTTTTCTTTTATCTTTTTCAATTATTATTATTTTTTTTTCAATTTTTTTATTTTATTTTTTGGCTTAATTTTTAATTAAAATTTTTTTTCTCTTTTTATTTTTATTTTTCTTTTACTTTTTCAATTTATTTTATTTTTGGTTTAATTTTTTTTTTTTTTAATTTTGTTTGTTTTAACTATTTTTTTTATCTTAATTTTCATTTAAGTTAATTAATTTAGGTTTTTAGTAACTTAATTTACTAACTTATATTAATTTAATTTACTAACTTAATTAACTTAAATTTTCATTAACTTAATTAACCTATTTTTTTATTAACTTAATTAACTTAAATTTTAACCTAACTTAACTTGGTTAACTTAATTTTAACCTAGGAGACTAGTTCCTGGAAGCCTTTGTGCCACTAGTCTTTCCTGGGAACGTTGCTCTGTCTAGGAGGATGGTTTTTAAGGAGCCTTTGCCCCACCATTCTTTCCTGGGAGCACTCTTGATTAATACTAATTATGTTATTTTAACTTAGATATTATACTTAAAACAAAAACAAAAAAACAAAAAAAAAATCTGAAACTATCTCCAAAATTTTAAAGTTTTAATTACAATCTCAAGAGTTAGTTTCTTTGTTTGATCTAGGTACAATTGTGTTTTGATGCCTTAATTATTTGATTTGCACCTAGATGTGGGTTATCTAAAACCCTCAAGCATGCCCCTAGTTTTTAATATAGAAAAAATTTAAAAATCAATAGGGCATGTTTGAAACAGTATAGGTAGACAATCTTGTCTTACTTGTAGGTTTGATTGACTCAATGATGAGGAGACATTGAGTTACTTAAAAGGCAATCCCCAAGTTACATCTTGCTAAGACGTTAAACTAAGCGCTGGATGGGAGGTAACCCATCATTTTAGGTAATTTTTTGTTATTTGTTTTATATACTTAATTTTATTGTTTATTTTAGTTTAATTATATGTGAATAATTTTTAAATTATTAAAACTAAAAATATTTGTTGAGTTGTTAGAAGTTCACAGCAATATGTGTGTATACACTTTAATGATGAATATGATGAATGCACCTGTATTTCTTCATTACTACTTACACATTCTCAAGAAATAGGTAATCTTTCTTCTCTTTTCTCTTTATCTTTAATTTACAGTTGTTACATTGAGGACAATGTAAGTTCTAGGTTGGGGGTGGTGAAAAGTTACCATGCTTAATTAGAAAAGAAAAAAAAAGATTTAACAATTTAAAATTTTCAAAAAAAAAACAATTATTAATTTTTTCTTTTTTATGTTCACATCTTCATTTTTTGTGTTTGGTTTTATTTTTTTTTTGTGTGATTTAGTAATTTTGGAATTAAACAAAAAAAAAAGTTCTCACAAAAATTTATCATTTCTTTAAATCAAATTTACGTAAATAGTTAAGTCTTTTGTACTGTTAGATTAATTTTTGAAAACATATCATGAAATATTATGTAATTATTTTTGATAATTAGTTAATTTTTGTCATAACTAGTATTTCTTGATAAGATGTAGAAATTATATTAAACCCAAAATCAGTGTTTATGAATTTGTTTTAGTGGAGACTACCTTTGTGAGATATAATTTGAGCCTAATTTCCCTTATTCAAAGTGAAATATATATTTTTTCTACTCCAAACACATTTCTTATTTCTTCAAATTCTTAGATGATCTCCATAGGCATTAATATTGAATGTATGAATTTTTTCTCATCTTAATAGAGTGTCGTATATTTTTTATTATTATTTTTGCTTAGATTAAATGATTTGAGTAGAAATTGATAGTATATGCTTTTATCTCATTCGTGCATGACTGTTACAAAAAAAAAAGACATATCTGGGGTTACCTAAACCAAATCAAATAGAAAAGCCACAAAATTAACCACTCACCAAAATCCTAAAAAACAAAATGTACAATCTGTACATGGGTTAACTCTCTAAAAAATGATATATATTGAAAAGTATCTTCAGAAAAATATAGAGAGATAAAGAATATATAGTATAATCTACATACTATGACCCATATTACCCAAAATTAAAAAAAAATGTACAATCTGTACATGGGTTGACTCTCTAAACAAATGATATATATTGAAAAATATCTTCAGAAAAAAATAGAGAGAAAGAATATATAGTATAATCTACATACTATGACCCATATTGCCTACAAAGTTGTGAGTAAAGGCTAAATACAAAAGAAAGATATAGAAAGTAATTCCCTAAAAAGTCATTGCACTTTCTTCATTTGTAAAAGGCATATATCTTGAAATTTTTTCTTAATGAGTTTGATTTATGCATGAAAATAATTTTTATATATGATATCTTTATAATTTATACATTTGATTCCTTCCATGAGATCAACGTCAAAATAACACTTTGAGCCTTTCTTCTTTATACATATGCGAACATATTAGTTCATTTCTATACATAAACTCTTTCGCATATAAATTAGTATGTGTGTTTGAACCCATAGGATTCAGTGTTTTGAGAGTATTGACTTGTGAGGAATAGAGTCAAAGCGAATTCGGATTCATGACACTGAAATTGGGTAAAATTAAATTAATACATTTTTGAAATGAAATATGAAAATGATTTTCAACTAATTATTATAATAAATCATGATTGTTTAAGAAGATTAAAATAACTTATGCTTGAGATTTTAATTATGATCTTAAAAGAGATTAAAAAGTATGAGACATTTTTGTGTTATGTTGTTTTCTTTTATTCTTAAAAGTTAATTTTTGATGTTGTTATAATTTTAGTTTTTAAGTTGATTATTTTTATTTCTTTTGATTTTTATATTTAGTTCAATGTTTGTGGGTATCATTACTGAAAACCCTCACGAGACTCAAACTCGTCCACTAGGGCAACCTAGGGGTTTAAAGACTTGTTGCATAGGCTAAATGCAACCGTTTCAATCCACGAAAGTGATTTAGGATAGTTTAATTTTTAGTTTTTATCGCTTCTCTTGCTAAGGGACTAGCAAGAAGCTGGTTGGGAGTTGTGATGAGTGCTCAAAAAGCACTAAAATAACCATGATTTTATCCACATTAATTGATTAATATATATATATATATATATATATATATATATATATATATATATATTTATATGTTTTATCATATATTTATATATATTTGTCTTTTTCGGAATCACGGGTATTTCTATTGTTTTTCAGGTATTTTAGCTTAAAAACGTAACTTAAAGACTCAAAGAGGAATACTGGAAGCAATACATCACAAATATATTAATAAATAAATGGGAAAAGGTCAATAAATATGGAAAAATTGGACAAAATGGGTTAAAAAGGAGAAAATCGCGCCGCCGCGGCCTGACCTTGCGCGACACGCCCGGAAGCGCGCGCGCTCGGCCAGCGCACAGTAGCCCCAGTCCCGCGCCAAGCCGCGCACGCCCGCGCACGCCATTACTGTTCACGCGCGCGCCCCTGCATCCAGAGTCTAAAAATTGTATATCTTCTCAACTAGCTTTGCTCTGATCCACATTTGTCATTAACTGCATCTCCTCTTGATGCTTTGCATAAGTTTCCTTTGTTTCTTTGCTTGGACATTCCCATGCAAAATGTCCCGACTTGTGATAGTTATAGCATTCCACTATGGCCTTATCAAAAGACCTTCTATTGTGACCTATTCCTCTTCCTCTATAGTTAGCACATCCACAACTCCTTCCTCCTGAGTGATCACCATGAGTAATCTTCAAGACATGCTCTTCTTCAACATGGGAAACTCATATGTTGTTCATGCACAATTAGACTACTTTGTAGTTCATCAATGGTTAAAGTATCAATATCTTTAGATTCTTCAATTGAGCACACCACATAGTCAAACTTAGGAGTCATAGATCTTAAAATTTTCTCAACAATAGCAATATTACCCTTATCCTCATCATTTGCTTCATTTTTTTGGTGATGGTAAGAGTGCGAGAAAAATACTCATTCATAGATTCTCTCGGCTTCATTTGAAGAACTTCAAACTCCTTTCGAAGAGCTTGTAGATCCACGTTTGACTCATAATGTACCTTGATATTTCTATTTCAAATAGTCCCAAATATCCTTCAAAGTTTTCTTGTTAAGGATTGTCTCTAACAAATAACGATCTAATGCTTGAAATTGATAGTTTTTGCTTTCAGATCCTTCAACTATTGGTCTTCAAGATAATTCGCCTACGCATCAATGAGAACAACACCTTTTGTTACCGCAAGAACTCCATTTTCTACCAGCTCCCAATACTCCTTCAATCGTAAGAAGTTTTCCATAAGCATCACCTAATGATCATAATACCCATCAAACTTTGGAATGGTTGGCTGTACAAACGAAATCTCTATCGTCATTTGTAGATCACTCATAGAAGATTGTTGCTTATAATTAATCAGACCCCTGTTAAATGGCTCTGAAACAAATTATTAGAAAATAGAAATTGTAAAGATATGAACAAAAGAGATGGAAGAAATCACTTGTTAATTTCCTCGGTAGGCTATTTAATACAATGTAAACTCAACCAATTTTGTAAAAACTCAAAATATACTAACCCTCTAATGAAAATGTCAGAGCAAATTACAATCTCATTTATAAGCTTACAAATAACATTGAAGTTTGATACAATGTTACATCTGAGTCAAAAGGCACTAATAAAATGTCCAAAAACCAAATTAATGAATCAGGAGTTATTATGATAAAAGGCCCAAAAAATGGAAAAACAACCTGAGTTATGTGAAGTGTTCCTCGCACATTATCAAAGTGATATAGGTATGGTTTTCCTGGTTTAACTTCAATTCTTGTAATTAAGAAAATTCCAATATTACAATAGCAAAACATAAATATCAATAACTGTAAAATGTTTTAGCAACTAATAAAATTCAAAATATTACAGATCCTATATTCCTTTTAACACACGCTAATAAAATTTCACTACATCATAGAAATTCAAGAAAAATATGAAATAAATAAAAGAAAGAACTAATCAGATATGGGATGAAAATGACCCCAGAAACCATTCTACGAGGGAAGCTAGTTGACACAGATGTTTAACTTGCGAGCTTTTACTAAAACCTTAAGGTGGTGTTTGGTTTACTGAAATGGATTAGAATGAAATTAGAATTGATTCCTTTCAATTTTATGTTTAGTTGGTTTAAAAAGTGGGAATGAAATAAAATCGATTCCTAAAGAGAAAGAATGAAAATTCCTTCTATCCCTTTAGGAATCATGATTTCATTCACATCTTAAGTTTTTGTTTCAATTTTACTCCAATCCTAAATATAATCACAAATCCTAAACCCTAAGTCATAAACCCAAAATCCAAAACCCAAAACTTTAAATCCTAAATTCTAAATCCTAAAACCCTAAACCCTATTTAGAAAAATAATAATTTTAACCATGAACCTTAACCCACAAATATAATCCTAAACTCTAAACCCTAAGCCTTATACCTTAAATCATATACCCTAAACCCTATTTAGAAAAAAAACTAACCTTAAACTTTAACTCATAAATATAACCTTAAACCCTAAACATAATACCCTATACTCTATATCTTATACCTTATATCCTAAACCCTATTTAGAAAAATAATAATTTCAACCCTAAATCTGAATCTTAAACTCCAAAACCCCATAACCTTAAACCTAAACCCTAAATACTATACCATAAACCTTATACCATAAATCCCTAAATTCTAAACCCCAAACCTTAAAACCCTAAATTCTATTTAGAAAAATAATAATGTTAATAATATATTTTATTTTTAAGTAATAATTATTTTGGAAAATTATGATTCCAATAATGTCTTTTGTCTAATGACAAAATAATAATTAAATGATATTATTTAAATTTTACTAGATATAATAGTATTAAGGTAATATGTAGGATTTTTCATTTCATTCCAGTTGTAAACCAAACACTGTAATATTGATCTTTTTTTATTCTAATAATCAAACCAAACAATATTGTTTTATTTCTATTCCTATTCTAATTTCATTCCGCAAACCAAACGCTACCTAAAAAAGGGTTCTTGCTCCCAAACTTACACTTGATATGGAGAGAAAATGCACCATTGAAATTTAGGATTTAGATTTTTTAAGCCCAAATAACTAATAATACCAATGGCCCAATATTAATTAGATTTTTTATCCATTAATTAGTTTAAAACAAAATAAGGGTGTTTATATTTAATAATAAAAAAGATAAAAATAATATATTTAATAAATAAATAAAATAAAAACAATATGTTTGATAATTAAAAAAATATATATATATATATTAGAAATACTAAAATAACTCTAAATTTAATCAGTTAAGATTTTTTTATTTACGATATAGGTTTACGGTTTAAGATTTAAGATTTAGTATTTAGGAGTTATGATTTATGAAATGTTTAAGCATACATCAAGCTTCCAACAACTGAAGCATATGGAATGGTTTTCATCTATTCTCTTTCAAAATCATTTTTTAGGCATTGGTTCAAATTGAACTTATCGCCCTTCACAATGGGTGCAACACTTGGTGAATAATCTTTCATCTGAAATCTCTCTAACCAAGACACCTCGAATTCTATCTCTATGGATCTTAATGCCAATGACACAAGAAGCCTCACTTATATCCTTCATATCAAAAATTTTAGAGAGGAATTGTTTTACCTCGAGTAGCAAACCCTTATCATTGGTTACAAACAAAATATCATCCATATATAGCACCAAAAAACAAATCTTACTCCCACTAACCTTCTGGTATATACACTGATCCATGGCGTTCTCTTCAAAACCAAATGAAGTGATGACATTATACCATTGACGGGAAGCTTGTTTTAATCCATATATGGATTTATTAAGCTTACAAACCAAATGCTCACCATCACTAGAGAAGAATAATTTAGGTTGTTTCATATAAACCTCTTCCTCTAGGTTACCATTAAGGAAAGTTGTTTTCACATCCATTTGATGCAAATCCAAATCAAAATGGGCAACCAATGCCATGATCACACGAAGTGAATCTTTCTTAGATACAGGAGAAAATGTCTCCATGTAGTCGATTCCTTCCCTTTGAGTAAATCCTTTAGCAACGAGTCTTGCCTTATGTCTCTTAATATTACCTTGTGAGTCTTTCTTTATTTTGAAGACCCATTTACATCTAATGGCTTTCACATCATCAGGTAACTTGATGAGATCCCAGACTTGGTTAGACATCATAGAATCCATCTCTTCTTTCATAGAATTGTACCATTATTTCAAAACCTTAGAACTCATGGCCTGTGAAAACGTCTCACGATCATTTTCGACTCCAACATTATAGTCACATTCTTGTAGATACATAACATAATCACTAAGAATCGCTGATTTCCTTACTCTAGTAGATCTTCTTAATGCTACATAAACATTCTCCTAAGGAGCAGGATCATGTTGTTCAGCTGGTTGTTCAACGGTTGTAGGCATCTGTTGAACTTCAACATCTACTGGATCAGGATCAACAACTTGTGGTACTTTCAAGACTGGTTCTTCAACACGAATTTGTACTCGAGGCATGTTGTTAACAATAATGATCAGTCTATTACTTGAAGTGGCACATTGAGCATCTGAATGATCTTTCTCAATACCAATGCCCTGGGATTGATCGCTCCCACTAATCAAGTAATTCTCAAGAAATTTTGCATTTCTAGATTTCACAAACCTAGTGCTATGAGATGGACAATAAAACCTATATCCCTTAGACATTTTGGCATATC
The DNA here is from genome assembly GCA_030763125.1 of Hippophae gyantsensis. Taxonomy (NCBI): domain Eukaryota; kingdom Viridiplantae; phylum Streptophyta; class Magnoliopsida; order Rosales; family Elaeagnaceae; genus Hippophae; species Hippophae gyantsensis. Next base: position 28,153,529 of record CM061030.1, read on the forward strand.
CAACAAAATACCCACTTTTCTTGGGTCCAACTTTTTTTCTTGTAGATTACAAATCCTCACTTTAGACTAGCATCCCCAAATGCGCATATGTTGCAAACTCAATTTCCAACCTTTCCATAATTCAAATGGAATCTTTGAGACAACCTTGGTTGGAACTTGGTTTAATATATACACAGCTGTCTTTAAAGCTTCAATCCATAAGGATTTAGGAAGATTAGATTTTCTAAGCATACTCTGCAATATGTCCAATAGTGTTTAGTTTCTCCTTTCTGCTACACCATTCTAGTTTGGTGAACCAGGCATAGTGTATTGAGCAACTATCCTATATTCTTGAAGAAACTTAGCAAACGAACCAAGCACTTGTCCATTCTCAATGTATCTACCATAATATTCACCACATCTATTTGATCTCATGACCTTTATTTGCTTTCCACATTGTTTCTCTACCTCAACCTTAAAGCTCTTGAAGGCATCTATTGCTTTGCTCTTATTATGAAACATGTAGAGATACATATATCAAGAAAAATCATCAATAAAGGTGATCAAATATTTCTAACCTTGAATGTCCATGTCTAGACAACATATATCTGTATGTATGATTTCTAATATGTTTAAACTCCTATTGGCACCTTTCTTTGACTTGTCAGTCTGCTTTCCCTTAATACAGTCCACACATGTCTCAAAATTAGTAAAATCTAGAGTACTAAGTACCCCATCTTTCACTAATCTCTTAATTCTTTTTATGGAGATATGTCATAACGTAGAAGAGTCATCGTCAATAATACACCTTTTAGTGCCAACTTGAACATACATAGCGTTATGAGGGGAATTATTTCATAAATTAATGCAGTAAAGACCATCAAATAAAATATCATTCCCAACACAATTAGATTTATTAAATAAACTGAAAGATGTTTCTAAAAAGTGAAAGGAATAACCAAAAGGTACAAGTCTTGAAATTGAAATCAAGTTTCTAGAGAAACTTGGAACATAAAATGTCTTTTCTAATTATAAAATAAAATCACTACTTAAAATCAAATTGCATGTCCCTATAGCCTCCACATGTGAGCCCATCTTGTTACTGGATAAGATGTATTGCTCACTTTCCACTAACTTCCTTAGATTTTGCATACCTTGTAAGAAGTTTGCAACATGGATTGTAGATCTAGAATCAATCCACCAGGTGTTAATATTAACATTAACCATATTAGATTCATAACAAACAAACAAGGTTGGATTACCTTTATTTTCAAGTCATTTCTGGAATTTGATACAATCTTTCTTCATGTATCCCTTCTTTTTATAGAAGAAACACTTGGATTCTTTCTTAATATCAGCCTGAGGTGTAATTATCCCTTTTTCTTTATGCTTGTATTGATATTTTCCTTTCCCATACGTTGTAGCCAACATTGCACTTTCAGCAAATTCCATAACAAGCCTCCCTTTCTCCTGAACACACATGGTCATTAGTTCGTTGATTGACCATTTATCCTTATGTGTATTGTACGAGATTTTGAATGGGCCGTATTGATGTGGGATAGTGTTAAGGATATAGTGCACCAGGAACAATTCTGACATCTCAACCTCGAGATGCTTAAGTTGAGCCGCAATGTCTCTCATTTGCATAATGTGCTCGCACACACCTTTCACACTAGTGAGTCCTAAAGAAGAGAACTTCATAATAAGGGTGCTTGCTAAAGCCTTATCTGAAGTGATGAATTGATCATCAATGGCCTTTAGCAAGTCTTGAACATTTTTATGTTGATTAACAGTACCACGAATACCAGTAAAGATTTTAGTCTTAATGAACATCATGTTAATAGCATGATATTCTATGGAGTGCTGGTTTGAGTAATTTTAGATGGTTCGTTTTTCCTAATAGCATAATCAATATACATCCACCCTAATTGAAGGAGAATTCTTTCCTTCCATATTTTATAATTATCTCCTTTCACATTGAAAATGTCACAGCGAAATTACAAGTTGAGAAGCTGCAATTAAAAATTATATGCTTATTAAAATTTGAGACCTAAATTATAGTTATTCTTTATCAATGTAAATCATGAAAAATATGAATCTAGTGACATAAAACTTGTCTGTAGGCTAAAGTTTTAATTCAATTAGATTCATCCTAATTTTCGATAAAACTATTAAATTATGTTCATTTTCCTAATCCCTGTAGGTAAATTAGAAAATATAATTTGATATTATATCCTAATTAATCACACAAAAATATAATATAAATTCATGTGGGATAAGATTTTTTATATCATATATGATTAATTATAATTAATATTTATTTTATAAATGTGATCCTAAATAAACTTTATTATAGTTTTAATTAATTAAAGATGTTGCGGTTACTTCATAATTAATTAAACTATATTAATCACTTAAATATTAGTTAAATCCTTAGGTTCAATTATTGCATAAAACCATAAGCAATATTAATTGAATTTCAAAGGTGCAAATATTATCTATCTTAAGATTACATATATGACAATAAATTATACAAGCAAAAATAAATAATATAAGCACTAATTAAGTCCATAAAGAGCCATTAACAATTAATTTCATTATGCATAAATTATTTAACCAAATTTTTATATGTATAATTAATTACAAAATTTACACATACAAATACCAAATCAAATAATTTAAGCATAATATATTTAAACAATTTTTAATGTGTCCAAAAATCATTTAAATATCACATGTATAATAAATATTATACATATGACCAACATAAGTTAAATAATTAATTAAAATTATATTCAGAATTTATTTTTTTTTTTTTAATAAAATCAAATTCTGAATACATATATAAAAATAAGTCCTATACTAAATAAGATGTAATAATTGTTGCATCCCAATGGATAACCTTTTTTATGCCCACCAGTGAGGTCTGGGTTTGATTCCTAAAAAAACCATAAATTGTTTTTTTAATAACTTCATCTTCAACCTCCAGTCTGGTCAACATGACCCGATTTTGACCCTAATGGATACCCGATCGTATCTTTCTATTCCAACGATGAAATTTGGGGTTTTTTTTTATCAAAATTCTCAGAATTTGATTTCTAAGTGATTCATGGTCTCAATTTGAATCAAAAACATCATTTTAAATAAAAAGTTAATTAATGATTTAAATAAATACCACAGTAAATTGAATTTATTTTCTTCATTATTTTCAAGTTTAAATTCACAGAATCACCCTAAAATTAATATTGAAATAATTTATAATTTCCATATACATCAAAAACAAGAAAAATAAAAAACCCAACATTTTAATTCCTCGTGAAACAAAGCAAAACAAAGATGTTTTCAAAATTGGCTCTCATACCAAATGTAAGATCATAATTCAATCCAAAAACGTTTAGGAAATCATATGAACGCAAAATTTAAATACAACAGAACCAAAATGGATTGAAAACATACCTCCTACCATTGATCAAATTTCAGCACTTACACGAGAATTTCAATGGATTTTCAATTTGATGCTCTCACTGATTTCTCACACTTATTCTCTACGTTTTGATGGTGTATCTGAATTAAGTAGTCAATAGTGAGAGGACCCGATGCTTTATAAAGGTTCTCCCATCAATAACCTCATTTGGTTTCATAACCGACGTACGGTTCCAACAAAACTGAATCGTCACCACGGTTCACCATTGTGTTGCACCACTCTGATGTTACATCTAAACTTTTAAATCATACAATTTAGTTCTAAACTTTTAAAATTTTACATATAAGTCTTAACTTTGTTACTAAAGTACATATTTATGAATCAAAAATTTAAAATCTACGTGTAAAATTTTAAAAATTAATGGACTACATCGTATATTCAAAATTTTAAGGAATTATAGATAAAATTTTAAAAGTTTGAAAAATATATCATATATTTTAAAAATTTGATGACCTATGTGTGAATTTAATTAAAATTTGTGTAATGATTATATATTTTAACCAATAATCAATTAAAATTTTATAATATCTCACCATCTTTGATTAATCAAAAGCCATAATTTTGTTAATTCATTTCCTTAATTTCTCATTTAGATAGAGTTAAAGGAAAAAAATTCTTGAATTAGATTATGGTTAAGGAAATTATTTTTTGATTTTTTCTTTTGTTTTGGCAAAGATAACAAATAATATTTGTTTGGAGTAAATTAATAAATATATCACTATATTTTAGATATTTGATTAAATATATCACTTAATTTTAAGAAATGACAAATCTATCTCAAAACTTTTATAAGTGGTACAAATGTATCATTTTCGTGATAAATCTATCACCAAATTCCTTATAAATGTTACAAATTTATTAATACCATTATATCTGTCAATGATAGATTTGTATTACTAATAAGGAGTTAAGTGTTATATTTGTTACAAAAGTGATAGATTTGTAACACTTATAAAAATTTTATGATAGATTTGACATTACTTAAAGTTAAGTGATAGATTTATATAAATATTCTAAATTCTTTAATACATGTGTTAGTTTATTCTATTTATTTGTGATTTTTTGCTATATGAAGAGACAAAATCTTAATATGCTACTTGGTTGCCCTTTTAGATGTTAGGTAGGTAACTCTTTAAGTTTGATTACACCTTCAAGTTGACGAGTACTTAATCAATTAATTAAATTATAAATTATTTCATTCTTATGATGTGAAATTTATGTGACAAAGATTATGGAGAAGTGATGAAATAAAGTCTATATAATAATATATATAATTTTTGAACTATTTTTTCGAATGTATTGATTATTGAATACATTAATAATCATTTTATTATCTATTTTTATATATACCATATGATGTTTGAAATTAAGTGCATAATGAATAATCAATTGAAAAGTGAGGTCTATTTGAGTATCATGTCTACCAAAATTTCCTTACAATATTATAATCGAGTGACAGATTTTAATTGGTAAATTGAGATATTTTAAAGTATAGATTTGATGAGGGTTCTTGTACATATTAAGGATAAAAGTTTGGTCTTCTAACTATCCAAACTAGCCTTTAATTTGTGTAAAAAATCTTAAAATTCTTGTTTTTTTTCTACTAATGGGTAAAGAATGATCTAGATAAATAATATGAGCAAAACTTTTTGAGACGTAAAGAGAATTGTAAATCTACTATTTAAGGGGATTAGAAACATTTTTGAAAAAATAAATAAAGTGAATTTACTGTATATTTATGGCTTTCAAAATATAATCTTCATAAACCAAATGGGATATGGGTGGAGCATTTTTGGCAGTCTTTACACCACAAAGTAGATTTAAATTTCCAAATTTTGCAATTGTTCTAGACAAATTCAACAACAATTAAAAATAAATAGGAAGTTAGAGAGTCACCTTGTCAAGATCACGTTGAGATAGGAAGTTACCAAAAGCTAAGACATTGAGTAGAATAGAAAAACTCACCATGGAAATACATAATCAATTCAAAGAAAGAAATTTCTCCTAAAGACTCGTTAATCTCATCATTTAAATCAAGAATTTTCATTCTAATTTATCATAATATTTGAAGATTAAGTTTAATTCCCATGTGTTCTCTTTTACCTGAGTTTTTATTAGAAATGGTTGATGCTAATTCCCAAGTAATTAAAATATTTTCACCAATCCATCTACGTGAGAGATAAATGTTACTTTGATCAAAATCCTATAGATAATCTTATAAAGTACGTTACATAGATTAATTGGTCAGAAATAATTAACCTCAACGGAATAGAGATTTTTGGGAATAAAAAAATAAAATGCAATTTTCTTTTTGTGTACGCTTTATTTATATTAGAGCAAGAACAAATATGATTTATTTTAATGCTAATTTTTGACCCATGACATGCACGAGTCTGTACATAAAATATGATTACATAAATAAAGTTATTTATAATACTTGTATTTTGTGTTAATATTTAATTTATAATATTAATATTATTTTTAAAATAATTATTAAAATTATTGTTATTTAAATTTGATAAGAATAGTATTGATCATAGAACAATAATTAATATTGTTTCACAATTTTTTATTTAAAAAAATATCTTTAAACACGATTTCAAATTCAATAAATATATAGAGATATTTTGATATTTATTAATATACAATAAAAATCCAAAAAATTAGCAATGAACAATAAAAAATAAAGGATTGATAAATACATTTTGATATTTACTTGTGTATTATAAAAATAAAAAGTAAAAAAAATAATCAAAACAATACACATAAAACAGTGAAACAACTGAATAAAATAGTGAAATGAAAAAATAACAAATATACTATTTATAAGTTATTCTCACTTTTTATATATAATAATAGATAATAAAAAATAATATTTATAAAAAAATGATTATTTTAATATAAATATTATTTTTTCATTAATAAATTGATCTTGCCCAATTATTCATCGAATGGTACACATAAAACATATGAATTATCACCTTTAATAAAATTAAAATAATTGTTAACAAGTGATAATATAAAGTTAACATACCATAAAAATATTAACTATAAAATAATTATTTATTAAAAATGTATTTATTATAAGAGAATTTTAATAATTATTGGTTAAAAAATAAAATGTGGATAACAACAAAAATACTATTCATCCACACATAACGACATTTACATATACTAGTTTTTGACGTTAGTGGATGCATGGGTTGATGATTCAAAAGTAATAAATATATAATAGTATCAATTATCGAATAATAATTGTCATTATTTTAAATTCTTTATACTATAAAATAAAAGAAAAAATAAGTCTTTAAGTATTTATTTTTAAGTTATTATTATAATTAAAAAATTGATATTAAACCGTTTTATAAAGTGATTTATAGAAATACTCTTAAAACAAATAATTAATTAATTTTTTTTATTTTAGTAATGAATAAATATATAATAATAAATATTTTATGAGCAATAAAATTTAAATACAAAATAAACAAGAGTGATTTACTACAATATTAACAATAATTATATAATTTTATTTAATAAATAAGTCAAATATAATATAACAACATATGAACCTATTCAATTAATATATTTTACTATTTAAGAAGTTAAACTTGTATGAATGATAGACATGATTTGATTGAATTTAATAAAAATAATAATGTATATTAACTTACTATTTTTTTAATTGATATAAGGTATAATATGATATCCACGTGAAAATTATTAGTTCAACAAAAATATAATATGATCATAAGTGAATTGATTGAACACTCATTAAATATGTAATCGTTAACCATATGAATTGTCACTCTTAATGTAATAAAAACAATTGCATTATATAAAATAACTATTTATAAAAAATGTATTTATTATATAAACATTTTGGTATTTATTGGTATAAAAAACTAACAAAAAATATAAAATATGTATTTATTTTATAGATATTTTGATATTTATTAATGTAAAAAACTTAACAAAAAAATATTAAAAAGCGCGACCATAAACCAAGCATTGTGGTTATATATATATATATATATATATATATATATATATTGTGATTAGTAGTACTTATTATAAGTGACTTGATTGAACATTCACTAAATAGGTAATCATTAAGTGTATGAATTATCACTCTTAATGTAATAAAAATAATTATATTATATAAAATAAATATTCATAAAAAATTTTATTATATGAACATTTTGATATTTATTGATGTAAAAAATTAACAAAGAATATGAATGAAAGGGCAATAAAGTAAAATTGATGTACAAAATGAACGATCAAATATTATTCATTGAAGATTGGTGCTTTTTATATAAAAGATATATTAGATAGACGAATGTTTAATTGGTATGAATGTGATTGAGAATGATAATGTATTTTTTTCCCACACATTATTATGCTTGTTTGTGTTATAGACTAAGAATAGAATTTAAAAAACTCCTCGAAGAGATGGAATTATTATTTCATTCCTATACCTATTGTACAAAAAAATTATTCTAATTTTGCCCTTAAATTTTAAACCCTAAACTATAAATCTCAAATCCTAAAACCCAAAACCTTAAAATCTTAAATCCTAAATCCTAAAATCTTAAAATCATAAATCATAAATATTAAACCATAAACTCAAAATCTCAAACCCCAAAACCTTAAACACTAAATTATTTTTTCAATTTTGATTATGTGATACTCGGTGTTGATATGATAGATAAAAATAAGACTTCACTGCTATATATTAATACTTAGGTGTTATTTTACAAATAATATGAGAGAAAAAGTTATCAACAATGTTTTTTTATATTTAAGTAATAATTATTTTAAAAATAATATTTTCTAATAATATATTCTATCTAAAGGAGAAATAATAAAATCATATTATTTAAACTTCACCGAATATAAATATATTTAGGTAATATACAATGTTTTTATTTTAGTTGTAAACGAAACATTTGAATACTAATTATTTGTTTAATTTCGGTGGTAAAATCTGTAAGGACTATGAGTGTTGACTATTTTTGTGGACAAAATATTTATCTGTAAATTTTTTTTAGGCCTACTATCAAGTCTATCAAGAAAAGCCAAACAAATGCTCGAATTTCAGATAATTGTACTTCAGGTATATCTTTAATAACTACGACACATAGGATTATATTTATGCATTTAATAACACATGCTTATAAATCTAAAATTATTTGTAGTGCTAAAATATGAAATAAGATATGCTAAAAGATATTAGATAAGATATACTCTAAATTATATTTGAAATCATTATCATAAAAGATAGCATAAAATCTATTTTAAAAGAAATCTATTTTATATAAAAGTTATCTTAATTAATGAGTAATATTAATCCTATTTGTAATAGAAAAGATATTTATTAATCATATAAGAGTTATCTTAATTAATGAGTAATATTAATCTTATTTGTAATATAAAAGATATTTATCAATCATATATGAGTTATCTTAATTAATGAGTATTATTAATCTTATTTGTAATAGAAAATATATCTATCAATTACATAAGATTAATGGTTTTAATTTTTCCTATAAATAAAACTCATTACTCATTGTTTCAATTAACCATACAAGAGCATTATTCTAATATTCTTAATTTCTCTCTCTTATTTTACAAATATAAGATTATAATTCTTTAGGCTTCTTTATTTAGTTAATCTATCAAATATTAGTGGCTATATTTGATTCATTAATAAGCCTGATTATTTTATGATATTTTGATATTATGCTCTTATGGATTCTTCTTTATTTTTGTTCTTAAATTGTTAGATCAAATAATTATTTTTGTCATATCATAATTATTTGATTTGATTATTAATCTTTAAAGAAGTTATTTTTATTGAACTTATATTTGATCTTTTTGGTCTAGAATTTGCTAGTTGATTTAATTTAAATAACATATGTTTTGAATCATCTAGTTAGGATTATTCATTATTAAATCCATTCTAGAACACATACGGGTACTTGTGTTTTGTGCTAACCTTTTTGCAGTTACTTCAAGAACGTATCTGATTGGCGGGAAGCTTATTGGAATGTTGGTCTAAAAACCGCTCACGCTAATATTGGAAACTGTGAAAATAGAGTAGAGACTCGTAAGTAAAGTACATTGGGGCAGTATCCTAGGAATGGTAGCATAAGACCGAGTTTGTACTTGAACATTTGATTTTCATAGTGGAAAGTTAGGTGGTCCGGTGGACTGGTGGTTTTCTTCTTAGGTCATGGTTGTGGCCTAGGTTGTTTCCACCTAAAAATATCGTGTGTTATTATTTTATTTTCGTACTTATTTTTACACACGATTGCATTCCTAACTGTTTTGTTTAGATTATTAAATAATAAATTAGTAAAAATTAAAAATAACTTATTCACCCCTTTAGGTTAATTAGGTCCATAATTTATAAACTTTTAAAATCAAATACTAATATTATTTTATTTATATTCAATTATATTATTATTATTATTATTATTATATGAATATAAAGATGGAGAAAAAGTAACTAAAAAGAAAGATTGAATTGATGAAAAAAAGTAGGAATAACCTCGTGATCACCATAATAATTGAAATATCACTTTTTTATAATAATTTGAGTTATTTTAATAATATTTAATATTATTTTTATATTTAAACAACAAAATCTACCAAATATATAATTACATATATGTTAGTGTTTGAATTAGGAGAAAATTATATATATATATATATTGTTATATGAACGTTTTATTAAGAGTTCTTAAATTTTTTCACACTTCTTGTGATATACAGTGACTTAGTATGAATTTTAAATTTTTAAATAAATTAAAATAAATTATTTATATATAAGATATAAACATTAAAATATAAACAATTCAATATTATTATAAGTAAGTAGTATAAGTTATTTTTAGATATTTTATTAATTTCTTTTATCTTAGTTCAAATATGTTCACCCAACAACAATAACACATTTTTGGCATATTATTAACCCGTTTTGTCTTAATTTTAAACATTATCGTATCAACAACAATAACATTTTTATTTATTTATCTACTCTCCGAAAAATTTTAAAATTTTGTTATATTTAGGTGTTGATCTTTGAAACATCAAGTTAGTCCGTAATAGATTTAACTACTAATTTAGATACATTATTATGTTTATAAAATGTAAAATTATAAATATAACAGTTCGATTTAGTTTGAAAATTTTAATTTTTTTACAAATCTTAATAGATGATAATTAATTTTTCAAATCGCCTACATTAATTTTTCTATCCAATCCTACCTCTTTTTATATTTTTTTTTATTTTTAATAATAAATAAATAAATAATATGAATATATTACCCCACTTGACAATGCCCTATTATCTGGCAGAACTGCATTATTACGTAAGCATTACCAGTAAAATATGATATCTGTATTATTCAAAAAAATATAGGTAATATGTTTGTTTTAATATAAAAATATTTCAAAAATCATACACAAAATATCGATACAATAAATTATTAAAATATATAAATATAAGTATGATTCATTTAATTTTTAAAAAATATAATAATATCATTAAATATTTATATTAAGATAAATTAACAAATATACTATCGAACTATCACAAAAGTTACAAAAATATTATCTAACTATGTCGAGTGATAAAAATAAGATTTAATTATAATTAGTTGTACAAATATATTATTATATTCTTTTTGATGATTATGTTATATTTTTTATGATAGATTTATACAATTAATAAAAAAATTTGGTAAAAAATTTATACAATTAATAAAAAATTTAGTAATAGATTTGTAGTAGTAGATTTATCACAATAATGATATATTTATACCATTAATAATACCTTAGTACTATTTTTACACTTGATAAACTTAGATGGTATAACTTTGGTGACAATTTAGTGGTATATTTATTAATTTACTATTTATATTAAAGTGTTACTTAATAATAACATAAAACATTAATAAAATGTTAAATATAAATGTTTAATAATTCAAAAAAATTAATTATTAATAATAAATTTAATTCATTTTTATTCGTTGTCTAATGATAAGAAATATAAAACTCATTTTTCACATTTGAAGTCATTAATTTAAATTAAGTATAGTTGGATTTTAAAAGTTGATTTTAATCTCTCTTTTAATGCTTGTTTATTATTGTCAAAACAAATCTTTAAACTTTATTACTAAATAGTTAATATAGAAATTCATTTATTTTGAATATTTTATTTATTTATTTGTATGAGAAAGAAAATTTTAAAATTTTAAAAAATTAGCATAATTTAATTATAAATTTTCTTCATTTTTATTATATGTTATTGTATCTTAAAAAATAATGTTAACATGTTTAATAATAAAAAAAATTATTGGAAAAAATATTTTTTATTTGTTATTATAAAAAAATATTATTTATATATAATACCTTTTAACACAAAGATATAATTTTTTTTCATTAATTTAAAAATGTTTAAATTTTTATTAATTCATACATATATAATATAATATAAATATAATGCATTGAAGCGTTAACTTCGCGATCAATAACTAAAGCAGGAAACCATGAATTTTACTGTTACATCTATTTATCTTTTTTTATTAGATTTTACATCTATTTATCCTAACTTAAAATAAGATAACAAGTTCAAGAGATAAAATTTAGTAAAAAATTATATAAAATAATATTTTTAAATATTTAAAAAATATTAATTTTTATTTAATTAATTAATATTTAACGTTAAATAAATTAATAATATTAATGGATGTGAAATTTTTAAATTGTGTTTTTATTTACGGTAAAAATATGAGTTTAAAATAATAAATAAGATGTAAAATAAGTTATTTTATCACATCTTGTATCTCATTTAATATTTTTAATGTGTTCGTGTATTAAAATTATCATATTTTATTTAAATCTTATCGAATATTATATAAGATTTTTATTAGTGTATTCATGATCATTATAGATAATGATGATTATTAAGATAGTCATGTTTCATCTATTATTTTTGTCATTTTATTTATTACATTTATGTTTATTTAAGATAGATATGATATTTTATTATATATTATTTTATTACAATCTTAATACATCAAAAAATAATTACAACATAAACTTATAAATTCATGAATTATATTATAGATTAATTAACAAGATATATCAATTTTTATAAAAAAAATATTATTTTTATAATTTCAATTATTATTATTTTTCATATTTATTTTGATAATAAAAATGAATCCCATAATTTATTCGATTAAAACTTCCCATCAAACTTGATACAGCATCTTGATATGATAATACCTTTCCTGTAATTTTAAGTATTTTGCTACATTCAAAGAAAGCCCAACAACAGGCATTACGACGGAACAACTTTATTTGATATTCTATAATTTTCTGCTCTATCAATGATGACTTTTCTCTAAGTTCTATATGACAAAGCTTTTTTCATTTTAAATAAACTTTTGTGTATAGTAAACACCTTAAAAACAAAATTTGTGCAATTTTCATGGGAATATCCCTTGTTTGTTAATTGACTTCATTTCTTCTGTTTCAAAATCCCAAAATCCCATCATGATTGTTTATCTTTTGCTTTGGTAACAAGACTTGTTATTAGATTATATAATAATACTATATATTTTAATATAATGTATAAATATTATATAGTTAAATAACATATGGTAATTGTGTATACTATATAAGATATTGGTATATTATAATTTTTGTTAAATAACTTATGTGAAAGTATATTATAATTTTTGTTAATAATTCATTTAATAAGAAATGTAGTTGATTTATGAATTCTATAATATTATCGAAACTTAAAGATTCTTAAACCTTTATGTATAATGTTCAATCAGTTCTCTAAATTTTTATTTCCTTCGGCTTTTAAGATTTGACTCCTTTGTAGCGATCATCTTCTTGTACAAGCCTTTTCTTCTTCTTTTTTAAATCATTTCCTCTTTTTGTTTCTTTGGAATCCTGTCTCTATTTCTCGGGTTAGATTCATCTTCTTGTTTCTTCCATTTTCAAACTCTCATCTATTTTTCTTTCAAATTTTTGTATATTTTTTAAGAGATTTGATACCTTTCTATTCAATGTCATCCAATCAATAGAAATTTTAGAACTCCAACATCATCGATTGGAATTTGTTCTGTAAGTATAAATTAATCGATCTAAGTACGAAATAAACAAATTAAAGGGATCAAAAACAAATAAAGCAAGAATCTTACCTCTAGTCATTGAAATTATTCTTAAAGTTCCAACCTGATCAAAACTAATTTGATATATGTGTTAGGAACTTCTAAGCTTTTAACATCACTCAAATGAATGAAGTATTGTACTAGAATTGTGTGTTGAGCTTAGGGACCATAACAATCCTTTTATAGTCGTGCTTCCTATCAAAGCATTGGTATCGTTACCAACTTTCAGCCATAATTGATAAATTATGGTTCTTCAATGGTAGAAACATTTGGACCACACTTAAATGATCCGTTAAAGAAAAATAGATTGAAAATTGAAAATTAGAGAATAAACGGATCGGTTAAATTCTCATACTTAGTCCAAACGTTCAACTTAATCCCATCAATTATTTTTCTTAAAAAATAAACATATGAATCATGGTGATAGATCCTCTAAGAGCAAGTATTATATTCCATGTATTACAATGTATTTAGTTTCTCAAGTATTACATTTATATGGTAATAAAAGTTAATGAATACAAAATATATTTTCTCAAATAAATTAAGGTATGAATATGAGAAAATATCATAATATATAAGAGTTTCAGTAATAAATTGTATATATACTTTACAAAATGGAATCAATTCCCATTTTCTCTACGTGATCCTTAAATTTCAATGGTAGCATGCCTTTAGTCAAAGGATCAACAATCATCAACTCAATGCTAACGTGCTCAATGCCCACTTTATTTTCCTTAACACATTCTCTTATGGCCAAGTATTTGATGTCGATGTACTTACTATGACTACCACTCTTGTTGTTATTAGCCACAAACATAGCAGTTGAGTTGTCACAGTACAATCTCAATGGCCTTGAAATAGAGTCAACTACTCTAAGCCCTGAAATGAAACTCTTCAACCATACACCATGTGATGTGGCCTCAAAATATGACACGAACTTGGCCTCCATAGTGGAAGTAGTAGTCAAGGACTACTTCGTACTCTTTCAAGATACGGCTCCACCAACAAACATGAAAATGTAACCATATGTTGATTTACATGAATCAACACAGTCAGCGAAGTCCGTATCGAAGTAGCCAATTACTTCCAGATCGTCGATTCATCTATACATTAACATATAGTACTTGGTTCCTTAAAGGTACCTCATCACTTTCTTAGCAGCTCTCCAGTGGTCCAAACCTAGATTACTCTGATGTCATCTCAATATTCCAATAGCAAATGAAATGTTAGGCCTTGTGCAAACCTAAGGATACATCAGGCTTCTAACAGTAGAAGCATATGGAATGTTCTTTATTTGTTCTCTTTCAAAATCATTCCTTGAGCATTGATCTAAATTGAACTTATCGCCCTTCACAATGGGAGCAATACTTGGTGAACAATCTTTCATTCAAAATCTCTCTAAAACTTTATTGATATAGGTTTCTTGAGATAAACCCAAGACGCCTCAAAGTTTGTCTCTATGGATCTTAATGCCAATGACATAAGATGTCTCACCTATATCCTTCATATCAAATTTTTTATAGAGGAATTGGTTTACCTCATGTAGCAAACCCTTATCATTGGTTGCAAGCAAAATGTCATCCACATATAAAATTGGAAAACATATCTTACTCCCATTAACCTTCTAGTATATACATTGATCCATGGGGTTTTCAACAAATCTGAATGAAGAAATTACTCTATGAAATTTATAATACCATTGTTGGGATGCTTGTTTCAGTTTGTATATGGATTTATTAAGCTTACAAACCAAAACCATCACTAGAAAGAAATCCTTTAGATTGTTTCACATAAACCTCTTCTTCTAGATCTTCTTTGAGAAAAGTTATTTTCACATCCATTTGTTGCATTTCAATGTCAAAATGGGCTACTAATGCCAATAAAATGCATAAGGAATCTTACATAGATACATGAGAGAAAGTCTCTGTATAATTAATTCCTTCTTTCTGAGTGAATCTCTTAGCAACTAATCTGGCCTTGTATCTCTCAATATTTCCCAACGAGTCTTTCTTTGACTTAAAGACCCATTTTCATCCAATGGCTTTTGCACCATTAGGCAACTCAACTAGATTCCAGATTCCATTACTCTTCATAGAACTTATATCATCCTTTATAGCATTGTACCATAATTAAGATTCTTTGCAACTCATATCTTATGAAAAGGATATGGAATCATTCTCAGTTCTAATGTGACATTCAGATTCTTGTAGATATAAAACATAATCACTAGAAATTGTTGACCTTTTAGTTCTAGTAGATCTTCTTAATGTCGCACCATCATATTCTTGGGAAGTATGAGGTTTAACTTATTGTTCAAAAGTTTAAGGAATCTCTTAAACAGTCTGATATATTATAATGTTGTCAAAAACTTGTGGAATTTCAACGATTGATTGTTCAACACCAACTTGTACTTGAGAGATGTTATGAGCAACAATAAATATATCTCCTAAATTGGAAGGTTGAGACTCTAAATGATAAGTATCAAAAACTATGTTCCTAATTTGATCGCTCCCACTAATCAGATTATACTCAAGAAATTTTTCATTTCTTAATTTCACAAACTTAGTGATGTGATATGGATAATAAAATCTATAGCCCTTAGACCGTTCAATATATCCAACAAAATACCCACTAATGGTCCTTGGGTCTAGCTTCTTCTCTTGTGGATTATAAATCCACACTTTAGATAGGAATCCCCAAACGCATATAAGTTGTAGACTCAGTTTCCAACCTTTCTATAATTCAAATGACATCTTTGAGACAACCTTGGTTGGAACTTGGTTTAATATATACATAACTATCTTTAAAGCTTCAATCCACAAGGATTTATGAAGATTGGAGTAGCTAAGCATATTTCGAACCATGTTCAATAATGTTTGATTTCTCCTTTTTTTTCTACACCATTTTGGTCTGGTAAACCAGGCATAGTGTATTGGGCAACTATCCCATGCTCTTGGAGAAACTTAGTAAACGGACCTGGGGCTTGTCCATTCTCAGTATATCTACCATAATATTCACCACCTCTATATGATTTCATGAGCTGTATTTGCTTTCTGTATTACTTCTCTACTTCAACCTTAAAGATCTTGAAGGCATTTAATGCTTCGCTCTCATATCAAGAAAAATCATCAATAAAGGTGATAAAATATTTCTGACCTTGTATGTCCATGTCTAGACAACATATATCAATATGTATGATCTTTAATATGCCTGAACTCCTATTGGCACCTTTCTTTGACTTGTTAGTCTACTTTCCGTTAATACAATCCACATATGTCTTAAAATCAGTAAAATCTAGAGTACTAAGTACCCCATCTTTCACTAATCTTTTAATTCTTTCCGTGGAGATATGTCATAATCTCCTATGCCATAATGTAGAAGAGTCCTTATCAATAATACATCTTTTAGTGCCAGTTTGAACATGCATAGCGTTATGAGTGACATTATTTCATAAATTAATGTAGTAAAGACAATAAGATAAAATACCATTCCCAACACAATCAGATTAATTAAATAAACTCAAAGATGTTTCTAAAAAGTTAAAGGAATAACCAGAAGGTACAAGTCTTGAAATCGAAATCAATTTTCTAGTGAAACTTGGAACATAAAAGGTCTTTTCTAATTCTTAAACAAAATCACTACTTAAAATCAAACTGCATGTTCCTATAGCCTCCCCATGTGATCCCATTTTGTTTCCAGATAAGATGTATTTCTCACTTCCCACTAGCTTCCATAGATTTTGCATACCCTATAAATATTTGCAACATGGATTGTAGATCCATAATCAATCCACTAGGTGTTAATAATAACATTAACCATATTAGATTCATAACAAGCAAACGAGGTTGTATTACCTTTACCCTTAAGCCATTTCTAGAATTTGATACATTCCTTCATATGTGTCCCTTCTTTTTACAAAAGAAACACCTAGTTTCTTTCTTAATATCAGCTTGAGGTGGAACTGTCCCTTTCCCTTTATGTTTGTTTTGAGATTTGCTTTTCCCATATGTTGTAGCTAACATTGCACTTTTACCAAGATCCATAACAAGCCTCCCTTCCTCTTGAACGCATATAGTCATTAGTTCATTAATTGACCATTTATCCTTATACATGTTATACGAGGTTTTGAACGGCCCGTACTATTGTGGGAGAGTGTTCAAGATATAATGCATCAGGAAAGATTTTGAGATCTCAACCTCGAGATTCTTAAGTTGATCTACAAAGTCCCTCATTTGCATAATGTGCTCGCGCACACCTTTCACACTAATGAGTCTTAAGGAAGAGAAATTCATAATAAGGTTGCTTACCAAATCCTTATCTGAAGTGACGAATTGATCATCAATGACTTTTAACAAGTCTTGAACATTGTTATGCTGATCAACGAAACCACGAATACCAGAAGATACCTTAGTCTTAATGAACATCATGCTAAGGTGATTAGATTACTACCATTGTTCATAAAGCGTGATATTCACTGGAGTGCTGGTTTTAGTCATTTTATGTGGTTTGTTTTTCCTAATAGCATAGTCAATATCCATCCACCCTAGATGAAGGAGAATTCTTTCCTTCCAAACTTTATAATTATTCCCTTTCAATTCTAGAATATCACAACGAATATCAGAGAAATTCACAGGTTATGAAGTTACGATTAAAGATTATATGCTTATTAAAATTTGAGACCTATATTAAAGTCATTCTTTACCGATGTAAATCATGAAAAATATGAATCTAGTGACATAAAACTTGCATGTGGGCTAAATTTCTAATTCAATTAGATTCATCTTAAATTTACGATAAAACTATCAAATTATGTTTTTTTTCCTAATCTCTGTGGGTAAATTAGAAAATATAATTTGATATTCTATCCTAATTAATCACACTAAATATAATAAAAAATCTTGTGGGATAAGATTTATTATATCACATATGATTAATCACAATTAATATTTATTTTTCTAAATATAATCCTAAATAAACCTTATTATAGTTTTAATTAATTAAATTTGTTGTAGCTACTCCCTAATTAATTAAACTATATAAATAACTTAAATATTAACTAAATCCTTAGGCTCAATTATTGCATAAAATCATAAACAATATTAATTTAATTTCAAATGTACAAATATTATTTATCTTAAGATTGCATGTATAAAGAAATGATAATAAATTATATAGCAAAATAAATAATATAAGTAAAAATTAAATTCATAAAGAGCCATTAAAAATTAATTCCATTATACATAATTTATACATATAAATACCAAAACAAATAATTTAAGCATAATGTATTTAATCATAAATAAATTTTAATGTATCAAAATTATTTAAATAAATGTCACATGTATAATAAATATTCTACACATAACAAACGTAAGATAAATAAATTAATCACATTAAAATTGTATTTTTAATTCAATAAATAAATAAATAACACATTATGAATATATATATATATATAAAGAATTTAGTACATAAAATTATTAAAAATCAACTTTGGTCTAGTGCCAAGGCGCTATGCTTTCATGCGAGAAATCCGAGTTCAATTTCGAGCAAAAAGCAAAAAAAAAAATTATAAAAATTAAATTTTGAATGCATATAATAATAAGCTATGTACATATTATGGTAAAAAATGCGTTGTGGCTTAGTGGTTTGGGTGCTTAACTCTCACCCAAGAGACCCAGGTTTGAGTCTCACAAACAATACCCTGTTTTTTTTTAGAAAATCGTCTTCAACCTCCAGCTAGGTCAACCCAACTCGGCTACGACTCGAATGAATACCTAGCCATATATTACGATTTCGACAACGGAATTTGTCTTTCTTTTTATCAAAATTCTCAAAATTGAATTTCCAAGTGATTTATGGTCTCAATTTGAATAAAAAACTTCATTTTAAATAAAAAGCTAATTAATACATTCCAATGAAAGCGAACGGAAAATTAGAATGATTTTCTTCATTGGTTTTCACGTTTCAATTCACATAATCATTGAAAAATCAATAATGAAATCATTTATAATTGTCATATGCATCAAAATCGAGCCTTTTCAAAAACCCAATTTCAAGGTGCTCGGTAAAACAGAGTAAAACAAAGATCATTCTAAACTGATCAAGACTAAGGTAATATGGGCTTTGATGCCAAATGTAAGCATAAATTAATTGAACTAAGTATGAAATAAATAAAGTAAAAGGATCAAAAACAAATAAAACAAGAATCTTACCTCTAGTCATTAAAATTATTCTTAAAGCTCCAAACTGATCAAAATTGATTTTCTCTCTATGTTAGAAACTTCTAAGTTCTTAACAACACTAAAATAGATTGTATTACACTAGAATTATGTGTTGAGCTTAGGGACCATAACACTCCTTTTATAGTTGTGCTTCACATCAAAGCATTGGCACCATTACCAACTTTCAGCCATAATTGATAAGTTATGGCTCTTCAATGGAAGAAACATTTGGACCATACTTGAATGATCCATTAAAGAAAAACATACTGAAAATTAAAAATTGGAGAACAGATGGATCGATTACATTCTTGAATCTCTCTCATCTGTTGTAGATGATACCCATGGCATTTCGAGTCAAAAACCTTAAATTTCTCTCTTTAATCCTACTCATACATCTCCTAGTAGTTGCATCCGCCAAATTCCACTTCAAAGAATACTTCGATGATGGATGAAAAAAGTAATGGGTTAAATTTGATTGGAAAGATCAAAGGCGTAGGAGTGGAACTACACCTTTGGTAAATGGCATGGAGATCCTAATGACAAAGTGTTTCAATTTTCTATCAAGTATGAGTAGAAGCTTGATAGTGGTGATGGATTTCAGTTACAAGACTTGAGATTTCTTTGAGGAATCACTAAAATGCCTACTTCGAAGAACTTCGATTCATCGTGGGAGACCAACAACTATCAGAGATCTTGTTTGACGAGAACAATGAATTCATTTTCCTTACAAGTGAATTTGTCTTCCGAGATTTCAAGATTCCTTGAAAGCTTTTATTGGTACTCTTTATGGCTTTCTACTTTAGTGCTCGTCTCAATTATAATAAAAGGAAGGTAATGAAGGAATTTGCAATGAAGTTGGAGAAATTAGCAGAAAAACTATTATACCTTTTGTGTGAGAATCTTGGATTCCTTCTCTTCCATAACGATAAGGTTAGTGGTCTCCAATTACTTAAGGATGGCCGGTGGATTGATGCACCTCTAATGTTCCATTCCATTGTAATCAACATTGGTGACCAAATTAAGGTGTGCTCTTGAAAGTATAAACCAATTAACCTAGTTCATTTTCAACTGTCAATGGAAAATATAAGAGTATAGGACACAAGGTAATTGCACAAATTGATGGTGTACATATGTCACTAGCTTCATTCTATAGCCTTGAAAGTGATGCTTTGATCAATCTAGTAATAAAACTTGCAGAGAAAGAAGCAAAAAAGAATAAACAAGTATACCCAAGGTTTGTTTTTAAGGTTACTATCCAGATTCACTTGGTAAACAAAACTAAGACAGTTTCTTCATTAGAACATAAGTTCAAGGTGACCCAAATGTTCATTTCTTTGGTATATTTGATGGACATTGCCAATTTGATACCTAATGTTCCAATTTTTTAAGAACATGTTACTTAAAATATTGGAAAATGATCCTATAAAAACTTATAATTTAGCATTTATAACTACCAATGATGAATTGCATAATAATGAGATTGATGATTCCATGAGTGGTACTACATCTATTATTGTGCTTGTTATTGGCTATACTATTGTTGTTGCTAATATGGGTGATTCAAGAGTAATGGTTGTTGTGAAAGATGGGAATCAAATTGTTGCTTAGGACTTGTCTTGTGATCATACACCATGTGTCAGGATATTAAGTGTTGATCAAGTAGAAAGACTTAAGAATCCAGATATTCAAAGTTGGGCGATGAAGAGATTCAAGGTAATGATCCTCCGAGTGTCTTCCTAATGGTTTGTATCTTGGGGCTATATTTACGATGAGTTTATGGTTATCTCACCAAGAAACCTGAGAAAAATGAAACAATGGTTCTTGTTAGAGTGCACATTATCCTCAAGCTATATTCAATGGTCCTACTTGGGTTTTGAATGGATATTGGACAAACAAGGGATTACATTACTTGCCTGAGTGTGCATTTTTTGGTTGCTTATATTTATCATAATGTGTACATTTTTTTCTCTCACGTCCTTTAATTCAATGAAAATGTTGATTAAGGATATTATAGAGATGCGGTGTTAATCCAGTGGTACTATCCACTTTTATGGATGTATAATCACCACAATCACTAGTATCTGAGTAATGTTATGTTCAAATTTTTTTGATGAGTTGAGTATGGGTGTTTTCATTTTTTAGACTCATAAGTTGTGTTTTCAGAGTGTCACTTATGTTCCCCTTGTGAGTGTTTTATTGTTAGTGACTATTTGTGAGTCATATTGTTGTTTTTGGTTTTTAGAGAATTTAGTCAATGGTACATCTCTATTAATGCAACTATTTTCCCTTGACCTTACCAATGTGGATAGTTTTTGGTGTAAAATGGTTTTGAGTCCACATTTTCAAGTGTAAATTCAGTTTTTTCTTTACTTTTCACACTAATGATCGTGTCAAATTCATTAGTTTGAAGGGGTTATTAAACTATATAATAATACTATGTATCTTAATGTAGTGTATAAATCCTGACATAATTGTAATTGTATGTATTGCAAATATTTATTGTGTGTAGTGTAGAGATATATTGTATGTGCATTACATCTCCTATATAAGATATTCATGTATTATAGCTTTTATAAAGAATTTATTCAATAAAAAATGCAGTTGCTTTGTGAATTCTAGAACTTATGTTTAGTGGTGTAAATTTTTTCCATTGGAGTGGGTAACCAAGAAAAAAATTCAATTTTTTTCTCGATGAAGAAAATTCAATAGAAAAATACTTTTATAGAATGAGTAAGAGGATCACATTTTTCATCCCATCCCATCAAATCCCTAAACATGAATTTCTTACCATGTTATATTATTTATTATTATATATTTACTTAAAAAATTTAAAAATATATTTTATTTTAATTTTTAACAATCATCAAAATAAATAATTTAATTATATATATAATTAAATTGTTTATTTTGTTAATTTGTAACATTAAATGTATAATTAAATATATATTATTTGTTAGTAAAACATACTCGATTTTTAAAATTTCTCTAAAGTTTTGGTGAAAATATTTACATCCCCCGACAAATAATTAGCATAAAGATGAAGAGTTCAAACTTGACACCATTCTGCCCCATTGACAACACTCCTTGTGTTTATCATATTTTAAGTCACCTATTCAAGTTATCCTAAGGAATGAAAACCCTAACCAATATTATTTATCTTCATTTTTTAGATTGTGCTTTACTAGAGGGATAGCTCCTTTCCTAGTAGAATTAAACTCTCTCTAAATAATTTTTTTTATTTTAATTAAATAAAATTAATTATGATTTGTAATTTTTTCATCTAGATATAGATATAAGTGGTATATCTTTGCATATATTTTGTGTAGTGCGATTTTTCATCATGCTTCATTATTATTTTTGAACGATTTTTTCTTCGAATTTAATATTAAATGTAGACACATTATTTTATTCATGAATGATACATATTACGATCATATTTTTAAATATGCATATAATATATATTTTTAATGTTATAAGGAAAAAACATGTGTACTATATGGAGATGGTTAAAAACAAAATTTTATTTATAAATAGTACTATGATATGCATTTAAACCTAAAATAATTAAGAATTAAAAGTATGTGTACTAATTCATAATAGGAATTAATAAAAATACGAATAAACATGAATCAGATTGGAGATGAAAGAGATCGAAAAACACATTATCTTTTTTTTTTGCGTTTACTAAAGAATTATAATAAAGTAAAATAAAAATATATATAAAATACTAAAAAAGTCCTTTAAATTAAGTTATTTATGTCGTTTAATTTCTTATATTAAAAAAGGTATCATTTAATCCTTTAACTTTGTAAAATGTCAATTAAATACAAATTATGTTATTTTAATGATTTTTTTATTAAAATAATATTATTTTTCTGTTAATTAATTAGTCGCGATTAAAGCATGAGTATTTTTAACAAAGGTAAAGTCATAATTAATATGAAAAATCACAAAATATTTATTTTTTCAATATTTATTAATTGTCACTATTTTATTTTAATATTTTATTAAAAATTAATATATGTATTTTTATAATTTTTTGTTTAAATTTTATTTTTTCTTGAATTATTTTATATTAAATTTTACTTTTATCCTTATTAAAGACACATATTTTAATCGTATTTTAATTACTTAACATAACATAATAATATTTTAAATAAAAAATTATTAAAATAATATAGTTTATCTTCGGTTGATATTTTTTATAAAGTTGAGAAACTAAAATGCATAAATGATTTAATTTAAGAGACTTTTGTGACAATTCACCCAAAAATATAAACTTATTTAAATATCATTTTAAAAAGTAATAATAAGATGTGATAATCTCTTTAACTAATATACTATTTTAACATATAAGTTATGCATTTAGAATAATTATGAAATAGATTTTGTTCTTTTATCTTTTATGGAATTGTAATGCTTGTTAGTCATTATATGATATGCTTAATTGTTTTATAAATATACTTTAACCTTGTTAGCCTCAAAGATCTTAAATTGAATATTTAACGTAACAAGTTATGTGAGAAATATTGTTAAATTATCATTAATAATTTAATTAAAAATTTATTAAAAATAATTATATAGACCTTACTTATGATTGAAAGTTCCCCTTTCAATGAAATAATTATATGCATGATTTTATGTCATATAAGTACAAAGGTGCATCTAAAGCTTTGGGTGTGTGTTTTATTAAGCTATCATATTTTTAAGTCTATTCATACGAGGTTATAAGAGTACAATAAGCCACATGATACATGTATCCTTATATCATTTAAAATTTATTTTAAGTAGATGGTTTTTGATATTATTCATAAACTAGTTTGTATTTTAACCTATGGGAAACTATTATATAAGCTTTTTTCTACTTGTTAAATAATTAATATATTGATATTTTAATATATAAGTTATTTTTTAATAAATTTAAGATGTTAAATTATTATTTTAAATTTAAATACATGAAGTTCTTTAATTAGAGTAAAACAAGTTATGATATACAAATTTTTGAAAAAAAATAGATGGAGCACATATTTCAAATTATAAGATCGTTAGAAGAATCATTAGAAGAAGAATATGATGATAATGGAATATTATATGTATCATTATTATTATGTACTTATGATATAAATAATAAGATATATAGTAATGGATATATGTAATTTCATATTTAATATACCATGTTTGTATTTAGTGATATTATAATTAAGTTAGATATGTATATATGCATTATATGTAATATTTTTTGTTATAAATTGATTCTTAAATAATTAATATCCAATTTTTGAAATGAATAAAATGTTCAAAAAAAAATTTAAAACATATTTTTATTGTTTTCTAATACTATGTGATTTAAAACGCATAAGGGTTAGTAGAAAATAACTAAAAATATATTTAGAAATTATATTATTTTAAATTGTTTTTATCCTATTATGTCATTTTAAGTCACTTCTAAGATAGAAGTACTTAAAATTTAAAATTGATTATCATATAGAATTGACTTAAAATTTTAAATCGGTTAATACATGAGACTAACTTTAACTTTTAAGTTGATTTTATCGTAAAATCGACTTAAAAATTTAAAATCAAGTTTACCCTATAAAATTGACTTAAAAATTTAAAATCAAGTTTACCCTAAAAATGATTTAAAAATTTAAATTATCACGTATTAAGTTCATTAAAAACCGAATTAAAACCCTTTTATTATAATATATATATATATCAAAATATGAGATAATTTTATAATTATATATTGTTAATTTGAGTCAAGAAATCTATGATGAAAATAAAAAAAATTATTTATAATTAAAAAAATAAATTATATTATTTTAATCCATAATTTTTTCATTATATTAGTGACATTGTATTATAATATAAGTAATTGTTATAAATTTATAGACCATTATTTACTTTCTTCTTTTTTGCCATATTTTATGATTGTATTTTCCCTCATTTTCAACCTTTATTAATAAACACACTCTACAAACTACTTTTTAAAACAAGTAATAACTTTTTCCTCGCACAACTTATGCATGTACAATGAAACATTACTCTTTTACATATAAGCGACTCTCAGCACTCAGCTGATACTTCATGTTTTCCAGTTCTAGGCTTTCCCATATACAGATGCAGTTGAGCTCAGCAATTCAAAACAGAAACAGTTCAACTATAAATGCCCTCAAAAAACCTTTCTTTCTTTGACCACCCTTGTTTTGAACGTCGACGAACTCAAAACCCACTTCATCGCCGACGATTCTCTCTCTGTAAATGTCCAAAAAGGTTTTAAAAGAGCCCAACCACCACTATGAAAGAACAAGCTCAAGCTCAAGTGTTCAACCTTATAGTGCACTGCATTACTGGTTTTATCACTGACTAAAACACCACTAACCAATTTCCCAAAATATACTTTTCACACTTTCTTCCTCTTCACTTATGGCTTCAGAGAATTCACCGCCTTCCGATCCACTTCCCTTATCAGAAGACTTAGCGACCAAGGCAATAAACAAGCGATATGAGGGCCTAGTCATGGTAAGGACCAAAGCCATAAAAGGCAAAGGAGCTTGGTACTGGGTTCATCTAGAGCCCATTCTCATTCAAAATCCCAACACCAACCTCCCAAAAGCTGTCAAACTCAAGTGCACTCTCTGCAACTCCGTTTTCTCTGCTTCTAACCCATCGAGAACAGCTACAGAGCATCTCAAAAGGGGTACATGCCCGAATTTCAACTCCATTCTCAGACCTAATTCGTCGTTATCGCCATTGCCATTATCAACTTTGCCTCCTCTATCTTCGTACAATCCCAGAAAGCGAAGTTCTCAAATGGGTACTTCTCCTTCTACTACTCCCTCTCCTCCTGCTGTTTCTACTTCGTTAGAGGGTCATTCTTTGCCAATAGTTGAGTCGCGGTACAGTAGCGAACTCGGTTACTCTCCGGGTCAAAACCCAGCTGGCACGGCGAGTTATAGTGGGTTATTTCAGAACCATTTGATGTTATCGGGTGGGAAAGAGGATTTGGGTGCGTTGGCGATGTTGGAAAATAGTGTGAAGAAGTTAAAGAGTCCTCAAGCTTTTCAATGTCCGACCCTTAATAAGGAACATATTGATTCTGCTCTTGAATTACTAGCCGAGTGGTTCTACGAGTCATGCGGGTCGGTCTCTTTAACGAGCCTCGAGCTGCCCAAGTTCAGGGCTTTTCTTAATCAGTTGGGTTTGCCTGCAGTATCAAAACGGGAACTTTTAGGTGCTAGACTTGATTCCAAGTTCAATGACGCCAAAGCAGAATCGGAAGCTAGAATTAGAGATGCAATGTTTTTCCAAGTTGCTTCTAGTGGGTGGAAAAGAAATTCATCTTCTGGCTTCCAATGTGGGGAAGAAGATTCGGTGAAGTTTATTGTTAATCTTCCTAATCGAACTAGTGTTTTTCAAAAGGTTGTGCTTAAAGGAGGGCCAGTATCTTCCGAGTATGCTGAGAAGATTATGTGGGATACCATTACAGGTATGTGTGGGAATCCACTGCAGCGATGTGTTGGGATAGTTGCGGACAAATATAATGACAAGGCATTAAGGAATTTGGAGATTGAAAACCACTGGATGGTAAATGTCTCATGTCAACTTCAGGGCTTCATTAGTTTGATTAAGGATTTCAATAAAGAGTTTTCTCTCTTCAGAATTGTTACTGAAAAGTGCTTAAAGGTTGCCAATTTCATCAATACAGAGTCAGGCATTAAGAAAGTTCTCCAAAAGTATAAGATGCAGGAGCTAGATTGTTTTGAGTTGCTCCGAGTTCCTTCCCCTAAATGTGATACTTCAAAGAACTTTACATCTGTTTATGCAATGCTAGATGAAGTATTAAGCTGTGCCCGGCTACTACATATGGTAGTGTTGGACGATTCCTGTAAGGCTACTTTCATGGAAGACCAAGTTGCAAGAGAAGTTGCCGAGATTATCCAAAGTGATGCCTTTTGGAACCAATTGGAGGCAATTTATTCGCTTGTGAAGCTTATTAAAGATATGGCTCGGGAGATTGAATCCGAGAGGCCTTTAATTGGGCAATGTTTACCTCTTTGGGAGGACTTGAGAACAAAAATAAAGCATTGGTGTGCGAAATTTGGCATTGCTGAAGGAACTGTTGAGAAAATAGTTGAAAAGAGATTCAGGAAAAACTACCACCCAGCATGGGCAGCAGCGTTTATACTTGACCCTCTTTATTTGATTAAGGACACTAGTGGGAAATATCTTCCACCTTTTAGATTGCTAACACCTGAGCAGGAGAAGGATGTTGATAAGCTCATAACCAGGTTGGTCACTCGAGAGGAAGCTCATATTGCATTGATGGAGCTCATGAAATGGAGATCAGAAGGATTGGATCCACTTTATGCTCAAGCAGTTCAGATTAGACAGCTTGACGCTGTGACTGGAAAGATGAAAATTGCTAACCCGCAGAGCAGTAGACTTGTGTGGGAAACTTGTCTAAGTGAGTTTAAGTCTCTTGGTAAGGTTGCAGTGAGGCTTATTTTCCTCCAGGCAACTGCATGTAGATTTAAGTGCAATTGGTCATTCATTAACTGGGTTTCTATGCACAGACACTCGAGGATAGGTCTAGAAAGGGCTCAGAAGATGATATTCATAGCAGCTCATGCCAAGCTGCAGAGAAGGGAACACTGTAATGAAGAAGAAAAGGATGCAGAATTATTTGCAACTGCAGGTCACGAGGATGATGTTCCAAACGAGGGTCCTTCCTGATGCATCCTCAGTGTAATGTTTTTCTTTTCAACTTTTATAGAACTTTGTAACACTAGGATTTATTTAATTCTTTCCTCAATTATTTCTCTGTTTTATTCCTTTACATAATTAGAAATAGTCATTAATAGAACAGATAATGTGAAGGAATTGAACAATATATTACTAGGATAGGATTTCTGCATGATTTCATTGAAATTCTTTTGACTCTCGAAAATACTCGGTGTATCTGAAGTTTCTAAGAGAACTACTTTAATGTAACAATGGTCACAGGAAAGTGAATGAATGAACATCATGTTTAGGTATTGTTTACAGTCATTGGTGCATGAGTAGCAAAAATAGCTAATATAGGTTCATGGTGTGCGAAGTAGTTATTTTGAAGCTAACCGAATGGATGCTTATGCACTTAACATGCCATTTGTCCAACTCGATAAACAGGTAAAAAGATTTTTAAAACAGGAGAACCATTGTTAATTTTATGCGCAGCAGTTTGAATCCTGATAAGAATTACCATCTATTAAGGGTCTGAACCTGCACGCTATTAAAATGCTGATTTATTTGCATCTGTCCCACAATGTAATCAATCCATCACTTGGACTGCATAAGTAATGCCATTATTTTTTATTATAATACTATAAATACTAGTTCTTCATATGATACACCCTATTCATATATTGGAGACAAGACCCTATAAATCATGTTAATTCTATCTACTTTGACTGTTCTGTACCTTTAGGTACATGGGAAAATATGATTAAATTACAATAATGTTTCATGGACGTTTGATAATGCATTTTTTTCTTCCTTAAATAAAGACTCGAAGAGATAGATATTGCCAACAAATGTAGAGAAAGGTTAGACGTGTTGGAATCAGACATTCTGATGAGCAATGAACTAAATTTTGAGATTCACGTACGATTTTGGTTGGCCTGATACGGATTTGAACTGTAGTTGGAATGTCATTATGCAAACCATGATGCATATAAATGTTTTTTAATTAGCTCAACTGTGTCACAATATCCTAAGATCTCGTAATTAAATACAGTTTACACCTAGACTCCCTTTAACTTTGTGTAGAGAGATAATGTGCCTAGACCTGAATCTTGATCTAGGACGACATTTAGTGTTCAATAAAACAGAACCGATGTTGATGAATTGAGATATTGAAGCATAAGCCACAGACTCTAAGATTGACACTTAAATGGTTGGTTAACTTAACTGTCCCCTATTGCCTTTCAGAACTAGCTGCTTTCTCTGCTTGGCTCATCATACGTGAAATATTTTTGTAATATTTGATGGGAAATTAAAAAAAAAGTACTGACAATATGAATTAATTTGAAAATCTTGTGCTTTTTGTATTCTTGACTTTTCAAAAATATTTGGCTTGTGTGTTTTTACTTTATACAAGATTAGGGATTTCATAGAAATGCAATTTCTACCATAATTACAGTATCATGCTGATGTTATTAGGAGTGATCTCAGACATTTCTGTTCGTAATGTAGGTGAAACAAGAAGCTGTAGTTAAAAACACTGCGTAGCATTCTGCTTGGCCATTATTAATATCTTATTGTCATGCAATAAAATTTTGCTTTTGGAGTGGAGTTACAGCTATTTATGTCTGTTTTATTTGCATGCATTCAAAAAAATTGGTAGAAGAATGCTAAAGTGACACTTGTTTGAAACTTTTTTTAATCATACTGCAGATTAGAAATTGCTTGAAATTGTTGGGTGAATTGACAGGAGGCTGGACACCATATTGGTCAACCTTCGAAGAGATTGAGACAGATTTTTGAAGCTAAAATATCATTACTTGCAGATTTACTTCTACATATCTCCCGGCGTGTCTGGTTCTAAAGTTAAGGAACCCCACTATGAGGAGTAGACGTCCATCTCAGTTTTTTACTGTTATGGTCAACCAAAAGTGAGGTATGGCCTTATTTTTCCTTACTCTCATCTCTCTCTCTGTCCGTTAGTTAATATTTTCTTACTTGTGCATTATGTCCTGCTTAACTTTCTTCTTGGCTTACATCCAATTATCTTTGTTAACTTGCCTTTGAAACATTCCTACTGTTTGACTTTGACATTGGTCTCAAGTTGGGCCCTTCTCTGAGCTTACGTGGAAACTTGTGGTTTTGCAGTTATTGCTAAATGATCTTGAGCAAAGCAAAAGCAAGATATTTTGTCTGCTTTAGTTCGCACAACATGGCTGAAAGGATAACACAACGAACTTGAATTTTATTATATGTGCACCTTGCTATTAGCAATGTTGACTATACTAGAGGCTTGCTGGTTCTAATTTTGCTCATTTACACTTATATCCATTGACGTTTAGCTTGTTCAGTACATATATTATTCTCTGTTACTTCTAGCTCTTTTTGGAGTAAACGTCCTTTCAGTGAGATTCAAATATTTAGGATTTGATATAGTAGCTTTTTGTAAGATTTTCACAGTAAGAATTTATCTAATGCATGATCTCTTTTTATTGCAGGTCAGAAAGTGGCCGGAAGGTACGACATGAGAAGGTAGTCAGGAGGAGTATGCCATGCCAATTTGATCATTCATCTGGTGAGATGGAATTTTTCCTCAAGTAAATAGCTTATTGGAATTGGTCTTTTTTTCTATTTATGAAATTGTCACTTTCACCTCCATTTTTTCGTATTTTTGTTCAAAAATATCTAAATCAGTATGAAAAATTTAATGGATTGTATACAAAAAAAGAAAAATTAGCTTTGAGTCATTATTGGTCACTATTTAAATTTCTCTCGGGAGTAAAACAATACCCCAACTGTGCTTATGCTTAATGTTACATCTTTAGATGTAGTCTTGTGAGATTAAAACATTCTGTCACAGGTAAACAATAAAAACTTCATCTTCTTTGCCTTTCTTCTGAAATATATATTACACACCTACCTTACTAAGTTACCATCACCTAATTGATATTTTAAAAGCATAATAAAAATGGTACAATTGAGAAATAGGTTTGTATATGTGAAAAAATAAGTTTTACTATTTGCTCTAGGGGTACCATTGATGAGTTGGTTCTAGTTGTACCTCCAATTTGCACTTGATACTCAATTTGGTGGACATAGCAGATCCTGTACCAAGCAATACTGACTGCTCAACCACTATAGAGAAAACCCTTTAATCAATTGTATAGTATTTGATTCATTGTTCCACTCATGGCCTTGTAAAAGAGAAAGTAGAATAATGATTTGTATAGGGACATATTACTTTATTTCTACAAGAATATTGACACTTTTTATGCTCCCCCATGATTAACCTTCTTTACTTTCCACTTATATTAGTGTTTGATTGTTTTTGAATTTGAAGTCCATGTCATGTTGTGATTATATTGAAATGAAATGTTGGTATTTATTGCTTGTGGCTGGCCCTTCTTTGTCATCAGCATGTATTGGATTTTCTTACTGACATATATCCCTTGGCATTATAGGTAAAAAAAAGTAGAAAAATCATTGCTTTTTCTAGATGTCACGTTTTGCTCATAATAAGTTTTGATCCCCCTTGTTAAGTTAAATTGTTAGTTTATAATTGGGAAAGATAAAATAGTTTATTTTGATTATGATTTTTTTTTGTTTATAATTCTACTCATTTAATAATTTATTTTAATTAGAGTTCTAATTTTTATATATTAATAGAGTCATATATAAACTTTTATTTAGGGTTTTTTTTGTATGTATTATTAGAATTAGACGTAAAAACTTTATGAACTATTTTAGAGACTTTTAATTATAAATAATTAGATTCTATGTTTATTTAAGACATCTTAAAAAATAAATAATTTAATTATATTAAAGAAAGTCTGTTCTTTTTCTTTTTTCCCTTATTCCTAATTTTTAGGAATAATTATTCTTTTTTCTGTTTAGAAGTTGAAGTTCTTTTACTCGTAAGATAAATTAATATTTTTAAGCTAGTCGTATTCTAAAGTTGTTAGAGTGTTTATCTAAAGATAGATAACATAACTAGGTTTATTTTATTTTAGATTTGTTAGAGTATTTGTCTAGATAATAGTTTCCTTGTGTTTGTTTCATAATACAAGTAACATCACACTTGTGTAAATAATTGAAACAATGACGAAGCTTGTAGTGATGGATCCCTTTCCCCTTTTGTATACAACAAACGGCTCCTTTTATCCTGATATACAAGAACCTACCCATTTAAGAGGCAAAATCAAATTATATGATTCACATAATCCAAGTCATATTCTCCAGAAAGAAACAGGTCTCACGGTTTTACCAATATTCCTACCCTGTTAGTACTTTAGTAGAAGTGCAAGAGATGACCAAATTGTAGAAATCTCATCTCCTTAAAACTTTTAAGTTTCCTAGTCTTTGTAGTTACCTTGGTTACTACTTGTTATTTCCTCAGAAAATTTGTAAGCTTAAAGTTCTAATAATGCCGCCTTTTTAAGAAGAGAAATGCTAATAAAACACAAATTTGCACCTATATTGTTTATATCCTTACATATGCCAGAATTATTTTAGGAATGTAGTATGATTTATTTTTTTAAATAATTCTATCACATTATACAGTATAATTGGTATAAGTGTAAATTTATTTCAACATACAGTGCAAATTTATCACATGATACAATATGACTGGTCATTTTTAGTAAAAGCTGTTCTTAAAAATACAGTGCATTAATGTCTTGGCATTACTTTGCATTTTTATAACTGCTTAACTATTTACTATTACTCAATCCTCTCACATGTTGCTCTTCCTTTATCAGGAGTACTTGGGACCCTTCCCCCTAAGCTTTTGGTTAGAGAGTTGTTACTCCAGCCATTTTCCCACCAAACCGTGGCTTAATTGGTGCTCTTTTTTAAGTGGCCCCTATAAATTGACGGGTAATTTTCAAAGACATTCATTATGGAACATTTATTTATGCAAATTTTAAGGGGGGATTGAAAGTTTGAGTTTTTCGCTAATGATAAATTACGTTTAGTATGAAATATTGTTCAAATTTGTTACTTTTACTGTTAAACGGATATTATAAGTTAATTATTTTTATAAAATATTTACAAAAATCTATTTTATAAAAATAATAGAATTATGTTATCTCAATTTTTTTTATAAAAAAGAGACGATATAAGTTCGTTATTTTTATAAAATAGATTTTTATTTTTCTTGTTTATATAGACAGTATATGCATGATTGATTATCTAATCACGCATAAAACTATAACATATTTTAGATATAACATTTTTTTTACTAGTAATTCCTTGTTCAAGTCTCCCTCTCTATAGTACCCTTCAAATATTAAAAAAATGTTCTGTTTACTTATCTAATCATTTGTCAAATATAACAGATTTCTTGATTTTATTCATTCTTAAATCATATTTACTTTAGTCTATATCCACGTATCTAGTATACTAAATACACTTCTATACGGGTCGCATGATGTTATTGGAAAGGAGCTAAATTCGATAATGTCTGAAGAGGTAAACTCAACCAACTGGTTTTTACTATGCACAATTCTTGTATTTCATCAAAGCTAAATGAAAAAAAGGAAGGTAATAAATTATGCACCTCCGTATTTATATGTACCCTAAAAAAACTTGTTTAGGTTACAGAAAAGAACATATGTATACTGTAATTTTTAAACATGTAATTTTTTTACATTATAAAAAAAAATGTATACATTTGGAAGAATTTAAAAATAAAACTTCTAAGATATTATGACTTAACTTATGCTCTTATTAAGACTACAGTTGGCCAATCTGGTGGTCATGATACATGATCATTACATATACTAATTACACTCATCTAACATTCTTCAAATTCCATTATTTATTTCTCTACGGCTAAAGAATAGCCACCTAAACTTATTATTAATCTTTACTTGATTCTGATACGGACAGTTTATTTTCCCTTTGGTCCACATATAACGGTAAGTCAATAAATAAAGAAAATGATATCTTTTTACAAATTTTGAATTGTAAAGGACTCATTAGGTTTGCTTTTGCTTGCTTGGTGGGGGTAATCTTTTCAATACATTTATACACATATTAGTACTAATCCAAAATATTAGGTATATGGCATTTCATGACATAATTCTATCACACGGGCATTCTTTCCAAAACCTCATGCGGTTTTGGAAACATCTAAATTTTTTTATTTTTTTTGGGTAATGATTTTTTATTTTTATTTTTATTTTTTTAAGAAATTATTACAAAATGATTTGTAATTTTTTAAAAATAAGATTTTTGATTTTTTTTTTCATTTTTACTAAACGTTCTTTTAGATAATAAATCAAGTCTTATGACTTTATTTATAAATATTTGAAAAAAATGATTAAAAATATAGAATTTGTAAATAATAACAAAAATATTTATTTACTTTTTAAGTTTAAAAAAAACATAAAGCATTATTAAATAATTTGTATGTGTTTTTTGATTTTTTTTATTGAAAATTATTGAGTAAAAATTGTTACCAAATATAATGGTAAATTTTTTACAAAAAAAATTATAAATCATAAAACTAATTATTTAATCATAACTAATAAATCATAAATTAGAATCGTTATCAAATAAAGCTTTAGTAACTCAATTGGTTGAGTCTATCACTCTCAAATTAGTGGAGGATAGAATCTCGTAAATCTTAGTACTTTTTCACACACCCAAAAAATGGGTGCTTATTATAGAAGTATCAGACACTAATTCTTATAAGAGCTTAAGCTTGTGGGAAGTGCTCAAACAATTCATTTATATTCTTTAACATTGTCCTCAAGTATGAGTTACTTTGTCTTTACAAAGATCCATTACTTGAACTTTTTTTAAGAGTGAGTTTTCTTATCTTTTTATAAGTCTCATCAAACTTGAAAGTTTTAATTGACATTGGGGGTTATCATTGTGATTTGATCCAATGATTGTTCTGATTGTAACCGATCATTTGTTTAAACTCTCCAATTTTCATTTTCATTTTTCTTTAACAGATCATTTAATGGTCCAAACATTTCTGTCATTGAAGAGCTCGTCGGTTATGGCTAAAAGCTGGTAATGGTGCCGATGTTTTAATGGAAAACATGACTATAAAATGGGTGTTATGGTTCCTAAGTTCAATACACAATTTCAGTGTAATATATCATCTATTTAAGTGTTATTAAGAGCTTAGAAGTTCCTAACATTTAGATAAATTAGTTTTGATTAGTTTGGAGCTTTAAGAACAAATTCAATGGCTGGAGGTAAGATCTTTGCTTTACTTGTTTTCGATATCTTTAGTTTGTTTATTTCATATTTAGGTCGATTATTTTATGCTTGCATTTGATATCATAACACATATTACCTCTGTCTTGATCAATTTTAAATGATCTTTGTTTTACTATGTTTTATCGAGCATCTTAAAATTGAATGTTTTGAAAAGCTCGATTTTGATGCATATGGAAATTATAAATGATTTCAATATTGATTTTTCAATGATTTTGTGAATTAAAACGTGAAAAATCATGAAGAACATCATTCCAATTCACCATTCAAATTCACGAGAATGTATTGATTAATTTTTTATTTAAAATGATGTTTATGATTCAAATTGAGACCATGAATTACTTGGAAATTCAATTACGAGAATTTTGATAGAAAGAACACCAGTTTTCATCACTAGAATTATGAGAAACGTCCAAGGCTCCAACTGGGTCGTAACCGGGTTGCACTGACCCGGTTGAAGGTTGAAGACGACTTACCAAGAAAAAAATGTGATATTTGCAAAACTCGAACCTAGGTCTCTTAGGAGAGTGTCAAACACCCAAACCATTGGGCCACAACAAATATTATGATTGTATAAAGCTTATTAATATATGTATTCAGAATTTAATTTTTATTAAAAAATTATGCTTAAATTATTTGTTTTGATATTTATATGTATAAATTTTATAATTTATTATACATATGAAATTTGGTTAAATAACTTATACATAATAAGATAGATAATATTTGTACATATGAAATTAAATTAATAATGTTTATGATTTTATGCAATAATTGAGCCTACATTACTACAAATTCAAGCTTTTAAGTTGGTTATTAATCGACTTAAAAATCGTGTTATGTTGGTTAGGTGAATCGATTTAAAACAAGAAGGCTTGAAATTTAAAGTCGGTTCAGGCACTGAATCGACTTTAAATTCTATATTTTTTTTAACACATTTTGCATATTTTTTGCTATTTTCACTATCTGTTTTCGATCACATAATAGTAGAAAAAATCAAAATATGTTTAAGAGTTTTTAAATAATACAAATTATTAAAAAATTAAATATTAATTAATTACTTTAGAATTAAATTTATTACAAAAAATAATTTATATATTTAACTTAAATTACAAATAAATTGATAACACATCTTTTGTCATGAATTTTGTAATATTTCTACTTTATTTTAGGGAGAGGAAGTTTGGTTTGTTGCTTGGAATCACCAATAATATCTCATTCATAATGATAAGAGAACTCTCCAATGAAATGAGATGGAGTTTGGGCAAAAAAACAGGTCTAAACAATAATTTATTTCCCTTAACATCCATCAAATAAGCCCAAATTTTAAAGACACAAGAATAGAGAAATTAAAACATTAAAAAAATTACTATGGTATTGTCCTTTGCTATTCAATGTCATCAAATTATTCTCCTAATTCTTCTTGTGATGTAATAATTTGAACCATGTGTTATGTCATTTCTTCTCGTAAATTCTCAAAAATTTGCATATCATAGCCGAATTTATTCCAACCAAAGAACTACATTTATTTAAATTAAAAATAAGAATGTAATATCATGAATTCATAAAAAATAACTTATATATGTTTAAAAAGTATATTAGTAAAAGAGATTACTACATCTTTAATTAGAATGTTGATATTTGAGGTGATTTCACTCATAAATTTCATGACAAAGTAACTACACATGACTCCATCATTTTGTTGTGGAACCTATAAAAACAAGTTTATATGATTTTTCATATTTGAACATCTTTATTATTAAATAGTAAAATTCATTAAATATTGCAAAGAACAATAGAAGAAAATAAAAAAACTATAATTTTTACATTTTAACAACTAATTTTGTGTCTTTACTCAATTTTATAGAAGCTAAGTCACAGTATCAAACATAATTTTCATATAGATCAAGAATTATTAACATCCAATGATCTTGGCCTTATTCAAACTTTAGTGGCCAAGAGATTATCAACTTCTGATTTTTGTTAAGTGTTAATGTCTTATCACATAATTTTTTAGCTTTGATGCTAACATCATTCTCTTGATATTGATTAAAAAATGATGAATCATTATTCATTGCTAAATGTGATAAGTAATTAGTTTGAAGTCGATAATAACATGTCTTATAAAAAATAAATATATATAAATAATTAGATAATATAAATATAAATATAAATATATGTTATACATAAATGAAAGTTATTTATTAATTAAGGACTCACATTGTCTACACTTGAATTATACTTAAATCGATCATTTGAAATTCAAATAATTGCAACATGCACTGGATTGATATATATGTTTGCCCAATGTCTATGCCAGAAATTTCTCTAGGAAATGGCACAATCTATCTATCATTTATGCTAGTATTATCCGCAACAATATTCATCAAAGAGCTAAGAATTCTCTTGAAGTTTAAAGCATATTCATAATTATACTTTTTCCATGGCTTCTTCTTGAATGACTTAACGCGCGATGATTATCCACTAGAAATAGATTTGTCATAAGATACTTGCTTTGTATCTCTTAAATGTGCCACACATAGTAAAAAAAATTTATCTTAAGTAACAAAAATAATACCATATCAAAATTTATCACAACTTGATTCGATGGCAAGCCACATATTGTCCAATAGCTTCACTAACCATGGTAGCATCAGAAGGCATAGGTAGTGGAAATGATGGAGCAATGATTGATCAATTACTATTTGCCAATAATTTGGAAAATATTGATTATGAATCATTCGATCATCGCTCAATTATTGTACCATTCCAATAGCAACATAATTCGTAAATGATGGATGTTTCAACAAATATTTCATATTCTGTAAAAAGTTTAAGCGTTATATATAATAAATAACAAAAATAATAGACTACATAAGCATTAAATCTTACCATAAATGATTCATCAAATGGAAGAGGACTCTTACATGGGGTAGCTATTGGAAGGACATTCTCATCAAAACATTCATCATGTAATGGATGATAAAAATGCATAAATTACATTGGAGATATTGAACCACTACCTAATTACATATACATTCTTGGCATAAATGGAGGACTAATAGGATGACTAATAGGATGACTATATCCCATAGAGGATATAGGTTAGGTGCCATAAGATTGCATGTATGGCATGAGTGGCATAAATGATAGCATGACTGGCCAATATGACATGTCCTGATTGTAGTATGGTGTCATACCTGACATGTGTTGTGATAGATATTACTTAAAAGTGGCAATCTCACTTAACAATGAGGCCTTAAAGGAGTTTAATTTTTCTTCAATTTTACAGTACTTCTCCTTATTGACCATTTGAGGTCTTTGTTTTGAAATATTAAAAAACTCTATATAACCATCATATTGACTTTCTCCCCTAACACGACCAAGATAATCACGTCCAAACGCATAATATATCGCATCTTTCTTTGGATGTTTGATTATTTCACCCCTGGCTATTTGTTCTTGAATAGTTTTCTATAAATAATAAAGCAAAAAAACATATCATACATTATTACATCAATATGCAAAAATCATAAGGAATTTGTATCAAGTTATATTACTAACTAATTTATTGAGTTGTTCTTCCCCTCGTTTAGTCATTAGTCTTGACTTCTTTGTTTTAGGATTCTTTATTTCTATATACAATTCAGAACAGGTAAACGGTCTACCCAATTCAGCTTCCTACATAAGTTAAATAAATTTATTAACCATGATATCATCAACTTAAATTTGAGGAATATATATAATTATAAATTAAAACCTTAATAATACCATTTTTGTCTAACTTTAGGATTTGATGATCTCTCAGTATGATTAGAAAGAATATTTTGCATTTATATATTTTGATGTTCTTCTCTAA
Source organism: Hippophae gyantsensis (assembly GCA_030763125.1). Taxonomy (NCBI): domain Eukaryota; kingdom Viridiplantae; phylum Streptophyta; class Magnoliopsida; order Rosales; family Elaeagnaceae; genus Hippophae; species Hippophae gyantsensis. Next base: position 28,193,228 of record CM061030.1, read on the forward strand.
TGATTTGAAATTCATCTGTACGTTTATAATCCATAAAGTCTTTCCATACTTAGGGTTCAATCCAAGGGTGTTATTCAGGGATTTTTTATAGTTCTTGTTCATTAAGTGGTTCCAAGTATGGAAACACAATTTCTTGCCAATTTGGAAGTTTTGTATTCCTTTCATGCCTTATTTGCAATCTTGTAACACTTATTCATCCAATTATCAGGGACTTTAAAACAATTCTTAAAAAAACACATTTTAGATGAGATATAATATATGTAATTAATTATAAAACAAAAGAGATTTACATAAATGGTTTTCCATATCTTAAACTTTTCATCATCGTCAACCTTAGTCCAATCATTTATATTGATTGATATACTTGACTTCACAGTCTAACAATAAAATATTTCAATTGTTGGTCATTTTCTCCTAATAGATTACCATTTGTGTTGAATTGAACGGGTACTATATCATCTAGATTAAGTGGAGCATATTAGCACAATCCCTTATTTTCAAATGTCCCAATGGATCATTTGGATCTACAATCTCTGGTACCCTAGGATCCATGAAAATCTACAAACAATGATGAAATATAAATTAATTGACAATTTTAAGTCCAAACATATAAACAAGAGTTGTCATAACAATGTAGAACATACATTATATTTAATTAGGTTGTTGATCGTATATATATATTCCTTCACAATCACTTTGAGTCCATGACGAATAATCATCATCATCAACTAGATCATCACATACATTAGGTAATTTGTTTGAGAAATGACTAATATTGGATAATGTATCAAACATGTCATCATCTTCTAAAGCATCACAATGGAAGAACTCTTTTTGTGGAGGCGTTAACACAACATACCATCTTTTTTCAATTTGATCGCTCATGTAAAATACTTATTTTGTATGAAGTCCTAACGTGAAAGGATCATCAGTGTGACTAATCTTGGATAAGTTTACAAGGTTAAATCCAAAATCATCTATTTTATATCTAACATTGATAACATCTTCAACCCAATCACACAAGAATACTGTTTCACGAAAGACCTTATAATTGAGTTCTCAAATTTCTTGAATTATACCATAATATGTTCTATTATATAGTATAGGATTACCATTTTTTGAACTAGCAAATTGCCTAGTTTGTGCAACCATCTTCCCACCACTACCTTGAACCATTAATTGTAAAACTAGAATAGGATTTGACATCGAATTTTGGACCATGTGCAAGCCATTCTAAAGTTTATATTATTTTATGATTGGGTTTGTGGAGTTCAACTTGAATCTATGCATATAAAAACATGAAATGTGTTTAAAACAAAGTTTTAAAACATTATATAGAAGCACTAATGAATTCTTATATGTGACACTTACATGGTTACGAAACCAATTAATAAGCTCTTGCTTATGTTTATCATACAACCATTTTTCTCCTCTTTTTTTTTATAACGAGGATCAATCTTTAGTAAGTTTAAATGCATTCTGTAATGTTATTCAAGATACATCAAATAAGTATCATTAATAGTTAAATAAAAAATAATTTTATTTTAAATGAAAAGATTGAACCTATCATCACTTACTCTATGTATGGTTGTGCTTCATTATTACTTACCAGAATGATTCGATGTGATTTTTCCTATCGAGTGCGATCAATAAACAATTTCTTACTTCCACCAAGCATAGAGTTACCTACTTGGACATTTGACGTTCTAAGAACAACTTGTGCGTAGGATTCCCAATTTCAATGCAACCACTAAAATATTCTAAACAAAAATCAATGGCCTCTTCAATGTAATGTTTCACCATGGATCTTTCATGATTATTTCTATTATTTACATATCCTTTAAGGACTTGCATGTATATCTCAAAATGATACATCCACTTAAGTAAGTAAGACCACACAATTGAACCTTTTGAACTTAATGGACACACAAATGAATCATTATATCAAAAAAATAAGGATGAGTCATGTGATATGACAGCCATGTGATTTCAATCCATAAAGTTTCTTATCGATGATAGATACAAAATTTCTTAAGTTGGAGGAGTAACCATCAGGAACTTTCACACCTACTGATGAGCGAAAACCAGCATCACCGATTCTTGCCAATACTTTGGTTTTATATTTATAAAACTCTCGCAAGTGCACGAATCATTTCGTAGAAAATGATAAGTATACTCCCAAGGTCGATCTAAGGAAGGAATGTATGTGGTTTTTAATTTATTATTCAAACTTTTAAAAACGAAATTAAATCCTAAACATCCTGTCACAATATTTTGGGTTTTGTGTTTTTAATCTAATTACATAAAAATAAACATAGATTCAATAAACATTTATGCAAATTTTATCATTTATAATGGTGGAGTATTTATGGATATAATAATTAAGTTAATTATGTTTGCTCATATTATTTAGGTTATTAAAGACATGAATTGATATTTATTGATTCTCTCTTTTTTATATGAATACCACCTTTGGTGGGGTTAGATATTATTTGTTAACTAAACAAATCAATTAACACCTATGGGTGGGGTTGATAATTAATTTGGTTAATTAAATTAATTTCTTTTTCTAAGAGATTGAAAATGAATCATTTAAATGTCACCTTTGGTGGGGTTAGACAGTTTAAACTTTATTCAAGGTATCTCATAACTGTATTTTATATAGTTATTTTCACCTATTTTATTAATTATAATTGCTACGTTCTCACTATTTTTAGTTAATTTTAGTTTAATAAATTAGTATTTACTGTTTTTTATATATTTTAAGAAAATTAAATAAATTGTATCGAAAATGTTCTTAAATGACAAATTTGTTTCCAAAAATATAATTTCAAATAAAAGAGTGATTAATTGCAATTTATAAAAGTTGAAAATATAATTTAAATTAAAATCGGGCTTAATTTTAATTATTAAAAGTTTAAAATTTAATTTAAATTACCAAAAGGGCTACATTGTAATTAAACAAAGTTTAAAATGTAATTTGAAATATATTTGTGGGTCAAAATACAATTAAGAAAATTGAATTTTCTATGCAGATTAGAAGAACCACGCGCCAACAACAAACGCCAAACGTGGACCGTCCGATCAAAGAAGAAACGGCTACGATGCGCGCATCCAGATCACGCCCGACCAAATCGTGTGTGCATAGATTCTTTCACGCGGCTCGGCATGCCAGTGGGGCCCACCTGCCGCGTAGGCCGGCGTGCAGCGTGGGACCCACCCGTCTGACGCCGTGTAGACCTGTCCCTCACCTTCGCGCGTGCCTTTTCCAGTGCGGTCGATTCACGTGCGCCCGGTTATTCCACCAACCAGATTTTGCCACATGTCCCACTTAATATTTCAGCAAATCGTATTATGACACGTGGTATGTAACAATGCGCGTGAAGGCGCTGGATCACGCCCGTGTTGTAGCCGTTGGCTCCCGTGCGACAAATTATTGTGCGCCCGTTTCCCACGGCGAATGAAATGCTGCCACGTGTCTCACTAATTGTTTCCACGAATCAGAACGCGACACGTGGCAGCGTGGAAGGTAGTCTCCACTAAAACAAATTCATAAACACCGATTTTGGGTTTAATATAATTTCTATATCTTATCAAGAAATACTAGTTATGACAAAAATTAACTAATTATCAAAAACAATTACAAAATATTTCATGATATGTTTTCAAAAATTAATCTAATAGTACAAAAGACTTAACTATTTACTTAAATTTGATTTAAAGAAATGATAAATTTTTGTCAGAATTTTTTTTTTAATTCCAAAAATTACTAAATCACACAAAGAAAATAAAACCAAACACAATAAAAATGAAAATATGAACATAATTTTTTTTAAATTGTTAAATTTTTTTTTAATTAAGCATGGTAACTTTTCACCACCCCCAACCTAGAACTTACATTGTCCTCAATGTAACAACTGTAAATTAAAGATAAAGAGAAAAGAGAAGAAATATTACTTATTTCTTGAGAATGTGCAAGTAGTAATGGAGAAATGCAAGTGCATCCATCATATTCATCAATAAAGTTCACACAGACAGATCGCTGTGAACTTCTAACATCTCAACAAATATTTTTAGTTTTAACAATTTTAAAATTATTCACATGTAATTAAACTAAAATAAATAATAGAAATTAAATAAATAAAAGAAAATTACCTAAAATGATGGGTTGCCTCCCATCCAGCGCTTAGTTTAACGTCTTAGCAAGACGTAACTTGGGGATTTCATTTTAAGTAAACTCAATGTCCCCTCATCAATGAGTCAATCAAAACTACAAGCAAGACAAGTTTGTCTACCTACACTTTTTCAATCATGTCCTATGGATTTTCAAATTTTTTCTGTACTTAAAACTAGGGACATGCTTGTGAGTTTTAGATCATCCACGTCTAGGTACAAATTAAATAATTAAAGACATCAAAACACAATTGTACCTAGATCAAACAAAACAACTAACTCCTTAGATTGTAATTAAAACTTTAAAATTTTGGAGATAGTTTCAGAATTTTTTTGATTTTTTGTTTTTGTTTTTTTAAGTATAATATCTAAGTTAAAATAACATAATCAGTATTAACCAAGAGTGCTCCCAGGAAAGAATGGTGGAGCAAAAGCTCCTTAAAAACCATCCTCCTAGACATAGCAACGTTCTTAGGAAAGACTAGTGGCACAAAGGCTTTCAGGAACTAGTCTCCTAGACAGAACTCCCTTAGATCTTTACTTTTCATGCTATTAAAATTAAGTTAATTAAGTTAAGTTAAGTTAAAATTTAAGTTAATTAAGTTAATAAAAAGGCAGCTTAATTAAGTTAATGCAAATCTAAGTTAATTAAGTTAGTAAATTAAATTAATATAAATTAGTAAATTAAGTTACTAAAAACTTAAGTTAATTTACTTAAACGAAAATTAAGATAAAAAAATAGTTTAAAAAAAGCAAAAATTAAAAAAAATAATAAAAATAAAAAGAGAAAAAAAATTTTAATTAAAAATTAAAAAATTTTTGATTTTTTTTTTTTTTTATTTTTTGATTTTATTTTTGATTTTTTTTATTTTTGATTTTATTCTTTTAAAAATTTTTTAAATTTTTTAAATTTTTTAAATTTTTTAAATTTTTTTTTAATTTTTATTTATTTAATTTAAAATTTATTTACATTTTTTTTTTACTTCAAATTTCAAATTTCAAAATTATTTTATTATTCATGCTATAATTTTTTATGAAATTTAAAATTTTAATTTTTTTTATTTATTATGAAATTGAAATTTGAATTTTTTTTTTACTTTTCACAAACAACAAATTTTTTTATTTTTTTTTATTTTTTTTAAATAAAAAAAATCACAATTATTTACGACACAAAAAGTTTTTAAAATTTTGATAAATAATTTAAAAACGCTATTCCTTCCCCGATAACGGCGTCAAAAACTTGATACCATCCCCGACAACGACGCCAAAAACTTGATGAGCGAAAACCGGCATCGCCGATTCTTACCAATACTTTGGTTTTATATTTATAAAACTCTCGCAAGTGCACGAATCATTTCGTAGAAAATGATAAGTATACTCTCAAGGTCGATCTAAGGAAGGAATGTATGTAATTTTTAATTTATTATTCAAACTTTTAAAAACGAAATTAAATCTTAAACATCCTGTCACGATATTTTGGGTTTTGTGTTTTTAATCTAATTACATAAAAATAAACATAGATTTAATAAATATTTATGCAAATTTTATCATTTATAATGGTAGAGTATTTATGGATATAATAATTAAGTTAATTATGTTTGCTCATATTATTTAGGTTATTAAAGATATGAATTGATATTTATTGATTCTCTCTTTTTTATATGAATACCACCTTTGGTGGGGTTAGATATTCTTTGTTAACTAAACAAATCAATTAACAACTATGGGTGGGGTTGATAATTAATTTGGTTAATTAAATTAATTTCTTTTTCTAAGAGATCTTATGATATTCCATACCAATGAGACATTAAACACATTATGAATAAGACATTAAACACATTGAAATTATGAATAAGGTGATGCATAACCTCGTTAACATTATGAAATTTCTCATTTTTATATTTAACACATTGGCATCGAATAATACTAATTTCATTATTACTATTTCTACAAGTAAATTCCAAGAAACTTTCAACTCTAGAAATATAGTTCTACTCAATTATACACTTTAACATCCAAGATTTTTTCTATTTTCTATTAATGATATTAAGCATATTAAATATGTATCCAATCAACATATTTCATATATTATTATGTATGAATTCCCTAATTATTAAAATATTTATCAGAACATCATATAAAAATAAATACATAAAAATCAAACAATTAATAAACTCATAATAACATTAACAATATATATAATATATAATAATTTATATATATATATAAATATATAATAATTTATATATATATATATATAAATGCACGTAATTAATAATAATAAATATTAATAAATCTATTATACATTATATACATATAAAAATATATATTATATTATTTATATATTTCATGTACATGTAAATAATTTACAAAAAATTTAAGTTTAAAATAAATTAATATATATCAAATACCTAAATACATAGAATTATTAAAAAAAAAATACATTCTCTAAGCTTGAATAAAAATACACAACCTACATAATATAAAAATTTATACACATAATATGCATTAAAATAAAAAAATATATATGAATAATAAGTGTAGAATAATTCATAGAAATACTTATAAGAGTAAATGAAGTGACAAAATGAAAGAAATGAAGAAAAAAGAGTGTTTGGTAAGTGAGAAAGTGAAGGAAAATGGGTATGAAAAATTTGAGTATTATGTTAAAAAAATAGTGGATCTAGAAGAGAAAATGGATAGGAATAAAACCACTGCACGACGTCAGAAATGGTGGCCAAAAGTAGCTAAAAAATGAGTAAGAGTATGGAGGAGGATGGTCGGTTTTTTCAAGTGGTGAGGAAAACACGAGTAGATTTTTTGTAAAAATGGGAGAGATAAGTGATAAAAGGAAGAAAAAAAGATAACGTTGATTGACACGTAGAATCGATACTGCTTCTTATGTGTAGTGTTGATTGACACATAAGACTAACACTATTTTTTAATTTTTTAAGTCAATCTTTTAGCATACCGACTTAAAATTCATTATAAGTTGGTTTTTCTCAAAAATCGACTTTAAATCCCAACTTAATAGATCATTTTTATAGTAATGCTAAAGATTTAGTTAATGTTTAAGTGATTCATAAAGTTTGATTAATTAGTGAGTAGCCACAACATCTTTAATTAATTAAAATTATAATAAGGTTTATTTAAGATCACATTTAGAAAAATAAATATTAATTATGATTAATCATATGTGATATAATAAATATGATCTCATAGGAATTTTTATTATATTTAGTGTGATTAATAAGGATAGAATATCAAATTATATTTTCTAATTTACTCACAGGAATTAGAAAAAAGAACATAATTTGATAATTTTATTGTAAAGTTAAGATAATCTAATTGAATTAGAACTTTAGCCCATAGTCAAGTTTTATGTCACTAGATTCATATTTTTCATGATTTACATTGGTAAAGAATGATTTTAATTTAGGTCTCAAACTTTAATAAGCATATAATCTTTAATTGTAACTTCATAACTTGTGAATTTATCTAATATTCATTGTGACATTCTCGAGTTAAAAGAAGATAATTATAAAGTATGGAAGGAAAGAATTCTCCTTCATCTAGGATGGATGGATGTTGATTATGATATTAGGAAAAATAAACCACCTAAAATTACTGAAACTAGCACTCCACCAAATATCATGCTTTATGAACAATGGGAGTGATCTAATCGTCTTAGCATGATGTTCATTAAGACTAAGATCTCTGTTGGTATTCGTGGTTCTGTTAATCAACATAAAATTGTTCAGGACTTGCTAAAGGCCATTGATGATCAATTCGTCACTTTATATAAGGCTTTGGTAAGTACCCTTATTATGAAGTTTTCTTCCTTAAGACTTACCAGTGTGAAAGGTATGCATGAACACATTATGCAAATAAGGGACATTGTAGCTCAACTTATGAATCTCGAGGTTGATATGTCAGAATCCTTCCTGGTGCACTATATCCTTTACACTCTTCCACATTAGTAGGGGCCATTCAAAATCTCGTATAACACACATAAGGATAAATGGTCAATCATTGAACTAATGACCATGTGTGTTCAAGAGGGAGGAAAGCTTGTTATGGAATTTGGTGAAAGTGCAATGTTGGCTACAACATATAGGACATGCAAATCTCAATACAAATAGAAAGGGAAAGGAATAGTTACACCTCAGGCTGGTATTAAGTAAGAAGCCAAGTGTTTCTTCTGTAAAAAAAGGACACATGAAGAAGGAATGTATCAAATTCCATAAATGGCTTGAGGGTAAAGGTAATCCAACCTTATTTGTTTGTTATGAATCTAATATGGTTAATGTTAATACTAACACCTGGTGGATTGATTTTGGATCAATAATCCATGTTGAAAACTTCTTGTAGGGTATGCAAAACCTAAGGAAACCAATGGGAAATTACCAATACATCTTATCCGGTAATAAGATGGGTTCATATGTGAAGGCTGTAGAGACATGCAATTTGATTTTAAGTTGTGACTTTATTTTAGAATTAGAAAAGATCTCTTATGTTCAAGTTTCTCTACAAACTTGATTTCAATTTCCAGACTTGTACCTTCTAGTTATTCCTTTCACTTTTAAGAAACATCTTTTAGTTTATTTAATAAATCTGATTGTATTGGGAATGGTATTTTGTATGATGGTTTTTATTACATTAATTTACGAAATAATGTCACTTATAATGTTATGCATGTTCAAGCTGGCACTAAAAGGTTTATTATTGATGAGGACTCTTCTACATTATAGCATAGAAGATTAGGACATATCTTCATAGAAAGAATTAAAAGATTAGTGAAAGATGGGGTACTTAGTACTCTATATTTTACTGATTTTGAAACATGTGTGGACTGCATTAAGGGAAAGCAGACTAACAAGTCAAACAAAGGTGCCAATAGGAGTTCAAGCATATTAGAAATCATACATATTGATATATGTTGTTTAAACATGGACATTCAAGGTCAGAAATATTTTATCACCTTTATTGATGATTTTTCTCAATATATGTATCTATACATGCTTCATAATAAGTGTGAAGCATTAGATGACTTCAAGGGCTTTAAGGTTGAAGTAGATAAATAATGTGGAAAGCAAATAAAGCTCATAAGATCATATAAAGATGATGAATATTATGGTAGATATACTGAGAATGGATAAGGGCCAAGTTTCTTTGCAAAGTTTCTTCAAAAGGATAGGATAGTTTCCTAATACACTATGCCTGGTTCGCCATACCAGAATGGTGTAGCAGAAAGAAGAAACCAAACATTATTGGACATGGTACAGAGTATACTTAGCTATTCCAGTCTTGCTAAATCCTTATGGAATGAAGCTTTAAAGATGATTGTGTATATATTAAACCGAGTTCCAACCAATGATATCTCAACGATGCCATTTGAATTATGGAAAGTTTGGAAACTAAGTTTGCAAAATATGCACATTTGGGGATGCCCATCTGAAATAAGGGTTTATAATCCACAAGAGAAGAAGATAGACCCAAGGTCCATTAGTGAGTATTTCATTGGATATGTTGAAAGGTCTAAGTGATATAAGTTTTATTGTCCATATCATAGCACTAGGTTTGTGCAATCAAGAAATGCAAAATTTCTTGAGAATGACTTGATTAGTGGGAGCGATTGATCCTAAGGCATTGGTCTTAAGAAAGATCTATCAGATACTCAGTGTGCCACTTCAAGTAATGGACTGATTGTTGTTGTTAATAATGCACTTTGAGTACAAATGCGTGTTAAAGAACTAGTCCTGAAAGTACCATAAGCTGTTGATCCTGATCTAGTAGATGATAAAGTTCAACAGATGCCTTAAGCTATTGAACAACATGATCCTACTCCTCAAGAGAATTTTGAAACAATATTTAGAAGATCTACTAGAGTAAGGAAATTGATGTTTCCAAGTGATTATGTTGTGTATCTATAAGAGTGTGACTATAATGTTAGAGCCAAAAATGATCATGAGAAGTTTTTAGAGGAAATGAGTTCTAAGGTTTCAAACTTATGGTACAATTCCATAAAAGAATAGATGGATTCTATAGCGTCTAATAGATTCTAGGATCTTGTTAAGTTGCTTGATGGTGTAAAAACCATTGGATGTAACTGGGTCTTCAAGACAAAGAAAGACTCACAAGGAAACATTGAGAGACATAAGGCAAGACTCGTTGCCAAAGGATTCACTCAAAGAGAGGGAATCGACTACACCTAGACATTCTCTCCTATATTTAAGAAAGATTTACTTCATGTGATCATGGCATTGGTTGCCCATTTTGATTTGGATTTGTATCAAATGGATGTGAAAGCAGCTTTCCTTAATGGTAACCTAGAGGAAGAGGTTTATATGAAATAACTTGAAGGTTTCTTCTCTAGTGATAGTGAGCATTTGGATTGTAAGCTTAATAAATCCATATATGGATTAAGACAAGCTTCCTTTCAATGGTATTTGAAATTACATAACGTCATCACCTCATTTGGTTTTGAAGAGAATGCCATAGATCAATGTATAAGGGTTTGCTACATGAAGTAAAACAATTCCTGTCTAAATATTTTTATATGAAAGATATGGGTAAGACATCTTATGTTATTGGCATTAAGATCCATAGAGACAGACTTCAAGGCGTCTTGGGTTTATCTCAAGAAACCTATATCAATAAAGTTTTAGAGAGATTTCAAATGAAAGATTATTCACCAAGTGTTGCTCCCAAGGAATGATTTTGAAAGAGAAAAAATGAAGAACATTCCATATTATTTTGCTATCGGAAGCCTAATGTATGCTCTAGTTTTCACAAGGTTTAACATTGCATTTGTTGTTGGAATATTGGGACGATATCAGAGTAACCTAGGTTTGGACCACTAGAGAGCTACAAAAAAAGTGATAAGGTACCTTCAAGGAACCAAGGATTATATGCTAATGTATATAAAAACTAATGATTTGGAAGCAATTGGCTACTCCGATCTAGACTTTGTTGGATGTATTGATTCACGTAAATCAACATCTAGTTCAATTTCATGCTTATCGGTGGAGCTATGTCTTGGAGGAGTGTGAAGTAGTCCTTGACTACTACTTCCACTATAGATGTTGAGTTCGTGTCATGTTTTGAGGCCACATCACATGGTGTATGGTTGAAGATTTTCATTTTCAGGCTTAGAATAATTGACTCTATTTCTAGTCTATTGAGATTGTACTGTGACAACTCAGCTACAATGTTTATGGCTAAGAACAACAAGAGTGGTAGTCGTAGTAAGCACATCAACATGAAATACTTGACCATAAGAGAACATGTTAAGGAAAAGAAAATGGTCATTAAGCACGTTAGCACTAAGTTAATAATTGCTTATCCTTTGACTAAGGGCATGCCACCACTGAAATTTAAGGATCGTTAGAGAAAATGGAAATTGGTTCCATTTTGTAAAGATATATATATATAAATACATACAGTTTATTATTAAAACTCTTATATATTATGATATTTTCTCATATTCATGTGTACCTTAATTTATTTAAGAAAATATATTTTGTATAGGACAAGGAATAAATATAAGATTTATTCATTAAGTTTTATTACCACATAAATATAATACTTGAGAAACTAAATACATTGTAATACATGGAAGATAATACTCGCTCTTAGAAGACCTATCGTCATGATTCATGTGTTTATTTCGTAAGAAAGATAATCGATGAGCTTAAGTTGAACGTTTTGATCAAGTGGGAGAATGTAACTGATCATCTACTTAAACTCTCCAATTTTCATTTTCGTTTTTCTTTAACAAATCAATTAATAGTCCAAACGTTTCTGTTATTGAAGAGCTTGTCGGTTATGGCTGAAAGCTGGTAACGGTGTCAATGCTTTAATAAGAAGCATGACTATAAAACGAGTGTTATGGTCCCTAAAAGCAACACACAATTCCAATATAATACACCATCTATTTGAGTGCTGTTAAGAGCTTAAAAATTCTTAACATAGAGAGAAAATCAGTTTTGATTAGTTTGGAGCTTTAAGAAAAAATTTAATGATTAAAGGTAAGATTTTTACTCTACTTGTTTTCGATTTTTTTAGTTTGTTTATTCCGCATTTGGATCAAGTAATTTATGCTTACATTGATATCATATAGAAATGTCGAGTACCAATTCTCCCTAAAGCTAAGCCAAAGCTCGTGGAAGGTTGCTTAATAATTCATTTAAAATCTGTAACACTTATCGATTTTCCTATTACCTAAAAAATAGCAACTCTAAGTGGAACTAGACATATCAGCTTCTAAATCAATGCATGGTTGGTGCCTCTTTCTACCTTTGAATTTGATTTCTCTTATCCTGAAAACATCATGTTGTATTGAAGATAAATTTCTTTGGCGATAGTGCTCAAAATTTTAGCCCATACGAAGCCTTCAAGCATTTAGATAAAGGGCTGGTCGCTGGGAGAAGCCAAGAAATTTATGATAATGAGCTCATCGTATTCATGCGTTAAATAGCCAACATTATCCACCTCCCATTGACCACAAAAATATTTTTTTACTGAATCACAATGTAGTTTGATGCATTTTGTTAAAAGAAGAATGATAGTGGAACCACGAAAAATGGGTAGATGTTCTGAACTATTTCTCATGACTCAAAATTCCTTATTTTATTTTAAATAACATATAACACTCTCATATATTCGTTTATATTGGACAGATTTGAACGTGTATTCTCTTAATGTCTACTTAAAATATATCATTTGGTCTTACTCAACTTTTTCTAGATTGTGGTTTAGATCACTCTCTCTCCAAATGAAATGCAAAATGGGCATTGGACTTAAAGCGCCGAAGGAAAGAGAAAAGGTTCACTTGAGGCCCATAGATAGGTTTTTTAAAGAGTAAATTGGTTTACCATCAAATTTTGGTATTTTGTAAGTCTGTAATTTAATTTTAGATTTTGATAAATCTATTATTAAAATTTTATTAATGTTAGATTTTTAACACCAAATTTTTTATTAATAATATAAATTTATTATCGAAAATAGTAATAAATTTGTAATATTTATATAAAATTTATTAGTAGATTTATAAGATTGATAATAATTTAATAGTAAATTTATTACATCTTAAAATTAAATAGTACATTTATACTAATATCATAATTTAATATTAAGTTTGTTTGTTTTTTTTAAATCACTTTTAACTGTTTTTGAAGGGTATAGCATATTATGGCTTACGGTTAAGGTAATAATGTAAAGTTGATAAGGTTAAAACGTGTAAAAAGGGTTTTAAGGTTTTAAAGCTTTGCAAAATAAATTTTGCAGAAGATTAGAAACTCCATTTGATTTTGCAAAAACAAAACTAAATACGAGGACAGAGGTTGTGAATAACGGAGCAAACATGTAGTATTCCGTTGAGTCCACTCATGAACCAACAGTTAAGTAATATGAAAAGATAAAAAATAAAAAATAAAAAAGGAAGAAACCAAACTGAAACTAGTTGAAGCTTAATACCCATTCATTAATTAGGCTATAGCTTTAATTCTTATCGTGGCCGGCTAAATGATGTAGAAGCCAAAATGGCTCTTTACAAAGGCTATATATATGTGATATGCGTGCAGCAAGAGAGAGAACACAGTGAGAAAAACTGGTGTTCTCCAAAAGGTGACGAAACGGAGAGAGAAAATAAAATAACATGCGAGTGTTAAGAGTATACTATAATTTAATCTAATTGGATTTATATTTTAGATTAGTGTTCAACTATTTAAGTTTTATTTTTCTCGTAGTTATTTTTCATTTTGTTGCATTATCAAAAGTTTCATTAAATTTGTTAAAATTTAAAATTCTCTTTGTATTCTATTTTTAGTGAAAATTATTTGTGTTTCCAAGAATTATATTTCAAAAGCTCATTTTGTATTATTATGTAATTATTCTAGATTTTTTATAAAATATTTTGGTATACCCATTTTTAATATAGTAAAAGTTTAAAGTGAAGTTAAACGTAGATTAGGTATATTATTGAATCATGTTAAAAAAAATTATGTCACTTATTTTATTACTTATATTTGGTTAATTGTGATATTTTAATTAAATAAATTGATAACTCTATGAAAGTAGAATCACTAGTGTATTTTTATACTTGATATTTATTCATTTTATTTAATAAGTAGTATCTTTAAAGTTAAAAATATTAAAATATGTTAGTGCAAAAAGTGAAAATATATTTTTAAAATTTTTATAGATTTTTTAATGCAAGACAAATCAGAACAGGACATGTGGGCACCACGCGAGCAAAAGGAGCTGATCAGATCATGCCAAGTGTACAACTAACTAGTCATCACTACATGGATGTCATGCAAGCAAAGGAGAGCCAATCAGAGCGCACCCTATGTATCAAGTATCACAGGCGTCACCATGCGTTGACACGATGTTCATTCTAAGTTTTGCTGAGCGTCAACAAATCACAACATGCCACATGGTGTTGACTCAGCACGCGTTAACCACAACCAATCTGTCTCGCCATGCATCGCGTTGATTTGTTCAGTGTTCTCCTGTACCACGTGTCTTGATTCCATTAGTAAGTTATGCTTAACCTTTTTTCATCTCAGCTCTTGATCTGAAGATGATGGAAGGTCCAGATTCCATCTGAGCCTAATATAAACTCCTAGTGCACTAAATACCCTAATTAGCCAAAATTATCATTTCTTTTTCAATTTTTGGTGCCAAGAAGAGAGAAAATCCATAAAAAGTTTAAAATAAGATACAATTTTGGTGGAGATTCAAGAGAAAATTAATACTACAATTCAAGATATTGATTGTATTTATTAATCTACTTATTTCTTTATCAATTTTCATGCCTCTTTTATTGAAAAATACAAAATTTATGAACAAAATCATGTCTAACTAATTTATTAATTTAAAGGTCTTATGAACTCAATTTTTTATATGTGATGATATAATATTATACCTAAATTATGATTTCAATTTAATTATATTATTTAATCTGATTTTTATGTTATTAATTGTTTAACAAACGATTTATCTATAGAGGTAACTAAATAAATTTAAGAGAATTATTTAATTATTTATCTTAATTAAATAACATGCATAATTTCTAAGCACAAATATATAATTTTTATGTATGTGATCCATAAGTGATGAACTTAATGAGTATTATACAATTTAATTAACAGGAGATTGTGATTAGATTAATTACTATATGATGTGTAATTTACTTGAGAGAGTAATACATGTTAAATTAGATTTAATCGATCATGTAAATTATTGGTAATTTTTACATGCTTATAAAATTGTGGAATTAAATATTTTTAGATATTTTCTCATATATCATCTTAGTTACTAATTCTGAGTTAATTAATTACTACTATTTATGTTTAGTTCTTTTAATTTTGCTTTCTCAAAATACAACAAAAAAATTGGTTCTTACTTTTTAGTTTTAAAAATTAGTTTCTAGTAACATAATCTCCGTAGGAATGATTTTTTCTTATCATTATATTACTTGTTTGCAATATGTGTACTTGGGTACCTATTGTACATAATTCATGTCGATAAAAATTTTATCACCATTGTCGAGATTATAAACATTAGAAATTATTTTAGTTATATTATTTATTTATTTATTGTATTTTAATTTTAATTAATTTATTAGTTATTTATTTTTGATTTTGACATCTCTTTTAGTATATTAGAAATATATTTGGTTCTATTGTATGAATAGAGTCTGTAAGATATAAATTTTGCCTTTAGATCGAGAAATCAAGCTTACTTTGAGATCAATTAAAAAATAATAAATTGTCACTCAAGTGAAAGAAATAGCTAATCCATTCGAAATAAAAAAAATGAGCTAAATTTGAATAACTAGATACATTTAATGGATGATAAGGACAAAGCTATGAATATAAGTTACCTATATTGGAACGGCTGAATCCAAGTATTACAAGGCCAAACATTCAAGCTAATAAGTTTGAACTAAAACCAGTTATGTTTTAAATGTTACAAATAGTCAAAAGATCTAGGTAGTTTTGACATTTTCCAAGGCACTCTATAACTTAGGTTCCAACATTAACTTCATGCCTTTATTAATTTTCAAAAGATTACGGGTTTGTAATGCCAAACCCACTTCAGTAACATTATAAATGGTGGACAAGTCAATCAAAACACCCCCGAGAGTGGTAGAAGATGTGCTTATAAAATTAGATAAATTCATTTTTTCGGTACATTTCATTATATTGGACATGGAGAAGAACTGTGACACTCCTATCATACTTGTTCATCCATTCTTAATAACCGAAAGAGCACTTACTGATGTACCAAAAGGTTAGCCTACAATAAGAGTGCAAGATGAACAAGTAACAATTAATGTGTTTAAAGCAATTAAATTTTTTGATGCTTTTGAATAGATGATATTGATGAGCTAACCACCGATGTACTTTATGATATGTACCCTAGTGATACTTTAGAGTATGTGCTTGTTAATTTTGTGAACACACATGCTAATGAATACCATGACACTCACTTAGGCACACACATTTATATAGGTAGCTTCACAAAACTTATTTAACCACCCCTACTTAAAACTTTAACACATGATGTTATAAAGAATGACATAAACTCACTAGATGACAACTTAACATGTTTTGACATTGAAAGTATGGAATCAAAGGTTGATATTGTGAATTATGTGAACTTTTTGGAAGACAAGCCTTTCGTGTGTGTATCAAATATATTTGTGGAATGTCTTGAGACAAGCTTAAGGCGCAAAACATACATTATGGAGCCATCCAAATTAGAGCTTAAAAATTTACCATCTCATCTTCGTTATACATTTTTGGGTGATAACGAGACACTTCTAGTCATAATCTCTATTAGTCTAAGTATGGAGTAACTAGAAGCATTTCTGAAGGTGCTAAGGAACTTCAAAAGAGATACAGGTTAGTCTATTGTTGACATCAAAGGCATAAGCCTATCCATAAGCATGCACAAAATCTTGTTATAGGATGGAGGTAAACCTACCAAGGATGCACAACGCTAATTAAACCTCATTATGAAAAAGGTAGTAAAGAAGGAAATTGTCAAGTAGCTAAACATGGACATCATTTACCCAATATCAAATAATGAATAGGTAAGCCCAGTTCAATGCATACCAAAGAAAGAAGGAATCATTGTGGTGAAAAATGAGTCAAATGAGTTAATACCTATTAGGATTGTCATAGAATGGAGAGTATGTATGGATTTTTGAAAATTGAATAAAGTTACAAGGAAACTGGGCATTCTTTCTTTTGCCTTCTAGATGAATACTTTGTTTATAACCAAATTACTGTAGCATTTGAAGACTAAGGAAAGACCACCTTCATGTGTCCTTATCAAACCTTTTATTTTAGGAGAATGTTGTTTGTATTATGCAATGCACCTATGACATTTCATTGCTACATAATGACTATTTTCTCAAACATGGTGGAAAAGCACCTAGAAATATTTCAATCTTTGGAAACACATTTGATGAATGTCTACACCATCTCCCCTTAATGCTACAAAGATATGAAGAAACAAGTTTGGTCTTAAACTTGAAGAAGAGTCATTTCATGGTACATGAAGTTATAATCTTGGGCCACAAAATCTCAACTAATGATATCGAGGTGGATAGAGTTAAGATAAAAGTGATTGAAAACTATAAACACTTACCAATGTACGAAGAGTAAGGATTTTTCTTGGACATGTGGGCATTTACTATAGATTCATAAAAGATTTTTCCCAAATCTCTAAATCTTTGTGCAATCTTTTGGAAAAAGACATGTATTTCAAATTTGTTGATAAATGTTTAAAGGCATTCCAAGTGTTTCAAGAAACTAGTGCCAAGACCAGTTATAGTCACATTAGATTAGAGCAAGCCCTTGGAGTCGATGTGTGATGCAAGTGATTTTGCTATTGGAGTTGTTCTTGGACAATGAAGACAAAAAATGTTTCATGCCATATATTATGCAAGAAATACATTGAATGAGGCTCAAATTAATTATGAAACTACAAAGAAACAGCTCTTTGCCATTGTGTATACCTTTGAGAAATTTAGATCTTATTTAGTTGAAACCAAAGTGACTATCTACATGAATCATTCTACAATAAAGTACCTCATGAAAAAGAAGGATGTCAAACCAAGATTGATAAGATGGGTTCTCCTTCTACAAGAATTTGACTTGAAAATCTATGATAAAAAAGGGAACATAAAATCAAGCAACATACCATTTGTCTAAACTGAAAAAAGAAGCAAAAGTGGATGAAAATATGATGATTAGGAATCCTTTCCAGATAAGCAACTCTTTTCAGTAGCTCAAATAGAAATCCCATGGTATGAAAACATTTCAAATTTCCTAGCTTTCAACATTCTTCCATCAGACCTCATATGGTAACAAAAGAAGAAATTCATCTGTGATATTAAACAACATTTGTAGAATGACCCTTACCTCTATAAAGAATGCAGTATTGGTATTTTGAGAAGGTGTGTCCCTTATGATGAAGTTAGAAGTATTCTTTACCATTGCCACAACTCATACTATAAAGGTCACTTTGGGAGCACAAAAATAACAGCTAAGGTATTTCAATCTAGTTATTTTTGGCCCACACTATTTAAAGATGCTTACATTTATGTAAAAATGTGTGACAAATACCAAAGGATAAGTAATATTTCACAAAGAGATAAGGTACCCTAAATAGTAAACTTCAAACGAAATTATTTGATGCTTGGGGGGTTGACTTTATAGGACCATTCTCTTCATCCTTTTGTAACCAATATATACTTGTAGGAATGAATTACGTGTCAAAGTGGGTAGAAATCATAACTAGCATTAAATTTGATGCCAATGTTATCCTAAAATTTCTAAAGAAAAATATTTATGGGAAAACTAAAGAGTAGATAGTCAGGTCCATTCACCATCACTAAGGTAACCAACCATAGAACCATTGAATTAAAAAACAAAAATAAAGAGCAGTCCATGGTTAATGGACATAGAGTGAAGCACTATCATAGAGATCAATTATCAAATGAAGAATCTATCATAACCTTGGTGGACGCACATTTGGGACAATGTGTAATTTTAGATTGGGTAGAAAACTTTATTCTCTACTTTAGTATTTAGTACATATTTTCGAATTTTAGGATTTTTTTATTTTTAGGATGTTTTTAATCATGATTTGGGTAGAAATTGCTAAATATATGAAAACTAAATGCATGCTTGATATGAAACGTATAAACCCAATGATAAAAATAGGTTTTCATGACTAGGATAAAAGGGTAAATCATGTAATTAACTTGTTAAGATACTTACATTAATTATGTGATATACTTGTTATTTTTGATTGATTGGTTCAAATTTTTATACACATGTTTATGATTGATTTTGGTGTTCTCATTGAGAGAGAATTTGCAATGAGTTATACGAGTTGATGAGATTTATCATGTTTTATAATCTATTTGATCATCCCTTGAGGCAAAATTCTAAATAGTATTTAACAAGAGAAATTATATAGGCATTATTTGGATCGATTGAGCCTTTCAAGCTAACCATTATTAATATCGTTAGTCACCCATTTGAGCCCAACTAAGAACCTTTCATATCTTTAAGCCACATTTTATGCCTAACCAATAAGAATTACCGTTACTCTTGCACCTCTAACTTGTATGAAAAGAAAAAGATACAATCATATGTTATGCTATAGAGTGAGGATAAATGTAATGCATCTTATTAAAAAAAGAAGAAAGTAATGCATCCTATTAGAAAAAGGAGAAAGAAAAACTCAAACACAATTATCCCTCTAAAAAAATTAAAAAAAATTTGAAAATAAGTTTGAGGGTATTGTGGAGTTACAAAAAAGATGTGGAATAAAAGAATATGAAAAAAATGAAAAAGTAAACTGCATTAAAATATAAATTAAAAATTCAATTATAGTTAAAAAGTACATGGTGAATAAAAAAAATTAAGGTGTGAAAAAGCTTAAATATCTTCATTTATTAACCCCCACTTAAGCCTTATATTATAAGCATATAAAGTTTTTATTGATCTTTAGCTAAGTACATATTTACATTAGTGGAGAGAGATGTGAATAATAGACTTATAAATTTTTTTCTAAAATTTAATTGATTAGTATGCTCATATTGATTGATTTCATGAGTGCATTAAATGATGTCATATGTAACACACATACGTGAATTAGTTCATCAAAAATCTTGCATATCATTGTATTGATAGAATGTTGATTCATGGATATGTGAACTTCCTTGTATTAAAATTGTATGATTATTGAGAAAGATAGTTTTTGCTATATATGTATGTATTAATAGATATATATTTATGAATATACTATTAATGTCAATTTATATAATTAAACTTGGCTTTATTTGAGGACAAGTAAAGAGTTAAGCTTAAGGGTGTAATAACTCTATGAAAGTAGAGTCATTAGTGTACTTTTTTGCTAAGTATTTGTTCGTTTTAATAAATAAATAATATTTTTTAGATTAAAAATATTAAAATATGAACTTTCTAATTAAATGGATGAAATTATATTTTTTAGAATTTTTTTTGAAATTTTTATACATTTTTTAATGCAGGATCAATTAGAACAGGACACGCAGATGCCATACAAGCAAGGGGAGCCAATTAGAGTGTGCCGCCCATATAGTTGACTAATCATTGCCACATGGATGTCATACAAGCAAAAAGGTGCCAATCAGAGTGCACCCCGTGTACCAGGTGACGTAGGCATCGCCATATGTCGACACGACATTCATTTTGAGTTTTGTTGAGCGGTCAACGATTGTGCCATTTGTCATTATGACATTTGTCTGTTGTTCCACCAGAGTGCAATGCAATCCATATCAATGCATCATAACATGCCACGTGGTGATGAATTAGCACGTGTTGACCACGACCAGTCTATCCTACCAATTATCGAATGTTGATTCATCCAGTGTTTCTCCCATGCCACATGTTGCGATCCTATTAGCAAGCATTATTTAATTTCCCTTTTTTCATCTCTAACCTTGATCTATATCAGATCGAAAGATCTAGATTCCCTTTGAGCCTAATTTAATCCCCTAATTGCACCAAAAAGTCTACCTACCCAAAATTACCAATTTTTTCAGTTTTTGGTGCCAAAAAGAGAGAAAATATAGAAAAAATTCAAAAGAAGATACAATTTTGGTAAAGATTCAACGGGAGATTGGTGCTACAATTCAAAATATTGATTATATTTATTCTTCTTCTCCTTTCTTCATCAATTTTAATAACTTTCTTATTGAAAAATATGAGATTTATGAACAAAATCCTATCTAACTAATTCATTAATTTATGAATCTTATGAATCCAATTTTCTACATATGGTGATACAATATTTTACCTCAATTATGATTTTAATTTAATTTTATTATTTAATCTGATTTTTATGTTATTAATTATTTTACCAACATTTGATCTATAGAGACAATTAAATAGATTTGATAGAATTATTTAATTATTTATCTTGATTAAATAGTACGCATAGTTTCTAGGTATAGATGTATAATTCTTATGTATGTGATCCGTAATTGATAAACTTAAAAAATGGTAAGTAATTTAATTGATATGAGAGTGTGATTAGGTTAATTATTATATATTGTATAGTTTACTTGAGAAATGAATACATGTTATGTTAAATCCAATTGATAATGTAATTGATTGTTAATTATATTAAGGAAATTTTAGTAATTTATATATTTAGAAAATTGGGAGATTAAATATTCTTAGATATTTTTTTATATATCTTCTTAGCTACTAATTTTAAGTTAATTGATTACTGCTATTTATTTTTAAATCTTTTAATTTTTGCTTTCTCAAAACACAAAAAAAAATTGATCTTTACTTTTTAGTTTTAAAAATTAGTTTTTAATAACATAATCTTCATAGAAACGATATTTTCTTATCATTATATTACTTATTTAGGATAAATATACTTGTATATTCATTGCATATAACTCTCGTCCATCACAAGTGAAAAAGATTTATTTTTTTCCCTTGTTGTTACTTTAAAATCTATACTTCCCAAACAAAACTGGTATCACAGTTAAGTTGGTTGATATTAAATTTTCTATGTAATTTAATATGATAGATGAGTATAATTTAAAGAAGAAATTAAAAAGAGATAATTATTATATTTAAAAACCCATATGAAGAATATGTTGTACTGCAAAGATTTATATGAGCCAATAAAAAGTGATAAATCAAATCGAGGTAATAAGATTGATGATTATGATTGAGACATAATGCAAAAAAAAAAGTGTTGAATACATTAGAAGATGTGTTGATCAGAGTGTTTCACAGTAATGTCAAAGAAACAAAGTTGATGTGTTGTGGAAGAAATTAGAGTCTTAGTATGAATATCAAAGTGCATCCAACAAAGCATTATTGATTAAGAAGCTTGTGAATCCACAACATCAACGAATACATCAATGATTTTAAAGGTTGTGTGAACCATTTATTGGGTATAAATATTATCCTTTGATGATCAATGAAGACTGGAGTTGATTTTATCAATCTTTCTCCTTCAACTCTGGTGAATGGTTATGTTCTTAACAGAGTTTAGAAAGGAAAAGATGTTTACTATAAGAACTTAAGAATATTTGGATGCAGAGCCTATATTCATACCCTCTATTTGGATATATTCGTAGGTCTCGTACTCTATCGTGGGAGGATCCTTAAACTCTATCTTTAATTCAAAGTATATTAACAAGTTCCTTTCATTTTCTCCAAGTCTTGAACTTGAGACCTAGCCTTTAATTACCTCAGGTTCTTAAAGGTTGGTACCAATTTAAAACATAAATTATATCGATACATTTAATTTAACTTAATATTTCCCCGCTTTTTGTTATATTTTAGACAAATGCCCACGCGAAATGCTACTTTTAACAACATAACAGTGAGAATAATCTATGGAACATTTAGATGCAAAAATCTATGTACGCAATATATTTTCATATAAAAAAGTTGAAAAAATATTAATAATATATTCCAGTTTTGCATTTCCTTCGAAAATACCTCTAAATTTTCAAAAAAATTAAGTATATTTTTTATTTTAAGTTAAAATATTAAATAATCAATAATATTTAACTAATAAAATAAAAAAAAGCATAAATATTAAAAAAAAACTTACGTAAAATTAAAAAACATATACATGTACTTTACTGATTAAGAAAATAAAATTGAAGTGTAAACTATGAATAATTTTTTATTTATTTATCTTATATCACAAGTAGTAAATTGATAACTTTTTTATTTTTTATTTTCGATAAACGATTTAGTACCCAATTTTAAATTAAATCTAATAACATATCCCAATGATAAAAAAAAATAACATAACCTTTTAATTTATAACATTTAAAGTAGAAGTAATTTTAAGAATATAAAAGAAATAAATTTTAAGAATTTTATGTTTATAGATTATTTGAATTAGATTAAATGATAATTAACTCATTTTTAAAACTTATCCAATTATGATAAACACATATTCTCTTTTTTCAATACGGTAAGTAATTTTTAAATTATGTTAAGTATACTAAAAAGTAGTTTTTATTTTTTTTATAAGACATTACAAAAATATTTTAAACCTTTTCTTTTGAAGTTAAAAAAAGATTAGTTAATTATGTTTTATCAATAATGAAAAAAAAAATTGAACAAAAAAAATTTGAACTAATAGTAGTGAGAGAGAAAAAGAGACACAAGTGATGAAAGAAATTAAAAAAAATCAAATTAATTAAGCTTTTATATTTTTATATATTTCTTTACCTTATGCTAATTTTTATTTTTAATCATAAAAAACATAATAAATAAATAAATATATTTTATTTCATTATTATTTTGAAAGGATATTGAGATATAGGATTACTTGTGCTAATATATACATCGTATCATTAAATATCATTTTTCATACATTAAAAGTATTAGTAAAGAAAATGTAAACCTCAGAGTAAGAGTACAAGTGATTTTTCGCCAAAAAGACTTATATCAGAGAAAGTTACTCTATGTTAATATCGGTATTGTTAGCCTCCATCAGTCCACTGCATATCGACCCAGCAATGTCTCTAACATGACCAGGTCCATGAGGTATAAAAGCACACTTGTTCTTCGACTATTTACTGAAGTCTTTGATTGCGTTAAAGTATCGAGTCCCCATTATATATACTCTAATATTAACCAATAATTCTTCAAAATGCGATTACGAGGCTGTTAGCATATGAGAATTTACTTATTATACTAGAGTAGAGTATTATTGATATAGTATTTAGTTTAATGAAAATATTTATTAGGACATATATTATTATGTTTTCTTTTTAAATAAAAGTCAAGAATAAACTAAATATCGAAATCAACTGAAATTGAAATATCAATGATCTTGTAATGTGTTATTTCACCTCTAAAAAAATCAACCAGTAATTTGAATAGTTGGAATACAAAACGGTTAGTAACAAATAACACCTTCTAACATTTGTTCGAGTAATTATAGCTTAGTATCATCAGACCTCTTATGAGACATGTAGATGGAGAAGTGGTTAAAAAAAGATCATATAATGAGAAGTTAAGTATATTAGATGAAGAATGATATATCATAATTAATTGGTGATATTATTTGTTATTTTTGAAATATATTTTTCACTAATTAGATTATTTTTTCTTCCATCTCTTATTTGGTATTTATTTTTTCAAATAAAAGATTATATTAATTTTAAATTTTATTGAATTAAAATATCACGTAAATACGTATTTTAATAGATGATTTCTCACTCCATTGAGTTTCATATGATTTAGCCTTAAAAATTGTAACTTTCAACATCTTAGAAATTGACTCGAAAATTTGAGATGTGAGAAATCTTAGGCCAGAAATGATAAAATTTTGCAGTGTTGAACAAAAATTCTTGCAACGCTTTTAGCTTAGAGCAATGAGGAATGTCCAAAGTATGAAGACATAATTGTTATGCCAGTATACCACTTTCAACCCTTGTTATATCTGTTAGAAACTCAGACTTAACTTAACTCAATAAGATCTCATTAAGTTAAGGGTTGTTCAAACTTATAAGCAGTTTTACTGCTTTATTCCTAGTCGATGTGGGATAAGGATACTTAATGTTCTCCACACACGGACAAAGGTGGACATTACGCCACGCGAGTAGAGCCCACCAGTCCAAGCATATAATTAGAGACTGCTCGATACCACGTTAAACTCAGGCCTAACTTAACCCAATAAGATCTCATTAAGTTAAGGGTTGTCCAAGCTTATAAGCAATTTTGCTGCTTTATTCCTAGTCGATGTGGGACAAGGATACTTAACAATATCTATTCCTTTACACACTTCCAATTTGAGCATACAATCAAAGATTAGTGTTTTCAATTTTGCTAATCCAACGCTAGTTTATTCCCATGAGCTAAAAACCCAATTGGAGTGAAAGTCGCATGCTTTCAGCAAAAGTGGTTCAATTTTTGAAACTATCAATCTTCCTCGTGAGAGGCAAAGCTTACCCATCGCCATAAATTAGTCTCAAATTTCTTAATCATATTTTTAATACATTGATATTGCTGTAAGTAATTACCTATCAATCATGGAAATAAACTATAATTAATTATAAAAAAATAATAGATATTTTGTACACGCTAATTATTACAATAAAAAAATGATTATAGCAACATTATTACCTTTTTAAAACACACGAATAATTTTAGTAACATGACAATGGTCAAACATTTTTATTATAAATTTGACTCTTTCAAATTACAAATTTAAATTTTATGAAATTTATTTATATTTAATAGTATATTTTTTAAATAACCAAATCATCGTATGAATTTATTTATGATCTTTTAAAAAATGTAAATAAATATACTTACAACGCATTTTTTAATGTATTAAAAACATATATTTATTATGTTATATCAAAATAATATATATCAAGTAAAATAAATTAAAAATAAAACATAATCTATAAAGAATGATTATGTCATGTAATTAAAACATTTAACAAATACATTCTATAATTTTATGATTTACGGAATCATCGCACTGAATTTAAATTTTAAAAACATAATTCTCGAATTTTAACATCAAGATTTGGACTTTCATTTAATTTAAAAAATTCAATCAAGTTTAGCCCAAAAATATATAATGACTTTAAAAATCCAGCCCAAGCCTAAAGTTTGAACCTAAACTACCTCGGCTTGCTCGAATTTATATCCTTAACTAAACCCTATATAGGCGTAAAATATCAAGGCCAAACCCAAAGTTTTGGAGTTAGGATAACCCAACTTGCCAGAATTTATATCCTTAACTAACCCTATTAACAGGTTTGGCCAATCATAGCACAAATAAAACTACACTCGAGTGATTACAAGGGTTGAGTCTCATAAACTAATGGAGGGAAGATCACCCTTACATGCCAATGTTAACGCTAATTAGAATAGAGGGGTGATTACAAAAGAAAATCCTCCAATCTTCAATACAAAAGTTCACCCTCACAAACAGGACTTAGCAACACAGCAACAAGTCCTAGAATTGTCCTACAGGCTAGAACTGAGCACTTAGTCACACTTAATGTTCCCAAGACTCTACCATTACAATTACCTGATTGAGCAAAATCAGGTCATGCTTGAAAGAGAGGAGCTGTTGAATCAGAGACAGCTCTTGCAGTTACTCAAATCTTGAACCACTACTTCCATTGATGGTCTCTCAAAAGGAGACTCATGAGTGCAAAGCAAAGCAATTCTTGCCAGTTTGGCTGCCTCATATTCTAAGAATCTCCCATAAAGGTTAAGATCAATAAGGTCTTCAAATCTGCCTGATTCCGCACCAAGACGCATTGAGTTAGTTACTTTCCTTTTTCCGGAGAGGATTTGAAAAAGAAGAATCCCAAATGCATAAACATCACTCTTCTCCGAAAAACGACCAGTAGTTGTGTACTCGGGGGCTAAATAACCCATGGCAGCACTGCCCTTGAGTGTTGAGAACACAACATCATTTGTAAGAAGCTTATGAATACCAGAATCAGAAAGCAAGGGGTTGAACCTCTGATCCAAGAGCACCTTTTCGGCAGAAATGTTCTGGTGGAAAAGTGCAGGCTTGTTTGGTTTGTATCCATGTAGATATGCTAAACCTGAAAGGATATTAGAACAAAGGTCAACTGAACATTTTCTTGACATTGATTCTCGTGATCTTAATTGATGCTAATAAAAAATATGATCTTAAGCAGAGCAAGCTACACATATATTTGCACCAATTTTCGAGCACACTCTATTCGTTATATGCCATGTTGCATTTTGATTTCTTAAATTCTCAATTTTTTAGATTATGATGTCATGTGACATGCATAGATTAGTGAGTGCGGAAATGGATACAAATTTACATGTATTAATTGTAAGTATTGAATGGAAGGGCCATTTTCTGACCTTTTGCAATGCCTTTGACAATACAAACTCTAGTAGACCATTCAAGAACTTGACCCGCATCCTTCACATCGAGATAGTGCAGCAAATTCCCATTAGGAACAAAATCGTAAATGAGGAAGCACTCACCACGGCCTTTTGAGCAACAAAATCCTCTCAACCTCACTAAATTTTCATGCCTTAGTGCGGTCAACACATTCAACCCCTTCAAGAACTCAGCTTCCTCCGACTTACAGCAAGATTTACCGATTCTCTTGATAGCAACAACAGAACCATCTCTTAACATTCCTTTAAATGTTGCAGAGAAGTTACTCTTACCCAATAAATTAACATCTGAGAAGTACTGACTTGCTGTTTCCACCTCTTCCAAATTGAACCGAAAGCTATGGAACACTTCTTGGGAAAACACATTTAAATTCCTGCCATCAGCCAAAGGATCCCAACCATTGGAATACTCAAGGCTGATGAGAGGAGAGCCATTCTTTCTTTTATTAATTCCATTGGCTTGGTCAGTACTAAGACGACCATCAGAAATAGAAAAGGAGGTCACAAGCTTCTGCTTCCTCCGGCGATATTGAGTGTAAATTAGGGTTACTATAGCCATTACGGCAATGCTCAAAACTAAACTACCAATCATGACATAAGCCCGATGGGATCTTGAAAAATTTGCACACCGAGTTTGATTGCAAGCCAACATAACATTTGCAGTCTCTGGGATGTCTCTTGTTGAAAGACCAGTTGCACCTGCTCCATATGGCTCAGGTCTGCTTGAATTGACATCCCCTGAAGCGTTACAGACTTTCAAGGTTGCAAATTCAACTCCACATAATTTCAGGTTGTTCGCATAGAGAAATCCCTCATTAAGTCGCTTCAAAGCTTCACAAAAAATTGTAAAACCAAGGTCAGCATTTAGCATCTTTTTAAGGCAAAGTTAGTGAACATGAAATGAAATGACTTAAAATGAGATGAGAAGGCTTAAAGCATTAATACCAGGAGGTACGTTGCCAGAGAGAGTGTTGTTTCTAATGTCCAGGACTTGTAGTGAAGGAGCCTCTGCTAGTTTTTTGGGAATGGAACCAAAAAGGTGATTATAGCTCAAATCTAGCCTCAACAACATCTCCAAATCACCTAAACTTGCAGGTATTGCTCCAGCTAATTGGTTTGATTGGAGAGCAAGAACAGAAAGCTTTTTCAAAGAACCCAACTTTGTGGGTATGCTTCCAGTCAACTGATTATAGCATAGCTGCAAAACTGCAATCAAATACAGAACAATGATAGGCATAGACCCTCATAAGTCAATATTGCAGAGAGCTGGAAAAAGGCAGGATTATTATTTTTTTTTTGGCTAAGTGAAAAAGGTAGGATTACAAAAAAACAAAAACACTAGCACCACAAAACGTGTTTTCTTAGCCTCAAGCATTTGAGATAATTTTTTTCTGTTCAGTTTAACAGTATTTTTTGCTATCAAAAGCACTTCTACAGATGTTACAAGCATTAAAAAAAAAAGAGAACTTAAAACTCTGCCCATTGAAGAGAGAAATACTTAGCAAGTTTGAATCTTTATCATAGTAATGCTTCACATGATTACATGAAGCAAATTAATGATAACATACCAACCAAGAGAGAAGATAAGTACTTGAGTTGATTAGGCAGATATTACTTCATCAAAAACAGAAAACACAAAAGCCAAGACAAAGCAAGATTATTAAACCCAATAAATAAGAACAATAAAGGGTACTACAAATTCAAATATTCAAGCAAAGTAAATCATAAAGTCTCGACCTTTATGAAAGTTATCTAACCTTGCAAGTTACCCATGCTTCCGATTTCAGGCGGAATCTCTCCGGAGAGATTATTGACATTCAAATACAAATCAGTGAGATCAGTCAAGTCAGCTATTTCTCTGGGTATCTCTCCGTACAAAGCATTATAATGCAAGTAAAGCCCCGTCAAGTGTCTGAGTCCTGAAATGGACGGGGAGATGATGCCGGAAAGTCCTTTCCCCTGAAGCGAAATGTTTGCGACTTGACCCATCTCATTACAAGCTACACCTTCAAAGGAACCAACACATGGGTTCCCATTAGCGGTCCATGAGGATAGATAATGATTTTCTGGATCCAAACTGGCTTTCAAGGCCATAAGTG
Organism: Hippophae gyantsensis; assembly: GCA_030763125.1. Classification (NCBI taxonomy): domain Eukaryota; kingdom Viridiplantae; phylum Streptophyta; class Magnoliopsida; order Rosales; family Elaeagnaceae; genus Hippophae; species Hippophae gyantsensis. Next base: position 28,222,977 of record CM061030.1, read on the forward strand.
CACTTAGCTCTTCACTTCCACAAATCCATTTTGGTTTTATTACGAAAATGATAAGGAACAAGAGGAATAGTTTCAATGTCATGTTTGGTTGAAAGCTCAAAATGAAGAAGAATGGTAATAATATCTCTCCACTTTTGGGTTTACTGGGTCTTCTTTAGCATGGAAAGCAAATAGACTTCTGGTTTTTGTCACTTGGACAAAGTGAAGATGGCGAAAAAGCAACAGAGTATCAGACGGTGTCTAATATATTTTTAACTTTCTTTGGTGGAAGTGGAACTGTGGAAGATAATTGTATAAAAATAAATTTTGAAAAATATAATATATTAACATATCAACGATATTACGTAACTGAATTATAAGTACTACTTTTCCAGATAATTGCTCGGGTCTGGTACAAATATATATTAGTCGCTTATAAGTATTAATAATAATAATATAATAATATAAATTTATATACGAAGAAAGAAAAAAAATATAATAATTAAAATAACGGAATACTTAAATTCATTTACGCCGAAAATTATAAAAATATATTTTGAATAAAATATCGAAATTATAAAAATATTACTGATTTTGATCATTGTTTATAATCAATAAATAATTTGGTACGAAGTTACCTAATCCTAAAACACCACACAAATTTAAGAAAAAATCTATTGACTATGTTAATTAATCCTAAAACACCATTAATTAATCTTAAAACACCACGTAAAAATTATATTCTAATCTTATGTGGTTTTTAATATATAGTTATTTTATTATTATTTTTATTAATAAATATTTATTAATAATATTGTGTAATTAATTCAATAATTTTATTTTATTGTTATAAAAAATTGAAATTATTTTTATGTTTTATTTAATTTTATTAATTACATTTTATATAAATATAAAATAATAATTTTTATTTTTAAGCTGTTATTTTTTTAAATAATATGATCAAATTATTATAAAAATAAAGAATAAAATTAAAAATTATTTTTATGATAATTAAAATAATATTTTTATCATTCCAAAATTTAATTCATAACAAAGGTATAATTTTTGTTTGCACGCAGACTCCCAAGCACGCCTATGTCCGTATGTTTTCGAATTCGAATTTGAATCGAAAACATGTCCTGCGATGCAGCCCACAATAATCCGAGTAGGTCCCTTTTATAATTCGTCCAAAATATAAATGGCGTATCTGATTGGGAAAAGGATAAATTCAAAAAGGAATGAATTTAACTGGGGCAGTGGCATGTGAGAGTGATGACCTGATAGGTGGAATCGTGGAGAGTACATAAATGACTTTTCAGAGTCAACACTGTAGTGTGTCAGAATATTTGACATCATACTACTGCACTCTACTACTACTAGTTTGGTCTTGCCTGCTTGTTCATATATACTTGTATTTATGCATTCCCCTTTTAATAATATCACATGCTCTTCCAATTTAACGATAATCCATCAATCATCCACAGTAGGACAAAGTTCTTTACCCTTTTTCTTTTTTTTTAAGATGCTCATTTTTATTAAATATATAATATCACGTGCTTAATTATAAACAAAACACAAAAAAAACATAACGTTTCATTGAATTGCTTTTTAATAATGCATTTCCTACCATAATATTTTTATATATAAGTGATATTTTTTAAAAAAACTTAATGTAACTATTGGACGAGAACGAGTGAATATCTTTTAGGTATCGTTTGGTTCGTAGAATGAAATCGGAATCGAAATGTGAATGATAATGGAATAGAAAGGAAATAATGTTTTTTGGTTTAACCATTGGAATCAAGTTCGGAATCAAGATTACAGTGTTTTGTTTGTCACTCGAATGAAATGAAAAAATCTATAAATTACCTTAATACCCATACATTCAATAAAGTTCAAATAATGTCATTTAATTACTATTTTTTTCGTCAGACAAAATACATTATTGAAATCATTATTTTCTAAATAATTATTACTTAATTAAAAAGAAATATATTATTAAAATTATTATTTTTCTAAATAAGGTTTAGGGTTTTGAGGTTTGAGATTTGGGATTTAGGGTTTAGGAATTTAGGATTTGGGGTTTAGGGTTATATTTATGGGTTAAGGTTTAGGGTTAAAATTATTATTTTTCTAAAGAGGGTTTAGGGTTTTAGAATTTGGGATTTTGGATTTAGGGCTTAAGGTTTAGGATTTGAAATTTGGGGTTTAGGGTTTAAGGTTTAGGGATTTGAGGTTTAGGGTTTTGGGATTTAGGTTTTAGGGTTTAGGATTTTTGGATTTAGGTTTTAGGGTTTAGGGTTTATGGTTTAGAGATTTAGGGTTTAGGGTTTACGGTTTACGGTTTAGGGATTTGAGGCTTTGGGGTTTAAGGTTTAAGGTTTTAGAATTTTGGGTTTTGGGTTTAGGGTTTTGGGTTTTAGGTTTTAGGGTTTTGGGTTTTAGGTTTTAGGGTTTAGGGATTTGGGATTTGGGGTTTAGGGATTTGGGATTTGGGGTTTAGGGATTTGAGATTTGAGGTTTAGGGTTTAAGGATTTGGGGTTAGGGTTTTGGGATTTTGGGTTTAGGGTTTTAGGATTTGAATTTAGGGTTTTGGGGTTTTGGGTTTGGAGATTTGAGTTATATTTGAGGTGAGGATAAAATTGAAAAAAAAAATTTATATGTGAATGGAATCATGATTCTTAAAAAGGGGTGAAGGAATTGTGATTCTTTTTCCTTTAATAATCGATTTCATTCTGTCCCCTTATTTCGCCCAATCAAATACATAAAATATAAAGAATAAATTCTGATTCTTTTTCATTCCCTCCAACCAAACATCACCTTAGTTTTTTTGTAAAGTTTCATTTTTATTATTCTTATTTTATACTTAAATAGTTGATCTAGATCAATGAACTATATAAAAATATTATATTTATTTTGATATTTAAGAAAATAAGTGATAATATGAATTTTTAGTTTTAAACATAACGAAAATTTGAATAAAAAAGAAATCATAATATTTTTTTTGATTTATAATATATAAATAAAATATTATTTTTAATTAATTGATATATTAATCTTTGTTTCTATATAGAAACCAAATTATTAGTGTATTCATTTTAATCAATTATATGAATAATAATCATAAATGCTTTCCATTTGAATTATGTATTTTTTTTAATGTGTATTGATCTTGCACTAACTATTCTCATTTAATTATTCAAAAATGATTTGAATCAATCAAAGAATGTCCCTTTTATTGGTGAATATTTTTCACTACAATTTTAACCTCATTTTCACGTGTTAAACATATACTTTTTAATTTGATGAATATATATTCAACAAACCTTTATAAATACAATAAATTTATTTTTTTATAACGTGATTTGTTAGAGTCTCAATTCAATCCAGAAACGTTCATAAAACCATATGAACTCATAATTTAAATGCAGCGGAAACAAAATTGGATTGAAAACATACCTCCTGCCATTGATCAATTTTCAAAGACTTACACGGAATTCCAATGGATTTTCTGTTTTGATGCTTTCATCAAGCCACACTTATTCTCTGCAGATTGCAGTATCCGAATTGTTATGCAGCTAATAAAGGAGAGGACCCAATACTTTATTAAGGTTCTTCCATCAAGAACCTCGTTTGCTTTCGGAATCGACGACGGTTCCGACGAAAACCGAATCGTTACTCACTTCGCTCACTAACGCTGCACCACTTTGATTTACATTCTCCCACTTGGTGCAAACGTTAAGTGAAATTTTTCGAGTAACAAAACACATTTGAATCATAGCGATAGTCCTCTCAAGAAATGAGTATTATCTTCCATGTATTACAATGTATTTAGTTTCTCAAGTATTATACTTTACGTAGTAACTAAACTTAATGAATAAATCCTATATTTATTCTTCGGTCCAATAAAATATATATATTTTTCTCAAATAAATTAAGGCACATACGAATATGAGAAAATATCACAATATATAAGAGTTTCATTAATAAATTGTATATATACATTTACAAAGTGGAACCAATTCCCATTTTCTTTACGTGATCCTGAATTTCATCAGTGGGTACGCCTTTAGTCAAAGGATCAATCATCAACTTCAAGGCTTACGTGCTCACCATGACCACTTTCTTTTCCTTAACACGTTCTCTTCACGTCAAGTATTTAATGTCGATGTGCTTACTACGACTACCACTTTTGTTGTTCTTAGCCATAAATACAAAGAAATGTTGTCACAAAGATAATCTTAATGGCCTAGAAATAGAGTCAACTACTCTAAGCCCTAAATGAAACTCTTTAACCATACACCACGCGATGTGGTTCTCAAAACATGATACTAACTCTACCACAATGGGAAGTAGCAAGCGACTGCTGCGCACTCCTCCAAGACACAAGCCCACCTAAGAAGCATTTAAAATGTAACCAGATGTTGATTTTCGTGGAATCAATACAACAAGAAAGTCCGTGACGGAGTAGCCAATTACTTCCAATTCATCTGTTCGCCTATACGAGCATATAATCCTTGGTTCCTCAGAGGTACCTCATCACTTTCTTTGCAGCCTTTCCAATGGTCAACACCGATTACTCGATATCTCCTCAAGATCCCAACAACAAAATGCAATGTCGTCCGCAGACTGAGCATACATCGTGCTTCCAACAACTCAAGCATATGGAATGGTTTTCATTTGTTCTCTTTCAAAATCATTCTTTGGGCATTGGTCCAAATTGAACTTATCACCCTTCATTAACGGAGCAACATCAGTAACAATCCTTCATCTCGAAATCTCTAAAACTTTGTCGATATAGGCTTTCGAGATAAACTCCAAGACACCTCAAGTTCATCTCTACGGATCTTAATGCCAATGACATAAGATGCCTCACCCATATCCTTCATATCAAAATTTTTAGAGAGGAATTGTTTTACCTCGTGTAGAAACCCCTATCATCGGGTCATAAGCAAAATATCATCCACATATAAAGCACCAAAAACAAATCTTACTCCCACTAACTTTCTCGGGTATATACATTGATCCATAACGCTCTTCTTCAAAACCAAATGAAGTGACGACGTTATGGAATTTCAAATACTATTGACGAAGCTTCGCTTTAATCCATATATGGATTTATTGCTTACAAACCAAATGCTCACCATCACTGTGAGAAGAATCCTTCAAAGTTGTTTCATATAAACCTCTTCCTCTAGGTTACCATTAAGGAAAGTCAGTTTCACATCCATTTGTTGCAAATCCAAATCAAACGGGCAACCAATGCCATGACCACACGAAGTGAATCTTTCTTAGACACGTGAGAAAATGTCTCCGCAGTCGATTCCTTCCTTTGAGTGAATCCTTTGGCAACGAAGTCTTGCCTTTGCGTCTCTCAATGTTGCCTTTGAAAGTCTTTCTTTGTTTTGAAGACCAATTTACATCCAATGGCTTTCACACCATCAGTGCAACTCGACGAGATCCTGCACTGCTAGACACCATAGAATCCATCTCTTCTTTCACGGCATTGTACCACAAGTTCGAAACCTCGTAACTCATGGCCCGTGAAAATGTCTCAGATCATTTTCTTCGCCTCCAACATTATAGTCACATTCTCAGATACACAACATAATCATTAGGAATCACGATTTTACTCTAAGTAGATCTTCTTAATGTTGCATCAACATTCTCCTGGCGAGCAAGATCATGTTGTTCAACTCGGTTGTTCATCAGCTTGTAGGCATCCGTTGAACTTCAACATCTACCTGATCAGATCAACAATGTACTTCTAAGATCGGGTTCTTCAACATGCATTTGTACCGAGGCATGTTGTTAATAATAACGATCAGTCCATTACTTGGAAGTGGCATATCGGTGCATCTCGAATGATCTTTCTCGGACCAATGCTCGATCGATCGCCTCACTAATCAAGTAATTCTCAAGAAATTTTGCATTTCTTGATTCCACAAACCTGTCAGGAGATGGACAAGAAAATCTATAACCTTTAGACCGCTCGCATATCCAATGAAATACCCACTAACGGTCCTGTCCAAGCTTTTTTCAGGATTATAAATCCCACTTGGGATCAGACGGCATCCCAAACGCTGCCAAGATATGTCGTAAACCTTGCCTAACCTTTCCATAATTCAAATGGTGTCTTTGAGACAAAATTTGGTTGAACTCCGCTTAATATATACACAAATTGCCTTTTAAAGCTTCAATCCACAAGGATTTAGGAAGATTGAGCTTGCTACATACTCCGCACTACGTCCAAAAGTGTTCGGTTTCTTCTTTCGCTATACCATTCTCGTCAAGTGAACCAGGCATGGTATCGTAAACTATCCCATGCGTTTCAAGAAACTTAGCAAACTGACTGCGCGCCATTCATTCTCAGTGTATCTACCATAATATTCACCACCTCTATCCTGATTCACAATCTTTATTTGCTTTCCACATTGTTTCTCTACTTCAACCTTAAAGCTTTTTAAGGCATCCAATGCTTCATTTATGTACATATGTAGAGATACATATACAGAGAAAAATCATCAATAAAGGTGATAAAATATTTCTGACCTTGAATGTCCATGCCTGGACAACATATATCTCAGTATGTATGATTTCTAATATGTTTGAACTCCTATTGGCACCTTTCTTTGACTTGTTAGTCCGCTTTCCTTAATGCAATCCACACATGTTCAAAATCAAGAAAATCTGTGAGTACTAAGTACCCCATCTTTCACTAATCTTTTAATTCTTCTACGGAGATATGTCCAATCTCCTATGCCATAACGTAGAGAAGAGTCATCGTCAATAATACACCTTTTAGTGCCAACTTGAACATGCATAAGGCATGAGTGGCATTATTTTGTAAATTAATGCAGAAAGACCATCGACAAAATATCATTCCCAACACAATCGATTTATTAAATAAATTGAAAGATGTTTCAAAAGTGAAAGGAATAACCATAAGGTACAAGTCTTGAATTGAAATCAAGTTTCTAGAGAAACTTGGAACATAAAAGGTCTTTTCTAATTTTAAAATAAAACCACTACTTAAAATCAAACTACATTCCCTACAAATTCTCCACACGCGAGCCCATCTTGTTACCGGATAAGATGTATCGTCACTTCCTCTAATCCTTAGATTTTGTATACCCCGTAAGCGAGTTTGCAACATGGATTGTAGATCCTAATCAATCCACCAGGTGTTAATATTAACATTAACCATATTAGATTCATAACAAACAAACGAGGTTGGATTACCTTTATTCTCAAGCCATTTCTCGAACTGACATAATCTTTCTTCACGTGTCCCTTCTTTTTACAAAAGAAACACTTGGATTCTTTTCTTAATATCACTGAGGTGGAATTATCCCTTTTCCTTTATGCTTGTATTGAGATTTTCCTTTCTCGGTATCGTTGTAGCTAACATCGCACTTTCACCAAATTCCATAACAAGCCTCCCTTCCTTCAACACACATGGTCATTAGTTCATTGATTGACCATTTATCTTTACGTGTATTGTACGAGATTTTGAATGGCCCGTGATCGACGCGGGAGAGTGTTAAGAATATAGTGCACCAGTGAAGGATTCCGACATTTCAACCTCGAGATGCTTAAGTTCGAGCCGCAATGTCCCTCATTTGCATAATGCTCCAAGCACACCTTTCACATCATGTAGTCTTAAAGAAGAGAACTTCATAATAGCGTGCTTGCTAAAGCCTTATCTCAAGTGACGAATTGATCATCAATGGCCTTTAGCAAGTCTTGAACATTGGTATTGATCAATCTAACCAACGAATACCACAGAGATTTTAGTCTTAATAAAACATCATACTAAGGCTATTAGATCGCTCCCATTGTTCATAAAGCATGATATTCTCCTGAGTACCTGCTCGAGTAATTTTAGGTGGTTCGCTTTTTCCTAATAGCATAATCAATATCCATCCACCTCTAATTGGAAGGAGAATTCTTTCCTTCCATATTTTATAGTTATCCCCTTTCAGACGGAATATCACAAATATATCGTAGAAATTTACAGGTAGGTTGCAATTAAAGATTATACGCTTATTAAAATTTGAGGTCCTAAACTATAGTCATTCTTTACCAATGTAAATCATGAATAATATGAATCTAGTGACATAAAACTTACCTACCTAAGCTAAAGTTTTAATTCAATTAAATTCATCCTAACTTTACGATAAAACTATCAAATTATGTTCCTTTTCCTAATCCTCATGGGTAAATTAGAAAATATAATTTGATATTATATCCTAATTAATCACACAAAAATATAATAAAAATTCCCTTGATAATATCTATTATATCACATATGATTAATTACCATTAATATTTATTTTCTAAATGTGATCCTAAATAAACTTTATTATAGTTTTAATTAATTAAAGATGTCATGGGCTACTCCTAATTAATTAAACTATATGAATCACTTAAATATTAATTAAATCCTTATACTGAATTATTGCATAAAACCATAAGCAATATTAATTTAATTTCAAATGTGCAAATATTATTTATCTTAAATTGCATATATGACAATAAATTATACAAGCAAAATTAAATAATATAAGCACTAATTAAATCCATAAGAGTCATTAAAAATTAATTTCATTATGCATAAATTATTTAACTCAATTTTATATGTATAATTAATTACAAAATTTATACATATAAATACCCAAACAAATAATTTAAGCATAATGTAGTTAAATAAAATTTTAGTGAGCTAAAAAATTATTTAAATAAATATAGGATGTATAATAATTATTATACATGTGATAAACATAAATTAAAATTATATTCAATTATTTTATATATATATATTTATTTTGTTTTAATAAAATTAAATATTTAATATATATAAAATATTATACATTGAAAACACATAACGTGCTGTAGCCTGTTGGTTTGACTTTGAATTCATTGTCTTGAGACCAAGGTTCAAGTCCCAGACAATCCAAATGTATGATTTTTTAATAAAACTAACTTCTGATTCTATATAAATATATTCTGTTACATAACATAACAGAACGGGCTCAAGGGTCAAGTGGACAACATTGAAAACTTTGCATGTAATCCTGGGTTCGATTCCCAGGCAAAGCAATTTTTTTTTTTTTTTTTTTTAATAAAACTTCATCTTCAACTCTACTGGTCAATCCGACCATTGCTTTTTACACTACGGATACTCCTACCGTATCTTTCTATTCCTATTGATTTTAATCCAAAGATTCTTTTTATCAAAATTCTCAATTCAATTTCGAAAGTGATTCATGATCTTAATTTTAAGTAAAAACTTCAATTTAAACAAAAGTTAATTAATGAAGGAAATAAATACCTACTTCAAGAAATTGGATTTATTTTCTTCTCATTGTTTTTCAAGTTTTAATTTTACAATCACTCAAAATCAATATTAAAACACTTTATAATTTCCATATGCATCAAAACAATCAAAATAAAAATCCAAAATTTCGCCATTTTTCGTTCACAGAGCAAAACAGTTGTTTTCAAATGGCTCGATACCAAATGTTAGAGTCTCAATTCAATCCGTAAACGCTCATAAAACCATATGAACTCATAATTTAAACGCAAATGAAACAAAATCGATTGAAAACATACCTCCTGCCATTGATCAATTTTCAAAGACTTACACTGAATTCCAATGGATTTTCTCGTCGATGTTAATCGGGTTTCTCACACTTATTCTCTCAAGGTATCGATGGTGTATCCGAATTGTTACGCAGCTTAATAAACAGAGTGACCCGATACTTTATTGCCAGTTCTTCCATCAAGAACCTCGTTTTGCTGAACGACGACGGCCCGACGAACCTAATCGTCACCACTTGCTCACTAACGTCAGACCACTTTGATTTACATGATTAACATATTTTTTTTTAAGATAATTAAAAATAAAGTGAATTAAATAATTAAATTATATATAAAATAGAATGATAACTTTATCCAATAGCTATGTAATTTGTTCTTATTTACTTGACATTTATGAAGATTCTGCTTGAAATTATAAATCAAATGTGTTGTATTTTTGTTTCGGAAGAATTAGAAGTCAAAAACTTATAATTAATTAATTAAATATCATTTCATGTAAGAAAAAATGCGTTATTTGGTTCACATGATAGAATGAATATGAGAATAAAATATAAAATAAACATTATTGTTTGATTTGATCATTAGAATCAAAAAATAAATCAATATTATAGTATTTGATTTATAATTGAAATTAAATAGAAAATACTCTATATTACCTTAATATCCCTATATTCAATAAAATTTAAATAATATTATTTAATTGCTATTTTTTCGTTAGACAAAATAAATTATTGAAATCATTATTTTTTTAAATAATTATTACTTAAAAATAAAATATATTATTAAAATTATTATTTTTCTAAATAGGGTTTAGGGTTTTAAGGTTATGGGTTTATGATTTAGGGTTTATGGTATATGGTATAAGGTATAAGGTTTAGGTTATAGGTTATAAAGTATAGGATTTAGGTTTTAGAGTTTAGGATTAGGATTTAGGATTTAAGGTTTACGGTTATATTTGTGGGTTAAAATTATTTTTTTTAAATAAGGTTTTGTGTTTTGAGTTTTGAGGTTTTGGATATGGGATATGGGTTATAAGGTTTTATGGTTATAGGGTATAGGTTATAGGGTTTAGAGTTTAAGGTTTTGGATTTTGGATTTAAAGTTATATTTGTGGGTTAAAGTTTAGGGTTATATTTATGAATTTGGGGTTAAAATTATTATTTTTATATAGGATTTAGGGTTTTGAGATTTAGTGTTTTGGGGTTTAAGGTTTAGAGTATAGGATATAAAATTTAAGATTTAGGGTTTAGGGTTATATTTGTGGGTTAAAGTTTAACATTAAAATTATTATTTTTCTAAATAGGGTTTAGGGTTTTGCGTTTTGTGTTTTGTGGTTTAGGGTATATAATATAAGGTTTTTGTGTTTTGTGTTTTGTGATTTAAGGTATAGATTATAGGGTTTATGGTTTAGGATTATATTTAAAGTTAAGGTAAAATTTGAACAATAAATTAAGATGAAAATAAAATCATGATTATTAACGAGAAAAATAAATTTTCATTCATTTTCTTTTAAAAATAGATTACAATATATCCTCACTTTGTAACTCAACTAAACATAAAATTAAAATAAATAAATTTCAATTTAATTTGATTACATTAAACCAAACATCACTTTTTATATATATATCATTAACACATTAAGGAAAAACAAGGAGAGATGAGAGAAAATCCAAACTCTTCAAAATAATATAGACAAAAGAACGATTAATTGAAATATACACCTAACGAAAAAGTTACACGATTTTTGGACAACTAATCGAGGAGAGTTCATGTTTTGTATTTTACTAGTTTGGCTTGAAGATTATACACGGCTCAAGTGAATTTAGAAGTCTAACAGTATCTTCCTTCCTTCTCTTCACTTTAATAAGTCATTTCCTTTTTAGTCATTACGTGGGTACTCAACATTGAAAAAAATTTAAATATAAAATAAATTTTGAAAAATATAAATAAAAATATATATTGTGAGTTCGCTTTCTTTTTATAGTTGTCTTGTATTACTTAGAAATATCTTTTTAGAAGTATTTGTATTATAGTTTTCTTATATTACTTAGAAATATCTTTTTAGAAGTATTTGTATTATAGTTTTCTTATATTACTTAGAAACATCTTTTTAAAAATATTTGTAAAATATTAAGTTAAGATTTAAGATTAAATTTTAAAAAATATCGATTTTTAATGAGGGAGAGAAGATAAGTAATTGTTAGTCTATTTCTCACGAGCACGAGCCGATAATACTGTTTGACTAAATGAGAAGACATATATGTTATTTTATTTTTTATTTAAAATTAATTAATTTAAAATAGTGAGAGAGGTCTGAATTTATTAAATCAAGTATTTTTTTACCAATTATTCACTTAACGCATAACAACCATTTTGTTATCGTTATTTCTCCAACAGTTTCGATTATATATATATATAAATAGAGTCGATGGCTTCGATCATTGACAAGCCACAACATAATTCTCTTTACATTTTTTCTATATAAATTTTTAGTTTTTATTTTTCTATTTTGTTTTTAACATAATTTAAATAGAGGTGTAATATTTTAATTTTTTACAAGTACATCATAGTTTTGATACAAAGAAGTTTTTTGAGCTGTTTTATATTGGAGAAAAAAAAGATTGTAAATTGCTTTGCTTTATATTGGAGAAAAAAAGATTGTAGATTGTTTGCACATCTTGAACAAAACTTCAAAATGTTTTAAAAATAACGATCTAATTTAAAACTTAATCCAAATAATTTTTTGATAACTTTGTTTTTTTTCTTCATTATTATGCATTAACACTAAAGGATCATTTTGATGAAAGGCATCCAATCATTTGAAAAGAAGAGTTATTGGTCATTATTTTTTAAATTTATTACTCGTTAATTATATTAATTTCTCTCCTTATATTAAGTAATAAATATTTTTTTAAGTTATAATAATTTTAAATTTCATTAATTTGAAATACCATGTAATTATATATTTTAACACGAACGAATAATTTCTCTCTTGGATGGGTTTAGGGTAAACATAAAAAACAAGGGCATCCGATACCTTTGATAGGAGATATAAAGAGTATGTAAAAGCTAGTGGGGTTGCCTCAGCATATTTCCAAGGCAAAAAGAGTTTTGCCAAAAGGTAGATGCGCTAGTGGAAATAGAGCATAAAGCTAACAATGATGCCCATGGCCCATCTCTTTGCAGGAGTAGTAGGGTAGGTTGAGGGCGGTTGAACCCACCATAGAAAAAACATAATATAATTTTGAATTTGAAAGTCCTTACCTAATATTACTATTATAGCACAAGTGTAGACAAATTCATAATGTCAATGGGCATATTATATTTTAGTGTAATTGGAAAATATAATTTAAAAATAAAAAAATATTTATCATATATATTATTCAATACTATAAATTTATTATATAATTTTTTATATTTAAAAGATTAATTATCAATTATTATAATGTAAAGAGTTATTTATCTTATCTCCTATATTATTAATAGATTTATAAAATATTAACAATGGTTACAAATAGTGAGTTTTTTTTTTATTATTATTAACAAAATGGTTACAAAGAGCTTTACTTCTAGAAAATGGAAGAGTACAGGATGTTACCGCAACTACCAACCAAATAATGGAGAACTTTAGAATACAATATGAATATGCTTTCAAGTATACTCAAGTCCTTCACTTGGCAATGTGTCTTGGTCACCATTAGCAATTAAAACCATAGAGGAATGCAAGTTTGCTAGATTTGTCCTCTCTGCCATGAAAATAAAAATGTAAAACACTTGTTACTCAAACCCAACTACTTATTGGAGGTTTTATCTTCCCCCCTCCCACAAAAAAAAGAAAAAGAAAAAAAAACCTGCTTAGTGGAGCTTTGGTCGAAGGGAATGTTTCCTATATTTATTTTAAAATTAGCTTATGTTTATTTATTTTAATAATTTAGTAATATTATTATTAAAGATTTGTTGTATAATAAAAAAAATATTTTTTAATATTTTTATTTAAATTTTTAATTATTTCAGTTAAAAACTTATTAAAATTAAAACAATTTTTATTTAATATAATTAAAAAATTATAAATATATTTGTACTATCAATTAATCATAATATGAATAAATTATAAAAAAATAAATATTATTTTTAAAATAAATATTTTTTTTCTTTAAAATGGGATTGGTTTAAGAGATGATTAAAGTGAATTGATTTCTTTTATTCAAGATTGGAATAAAAAGTTGTGGGGACCGAGGAGATATATTTTTGTAAGAAACTTGTCAGTTGTAGAATCTCTTTTTTTCTTATCGGTCATGGATATATAGCATATTTAATAATTTCAAAAATATTATCAACATTTACGTTAAAATGACTTCTTTATTTATAAATAATAAATATTACTATAAAATAATAAATATTGGAGAAATTTTTCAGCAAATAGGGTCTTTAAAATAGTTGTACTATTTTTAATGTAATAATATATGTAATAAATAAACGAAAAATAAGTAGAAAATATATAAGTTTTTTTATTCCATATTTCACAACTTTATGCTCACATCTATATTGGGTGTTTTGATAATTCATATACTAATGTGACAACGAAGGCTTTTATTATGGAGGACTCATAACTGGTCAAGTTTCAAATTAAATTTAAAATTCAAATCTATTATAATTTAATTGAACTAATGTACGGAGGATTTATATTTTGGAGTTGCTGGTGGGGTATTTATATTTTAGTTAATGAAGTATGTTTATCTTATTATTATTTTGTATATTTGTATGTGTTTTTCTAATGAGTATTATTAAATTAGTCCATGTTTTTATGTCTTATACTACTTATAGATGAGCTATTTTATAAAAAAAAAATGTGGGTAAATTTAACAACACTTTTTTTCTAATTAAATATATAATTAGAGATTTCAAGGATGCACATATGGAGAAAAACAAACACATCCTAAAGAGAGAGAGAATGAAATCCCCCAAATTGAATGGACTGAATGGCCCAAATAAAAACTACATTGGATGGGCTTTAATGGCCCAATTTTCATCCAGTACAAAACAACTAAGCCCGACACGATGTTTTTAGTTTTTTAGTTCAAACCTCGAAAGATAGAGGATAAACAGGATCGAAGATTCACATAAATACCCTCAAAAGGGTATTTTTTGCTAGGGTTTGCGATTATTGGTTTTGGAGGGACATTGAAGCAGCTCCAGCTTAGTCTCCATCGCCGTCACCATGGGTCGTATGCACAGTCGCGGGTACTTTTTCTCTTTGAATGCATGCATTAATCGTTATGTGTATAGTTCTTCGTAATTTAAATTTGATTTTTTTTTGTTGTTGCAGTAAGGGTATATCGTCTTCAGCTCTGCCCTATAAGAGAACTCCACCTAGTTGGCTAAAGATCTCTTCTCAAGATGTAAGAAAATTGGACATCTAAAGGTTTTATGTAATTGTTTGTTTGCGATTGTTTTTAATTGAATCAGCTTTAAGCGAGATTTAGGTTGAGGAGAACATTTGCAAGTTTGCCAAGAAGGGTTTGACACCTTCACAGATTGGTGTTATTCTTCGTGACTCTCACGGTATTGCTCAGGTCAGGAGTGTAACTGGAAGCAAGATTTTGCGGATTCTCAAGGCTCACGGTACTGCCTATGACATACTTTTCTATACATATCTTGTGTTACGATCCAAATATTAATCTAGATTTGGAGATAATTTGAAGCCTTTTACTGAGAAAACCCTACTAGTATTCCCTACATTGTTTGATTGGATGGTTTGAGAATATTTAAGCTCTGGTTGACTGACTGTACTTGAAATTGGGGACTCTATACTTCAATTTTCAATGTATGGTTGAATATTTTTTTCACTTGTGGCTATGCTAGCCTTTGCTTGCTTGAACATGAGACTGGCTTTGAGTTTTCTCAAAGATCATATTCTCTTATTTGTTCAAATTCTTTGTTGAATGTTGAATGAATAACAAACTATAGTTTTTTTTCTTTCTTTTTTCTTTTTATTCCATTCAGGCTGCAGCTTAATCAGATTGCAAGGCCTACATTGTTTTATTTAGCTAATCCTTATACTGTTCAACTGGTTTTGTTTTACTTTACTCTGCATAGGTTTGGCACCTGAAATTCCTGAGGATTTATATCATCTCATCAAGAAGGCTGTCTCCATTAGGAAGCATCTGGACAGGAACAGGAAGGACAAGGACTCCAAGTTCCGTTTGATTTTGGTTGAGAGCAGGATTCACAGGCTTGCTCGCTACTACAAAAAGACAAAGAAGCTTCCTCCAGTTTGGAAATAGTAAGCTCACTCATTTTTTTCTTCTTATTATAACAACTTCTAAATGCTTACTATTGTTATTTATAATGGGTGGGCATTAAAAGAAAACCCCCTAACTGACGGAACTGCCATAAATGTTTTGTAGATTTGTGTAATTGGCCTAAATCCATCAATCAAACCGGGCCCACCCATAATTTATTTTAATAAAACATTAGAACTTTCTCACATGGTCAGAACTTCCATTAATTTTTTCTTTCGATTTTTTGGCCACATGATATGGAATTCAGTATAAATTCTTCAGTGTGTCACTTAATTGGATATAATATTTGCACACACACACAGATACACACAGAGAGATAGACACACAGACAGACAGATAGACACTGATAGACACACACACAGAGATAGACACACAGACAGACAGATAGACACACACACACAGATACAAAGACACTTACACAGATATATCTTCTGTGTTCCAAAAAAAATAGAACTTGTTTCTGTTTTGAAAATTGTCTTTCCTCTGATTATCTGAAGATTTATCTTGAAATTTCCTACATTGATCTTTTACTCTTAGTTGAATATTTTTAATGCTGCATGGTTCGAGTTCCAATTCACTCCTTAAGGTGACTTATGTTTTGTTGATACATAAATTTACTGACATGGCCCTCTATTTTGTAGCGAGTCAACTACTGCCAGCACTCTTGTTGCATAGATTTACTTCGCCTCAGTTTTGGATTAGCTTGTGGATCACAATGAAATCTACTTTGGTCAGTAGATCCTTATGATATTAATGGCTGACTAGTGCCGAAACCCTTGTGTTTTCTTTTTTTTAGTTACCATCATTTGACCTTCATTGAATGCACTTGTTTTCTGAAATTTCGTTATTGTATCCCCATGACATGGTAAATTAGATCCATTTGAGAGATCTTGGTAATCTATAATTTATGCGTTTGGTAAAAGTCAAGTGGAAAAATTGTGTTAAATTTTCTAGAATTCGGCACTTCCAAACAATGTATGGAATAAAAGAGATAATGTGCGAGTGATGTTTTAGTTACGTATGAGATTAGGTGGTAGAAATTGATCATAGAGCATTGCCTTATAATTATATATTCACGATTTCATCAAAATTATATTCTTAAAATGTATTTGAAAGTGCTAATGGATACTATAACCTCATGATCAATGCACAACTATAACAAGAACTTTTGTGATTTGGGAGTGGTAAACGCAGTTGTTTTCTTTGGTTAAAATTATACGAGTACTACCGTTGGTGTTATAAAAAAACACAGATAAGTGTTTTTATAGTTCCTTGATTATGTCATTCGGTTGTGTTGAGATGTTAAAGTTGGTCTATGGCACTACATTAAATTATTAATTAACAATGTCACTGAGGATATGCTTCTGGATGTGTTTACCATTAGATCATTTTTTGTGTCCTTTACAAGATACCTGAGCTGCAGCGACATCCTTTATCTTTATCTTATCAGTTTTCGTTTGTTTGTTTTGGCAACCTTTCTCGTTCCATCTCTATAAATTGAGATTGGTAATCAATTCCATTTTCTTCTCATGATTTCTAGTGATTCTGACTGCGTCAATTTTCTCTCATTAGTCAATATTCTCTCACAAGAAGTCGGAAGACCCATTCAGTTGTTGGGGTAAAACGTCATGCCTGAGGCTTCAAAGCCCAAAAAGATAAAACATGGGCTAAAAATGATTTGTTATGTTTACGGGCAATTCTAATGATGACTATAGTTTCCTAATTCACTTTACGATGAAAGGGTTTTATAAAATATAAAAAATGATAGTTTAGATATGTTATCTTCAATAAAATTTTATTTTAAATTTTTATTTATTAGCTGAGATAATTCAGTCCGTAATCTTCACAAAATGATCTTATAAATCTATTTTGTAAATGTAATGTGTTTATAGGGATAGTAGAATAATACAAGCTTATTATTTTAATAAATAAATTTTTATATATTTTTTTATAAAAATGTTATTTCATGTAATAAGTATAAATTTAAAGTATATTTTCGTAATTTGTTCAACTCTTCATCCTTACAAAATTATCCTTGCTACATTCTTACTTGTAAAAGCACAAAATACATTTGGGCCTTAAATGCCTATTATTTTAGGTCCTTTAACTCGTAGTTCTAATTAAAGTACATATCCTCAACCTCAAGACAGACCTCTCGATTTTATACATGGAGGTTTCATGGGAATGCAAGTAGAATTAGTCCATGTTTTAAAAATCTTCACGACTCATCTCAGGTATTATATAGGACAATATAATCTCGACAAAGTGGTGAATATAAAATTATGGGCCTAATTGTTGCATGATCAAGAAACTTGGTTAAACTGAAATAAAATGCAGGGACCTAATAATGTAAAGGTGCAATTAAATACATATTCCATAGTATCAAATATATTTAACGTTGATAATCGACAATAGCATGTCAAGAAAGCAATAAGCTCATTGTTAAAATCACTTTAGTCAGTAGAATAGTGATTAAGGAATTTGAAAAGCTACTTCTATAGTTTAGATTCACCCAGGTGGTTCTCATTCGGCAGAAAAATCTCGGCAGATTTCATATGCATCTTTGTATAAAGAATGCATGCCCAGGCAAGAACCAACAAATGATTGCCCAATACTGTAACAGTTCGTCTGCTCATACCTGAGTGTTTCAACCCGTAGTAATTTTATACGACCGTCATTTTTGACCTTTAAGTTCTTCATTCTGCAGGTACTTTATCACTCCATAGGTAACCGTTCCAGCAACAAATACACCAACTGTAGGGGTAAAAGATGGATATAGATACTTCACCAAGAACTTATCCCACTCTTCTGGCAGGAAGCCTACATATGCAAATTAGTGAATCAGTTACCATTTTAAGAGCAACATAAGGTACCATTTCAAATAAAAACCCAAATACAATCTCTCTTTTCAGTTACTAAATGTCTTCTGCCAATGAGCTATGTCTCAAGTCTCAACAACATCAATCTCATATGGGAATGCAAAAGGTATGAGATTTAAATCAGTGAGTAGTGAAGTTATTTCCCAAAAAAAAAAAAAAGATAAAGAAAAATTGCTAAATTTATTCTATGTTGACAAGGATTCAATGATGAAATTCTGGACTTCTACTTATCAAAGGGGAAAGGCACTTACTCGCCATGTAAATGTTAATCCATCAAAAACTTCAAATAAAGTAAGAGTGAAAGTCTTTTTCTGTTTGCTATTAATTTTTTTTCATTGCCACCTAGAAATAGCAAACATATATATACTTCAGATGTGCTAATAGAATTACACCAAGCTGAATGCCAACGCAAATAATGATGCACTAATAGTACAGCAAAAGGGTTTTCATCTCAGTATGACAATTACCCAAATACAAAATGACAAACCCTATGATATTTGTTGATCTATTATATTTAGACTCATCTAATTATCCCTATAAGAAACCACAATTATCAATAAGAAATTTTTTTTGTTAATCTATTATATATATATTTTGATGTATTAATCTATTATATTTAGACTCACCTAATCATCAATCTATAAGCAAACACAATTATTAAAAAAAATCATAGATAAGGAATATAAAGATATAAAATTAAGGATGCTTAGGTATGTTATTTTCAAGGAAATTGTAATTTAAATTCATATCTAGGTTAGAAAGTAGAAATACATAATCTTTAAAAAAAATACCTTAAATAATCTAAAAGATAATAGATTTATGTTATATCATATTTTTGCTGCGAACTTTTTATAAAAGTAGCGAAATCATATTGACCCGTAATAGTTGCGAGACTAAAATATATACCTTCTACTACTATTTTTGCTAAAATTAACATCAAATGTAAATATGTAATCAGTATAATCTTTTATGCCAAAAGTAACCAAATATAATTAATTAATAGTACTACCAGAAGCGGCGAGAAGAATGCCTTGGACCAGAATGAGTACTCCGAGACCCAACCAAGCAAGCAGAAAAGCATTTTCATTTTGGCTCCTCTCTATAATCTTTGCCTCATCTTCTTTCGAAATAAATGTTGGTTTTTCGACAGGTGACCGCCGAATTATGGTAGCCCTTTCTCCCTTTGGACTCCGTTTCTTTTTGGAACTCGCGGAAGGAGATGAACCAAAGCCAAGTTTCTCGGATCTGGTAGGAGTCTCAGTGACCTTGACGGAAGGTTCAGATGGGTCTGACGAGTTTTGAGATTTAATTGTGAAGTGAAGGATTGGTGCCTGGGGAAGAAAAAAATTATGACGATACGGTTTGTTAGTGAAAAGATTGGGAGAGTGGAGTTGTAATGCCATTTTCAGTTTATTTTGTTTACCATTTCTTGGTTGTGGCCTTTAATCTTCTGTTCTGGTTCATCCATTGGGATAATGACATTAGCTACCCATTGGTTTTCAATTATTATAGTACAAGACTCCCACATTTCAGTGGTAATTATAATCGGGATAAAGGATATTATTTATAAACAAATTTTAATTAAATTTATAGGTAATTTTTAAATATTAATACATATAATTTAATTATTTAATTTTAAATTATATATATATTTATTTATTTTTAATTAAATTCTTATTATTTTATAAGTTTTAATTACTAAAATATATATTTAAGTATCAAAATCTTAGAATCTATATGTTAAATTTTAAAAATAATATATGATTTAAAAATTTAAAAATTTACATGTAAAATTTAAAAATTAATGAAACATTTTAACCTTATAATTATACTAACATTTATTTAAATTTATGATTGAATCTAATAAGAAAAAATAAAAAAAATATATTTAATACCAATAACCAATAAAGTAATAATCAAAACAACTTATTATAAAGATTGAAAAATAACTCATAGTTTCATATGATATTCACGAGGAAAAAATGAAAAAATACTGAGAAATAAACTAAAGAAAAAAAATACATTTTTATAAATATTTATAATTTTTTCCCTACCAAAGTTAAAAGCATAACTAAATTTTCTCCAGACATAAAACCATAAATGAGATGAAATGTAAATTGCTTAGAAATCATCATTCTATAATTTATATTATTTTATTTTTTAATATAAAGAAGTCATTAAATAATAGTTTCAAATAAGATGCATTAATTTTTATAGATGCTTATTATAAAAAGAATAAAATGATGATTAATATTAATTATTGAATAATAATTGTTATTGTGTTAATTCTTTATTTTTAAGTTATTTTTATTATATTTAAAAAATTTGTGTTAAAATTTAATTAGAACCCCTACCTTAAGTGTCTATTGTTACTCTCGCTTATAGCCTTTATAATGACTTGATTTGACACACAAACTCAACTCTCTTTCAAAACCAACACTACTTGGTATATTATAATCAATAATCAAAGATCAATAATAGGAAATAGAATGTAAACAATCAAATGAGAGAACTACCCTCAATCGTGAAACATTAATAACCAACAATGGAAGCACTTTCAATTGCGTATCACAAATCGCCAACATGGGAAACATATTCATTCATGTATCACAAATAACCATTGATTTGGGAGTACCACCAAAACTACCCTACTCAATATCACAGTATTATTTTCACACAAATTGTAAAATAGTCAAGAGCTTTCAACACACAAAGACACTATTTCACCCACGATAATCTAACACAAATATTACAACATACTCGAAGTAATTAGTGATAAAAAAATAGTTTTCAAAGAAAATTTTGGTAGAGTTTTAGTGTGTAAAGAATGGGTAAGAAATGTCAAAAGAAGAAATATTTATAAAACCACAAGGCACCACTAGCCACCCTTGTTGTGGTCTCATCGAAGACCTCATCAAGGGTCCATCGAGAGGTCCGATGTGTGCCTTATTGAGGACCTCATCGAGGTGCCAAAAAACTAATTTTTTTGTTTCTAAAATTGCCAAGTAAATTTCATAAATATCGATACCTAAAATGAAACAAAATTGTCACTCACAACCTAGCATGCATAATAAGAAATAAATCTTGTGGTGTGTGTGTCTTACATGCATTCAACCACAGTGCACCTAAGTATATGCGTGTGTGCAATACTAATCAACAGTAACTAACCTTACACAGAGAAAGAAAGAAATAATGTTTAAAATAAATAAACTTCGTGTTTTATATATGGTAAGCCAACAAAGACATAAAGGACTTAAAAGAGGTAATAATTGAGCCTTTACCAACTTCTCATGTCAATTAACACATGTTCTGGTCTCCTCGAGGCAACAAACACCATTTTTGGTTGCTTGAGACTTAGGGAAAGGAATCATCGAGGACTTAACCTAGAGTAAGCCTGAGGGTGTGGCTCCACACCGTATAAACCCTTTTGTCTAGTACCTCCCATATATGGCTCTAAATAAATAGGTATATACCTTGTGCAAGGACGACTAACCTTCTCTTGTAGTGAGTAGGCTCTTATTTCAAGTAAGAAAGAAGTCTTTCCTTTTACTTTTATTCTCTTTGTGCCTTTTATTTATATATCTCACCATCCTGATTCTTTTAAGCTTAGTTAGTGCACGAGCTAAACAAGGTGAATGGTGTAGAGAAACTGAAGGTTGAGCTTAAGAAAGAGAAAAAGACCACCACTCTACTCGAGCCCAATTGACCGTGAAAGTTTCCAAGGCTACTCAATGGAAGAGGGAAGCCATTTACAAAGAGGAAAAGTCAGCTTAGGCTACCAATGAACTAAATGATTATTTAAGGAAGCTCAAGACATCCAAGGAAGCGGAGATGAAGGCCTTAGCCATGAGTGATATGTTTAAGCATGAGTTGGAGAAACCATGCATAAACTTGAAGAGATCAAGCATGAGTATGAGAAAATAAAGGATGACATATGCATTACAATTGAGCAACTTATTAAGAGCACCCAAATTGACTACAATATAGCCATGAAATCTTTCAAGGAGAAGGCTAAGAAGAAGAAGCTTGGAAAATAATACTATGAGACTTTGAACATTCCAATTACACCACCAAGTTCACCTACTCACACTCAAATGGATGATGAAGAGTTTGAGGAAACTAAAGATGAAGTCAAGGTAGAAGATGCAACTTTGAACATTCCAATCACACCACTAGGTTCACCTATTCACACTCAAATGGATGATGAAGAGTTTGAGGAAACTAAAGATGAAGTTGAGGTAGAAGATGCAACCAATGATCCTGGGAATGTTTGAATTTTGTAATAGGTTCAAACTCATTATTTTTGTAAAGCTCGACCTTCTTTTGTAAGCTTGACCTCCTCATTTTATCATAGATCTGAGCTTTTCTTATAAGCATGATCTTATTGCATTTGATCTTTTTTCATACACTTCATAATTTAGGACATTGAATTCTTCACTTTATTTATGCAATTATACATATATATATATATATATATATATAAGTTTGTAAATATAGCAAACATTTATTGATGTTGACCTATTTATTATATTTTGGACATTTGTCCATTTAGTCATCCCAATGCTTGCCCTATATAAGGCAATGTGCTTACTTGTTGAAGCATATAGGTAAAGAGAGCTTTAGTTGCTTTTAAAGATTTGGAGCACCACCTTAATCTTTTGTCCTTTAAATTCATAGCTACTAATTGAGCTAAAGGCATTAATCATGCTTTATGAAACAAAAGAATGCCAAGCTTGCCTCAAAAGTGGCCAAGTTAAGGAGCAAATTGGATCTCATTAAGGACAAGGCTTCACTTTATGATTAGCTCAAGTGTGAGATCGATCTTCACAAAGAGGAATTATTCCAAATACGAGCACACAAAAGGAAAACCATGTTAAAGATGACTATACTGGTTGATGGTGAGGCACATTAAGCCAGATCTTACCTTAAGCGAGGTGATGATGTGTTCCTCGAAGTTATGAATGTTGTCAAAGAATTAGAAAAATTAGGCACAACTTTGAACATATTCTGGCATAAGTAGGGATGAAATATACATAAAAGTGAGCAAGATTTAGGCCAAGATTTTTCCTTTTATGAAGGACGAGACAAAGGATCATGACTCTGGTCATGTGGCCAAAAGTCTGAAGGGTTTTTGAAAAAAACAAACCTTGTCCTCGAGCTTATCTTCTCCTTTATTTTTAATAATGCAATTTTTGAATTTGTAAGCTCGATCTATGAATAAATGTGTGTTCAAATGAATTGTTATCATTACTTTTCCAAGGAATTCTACCTAATTCCTAATCGAGGTGATAAGTTAGCGACTTAAACACTAGACTGGCTTTGTTACTGGAGCTAGAGACACTAGTTTCCTAGGACCAAGCTATTCCTTAAGCATTCTACCTTGTTTTTGACCAAGGTAATCAACTCATATTTCGAAGATCTTTTATACTAGAGTATTCTATGTGGTTCTTGATAGAGGTAATTAGCTTGTGGCTTAAACATTGGGTTGGCTTGGTTACTGGAGCTAGAGATATCATCTTCCTAGGACCAAGCTCTTGCCCAAGCATTCTACCTGTTTCCTAACCAAGGTGATCAGCTCATATTTTGATGATCTTTGATGCCAGACTTTGTGGCTTAAACGTTAAGCTAGCTTGGTTCCTAGAGTTAGAGATACCAAGCTCTTACTTAAGCATTCTTCCTTGTTCCTAATTGAGGTAATCAACTCATGACTTAAATATTAAGCTGGCTTGGTTATTGAAGCTGGATATACCAGCTTTCTAGGAGCAAGCTCTTTCCTGAGCACTCTACCTGGTTATTGATTGAGGTGTTCAACTTATATATTGATTATCTTTGGTGCCAGAGCATTCTACGTAGTTCTATACTGAGGTGATTAGTTCGTGGCTTAATCATTGGCTAGACTTTTCCATTTGTTACAAAATCCATTTTATATAAGATAAAGGTATTAATATATTACATATTAAAAACTATACTTTTTTAAGTATCAAGAAATCCAACTCATGTCTTCCTTTACACCAAGAAATCCAACTATCCTTTAGGATGTAAGCTTCGTATGGTGTCATCTTCTTAACTTGGTATGGTCCCTCCCAGTTTGCACCTAAATTTCTTACCATCTATTCTTGTTAGGAAAAGCTCTTCTAAGAACCCAATCTTCTATAGAGAATGACTTGAATTATATGGCTTTCTTATAGCAATATATCATACTTATCTTTTGTTCCATTATTCTTCTTAAGGCATCATCCTTTTTTTCTTCTACTAGTTCCAAATCAACTACTCTCTACGTAGTGTTGTGGCCTTCGATTAAGATAGACCTCATGGTGGGTACTCTAATCTCTGTAGGGATTACAGCTTCCATCTCGTACATTATAGAAAAATATGTTTCATTAGTTATACCTCAAGGGATAGTTCTAATGGTCCATAGGATGCCAGGCAACTCATCCACCCATTTTTCTTTGGCTATCTCCAACTTATTTTTCAATAAGTTTAATATCAACTTGTTTGAAGACTCTATATGACCATATTCTTGAGGATAGTACATAATTGAATAACATAGTTTAATATTGTACTTGGAGGTAAATTCTTTGATATTACAACCTATAAATTATCTCCCAGTATTAATGACAAGTTCCTTAGGCAAACTAAGGTGACATATTATGTTTTCCCATATGAATCAAATTACCTTCTTTTCCTTATTCTTTCTAAAGATTGAACCTTAATCCATTTTGTAAATTAATCAGTGATGCCTAATAAAAACTTATTTTGACCCACTCCTTGTGGCAAAAGTCTCACTATATCAAGTCCTTATTTGTAGAATGGCCATGGGATAATGACACTTGTCATATGTGCTGATGGTACATGGAACAATGGAGAAAATCTTTGAAATTTGTCACATGCCTAGGTGTTCCCTACATAATATGCTAACATCTTTACCCAGTAATAATCTTATCTCATGATCCTTTGGATAGCTTATCATCTTATATCATGTATTGTCTAGCATTTGACTTGATTTCTTTTACCTTTTTCTTATCTTTAAGTAGACTCTTATCTTTGAGGAAATGAAAAAAATAATATGAACCATATACTAGAGACTTTACAAATATTTCCAACCATTTTTTATACTTCTTATACTAAACTCAACAAGAACGATTACTCTGATTGTCCTATTGTTGTTAGCTTCACACACAGTAGCTAGGGTAGCCAAGGCACCAACATCGCTATTCTAATTTCTTAGTATTTTCTTCATCTCAACATTAGCAAAATTTGACCATTTTTTAATCGTTCTAAGCACCTTCATATTTTACTATCCTTGGCTTCGAATGTGCCCGTATATTGGTTAACAACTAACCATGAATCGTTATATAACACAATATTATTTGCTCCGAGCTTTGTCAAGGTCACGACCACAAAGATGGCTACTTTATATTCTACAACCTTGTTGGTTACTTAAAAGTCAATCCTTATAAAATATTCAAATTAATTGTCATCATGATCGAGTATGAAAACCCTTAACCTTGCTCCTTTGAAATTATGAGTACCATCCACGAACACCTGCCATATTTGGGCTTTCTTTACTTACATATTAAAAACATCCAATGTGACTTCATTATCAATAACTTTAGAAGAATAGTTAAATTTGGTGATCAAATCTACCAAGGCCTAGGCTTTTACAAAAGATCTGGGTATGAACCTGATATCATACTATCCCAGTTCAATTATGATATGTGTAAACTTCCTTACAACTAGGGGTGTGCAAAAAATCCGATCAATCTGATCTGATCCATTGATTTTTCATCTGATCCGATCCAATCCGATGGTCGGATAGGATGGAGATTTTTTCCATCCGTTAAGTGCGGATCGGATGGTGGATTTCACTACGATTCATCCGATCTGATCCGATCGAAATTAATTATATGTATATATTTAATTAATATATATTTATTAAATTAAATATATATATATAATTAATATATATTTATTTGATTTTTTAATGTTTTTTTAAGTCAAATAATTTTATGTTATGATTTATGTAAAAATTTAAAAAATTTATTTAAAAATACAAAAAAATAGAGTTAATTAAATTTATTGGTCGGATTGATCGGATTGATCGGATGTCATCCGAATAATTTACGGATCGGATTGAGCGGATGTAAGAGGTGATCGAATCAGATGCGGATTAGGATGTTTCAATCCGAATGGATGGTCGGATCAGATGACAGAAAAATCAACGGTTTCGATCCGATGAACAGCCCTACTTACAACCTCTAGCTTCTTTAACACAATTTTCAAAGGATGTGAGGTGGGTACTAATATTTTGTGTGAGCCAAAGTAGTGTTGTAGCTTTCATGCTTCCATTTTTAAGTTGAAGGCTAGCTTTTCAATTGTAGGGAATCTACCCTATGCACTACTCAGGATTTGCCTAATGTAATAGATAAGGTGTTAAACGTTGCTCCTTTCTGTGAGGAGTACTACATTTGATGCTTAGGGAAGGATATCCAAGTACAAGTATAAAGTCTCTCCTGGAATGGGGTTGACCAAGACAGGAGGTATGCCCAAATATTTTTTGATTCCTTAAAAAGCTATGTTAGTGTCCTTGCTCCAGAATATTGATATGTTCTTTCTTTATAACTTGAAGAATAATACACGTTTGTTGGTGCACTTAGAAATAAGCCAGTTAAGTGCTACAATTCTCCCATTTAGTTGTTAGATTCCTTTCAAGTCATTGTGTGGCTTTATATTGACTAAGGCCTAGATCTACCAGAATTTGCTTTGATCCCATAGGATTAGATGAGATATCCCAAGAACTTCCTTAAGGTAATGCCAAAAACACACTTTATAGGATTAATTTGCATTCCATACTTCCTGATGATCTCAAACACTTTTTTTAGATCTTTAATACAGTCAACAAGATGCACGAATTTAATCACCATATCATCTTCATATGCCTCCATATTTTTCTCCAATTAATCTTTGAACATTTTATTGACCAAATGTCGATAAATAGCTTCAACATTCTTCAACCCAAAAGGCATTTGGGTGTGATAGAAAGTACCTTCTTCTATAATGAAAGATATTTTGTCCTCATCTTTGGATGCATTATGATATAATGATAACTGGAATAAGCATCAAGAAAAGTCATCAAATTAAATCCGACAATGGCATAAACTAATTGATCAATACTTGGTATGGGAAAACATTCTTTTGGATAGACATCATTTAAGTCAGTGAATGCCACACACACTCGAAGCGACTTACATGCTTTCTTTACCAACACAACATTAGATAACCATATTAAATAATCTACCTCTTTGACAATATTTGTTTCTTTAAGTGTAGCCACCTAAATCTTGATCAACCCCATCTGTATCAATTGAACCAACTAGGCACCCTTTGCTTAGGCATAACTATGATGATCCACTATGTGGTTACTACTTTGGGATTACTTCTTTCATAGTAACATTTTACAACTTTTAGTTTTTTCCTAATCACTTCTTATTTCTTTTATACCTTCCTCAGTTGAGTATTTGATAAATTGGTGGTAAGTTGAAGGGACAACCCTCATTTTATGTATCCAAGGCCTCCCCAAAATTGCAATGTAGTGAGCATAGATATCAATCACCACGAAATTTGTCATAATAATAGAATCAGTTACCACGACTAGAAGTACCATTATTCCCACAACATATGTGGTACTACTAATTGATGCACAAAACTTGATACATAAATTTTGTATATTTATAAATAACTCACAAGTGAACGAATCACTTTGTAAAAAGCTATAAGTATACTTTTAAGGTCGATCTAAAGAAAAAATACGTGATTTTAAATAAATAATTAAAACTCTTATAAATGAAAAATAAACCTAAACATTTTGTCACAAAGTTTAGGTTTAAAATGTTTAAACAAATAACACATATAATAAAAGGATAAAGGATAGATTAGTAAACACAAATTACAAGCAGACATGAAACTAATAAATTAATGGAGGATTAATGGGACATTTAGCTAGTTGATTATGTTTGTAGAATTAATTTAGGTTAATGAAAAATAAACCAATATTATTAATTATTTCTTATATATATAAATAACACATTTAATTGGGTCATTATTCTTTATTAATTAAGTCACTTAACACTTTCGATCGAATCATCAATTAATTTAATTACATTATGCATATTTTCAAAGAAATAAACAAGTCTTTTAAATTGTCGTCGTCAATGAGGCCGACAATTTAAACTCGTATTTAAGTTGTCTAAAGTAGATTTTAGATTCATGTATATGAAACCTAATTTTTAAAATTTAAATATATTACGAAAAATATGTTCTCAATATATTTTTCAATAATAAATCTTGGAAAAAATATTTGAATTAGAATATAATTATAAATTAGATCTAAATTCATTTATCTAAAATATTATTTTCATATTTTAAGTTTATTATAAAAAATATGTCATCAATATTTTTTTTATTAATAAAATAGAAAATAATATGTGTTTAATTATTATTAAGAATATTCCCGCAAATAATTTACATAACCATATCAATATAACTAAAATCTCATTATCACAATTAGTTAAACATGTTAAAAATAATAAGTTATCAATAAATAATTTATAATAAATTTAAGAAATACAATATTGTTTACTAAAATAAATAGGATTATAGAATAGATTTATATCCAAAAGATAGATGAATAGGTATGCACTACTCCATAGAAGAGTTATTAACCTTCACAATATTACCTAGATTTTAGTAATCGTCTGATCTAGAATAACTTCCTAATGCCTCTTATTTGTGATTATCTAATCTAAACTATTTATAAATTAAACATAAAATTTTTAACTTTAAAAACTTGAGAGAAATTTTGAAAAACTATTAAATAAAAGTTATAAGCGGAAAGAAGAACTTAATTGTTGTAGGATAATTACTAAGGGATTGAGGGGTTCTATTTATAAGTTCAAAAAATGCCAAGAAAAGAAGAAATTGTGGACCCTGAGGGAGATTTTAATGGACACTATGGCACACTTTTAACACTATTGCCGCATACGTTGATACTATAAGCATTCAATTATGAGCTGATAAACCTACATACTCGTACACATTTTACATCACCCTACCCACGTGAAACTATATTTCTCCAACTTTTTTTGTTTTACCTATTACAAGCTTGGTTGGAACATATATAAGACTTACATATGTTATTCTTTTATTCTTCTTAATTGCAATTGAGTGCTTTCAGGTACAATTTTCAAGTGTTTATCAACACAATCACTACTACAAAATGGGTATTTAAGTCGATACGTAAAGTTGGTTTTTAGAAAAAAAACGACTTTAAATTGGTTTAAAGTCGGTTTGGTGTAGAACCGACGCTATCCACGTAGGATGTAGCGTCGGTTCCCCGTGTCAACCGACGTTATGCGTGGACGTAGCGTCGGTTCACCACATCAACCGACGCTATCCACATAGCGTAGCGTCGGTTGACATGGTGAACTGACGCTATCCACGTAACATAGCGTCGGTTGACACGTGGAATCGACGCTACACACGCGGATAAATTCTTTTCTCTTCTTTCTTCCCAGATAGAAACTATTTTCAGCGTTGCAGAACTCTAAAAAACCGAAAACCTCCTCCACTTCTCCTCCATTCTTTCTCATTTTCCGGCCACCTACGACTATCATTTCTAGCACCGGTTAGTGAGTTTTCTTCCTCTTTAACTAATCTTTTAGATCCCCTTTTATTCATATTTTTTTCTGTTATTATGTGTATAATTTTTTGTATTATATATGTAGGTTTGTATTATAACATAAGGAGAAGAATATGATGATCTTGAATAAAATAGAACAAAATCATGGTAATTTTTCTGCTATTAATTAATATTTTATTTTTCAAAGATTTGTATTATTTGAACTATTTGCTAAACTGATTTTGTTTTTTTTTTCTGCTCGAATATAGGTTTTTATTTGAGTATAATAGAAAATGAATAAATTAAAAAAAAATTTAAAGTCGGTTCACCGCGTGAACCGAATTTAAACGTAAAGTCAGTTCATCACGTGAACCGACTTTAAACTTTAAGTCGTTTAATTTAAAGTCAGTTCAGCGTACCGACTTTAATGCCCATTTTTGTAGTAGTGAATCATTTTGAAGCCAAAAAATATCTAAAAACAACAAAACATACATGTGATACTGAAAACATAAATTTATTAAACTATTTTTGGTAGTCTCTTAGCAAGGAAAGTAAAACATAAAAAATAAAGTAGATAAAATTAAACTATCCTAAATCATTTCTGTAGATTGACATGGTTATATTTAGCATATGCAACAAACCTTTAAACCCCTATGTTTTCCTAGTGGACGAGTTTACGTCTCGTGAAGGCTTCCAGTGATGATACCCACAAACAATAAACTAAATATAAAAAGAAATAATAAAAAAATAACAAATAACAAGAAAAAACTAAAATTAACAAAGTAAAAACTAATGCAAAAAATAACAAAAAATAAAATAGCAAAATTTCTCCTGATTTAGTCCATTTTAAGTTCATAACTAAAATACAAAGCATAAGTTAAATTAACATATCAAAGAATCACATTTTATTGTAAAATTAGTTGAAAATCATAAATTTATATTCCATATCAAAAATGTATAAATATTGATTTATCCAATTGTAGTGTTAGAAATGCGAGTTTGCTTTGATTATAATCCTTACAAGTCATACTCTAAATATTACACGGATTCTATGTGTTCAAGCATGTAATCAAATTTATAAGCGAATATAATTTATGTAAAGAAATGAATTAATAGGTTTGCATATGTTTAAAGATGAAAAGACTCAAAATAGTGCGTAACATTGATCTCATGAAAGGAATTAAATGAAAATTTTATAAATAAATCACATACTATTTTCATACATCAATCAAAATAGTGCGTAACATTTTGAAGTGGAGCACATGAGTCTCAGGATCTTTAATTACTTGATAATCATAGCATTTAGAAGCATTGAAGTTAATGAGTGGCTCACTATGTTCTATCTCATCAGAGAAAGGAGATACACACAATTGCTCATAATCTCTATCAATATCATAATGAGATTTACCCTTGTATTTTTTTAATTTTTTTGTGACCTTGAAAATGTGTTTCCCATAACCCTCTTTCCTTAAGATATTTCTCATTATTGTATTGAGCTTCATCTTGGTCAAACTAAGTTGGTTGTATTTTAGCTCAAACATTTTGATGTATGACCCCTTTTACTAGATCTTCCACCCTAACATTCCTATTTCTTCTTGGTATCAACTCAACCTCTCAATTAAGTCTATGACTCAACCTACTTATTAGAGTAGCTTTTGCTCAAGCACGTAGTGCTCTATTTTCTTGTCTCATTTCCTCGAGTTCTCTTTCGGGCTTGAGAAGTTGTTGTACAAAGTCGATGTGAGGATTGACTTCTTCTTAGATAGCTTTAATTTTTCATCAAATCGTGTACCAACCATGATGTAGATCATTGGTAAAAACATGGGATCATATGTTATTTTTTTAGGATTTTTTTCTTAAAACTTGAGGTGAATCTTGAGAAGTACGGGTTAAGAAATTAAAAACTCGACCTTTAATCTTGAACCCATAATAAGTGTTAAAATATTGAGGATGATGTGATTTGAATACTATGTCTCATGATTTGAATAAAGATCGAACAACAGGCTATACCTTATGCTCAAACAAATATTTTCCTAAAAAATATATTATATAAAAAGACTTAAAATCTTAAATATATTATAATTTCATTAGAAAATAATTAACGATTATTATTAATATATATATATATATATAATTAATTTTTATTAAATTAAGAGAAATTTACTAACTAAAAATAATAATTATAATTAATTATGAAAATCAATAACTAAAAGTAAATAATTAATTAGATTTGTTTGTATGTATTTGAATATTCTAATTTTATACGAAGCAATTTCAAACATATATTTGATAAATAAATAAATAGAAAAAGTATTATAGAATTTTTTTTATATTAGATCATTTATGTCATTTAATTTCTTAGATTATAAACGGTGTAATTTAGTCTTTTAATTTTATAAAATTAGTCAATTAAAGATAAATTATATTATTTTAACAATTTTTTAATTAAAATATTATTAATTTTATATCAAGTAATTAAACGCGATTAAAATACGAGTTTTTAACAATGACAAAGTCTCAATTAATAAGAAAATATTCATAAAATATTCATTTTTTAATATTTGTTAGTTATCACTATTTTATTTTAATATTTTATTAATTTTTAATTTTTATTAAAAAATAAAATATATATTTAAATAATTTTTTGTTTGAACTTTATTATTGTTTATTTTAAAAAAATATTTCATATTAAATTTTATTTTTATCCTTATATAATTATATTTTAAATTAAAAAATATTAAAATAATATATTTTATCCTTAATTTACAAAGTTAAAAAATTAAATAATATCATTTTTAATCTTAAAAATTAATCGACATAAATAACTTAATTTAAAAAAAATTTCCGATAATTCACCCAAGTAAATATTAATATATAGACACAAAATGCAATAAATAAAACTCCATTATTTGTGATTTAATTCTACTAAATAATGAGAGGTTATATTTTTATATTTTTAAACATCCAAATTTTAATTAAATATTGAATATGGATTTTAATATGTAAATTTATATGTATTTAATTAAAAAATAAAATTTATAGATGAAAATATAACAAATAAAATATTGGTCATAGACAGAATCTTAAAAAATTGAGAAATATAGAATATATGCAAAAATAAATATAAGTTGTAATTTCCTTGACTTGGACAAAATATTTAGCTCATGTCCTTGCTACTGTATCCAAAAGGAATAGATTCGGTGGAATAATTTATTATATGTATTATTGCATCCCCGAGAATTAGGAACTTTTCTTTCACAGGTTAGTGGAATCTTTATCTTCAAATCCTAATTCATTTATTTGTACCTCTTAAAAAGGAATAACTGTAATTTTAACACTTTTTAGCCATATTTATTATTTTTAATATTTATTTACAATATATTTAATTTAAAAAATAAAATATTAATATAATTTTTACTCTATTATATTATTTAAAATACTTACATTAATTTTATTTTTATCTATCAGCACATTTTTTAAATAAAAAAAAATTCAATTCAATTATTTTAAATATTATATGTTTTATTACTAAAAATATATTTTTTATATAATTATATATATATAAAAAATAATATTAATACAGGTTAAACTAATCGATATAACATCAAGGTATATCAAACTATATTGAGACACAAAAATAACTTTCAATTATAATTATTGTTACAAATGTACTACTACATCATTTTTTTGTGTTTAAGTTATATTTTTGATAATAAATTTGTACAATTAATAAAAAATTTGTACCACTAATAAGAAATTTAATAATAAATTTGTATCAATACTAACAAGTTTGTTGGTGGATTTATCACAACATAAGTATATTTGTACTACTAATTATACGTAAATGTTATTTTTATCACTCGATAATATTACATAATATGTTTGTAACTTTCACGATAATTCGATAATATATTTATTAGTTTATTATATTAGTATATTTTTAGTTTTGGTTAAATATAATTTCATTATTGTAATATCCATTATCACCTTACGTCTTATTTAAAAAAAAATATTTTTTTACGGATAACTGAAATTAAAATTATTATCTCTACTGATATTTCAAAAGCAAAAAGTTTAACTTACATTTTCTTAATTCTTGTTTTTTAGATAAATGCATTCATTTAATTATATTAGTTATAACAATTTAATTTGTTAGTTTAGTTCCTTTTATTTTAAGAAGTGCCAATAATCATTATTGTCTATGATTAAATAAAATATATAAAAATTGATATCTCAATAATAATTAAAAAATATGAGAAAATAAAAAATTGATAATTTGTCATTATATTGTCAATTTTTCAAAATAAAAATAATAAACTACTAAAAAGAAAGAAAGATAAATAACCAAAAATAATACCCCATAACATTAAATATGGTCTAATTCGACAATGTTTAGTAATGATCAGGTTTAAATAACCGTAGTTCAATTTTAAAAATGTCTAATTGAAGGATGTTCGATATGAAATAATATATCATATTTTTTTAATAGTAAAAATGTATAAACTGAATATAATGTGTGTTATTTTTTTGTTATAAGTTTTAAAGATATTTTTAATTATTTTCTTAAAAATAAAGAAAAAATAACAAAATAGTACTTTTCGGACTTATAATTTTAAAAAATAACACCATTTTATTTCAATCTCATATATTTTTATTATAAAAATATCCAATATATTATTTTATATTAAACGTTCTTTAAATTAAAATGTGGTCATTTAGATGCGTTTAATGTTGAATGTTGTTAAACTGGATTCCGTTCAATATTATTAAGGTATTATTTTTATAATTATAAACTTTAAAGATATTATTTTTTATAATTTTTTTAAAATAACAACTTACATGGTTGTAATTAAAATATAGATTTCTAATTTTTTTATATAATTAAATAGATTATACGTGGTTGATGCATAAGTTTGAAAGCTTGTATAAGATATTGATACATAATATACAATGAAGGTATCTGTTAAGAAAATAAATCCCACATCGGCTAAGGAACTAGTAGAAAGGTTGGTTATAAGCCTAAATAGTTCTCACCCTTATAAGTGAGTTTTCAAGGGATGAGTATCTAACTTGGTCTCAGAGCAAGACCTGACAATGAAGGAGCCACCACTGAAACCTCCACCCATCGTAGCCTTAAGATCACCATCGTTCGTCGACACAATCGATGTGAGGGAGAGTGTTAAGGAAATAAGTCTCACATCGACCAAGGAACCAGTAAAACGACTGGTTATATGCTTGGATAATTCTCACTCTTAAAAGCACGTTTTCAAGGAATGAGTTAAGCTTAGGTTTCTAACTTGGTATTAGAGCAGAACTTGAAGGTGAGAGAGCCATTGAAACCTCCACTTATGGCAACCATAAGATCATCATCGTCCGTCGACATAATCAATGTGAAGAAGAGTGTTAAGAAAATAAGTCTTATATCGACCAAAAAACTCACAAAAGAATTCGTTATAAGTCTAGGTAATCCTCATCCTTGTAAGCGTATTTTTAAAGGATGAGTTAAGTTTGAATTTATAAACATATAGAGAAATTGTAAGGTAGAAGTATAAATTAACCTTGGCATATTGTTTACAACTATTAACAGTTTACATACCGTCGTTCTACTTATAAAAATTAGCGTGCTATTGATTAATTTTAAAATATTGTTTAACATTATTAAATTGAGTACCAATTAATCTAATAAGTATATTTGATAAGTAAAATAAGAATATTAAAACAATAATATTGGAATTGTTTTGTTAAATATTAATTATATATAGGTAATTGAGAGAAATTGGATACCCGAGTGCCTGAGAAGGTTATAAGAGAAAGAAAGGGAGAAAGTGTTTTGTTTTTGTTTTTTTAAAAGGAAAGTAAGTAAGCTTTGACCATAGTCAAAAAGATTTTAAATGATTGGAAGTTTAAATCTCCTTTAATCTTTAAAATATTTTATTTTAAATTTTTAACCATTTTTTTGTATTAATATACTATTAATTTACTCACATATCTCTTAATTAAAAAATTATCTTTCATCTCTTTGATTTTAAGAAGAAGATGAGGATGACGATGATGACGGTGGTGGAAAGACGACAATGTTGTTGTTGAAAACGTAAATAGTAGATAAATAAATTTAATTATGAATAATTGATTGATTATGAAATATTTATGGTATATTTTAATCAAAATTATTCTTAATTTTTTTTTTGAGAATTATTGTATGAACGGACTAAAACAAATACTAAAATGAAAAAAAAACAAAATAAATAAAGAAAATTCAATAATATTTCTTAGTAAATCAATTAATATAATTACCGACTAATCTTGTCTTTGATGTATTTAAAAAATTAAATTTTATATTCTTTTACATATTTTAGTTTTATTTCGTCGAAGAAGAAAGAATACAGGAATTTTAAAGCAACGAAACCACGTAAAATACATGACATAATAGGCAAGAAGATACCGCGCAGAGTCAATGAGCTTAGCGGGAAGCACGTTTTAAGTTCAAAACGCAGTCAGTTATTTTGCAACATAACGTCTCAAACCTTAACAACGCTCCTCATTTCCCGGGAAATAATCTCTCTCAACCCTCTTCCTTGACCAAAACAATGTCGATTGAGCCTCCATGAGGATGCTACTAACCTCTCCTAACCTTAAGCTAAAGCCAACCATGTCCAACCCAGACCAGCCTTCTTCACCTCTCGGTCACCACCACCGAGCCTCCGATCATCCTCCGACGATATCCTCTCCCAAACAACCCTTTTGCTCCCGAGCTAGGCTCCTCAAGATCCCTCCTATTGCATTTCGCGGAATTTCCGAGGATGATAACGACGATGAGGATGACGATGACAAAGCTTCAAAGTTTAAAGACAAATATCGAGATGACATTGGTGAAGAAGAAGATGATGACTCGCCGCCTCTTATTATGGCATCCAACCTCGGGTTGAATCACATTCGGACTCGATCTTCTTTGTCTCCTCTTCCGTTATCTACGCCCGCAACTGCTCCTGTCAACTATGGTAGTGATTCCTCCAAGTTTAAGACCACCGTTGAATCTAGACCCAAACCTAAGTTCTCGGATGAAGGTGCATCGGCTATTATATAACTTTTCGATGTCTTGTTGTTCTTAAAATTTGATTATGATATTTAGCGAACACGATATTCGAATTTAGTAGTATTATTATTATTAATTATCAATTTTGAACATTGAGTAAATTGAAATGCTGGAAATTATAAATATATGGTGTTCTGGATTACTCTGCTGCGAAAAAAAGTTTAGAATTCTGCCTCGGATAGTTGGATGACTTTTTTTTTGTTTTGGCAGGGAAAAGGGTCCAATGGCACTCAAAGTCTCTAAGGAACCCATCACCACGTAATCCAGTGTTGGAGGTAGCGAGCTTTCTAATGATAGAAGCCTATTTTCATTGTATATTTGTTATGTGTTGTTTTATTCTGTCAATTAGAGATAATGATGCTTCCTTATGAGTTCTAACAAATGATGAATTATTGAAATTAGGGTAATCATGCAGCTTTTGCCAAGGAAATGCAGTCACCACGGTTCCAGGCAATACTGCGTGTCACAAGTGGGCGTAAGAAGGGAGGGCCTGATATAAAGAGCTTCTCTCATGAACTCAACTCGAAAGGCGTTCGACCTTTTCCAGTTTGGAAGTTTCGTGTATTAGGGCATATGGAGGTATTTCATTTCTTTTTTCTGCTCTAGTTAAGTGTATTTTCCTTTTAGTTAAAACTGTTCATTATATTTTCCGGAAAAATGCAGGAAATTATGGTTGCTATCAAGGCAAAATTTGACAGATTGAAGGAAGAGGTTAACTCTGATTTAGGTGCATTTGCTGGTGATTTGGTGGGGTTACTTGAAAAGACATCAGAGCCTCACCCCGAATGGAAAGAGAGTTTGGAGGATTTATTGATTGTTGCCCGCCACTGTGCAAAGATGCGGCCTTCTGAATTCTGGTTTAAGTGTGAAGGTATTGTTCAAAATTTGGATGATAGGCGTCAAGAGCTAACCTTGGGGATCCTCAAACAAGCCCATACTCGTCTGTTATTCATCCTTACTCGGTGCACAAGGCTTGTGCAGTTCCAAAAAGAGAGTGGCTTTGAGGAAGAACGTATTCTGGGTCTTCATCAGCTCAGTGACCTAGGAGTTTATCCACATCAAATATTGGAAGCTGTAGAGCAGAACATATGTGGTCCACCTAGTGGGAAAGATGTGAATGAGAAGCATACGAAGAAATCACACAGGGAGGAACATGGTCATGCAGCTGATATCATTGGTCTTGACACTGCCAAAAGTCTTGATTCGTCTTCTGGCAGCTATAAGATGTCTTCTTGGAAGAAACTACCAGGTGTTGCTGAGAAAAAGAAGAAAAGCACAAAATCTATTGATACACAATCAAGTGAGAAATCTGATCCTATGCAGGGAAAAGATGACACTAAAAGTGGCAGCGACTACAATGTTGAATCTATGGAGACACCAGCTTGCCATCATGTACACTCAGAGGCAGCTGGAAGAGTACCAATTGAGTCTTCAGCAAACTGGAGTTATCATCCAAATGTTAATTGCGAGGGTTTGATGATATGTCGTATTTGTGAGGTTGAAATACCAACTGTACATGTAGAGGAGCATTCTCGAATATGTACAATTGCTAATAGATGTGATTTGAAGGGCTTAACTGTAAATGAAAGACTTGAAAGGGTTGCAGAAACTCTTGAAAAAATTATGGAATATTGGACTCCTAGAAGCACACCCAAAGGTAGTGATGTTCCGCGAGGAAGTTTTGATGCTGCAAGAAGATCTATATCTTGTACACATGAAGTGGTGGGTGCATTGTCACCTAAGCGAGAGAACTGCTCTTATCGATGCCCCAAAGATATGCTCACTTATACTCCCGATGCTAAGAATGTTTTACTCATTGACGATCTGAATGTTTTTCCTGATACGTCTTGTGAAGCACGTTCCACTTTGGTGCATGATTCAGCCACTAAATCCTCTTCAGAAAGAAGCTTGACGCCACGATCACCCCTATCTACACTCCGAACTAGCCAGATTGAGTTGCTGTTGAGTGGATGTCGAATAATATCAGAGCTTGAAAGTTATCAGCAGGTCTGTATAGGTTGATTATATTTTGTTTTCTCCACTTCTGCACTATGATTAAATTGTTGATATCTTCACTAGACAGCTAAACCTCTCATGAACTTCAAATCCTGTTTTGATCTGGGTCATGTAATGGCAGATACAAAAACTACTGGATGTTGCCCGTTCTGTTGCAAATATAAACAATTGCGACTATAGTGCTTTGGAGTGCATGCTTGAGAGGATAGGAGAATTAAAATATGCCATCCAGGACAGGAAGGTGGATGCTCTTATCGTCGAGACATTTGGAAGACGTATTGAGAAGTTACTACAGTAAGTAAACAAAGTTTTTGTTCAAGAGAATAAATCTTTCATCTTAAAATTCTGTTGCTAATATCCAATGCAATATTTGCATTAATCTCCAATTCATTTCTTAAGATTTGGTTGGTTACTGAATTTTCATTTGAAGTCAGTAATTTTATTTATGAATCTAAAATTACAGGGAAAAGTATGTGCATCTTTGTGGACAAATTGAAGATGAAAGAGTAGATTCATCCAATGGCATGGCTGATGAGGAGAGTTCAGTAGAAGAGGATACAGTCCGCAGTCTGCGTGCCAGCCCTATCAATGTGCATACTAAGGACCGAACATCCATAGAAGATTTTGAAATAATAAAACCAATTAGCAAGGGAGCATTTGGACGAGTGTTTCTTGCCAGAAAAAGAGCGACTGGAGACTTATTTGCTATTAAGGTAAACAAAAAGTGAAAAGCATTAGAAGGGAAAGTTAATCTTACGGCACAAATATGGATTGTTTGGTAGACTGTACAACGTGATCGTTTATCTAGTATGAATCATAAATATTTATTACAACTTTCATACTAGTTTAAAACCAACTAAACAGTGGGGATGACTTTCATCAAGTTTTAATAGGAAGCATTATTTTGATCAGTAATTTATTTTCTTTTAATTTTTCAGTGGAATGCTTTGTGAAATTTGTTTAATCCCAAGTGGATTACAAAAAACATTCTTCTTCAACAAAAGAGGAGAAAATATAGGAAAATAAACTTAAGATGGTCTCCATTTTCAACTAATTAACATGATAAAACATTTTTGCAGGTATTAAAGAAAGCTGATATGATCCGTAAAAATGCAGTTGAAAGCATTTTGGCTGAACGTAACATCCTTATATCTGTTCGCAACCCTTTTGTGGTAAGCTAACCCGAATGTATAAGCAGTTAAAAGAAATTATTGCATGTCAATTTACCTTTCTAATATATATGTGATCTAATGATGTACAGGTCCGCTTTTTCTACTCATTCACATGCAGGGAAAATCTTTATCTTGTGATGGAGTTCTTAAATGGTGGAGATCTTTACTCTTTGCTGAGAAATGTGGGCAGTTTAGATGAAGATATCGCCCGGGTATATATTGCAGAAGTTGTAAGGATCTACTAACATGCCTGTTAATTTTTTAGGTTCATTTCTCCTAACAATCTTGCAAAGAGTTTTCAAAACTTTTATAAGTAGCTTAGCTTACTTTGCATATAATATATTTTTCTTCAGGTACTTGCTTTGGAGTATCTGCATTCTGTAAATATCATTCATAGAGATTTGAAGCCAGACAACTTGGTGATTGGTCAAGATGGTCATGTCAAGGTCAATACAATATAGTTTGAACTCTTTATTGTTCCATTTGGATGCATGCATTTCATAGGGATAATTTTGGAACTTGTTAAAGCATCAACTTATTATGCGCTACCACTCTCTTGTTGATATATCTTACAAGCGTCTAATATCTTCTGGTAACAGTTGACAGATTTTGGGCTCTCCAAGGTTGGTCTAATCAACAGCACAGATGACTTCTCAGGTCCTTCAGTCAGTGTTTCTACTTTCCTTGGAGATGATGATGCAAAATCACAGCAGTCATCAAAACGAGAACAGCGCCAGAAGCATTCAGTTGCTGGCACTCCTGATTATTTGGCGCCTGAAATACTCCTTGGCATGGGACATGGTTCGTAATATTTTTGTTGATCACATCAATGATAAAATGATATTTTCTCATTTGATTGTCTTATTTTTTTCTTATCGCTTGTGAAGGTGCTGCTGCTGATTGGTGGTCTGTTGGCGTTATCCTTTATGAGCTGCTTGTTGGTGTCCCCCCCTTTAACGCTGAACATCCACAGGTAGACCGTGCGTTTATTTCCAATCTATAATACCAGCTACTACTTTCTTTTCTTTTTCGTGTATCAAGTTTGTAATTTTCTCTCCTATATTTGTCTATATATTTTATTCATAAATTGATGGCACCTTTAGTTTTCTTCCTTTTTCCCGACAATACCGTATTTCTTTTCCAGAGCAAGAGGAACTTTTCATGCTGGTATTAATAAGTGATATTCTACTCAGTAGATTTGTTTTCAGGAGCAATTGAGAGATGTGATTGTAAAACTTTTATTTTTGAAAAATATATATATATACAGATTGATCTTGTCTATCAATTATGCTCGTATTTGGCATATTTACGAAACATGTTGACATAGAATATGGGTCATACAGCTTTCAGTTAATGAAACTGTTGGAAAGAGTCAAGTTTAAACAATCAGAATAAGATTCGAGTACCTTTTCATAAAGTTAGTACTGTCAATTGGTTTTCTGCTCTTTGTTCCATTTTTAGTTATTATTTTTGGAACACAGTCTCTACCTGGCCCTTTTTTGTTCTTTTCAAGTCTTCATTACTCAATTGTTCTTATAGGACCACTAAATTAACATTTCCAATACTTTTTAAATTTTAGTACATCAATGAACTCTTCGGACCTAATACTGAGACTGGCAGCAATTTGATGCTCATATATTTTCAATATTTTAGTAGTTAACTAACTCTTTTGTTTACTTTATTGCAGCGAATTTTCAACAATATAATTAACAGGGATATATCATGGCCCAAGGTACCTGAGGAGATAAGTTATGAAGCTTACGATTTGATTAACAAGTAAGAGTTATTAGTACACATTCAGTACCATTTGTTTGGAGAAAAAGAAAGAGTTATTCATGCATGCCTAGGCATTTTCTGTATATAAATATTATCCAAAGTTTTTGCAATGCTTTTCATCTCAGTCTTTATCATGTATAGAAGCAGGTTTGTTTTATCGTATTCTATTCACTTACACTGTCAATTTGTATCTTCTTAGATTGCTGACTGAAAA
The DNA here is from genome assembly GCA_030763125.1 of Hippophae gyantsensis. NCBI lineage: Eukaryota > Viridiplantae > Streptophyta > Magnoliopsida > Rosales > Elaeagnaceae > Hippophae > Hippophae gyantsensis. The sequence goes on from CM061030.1 coordinate 28,265,689, forward strand.
TCCGGTTCAAAGGCTTGGAGCCACAGGTGCCAAGGAGGTAAGCTCTTGATCAGAATCTCTTGTTTCATTGTTATCTGACAATAACTTGGAGTGAAAAGCTGTTGACTTTCTGGCAGGTGAAGCAGCATCCCTTCTTCAGGGATATTAACTGGGGTACTCTTGAACAACAAAAGGTGATTTAAAGAATATATTGCATCTTTGAAATGATTGTTGACATCTTTACAACTCTTACAGAGTCGTTGACTGCAGGCTATGTTCATACCATCAGCAGATACACTTGACACAAGCTATTTTGAGAGCCGATACATATGGAATCCAGAAGATGAACATGTTAACGGTGGTAGTGATTTCGATGATATGACAGATACATGCAGCAGTGGTTCATATGTACACGATGAAGATGTAAGTATCATTGCCACTATACATGAACAGGGAAAATTTCCTTGGAAAAGAAGTAACAACTATTAAGGGTATATTATAGAAAAAGGGATGAGTCCGTGCTTCTCAATTTTTTCTAACATGTGACATTAACGATAGTATATCCAAGTGGAAGGGGTTATGTGAGATGTAATGATCGATCTACAGGGTTAGATGGTAAATTAAAAACTAAAATAATTATGTTCAAGGGTGATGATTATAGTTACCAATTATATCTTTTGCTTTTCTTAATTGGATAGAAATGCCCCATTGGTTATGTTACAAGATCCTTTGATTGTTTCTTGATCTTTACATTGAACTTCTGTCAATCAGGGAGATGAATGTGGTAGTTTGGCACACTTCAATCCTCCTACCCTTGCTGTGCAGTACTCTTTTAGTAATTTCTCATTTAAGGTAAGTTCTGCAAGGAAATATAATTCTATCACTAATGCCTCATACAGGGAATTTTAGTGCTGTCCTCGGGATTAAGATGCTAGCATTTAGTAATATACTTGCTGATTGAGGCGCGCACACAACACTAGCTAGTAGATGAACATTATGTTTCACGTGGAGTTTAAATTACATATGGTTGCTTATCAATCTATGATAATACGGTTCACTATGAAAATTTTCTTTTTGTGTTGTCAGAATCTATCTCAGCTGGCTTCTATAAACTATGATATGGTTGTGAAGAGCGTCATGGAATCACCAGATGCCCCTAAGCCAGCAATTCCCTGATAGCATACGTAATGACTGATTTTATAGTTTTTAGCTTGAAAAAGTTCATGAACGAAGTTCATCCTTTCTGCTAATAGCGGTAGTAGTCCTGAAATCAAGATAAGTTACCATTAAAGACGAGCCTAGTTGTTGTTACTTTTCCTCTTTGAAGATAAGGGAGGGATTTTAGATGATAGGTAGTTGATTTTTTTATCATATTTTCTATTGTAAATATAAATGTATGTAAATAGATACTTCTCTTTTAGGATTAAGAAAGAAACAAATATACAACCATCTAGTGAGCCCTTCAAATCAGTGTAGGGACAAGTTGTGTTGTTACGTGAGGCATGCCTTTCTTCTCCTTACGGCAGGATGCATGTAATTGGGAAATGACATTGGCAATTGCCATTATGTACTCTCCCTGGCTTTCTCATCTGCTTTGTATAAATCGCACGGCAATGCTTCGTCGCATTTTTCACGCATGCTCGACTTCTATTGGATTAATATACTTTCAAAATGGTAACCTCAGAATCTTTACTTTCATTTTTTTACTTCTTGATTCAAAGTAAAAAAAAATACTTTTTTTAATATATTATGCGTGATAATATGGAGGCAACATAATTAAGTTTCATCCTATAAATACTTTATCAGAATGTCTGTTGCTAAGTTTGTTGTATCCTTGGATGGCTGTGATAATTACTAAAGATAGGGTCCTTCTTAGTTTTGATTTTAATTTTCCTCTTATTTTTTTGTTCTTTATCTATGTTTGATGAATTTCAACTAGGTTTGTATGTAATTTGGTTTTGTTTAATAAGAGTTTCTTCTCTTTGGACAAAAAAGAATGTTAGTTGCTAAGACGATTTTTCCTTTTCTTCTCGTTTCAGATTTTATGATACCTTCCAAAGTGTCCCAATACACGAGTAGGAGGAACTTGATATTTTGATTTGGAAGTGGAATTAGAGAGAAATTTGCATGCCCCGAAGATATATAATTTGATACTATCTTTTTCGTGGCTGTTCATTTTAAGTAGAAATTAATGATTTGTATATAAGTGTGGTATTTACCTGGGCATATAAGTTTTACTCTTGGCTGTGACATTGAAGTAACAAAGAATTTTACGGACATGGACATGTAGTAGAATGAGTTCATTTTGAATTTTTATTTTTATAAAATTAAAAAATATATAAAAAATAAAGATAATATTAATGATTGATATTAACATGAATATACAATATGTTTTATGTGAAAGAAGAAGCAATGCACGTTACTATAAAACATTACTTTTAAAGTTATATAAAAAGATTACAATCAGTCCAATCAATTATATTGCTAATACATTGAATATATAAAAACATTAATGTGTTTGCTAATCACTTAAGGATGCAAACAAACTAATTATGTTTGCACATGTATTGTAACCAATCTAACATTTACAATTCCTTTAGCTTTCTATCAGCTATATCATTTTCATGTTGGTTTATTGTGCACTTGTCCATGTTACTGTTCATTGCTTTAGCAGATTGGTTGTCATTACATGGCATATACTTAGTATCTCTCCTCAAATTCAATGGCAAGTATATGACACTGAGTTTACCATGATGAAATGAAAATTGCTTAATGGATAAGGGTTTTGTGAGAAGTTGTTGTGTTGATGGAATGTGTTAAAACCAATAATTAATGAGCAACAACTTTATCCCGAACAAAGTGGAGATCAAGTTTCTTAGAATGACAAACTAGGTTAGTTGCTAATTAAACATTGCTCAAGTTATCACACCAAATGATTGGAGGACTTGATGGCAATATCTTGATCTTTTGAAGTAAAGAACTAAGGCAAAAAAATTCAAGGTTATATCAACTAGGTAATTTATTTTATCCAATTGTCCACTAGGTAATTTCTTTACCCTGAAGATCTAACGATTTATTATGATCTTTCTATCAGTTGATGTTGGAATTAAAGTCCAAGTGTCATTGTTGACCAATACATCAAATTCAAGTTGCATATATGCTTTTGATAGTGGATCAGCTAGTGCATGTTTTATTAACGTAGGTTCAAGCATAAAATGATAGACCAAATAGCAAGATAAGTTTTAGGTTTATGGGTTCCTATCTTAAAACATATGAGTATGTGATGTGAGTTTGAAGTAAAAGAACTTGCTTTTGTAACATTATTAGTGAAAATTTATGCATTGAAAGGAAGCTAGGAAATATCAATATAAATATGTTCAAAGATAACAATATGTGAAGTATTATGTTGTAAAAGAGGTATGAAAATATCATCAATGGTAACTCAATGAACAGATGGTATTTGTGACAATATAGTAAAAGATGAAAGAGCAAAAAATATGACAAAAGTAGGTGCATGTTGTAATAGTGATATAAGACGAGATTGATCAACAAGAGTCTAAGGTAAAATGGAAGGAAGTACTTTATTAACATGATTAAAAGAAACATTGAAAGAAAAAAAGGAGTAATTAGCTTACCAGAATGAGTAATAGGCAAAAATCTTCATTGATGCACTTTTTTGGATTGAGGATGAGCTTGGTCTGAAAAGCTGAAAAAGAAAAGTATTCCTCATCAAATGTCACATTCTTACTCATATAAAGCCTTCCATCAAAAGGAAAACATTGTAGCTTTGTGCCTAAGGCTATAGCCTAAAAACGTGTAAGAAATAGAATGAAGATGTAATTTGGTGTTATTATAGGATCTTAGACAAGAAAAATACAAACAATCAAAGACCTTTAAGGCATAATAATCAGGTTTTTAAGAGAAGAAATTAAGTGATTTAACAAAGATGTGGGGAGTCTATTGATTAAAAAAGTACTTGTATAAAATGTCTCAATGTAATAAATTATATACATGAAAGCTTGAGAAAGCATAGCTATACAAAGATCAATAATATGTATATGTTTTCTCTCAATAAGTCCATTTTATTCATGTGAGTGTAGATATGATGTTGATGTTTCATACTGACTAAAATTATAATGAAAGTGAATCCTTGGAACATTCTTTCCCAGTCAATTTGAAGTACTTTAATTTTATGACCTAATTATAACTCAACATTGGATTTGAATTGTAAAAAAGGTTTGAACAATATCTTAGATTTTAGAAAGTAAATCCAAATAAAATGACTATATTCATCAATTAAATGTACGTAATATTGATGACTATTTGTAGATGTCACAGGTAACACCCATGCGTCATAATGAATTACTTGAAGAAGAGTACTAGCATAGGTGAACCTAGGAGAAAAAAAAGCTTATAATCTTTACTAGTATCACATGCTCTACATAAGTATTATTACTAACATAAGATATACTAGATTCTAAAAGTGTTTTCTTGACAACTAGAATGGAGGCATGAACTAGTTTTGTATGCCATAGATCTAAAGAAGACTTTGAAACTGATGTAGAAAGAGCTTGGGATGATGTGTTGACAGATAAAAAGGAAGATGAAGTTTGAGGTGATACACTTGTCTCAAGTTGCTTAGTAATTGATGAATTTGATTTTGAACAGGACAAATCAAATACATAAAGCCTATTAGTATATGACTAGTGAGTAGAGTGGATATAGTTAATTGATCATTAACAAAATCAGAAAAAGAATGAAACTCAAAGAAAACTTTATTATCCAAAGAAAATTGTGAAACATTCAATAAATTTTTTTGCAATATCAATGACATATAAAATATTTTTTAAAATCAAGAATTTATTAGGTAAATGAGAAGAAGATAAAATATTGGAATCTATATGTAAAATGGGAAGATGCTTACCATTTTCCATCGTAACTTTATCAAAACTATTGTAAATTTATGTACTTATGAAGTTAGTGATATCATTAATGGCATGATATGATGCACTTGAGTCAAGGTACCACTAAGGCTTAATTGAAAATTATTATTGTGATACATTAGGAGGAAGTGAAGGGAATTAAGATAGTGTTGCATAGAGTGGATAAACCATTAGATATGACAATGATGCATTTGGAAAAATAGAAAGTAAGGTTGGTGTATAAAGTGTGGTGTTTACAATAGTTTGCTTAGCTTGAACATCTCATGACACATGTGTAGGTAGTAGCATAGAATAAGGTCCATGTACACAAGTAAGGTAAGGAATCATGTACTATGGTGGTGTAGTTGACATTGAGGTCTTCCTCTCCTTCTACCAAAACCTTTTTCACCATTTATTGACTCGAAATCTCGATGATAATATAACTTTCATCTAATCCTCTCAAAATTATTATGGTTTTTTATTCCTCACTCAACCCATATTCAACTGATTCAAGCTTATCAGTAAGTAATTTTATTTTCAACATATAGTCTAAGACAATGAGATTACCTTTTCTTAAGCTTTGTAATTCCTCTCGAACTTGAAAGGAGTTTTTGGGATCTTAATGCAATGATTTCTCCAACTTAATCCAAGCTTCCTTGTTTGTATCAAATCTATATACTTACTTTAAAAGGTCATCACTCATGCAAGACATGAGTTAGCAACCAAACACTCTTCTTGCTTCTTCTATGCTTTGAACTCTGGATTCCTTTTTTCATTTTCTTGTTCTATTGGTAAACCATTCAAGACTAACCTTTTTAATTCAAGTCTTGTGAGGATTTTTAAAATTTGATACCTCTAGATTATGTAATTATTATTATCTAATTTGATTGAAACAAATATATTATGAAATGTAATTATCTCTTTGATCAACATGATTTAAGGATTTGTTATTGAATTTTTGTTACCGTGAACCACTTTTGATGTTGATTGATCATCCATTGAAGATCAATTTTTAAGCCCAATGAACTTGGAACTCTCATTCATGAAAAAATAAAAGAAAGAATATCAAGCGAAGAAGAAGAAATGCAAGTTACTATAAAACATTACACTATAAAAATTATATGAAAAGATTACAATCCTATCAATAAATTCTATTACAAATACACTAGATATATAAAGAAGATGCTAACAAACTAATTATATTTTCACGTATACTAAAACCATATCTAATATTTATAGTTCCTTTGACTTTTTATTAGCTCATTATTTTTATGATGGTTTGTTGACACTTGTCCATATTATCATTCATTTTTTCTAATTGATTTACTATTATTAAATGATATATACTCAATAGTATGATATGTAAGTTTTAATTTTAAGAAGGATTGTTTGTATCTACTGTATTTATAGAGTAGAATAATCAATAATCAAAATGTTATTAGTCAAATTTTGATTCCATTTACATGTATATATATTAAACTTTTTTTTATACAAATACACTAAATCTTATAAAATTGAAAACATAAGTATCCAAATTTTTCAAATTTTATAAGATTAGGTACATTTTTCTCATATAGAAAGTAAAAATTGGGTATTTATGTGTTAACTAATTAAAATTAATTTTGCTATAATTCAAATAAAAATGAAGTAATAATATTACATGCATATCATCATTATCATCACCATATACACTTACAATGACAACTTTGTATATATATCATGAAAAGAATTAATTTTTTATTTTTATTTTTTATCTTTTTTATTATAATTAATTATTTATATTATGATTATTATATATTTTAATCAATTATATTATTAAAAAAATCTCAGAATTCATCTAATATATCTCATTTTAATATAGATATAAATTTTAGATTTTTAGATAGATATTGAGCAGAGTTAATGGTGAAAAAATATGACAACTCAAGGATATAATTTTTTTATTTTTTAAATAAAATATTTAATTGAAAGATATTATAACAACATGAATATTCAATTATAATAAAAATTATAAAAAATAAAAAATTATAATTTTTTAAATAATATAAATATCAAAATAAATATTTACCCATATATATATATATGTTTTAAAAATTCTCTCTCCTATAATTTACCAACAACTTTTCTAGTTGAAGTGGGGACATATTATCTTTCTTAAAGAAAAAAACGTGGGGACATATTATCCCAGATTAAATTATTTAACATTTTCTTTTAAAATACTTTTTTGCCTTTTTGTGGAGGTTATTTTATTTATTTTTAGCTGCAAAGTGGATGAAGTCGGCACTAAATATCCTATTTTTTTTTTAAATTATACCAATTAATATCATTAAAATTTATAATAAAAAATAAAATAACACATAATTTAAATTATTGTAATGAATGCAATTAATAATAACATTTTATATATTTTTTGTAAATAAATAAAAATAATTGTAACAAAATTAATATCATAAAATAAGAATCTAATAACAATGAATAAATGTAATTGATTTGAATTTAAAGTTGAATAATTTAATTAATTATAGATTAATTTTAATAACATTTAATTAAAATTAATTAAAAAAATTCATGACAAAAATATATAAGCTAAAAATTACAAATTTTATTATATGTTATAAATATTATTTTTCAAAAATTACTACAGGTATTGAAAACGGAACTGACTAATGATAGCCAAATTATTTATATGGAAGAAAAACAAATTATGGAAAATGGGAAGCGTAAACTAATAATAATATTTTGTTATAGTTAAAAGAATATTTTTTTTATGATTTAATTATTTATATAATTTTATTTTTAATTGTTTTAAAAAATTGTTTTTATATTATAAAAATATATGTATTTAAACATTTAAATATTTTTTAAGTTATAATAAATATATATATATATAAGTTAAAAATAAAACCTAATTATAAATATCATTTATGTAATATAATTAAACATTAAATATAAATCATATAATATTTCTTCTCATAATTGGGACAATTTCAAGGTGGATTTTTTAATATCGAATTTTGAAGCAATAATTCCTTTGGACTTAGTGAATAGTGAATATGTTTCAGAGCAAGCAATAATACGACTCGTGAACCAGCAAGAGTGACAAGAAGTCTGTTTTATATTTTTTTCAACTTTAGATATTTGATAAATGACTAGACATGGTGGTTGGAGCTATTGCGTGGTTGAATGAAATTTCAATTTTGATTCTTATATTTTTTTAATAATATAAAAATATATATTTTTAAATAAAAAATAAATTAATGAAATATTTAAATTATATAAAAATATTTTTTTCCCTCTCTGGCCTGCTGATGTAGTTCTTGATTTCCTTACCTACCTTATTAGTGGAATCAGGTTTTTGGTAGGACATATCTGCTTTCTAAGAGAAGGTTTTGGACCATATAATTTTTTTTATTTAAAACATTTTTTATTATAATTTAATAGTATATAAAATAATTTAATTAATTATATAATAATATTAGTAAGTATGTCATGGTTTTTGTTATTAGGTTATCAACTTTACATTAAATAAAAATTGATAATATTTTTTAAAAATTTTTAACTTCATTTAAATATATATCAATTAATGCATATAATATTATATTCTAAAAAAAATCTATTTACAATAACTTATTATATATCAATAACTTGTACTAGTTAAAATATGTTAATTAAAATTTATTAAAAATATTTTTTATAAATTTTAAAATTAATAAAAAATATATTGTAGAAATAATAATATAAGATGTTACTTTATTTTTTTATATAATCCTACCTAATCAACTATGGGTCCACACGCATTGAATGTTTGAGAAAACGAAGGTTTAAAATGTTTGAAATGACTAAATCCTCAATCTCATTTTAAGGTGAAGGACAGCTTACTAGTAGTTGTAGTCAGACTTTTTTATTTTATTTTAATAAGTAATTTTACTTTTAATTATTTTAAAAATATATATTATATAAAAAAACAGATTATAATAAAAATAACATATATATTTACTAAAAAAATTAAAATAAAATTAAGTAAATAAATAAATTTTATATGTTTCAGAAGAGTTTTTTAAAACATATCATTACGTGCTATATAACTTATTATTATAAATAAAAATTTGTACAAATTGAATTCATGATCAATGCCAAATTTTGATATCCAAACACAATTAGAGTGTCAAATGTTGAGTTTGGAGAGTTCATTTTATGTATAAAATATGTTTTCTCATTCAATCACATATTTTAATAAATTTATTTGTTAAAATTATTCTATTATATTTAAATTTGGATTAATTTTTTCTTAATAAATTTATAATTATTATAAATAATTATATTTTATTTTTTAATATTTTTGTAATTTTATTTAAACCTATTTTATACTAATCAGATATCTTATCATATTATCATCTTAATACATAAAAAAACAAAAGTAATAAGATAAGATAGACTCACAAAATGCATGTATACATTCTAACATGTATTAATAGAACATCTTATCTTAATTAATATCTCTATTTTTAGTTTCATTTATTTATTTAAATAAATTATTTATAATACAAAATTATGACCCTTCATTTAATTTAGAAAATAATTAATAATAAATTTTAATATAATCATATTTTGTATATTTAAGTTTATTCTGTGCAGCGTCTTGTATAGATATTTGGGGTCAGAACAATGAACTAATGCAGAAAAGGAATAATGAAAGATTTACATTATTAGGAGGACACAATTAAATTTGATGGTTCATTGATCATGCTCCGTTATCATAATTTCTCTGATCCAAAGACAATAAGATAATAATAAAACTTGGAAATTGAAAACTGACAAACTTTTTGCTAATAAAATTCATTTATATACATATAACAATTCACCTATTATAATATAATTAACTTTTTTATTAATAAATAATCTTATAATTACTTAATATTCACATCTATTACATAACATTATTCAATCCAAAGGAACACATTAATTAACACTAATTTAGAATCCCCATTCTCCTAATGTAAATTTCTATTTACAAATCTCATCATCGATCAACATTTTGGTTAAATTAAATTACAACTTTATTCAAACACTTTTAGTTAATTTTCCACTGGTATTATAGATCTGGTATCAATACTGGGTTCGATCAGGAAAACCAAGATCAAAGTCGTCTACTTCAAAATCCTCAAATAACAAAGTTGAGCTGATCTTCTCTGCTGATAAAGGTGTTACTCCAAAATCACTATTGGCACTGTCTATATCCAACACAAAATCCCAAGAAGTATCTTCAAGAAATGCATCGGATAATATATAATTCATCAATGGATCATCATCATCATCATTAATTCTATTAACATCTAATGGTTGAGATTGATCAATATTGCTGGAGGAGGAATATTCTTGATCATTAATATTGCTAACTTTTTTAATATTGGATCTCTCCTCTTGTCTACAATTTTCTTCCGTACTACTACTCTCCTGCTTTTCATTATTGCAATGTTCTTCATCTTCATGTGTGTAATTCAGTGGTTCATGTGTTGTTGGATCAATGCCCATTTTGATTAATTTCTTCTTTATGTATGTGTTCCAGTGATTCTTTATTTCGTTGTCTGTTCTTCCAGGTAAACTTGCAGCTATTTTCGACCATCTATGTATAAATTAATAATGCACAAATAAATTTAGTTATTACTTCATTAATTCAAAAATAATAACACTAAAATTAATTTATATTTTAATTTGATGTATGCATTATAATATAATTTGAATAAATATTTATACAATTATTTTAAAATTATATGGATTCAATACAACTTATAACTTAAAACATATAACATTACTAATTATAAATAAATACATAGAGTTCTAATAAGGTCAAACCACGTTATTAAAATTACATATCTAATTGTTTTTTTAATAATAAAAACAATATTCTTATTCTTAAAACATATGATTATAAAAATAAAATTTTTATTTTTTAATTTATATATTTTAATTATTAAAAAAATATTTAACACGTTATTTTATTTTAAATATTATTTAAATTAAATTAATGTTTAAATTTATTTAATTTAATCTCGTTTAAAAAATATAAAATAATTTTATTATATTTTTTGTTATCTTCATCGTGATAAAAGTGTATGAACAAAATTATCCTCTATTTTTTATAGAGTAAAATTATCATTATGGAAATAACTCAGATGTGGCAAGGAAATATCTGTCACCTAAAATATATAATAAGTTAATGGTTAACACAAGATGTAAAGATCAATGTGGCAATTGAAATACTTTAATTAGAAATATCAAGCAATTGAAGAATATTAATTAATTAATTTCACCTATTTCCAAGTGAGGCATGAAGATCAATAATTAGCCGCTCTTCATTTTCATTAAGGAGGCCACGCTTTAAGTCAGGGCGGAGATAATTAGTCCAACGGAGGCGGCAACTCTTGCCACAACGGCGGAGACCGGCGAGTTTAGGGAGGGCTCTCCAATTGCATTGGCCATGTTGGAGCATGAAATCAACCAATTTCTTATCCTCTTCGGCAGTCCAAGTTCCTTTCTTTACAAAAAGCTTGTCACAACATGGCTTTCTTCCCATGGTAATAATATGATGACTTGCTATATTAATATACTAGTGCTATTTTCACTCCACTCCCAAGTCCCTACAACTACTATAAAATTTTCACACAACCACCTTTATATACATGCTGGTGGACTCCCTTTTTGTGGAGAGTTCTCAAACTTTACCCAAAAAAAAAAAAATATATTAATTGTACTTACACTGTTACATTAATTATTTGTATCAATTAATTAATAATATTTTGTATTGATTTAATCATATAATATAATTGTTGTATAAATAAAATTTTATTTTTAACTCATTTCAAAGTAATAATATATATATATATATATATATTTTTTTAAAAATTAAAATTAGATAAATAATTAAATCAAATAAAAACTAATAATTTTGTATTTGAGGGACAGACATTGGATAATTGGGAATACTGGTGTTAATTATTTATGATCTGTATGTTTGGTATAGTTTTGAAAATAACATTATGATAGTAGCGTGTATTAATTTGTAACCACAAAACACTTTTTTTAATATTTATTTAAAAAATTAATATAATATTTCCTTTATTAATTTGATAATTTTTTTTATAATATTTACATTATTTTTTTATTGTTTAATGATTTAGTAATTTTTTTCATTAAAATAAAATATGTGTATATAAAAAGAAAAAAAAATAGTACTAAAAAACTTTAACTAAATAATTATATACATATATATAAATAAATATTATATTAATATTTGTTCCATTATGAACTAACAACGGCTATAAATTTGTTATAACTATATAAAAAAAAAGTAATTTTTTTCTTCTTTTTACATTTTAAATAGCGAAGCTTAAAAACAATGATGTAATGCTTGAGTTGTCCAATCGTCACAACCCAAAAACTATTTCAAATAAACTCCAAACATATGTAAAAATTAAGGACAAACTAAAATGCCTTAGGATTGTTATCTTTTTCATTGAAAATATGTGAAAGGAGCTTTCAAGTGCGCTGGTTGGAAAAGCTAAAATCTGACTTTGTCAGATCTTGAAGTGTAAAGCCAGCAACCTCATGGGTCATGGCTTTTACCATGCATTTTTTTTTATTTATATAAAAATATTAGAGAATTTTATTAATATAAAAAAAATATAATTTATTATCTTTATTGATGTAAAATAATTCATTTAATTTTTTAGAGTAAAATATGTATTATTTAAATTTTTTGTTTTAAAAAATATGTCAAAAAAATATTTAATAATTTTAAAATTATTTTATAAAAATAAATAAAATTATCAAGAATATACCATCATTTCATTATTTAATAATATTTTTAATATTATTTATTTTAAAAAATTCATTAATACTACTAAAAAAATTTATGTGATTCTTTTTTATAAGTAAAAGGATTAATAAGTAATTTTTTTAATTTAAAAAATTAAATAATACTTTTACTAATCGAAAACTTTATTAATGATAAAAAACAAACAATCTATATTAACTTTTACTTATATAGATATATCAAATAATCAAATTAAAAAATGAAACTAACCATGACTTTTACCATGCATTTTCGTTTGTTAAAATCACAATTTTCCCAAGGCACCAAGTATGAAAAATTGTACATTAATCTATAAATAATTAAAGTGATATTCATACTAATTTTATTGATTTTTATTTTAAAAATATTAAAATATTATATTTTTAATAAAAATTACTATATTTATCTTTTATCATATTAATTTAAATCATCACATTATTAATAATCGTGAATAATTTATCCGGAAATATAGTAATTAATTAGCTTTTTTTTTCTCCCTCTTTATAGTTTATACAAATTAATTAGCAGATTCCCGCGTGACATGACTTGGTCAGACGGAGAGTGAGACCCACCTGACCGAAATTAATTTTGATTCCAAAAATAAAATATTTTATGAAAAACTATTTTTTACGAATGTCTCAAATATTTTTAAAATATAAAAAATAATAATCAATTTTAATAAATATTAAAAATAATGATTAAAATAATGATATTTTTTAATATATTTTAAGAATATATTTAATTTTAAACTAAAATTTTAATTTATTTATTCATATTAAATAACCAATAATATTAAACTAATAAAATAAATAAAAATAAAAATGTTAATTTTTAGAAAAATTATAAAAAATAACATCCTAAAACTTATAAAAATAACATAACATCTCAATGGGATCTGATATTTAATATTAAGTGGATCTAAAAATTCATAGTTAAAATATTTAAAATAAAATAGTGCGTAATTTTTTTAACAATGAAAATACATAAAGTAAATATACATTGTATTATTTTTATAATTATAAATTTTAATAATATTATTTTTGTTATTTTTTCAAATTTTAATTGTTATATTATAAAACATAGAGATTAAATATATATATATACAAACAAAATTAAAAAGCATGTACCCAATATTATCAATTAAGAATATAAAATTTAATTATATTAAATAAATAAACTTGTTATTTTTTTCATCCCAAATCACATGTATAAAAATGATTACTTTTATTTTTTATTTAATTAAATTTAATGACATAAAACTCAAAAGGTAATTATAAGAAAAAACTTAATATTTTTAATTGTAATATTTATAGTACAATCAATAATACAATTACAATATTGAACTTATTATATAATATAAATAATTGAGATTAAATTTAAAAAAAATTAATATGTGTGGATTAATTGATTTTGATTAAATTATAATAAATATATTTTTAAAAAAAACTATCTAATTAATATAAATATATATTCTATATTTTTTAATGTAATAAGTAATTTTTTAATTATGTTAATCGTATTAAGAATTGAAATTCTAACTTTTTTTTATGAATTTAACTAATAATTTAATTAATTTTCTCTTGAATATTTTTAAACATTATCTGTGAGAAAGAAACTAAGAGATAAGAGTGAAGAAAGAAATTAAGAATATTAGGTTAATTTTTTAAGACCATTTTTTATTTAAATAAGATTTTATATTTTAATGTATTTTCTTTATTTGGTTTTATTTTATAATTTAATTATAAAAATATTATAAATAAGTAAATATTTTTTTTATTTTTTATTACTTTTAAAAAATATTTTAATAATTTAATAAAAAATATATATTAAAGATAATGGATAAAAAAAGTTAACACGTTATTGATGAAGATTATTTGTGACAATACATTTAACCTAGTGCTATTAGAGATATATTTTCAAATGTTAGGGTATTTGTAAAGAAAAGATGAACTCGGGGGTATGAATGGTATATTTTTGCAATTGGAGTTACTTTACTTTCATAAATTATACATATTAGTCATTTTATTTTTAAACTTGTGCACTTTTGATCATCTTATTATTATATTTGTGAATATTTTAGTTGTTTTAAGACAATTTGATAATTTTAATTACTTTATTTTTCATTTTTGAACTTTTTGAACTTTTTGATTCTTTAAATATTTACGGATTGTTATTATTAAGGTTTGATTCGATCAAAATTAAGTTTTTTTCAATAAAAAAAATTCAAAAAACTATAATTTATAAGAAATTATTAAAGTATCCAAATTTGTAATAGTAGCCGAATAAAATACATCAATTTTAAGAAAAATAACTAATATAATTAATTTATAAAAATAAAGTGACTAAAATGTCATGTAAGTCATACGTTATAGGTAAACTAACAAACATATTATTGAAATATCACGAAAGAGTCAAACATATTATTTAATTTTATTTCGTTACAAATATAATACTAAAATATCGTAAGTGTTATAAATACAACATTGAAGTATTGTATATTCTATTAAAATGATATTTTTATAATATTTTAGTGTTATGTAACCCAATAAATTTAAGTAAATGCGACTGTTAAGGTCATATATATATTCTAAAAGTAACACTTAGGTCATATACTTATTTTTGTAATAATTTAATTCTATTGTTATGAAAAAATGATTACACAATGATAAATAATTATTTTTAATTTTTTTAGTTACAATTTATTTAAGTTATAATAGTCTCTATCTAATGTAGTTGGAAAAATTAAAAATAAAAAAAATTATCTTTATCAAGTACGATCACTTTTTCATAACAATACGATTTAATTATTACAAAAATAGGTATATACCTTAAGTATCATTTTTACAATGAAAAAAATAACTTGTGGGTATTTTTCTCTAAACTCAAATAATATGTTGTAGTTTTCGTGATATTTTAATGATATATTTATTAATTTACTTATTTTATAGGTAAAATATTTGAGAATATTTTACCTATGGGGTTGTTTTATTTTTTTATCACTTACTATTTTTAAATATATATTTAAAAATATTTTTTTATACATATTTAAAAGGGATTAATATCAAAAATACCCCCAGGTTTTGAGGTATCTTTAAAAATATCCCTAAAACATAATATGAGTGAATAGTAATATTCTTAAAATAGAAGAAGAAAAAATAAACTAAGAAATAATATAAATAGAAACATAAGATATCTTAGGATATTTTTCACAATAAATGGTAATAAGTAAAAAGAAATTTGAAGAAATTCAAAAAACAAAATTAAATCTTAAAGAAGAATATGGATTTAAAGACCCATCATTCTTGTTAAGAAAATTCTTTCCCTAGGAAAAACATAATTTATTATGGTATAAGTAATAAAGAAATGAGTATTAAGATTACACATGTAAAATGAAGGTATAATATATTATTAATTGATAAAGAAACTATGTTAAACAAGCTATCTAAAATTTCTCATAAAGATGAAGAAAAAATTAGATATATCCATTTAGGAGGAATTCAAATATTAATAAAAGCTCATTTCAGAAAATGAATAGATGCACCAATAAAAATAACATTACTAGATAACAGAATAATAAATAAGAAAGATATCTTATTAGAAATGATTCATGGTAACTTAGGATATAAAAAGTTAAAATTTACAACATATCCTAGCTTTGCTATTAATATCCATGATAAAAACCTAAATCAAGTATTAAGTCTAGTTTATGAATTTGAAAGAGGAGAATTAATGAAAGAAGAAAATCATTCATTTTCAATACATTACCTGATAGCATATTCTTTAACAAATAGTCATAATAATTCAATATACAGACAAAATGAATTTATAAAAATAGACAAAACTTTTAAGGAATTTGGACAAATAATAAAATTAGAAATACTAACAGATTTTAAAATATCAGAAAAATAGTAATTAGATATCAAAGAAAAACCCTTAATAATAGGAAGAAAAAGTAATGTTGTTAGGAATAATAGTATGCCAAAGTTTACTTTCATAGACTATGAAAGAGAAAACTCTAACCAAGAATAAGTTAAAAAACTAAAAGATGAAGTCCAAATAATGAAGACATTAGTTCATGTTTGTATATTAGGAAAATAATAAGGTTTAAAGATAAAATAAAAAAATATGCATTTATAAGTAAATATAAGCATAATATATAGGCATAGCAAAAAATTAAACAATATTATTTGAAATTGTGCAACTATTAACAGAGGAAATTGATTTAGTCCAAGAATCAAACACATAATACCTACAGGAAATAATAGATGCACAAAAAGAATTATTAAAGGAAGTTATGAAATTTGGTTATAATAAACTACGACAAGATATACATAGAAAATTTTCAGAACTAAGAAAAGATGTATACAACATACATAAAAATAATGAAATTATAAGCCATATATATAATTCCTTAGAAGGACTAAGAGAAGAACTACCTAAGAGATCAGAGACCTTGGTTCCTAAAAAAGAAAAAAAAATGAAGAAAGATTTGAGAAAAAAGGTATAATTTTAATTTAATGGAATATAGAAAGACATTAGAGAGAAAACTCATGAACTCTAAAAATAAGAATATAGAAAAATTAGTTAGTTTATTAACACTAACTAATGAAGAAATAAAAGAACATTATAATGAAAAACTTTATACAAACAAAGAAGAAGATGATATGACAATAATCAATGAGATATATTCTGAACCAGAAAACATGACCCCAAAAGGTCATATAAAACTAATTTCATTACCAGTTCCTTATCAAGAAGGAACATCTGAACCACATAAGGGAGAAAGAAATAGGCAAAGAACAAAACAATATAATGCCATAGATAGAAGAAGATAATCGCATAATTATTCCACCAGAATTCAAACTCTATGATAATTATAAGTCTGATATTTTAGAGTTAGACTATATAAGAGATAGGAAGAAAGCTTTAGATGAATGGGATACTAGTATAAGTGTGCTCATACAAACCTCTCAAACTATCCTAAGAAACCCTTCAACTTGTAGGGTACTTGTAGCACATAAAATAACAGAAAATGTTAAAGTTTGGTTTTCAAATTTAATAGACCAACAACATTTTTTAATGCAAGGGAATGCTCCCACAGGAATAGAATACTTGGATAGTAATAAATGAAATATACAAAAAATTTATTGGAGAAGATAAAAGAAGAACTATCATTGAATACAGTGAAAATGAAATTAATGAAGCTAAATGACATCAAACAAATAAGGAAATTTGTAGTATGTGTTACATAGATTTTTTTATTTGTGAATATGAAATGTATTACCATAAATTACCACCCTCTATGCAAAAAAATTATAAAGAAAT
This sequence comes from Hippophae gyantsensis, assembly GCA_030763125.1. Classification (NCBI taxonomy): domain Eukaryota; kingdom Viridiplantae; phylum Streptophyta; class Magnoliopsida; order Rosales; family Elaeagnaceae; genus Hippophae; species Hippophae gyantsensis. The sequence continues at coordinate 28,283,767 of CM061030.1, forward strand.
GTTTTTCCAAAAATTATCCGAAACACTACATAAAACCTTAAGAGAAAGTTGAGAATAGAGAAATAAAGAAACTATACCAGATACTCTAGAAGGAAGAATAAGAAGCCTTAAAAGTTATATAATTATTAAATGCCAAGAAAGAAAGGAATATAAACAAATAAGAGAAAATGGTAAAATCTATTGTGATACAAAAGATTTTATATTACCAGGAAAATATGGATGTAATATAAAACTTTACAAACAAAAATATAAAAAATATAAAACATTTAAAAGATATAAATTCAGAAAACAAGATTTCTAAAAATATAAAAAGAGATTTAATAGAGAAACCTATAAGAATAGATATTTTTGAAGGAAAAGGTATAAACCTTCTAAAAACAATAATTATTGCCCTTTAAGAAAGAAAAAAATGTAGATGTTGGATCTGTAATGAAGAATGATATTATGCCAACGAATGTCAAGTAGACTTCAACATAGAAAGGAATTTCCATAGAAAGTAAAAGTCGTGGAGGAAGCTTTCAAAATAGAATTAAAACCAATCGAGGAATCTAATATAGATGATACTTATAGTATCTATCTATTGGAAGAAACCGAGGAAGAAATAACTGACTCAGAATATGAATACTTAAATTATGAGTATTTTTTATCAAAAGATGAATGATTTGTATAGTATTACAAATACAAATAGTACTTACATTAAAGTAGGACTAAAATTTAAAGGCTATGTCACTTATCATTTACATACGTATATAGATACATAAGCCAATATGTGTGTAGCTGATGAAACAAAATTGACATTAGGTTAACAATACCGATCTTAGATACTTTTGTTTTATATTTGTAAAAATCTCGCAAGTACACAAATCATTTTATAGAAAATGACAAGTATACTCCCAAGGTCGATCTAAGGAATATATGTGATTTTTAATTTATTATTCAATCTTTTAAAAATAAAATTAAATCCTAAACATCCTGTCACAATATTTTGATTTTTTTTTTGTGTTTCCTAATCTAATAACATAAAAAAATAAACATAGATATAGATATAATAATTAAGTTAATTATGCTTGTTCATATTATTTAGATTATTAAAGAGATAAGTTGATATTTATTGACTTTTTTTATATAAATACCACCTTTGGTAGGATTATATATTTTTTGTTAATTAAACAAATCAATTAGCACCTATTGGTGGGGTTGATAATTAATTTGGCTAATTAAATTAATTCATTTTTTCTAAGAGATTGAAAATAAACCATTTAAATGACACATTTGGAGGGGTTAGACATTTTAAACTTTATTCAAGGTGCCTAAATTAAACCTAAGAATTTAATTATCCGAGTACTAACTTTTAAGTTTTAAAACATTACTAAAATATGTTGTCAATACATTTTCGAATAATAATTCTCATAAAAACTTTTGAAATAGAGCTTCACTCTAACTATCGGGCGATTGTACTAATAAATAAAATGATACTACTTTAAATCAAACTGAATAATTAAACCTTAAAATATAATTTTTAGATTTAATTTTGTAATAAAAAATAATATATTTCTCCCTAACATTCTTAATATAAAATCTTGAAAAAAAAACAAAATCAATTTATTTTATAATTTTTTTTACCTATTTAATATTTCGCAAGCATAACAACATTATTATTATATCATATTTACAAATATCCAACCATGTTAAATTTAATCACAGATAAATTAAATATAAAATATAATAATAAAACATAAAAATAACTTGTAAAGAATTTATTTTAAAATTATACCTCAAAAAAATCCTTATAACTTTGATGCTAATTCTATTTTTGTAAAACCTCTAAATGGATTTATATTTTCGTTTATTGAATCAAAAACTAGAAATTTGAAAAAATATAACTAGTTCTCCTAAAAATGAGAAGAACTTTAAAACTAAAAAAACTAAGAAAGCTTTCTAGAGAGAGAAAGAGAAGAGATTTTGAGCGGTTTAAGGAATGATTTTTACAATGAGGAGAGGGTCCTTTTATAGATGAAGAAAATGATAAAAAAATAAAAAATATTTGAAAAATTGGTTTTGGATGCGTTTGGACATGTTAGCATACGTGTGAGGCAAGATTTGCGACGGGACGAGCATTGGCCCGTACGGGAGTACGCGGGACTCGACGTGACATATGAATGTAACTCAAAAACAGCTTACTGGCTCTTGATAAGGTAGACGGGACATGTGCGAGCGTGTGTTGGCTACGTGTGAGACTCTTCACGGGCGTGTGTTGGTTGGGCAATTTTGTCCATTTTTTTGACTTTTCTTCATTTTTTCTCACTTATTTGTATAATAAATGAATATTGCACTTTAAATATTGTGATGTATTGTTTCCAATATTTTTATTCGAGTCTTAAATTATTTTTGAAATAAAATATCTAAAAAACAATAAAAATAGCTATGATTCCAAAAAGACAAATTTATATAAAAATATGATAAAAGCATACAAATTTAAATCTATTTAATCAATTAAATTACATTAAATTATGGTAATTTTAGTGCTTTTTAAGCAGTCATCAGTAGCCAGTAAATATGTATTTCTAGAAGAACATTGGAAAAAAGCGCCAAAAGATTTAATTGTAAGAATTGCTAATAATACTACAATAAATCTTAATAAGATATTAAAAGATACATATATAATGATAGTCTCACATTCATACCATATATCAAAAAGAAACATAAGTTGATTTATTAATAAGAAATAATTTCATAAACCTATATCAACATTTCATATAATATTTAGATAAAATAAGTCTCACAACCCTAAAAGGAGATACCATTTATGTCTCAAAAATCAGAAAAGCTTTAGCTGTCTCAAACTATATTTTTATGCAACAACATAAAAAGCAAAAACGTGGTGAGATAGACCAGCAAAAATTTTATTTAGAAAATATTTCATTAGATATAGAAGAGAAACAAAACTCTTTTCTTAACAAAATACAGAAAGATAAAGCTCTAACAGACATTAAAAAATATTAAAAATAGTCAATTCAAAAAAACCTTTGGATCCAAAAATAAATAAATCTAAGACAATGGTCAACATAAAATTAAGAGATCCTAACAAGGTCATAAGAGTAAAACCAATGATTTACACTCCAAATTTGAAAAACAAATTCAGGAATTTCTGGAATTAAAAGTCATAATACCAAGTAATTCACCTCATCTAGTCCAGTCTTCTTAATTGAAAAAGGAGTTGAGAAAAGAAGGTGAAAAAGAGAATGGTAATAAATTTTAAAACATTAAATAAAGAAACCATTGATGATGGATACTTCATTCCAAAGAAATAAGAACTATTATCATTAATAAAACTCAAGAAATATTTCTTGAGTTTTGATTGCAAAAACAGATTTTGGTAAATAAGACTGGACGAAGAATCTCAAAAATTAACGGTATTTAGTTGTCCCTATGAACAATTCCAATGGATGGTTGTACCATTTGGACTAAAACAAGCTCCAAGTATCTTTAAAAAATATATGAAACATCTTCAAAAAATTACAAGATATTTGTTGTGTTTATATAGATAATATTTTGATTTTCAGTAATGAATTAAATAAACACTATTTGAATATTATCAATATTCTAAAAGAATGCAGAAAAGAAGGCATTATATTATCTGAAAAGAAAACAGTACTTGCGCAGCAAAAAATTAAATATTTAGGGTTGAAAATTGAAAATGAAAAACATAATCTACAACCCTATATACTAAATAATATTCAAGGTTTTTCTAGTGAATTAAAAGACAAAAATCAATTACAAAGATTTTTAGGATGCTTAACATATGCAGAAACATATATCAAGAAACTTGTAGAAATATGAAAACCTTTACAAGCAAAATTAAAAAAATCATATTTGAAAATTGACAAAAGAAGATACTCTATATATGGACAAAATAAAAGCAAATGTAAATTTTTTTCCAACTTTATATCATCCAAGGCCAGATGATAAAATGATAATTAAAACAGATGCTTTACAAGAATATTGGAGAACAGTTCTGAAAGTAAGAACATGTGACAAAGATGAATATCTTTGTAGATATACATAAGGATTTTTCCAAAGTTCAAAATTAAATTACCATAGTAATGATAAAGAATATTTAGCTCTCAAAAAAATAATTAAGAAATTTACAATATATGTTAGAAGCTCCAGATTTATTGTTAGAACAGATAACAATAATTTTGGTTATTTCTTTATAACTAATAATGCAGGTGATTACAAATAAGGAAAATTAGTCAGATGGTAACAATGATTCAACCATTATAATTTTGATGTTGAACATTTTTCAGGATATAATATTAGCTTAATAGATGCTCTTACTAGAGAATTAACATTCTAACTATTTTTTGCTTTCAAGAATAGAACATCTTGACATCAAAATCAAGATAAAGAAAAAGGAAATAAAAATCCTACATGAACAACTCGAGCTATTATACCTCAAAAAATCTCTTATGGAGCCAAAAAATAAAAGGGAAGAACTTAATTGTTAAAAATAATCTCTAAAGCCCAAAATCTCAAAAGATATATCTTCATTAAAAATTCAAACTAAATAAGGTGAAAATTCGAAAGAGAGAATTCAAAATGAAAAGGAAGAGCATAACAGTTCAAAAGAAAGAAAAATTTTTGAAACCAAAAAACTCAAATGGACAGATGAGGTAGTAAAGGAAGAATAGAGAAATATTTATGTGGTCTATAATAGCCCAAAACTATGAATCTATAACAATTGGGAAGAAGCTAATAAATCTATTCTAGGAATTAGTGGGGTAACTCATAGAGCCTTCACCAACAGAATAAAAGCTGAAGGCAGTTATGTCAACTACAAAACACTAAAAGTAATAACTCCAAAGGAGATAGTAAGAAACTATTCTGCATCATTACAACAACAACTAACAACTCTAAGCAGGTTAACAAACCTAGGAAAATAAGCAAGGCCTCTAGTGCTATTTAGAGAAGCATCTTCTCCATAAACATCAAAGATAGTAAAACATTCAGTGCTATTTAAGAAGACATCCCTTAGAAATGCTCCAATCATTGAAGATGAGAAGGACCAATATAGAAACCTTAGCAAACCACAATAGTTAAGTCTCTATAACTTGGTCAGGAAGTCTACCCAGTAACATATTGAAGATATAAAGTTCTATACCACAGACAAAAAATTTTCTACATGAAGCAAATTCAATATCTTAGAATGAACTGATCTAATATTTGTTTATAAAGCTTCTATGCAAGGTTAATAGAAAATATACATTCGGGGATTAATTTATGTATATTAAATTATTTCCCAAAAAATTTAAAAAAGCAATCAAGAACATCATAAGGAATATTAAATCAGGTAACAAGCTTGATTATCTTAGATTTTTTAGTTCATTAATGGAATAGAATGAGGAAGGACGTGTCAGTTCTTACCACTTGGTCAAGATAGGGATTTCCAACACAAATAAAGAAGTTCCCAAACCAAGGGAACTTCCAGAAAAAGAATTCAACACAGAAGAACTTTGTTTACTAAGAGGCCAAATTTACTATAAACTCAGGAAGATTGAAAATTCTATTGAGATCAAAGTAAATTATTCAACTAGTAAAGGAATCATCATTTTCCACAGCAAGATGACTCTATCAGAAGAAAATGGTGAAAAAAATTGAAATATGAAGCCAATTTTAACAGTAACAATCTAGAAATTGGTCAAGAAATAAGGAAGGTATTTTGCTTCTATGCTAGAAAGGTTATCAAATACCACATATGCATTCTCTGCATCAAAGATCGAGAAGATGAAGATGTGTCATCATCAACGTCATCAAAAGAACCTTCGACAGAAAATGACAAAAAAGAATAAAGAAGGAACTGTCAGTAGAAAATGATAAAAAAATAAAGATATAGACCTCACATCTTAGTCGACAACATATGCCAAGGAAAAAAGAATGTGGCTATCATTTAAAGCAAAAAACAGATGAATTATTAAAGTAAGGGTAAAATAATAATTCTAGTCTTGTAAATATGGATTCCTTGTGCTATAAAAGGAACCATTATGCTCATTTCAAAACACACGAACACACAAAAATCTAGAACTCTTTACTCTAAAAAACAAAAACTCTAGCATATAAATCCCTTCTTACTAGAAATTCCAAAACCAGCAATGTTATACTCATTTAAGGTTCTTAATTGACCTTAAGTTGTAGTAATTATTATCTTATGAATAAAATAGAGTTTTGTTACTCTTTCCTAGTAAGTCAAATGTTGGACACCATTTATGTATGGATACAGAAGGCTCACCATTGTCAAGAAGGCATTGAGGTTTGAGCAAAGTTGAGGCATAATAAGTGTAATAAAAAGAGATGAACAAAAGGGAAGACCGTGGTAAACCCATTAAATTCAAGTATAATAATTATAAATGTAAGCCATTTAAGAATCTTGGATGTTTAAATATTTGCTTACATTAAAGTGATAGTACTAATAAACAGGAAAATTGATATTATTTTTAATTTTAATAAACAACTAGTTCCAAAAGAAATTAAAGATAAAAATCTAAATCTATTAGAAAAATTTGATAAAGATTATCTTTATCATTTAAATGAATATTTTAAAGATGAGGATTATGAAACTTGTCTTGAAAATTTTAAGAGATTTAACACTTTGTTAGAAATCTATACAGATTATATTAATGTTATTACAAGCATCATAAACTATCATGTTTCAAGGACATTAAAAGACTATTTAATCAAAAATATGTAAGAATAGGAAAAGAGGACTTCAACAACTTAATGTTTGGATACTACTTCTTTGAAGATTATAAGTACATTATATATATACAAGAAAAACTTGTTTGTATACTACAAATAGGATAAAATAATGTGCATTCAACACATATGACTTATCAGAATAATACTCTATGAATATCGAATCATTAGTACATAAATTAGAATTATTAAATTTAACAAATTAAAGAATAATTTTAAATATTAAAAGACAATTAATAGATTCAAGATTAGAAATAAGTAATCAACATAATGAAGAACATAATAGAATCTACAATTGTAATGAATATAGAAGAAAATTAGATTTATATCAACAAATAATAAGTTTTTTACATAAATTATTGCCTTTCGTAAATAGTCAAAGACCATCAACTAGGTCAATTCAGTCAATATTAACCTTTGATTAAAAATTTATTCGATCTACACAAATTAGTATCTGAGTCAAGGAATAGTACTATGAATAGTAATAGATGAAAAATTAACACCATTAAGTATTAAGGATACCAATGATATTAACCATAAAATCTAAGAATATTTTAGATATTTTTATAAATTTTGAAGACATAAATAAAAATATGCTAAATCTCATAATCATTTAAGATATTATCCCGTTTAAAAGTATAAAAAGTTACAGGATATTTAATAATTTTGGCGACAAGACTCCAAATCAACAATAATTCGTGTTGTACTTATAAGAAAGTTAAATCGTAGATAATATTTTGATAGTGAATTAAAATGAATTTTAGGTTGAATATATGCTCAAATTTAAGTATAGATCATCTAAAATATCAAAGATAAAGATATCAAGGGTTAAAAGCGAAATATGCTCAAAATACATCCATCTATGTTTTTTGAACTATATTATAACATTCAAACTTCTAAAAATTATAGTTAAATTTGTTATTATCATTGTTTATGATTTTTTTATGTGAAGTTTTTGTAAGAAACTCAAAAAATATAGGATAGAATAGGAAATATAATCACTTATTATCATCACTAACACTTATTTTATGTGAAGTTTTTATTTTTTCCTTCACCGGAATCATTGACTGAATTATGAAATCTTTGCCATTTAGTGGATGGGTGCCTCAAATTTGTAATTCCATAATAGTAATTATATTTTAGATGTGCTAATGAGCTACAAGAACTATAAAAACAAACTTTTTTAATCAAACTATGTTTTAATATGATTTAAATCTATTTGGTATTAAATATGTAATGGACATACGACCTAATAAGTACAGGTACCCTGTTAGGGTATAGGGAGGATATAGGACTTGCTTAACAAATGGCCTGGGCCCAACGAGCTTGGTAGAGCGTACAACCCAGTCGATAAAAGTACCTCGTTACCAAACGACGAGGTCTTGGATGTCAAGACCTGGTGAAACTATGATATCCCGACGTGATCATGGTCCTCCCTCTCCATAAATGACCTGTATATAACGACTTCCCTTTATTTGTGTGTAACACTTGTAGCGATATGTTTTCTATTTAAACTAGTTTGTGTGCAATTTTACTACATATGTAACCATGTATCCAGGTCGCTTAATAGATACCATGCCACGTACGTAAGATGTCATACATATATATATATATATATCCCTTAAATGAGAAGAATAAGGGAGCTATTCATTGGTCCATATTTTCTACTTCTCTCTAAAAATCACTAGAATCCCTAACCAGAAAATTCTCTCCAAACAATTGGCACCATATATGGGAAATCAAATCTTTCTAGTCTATAGTTAGCATTTAAGACCTTTAATCTTATCCCTAGGAGAATTATCTCATGTTTTGGGGACATTTACTCCACACAAAAACGTTGGAAAAGTAAGGTGATAAGGAGAACAATGTAGATCTCGGGCAATTGGGTGATCAAGAGATGCAAAGTAGATCTCAAGTAGTTGGGCAGGGGGGTGAATTGGCTTTTAATTATGTTTGGTACCAGACCTTGTTGTCATTCCACATCTTTTCTAGCAACAAACCCATTTCTAAATAATACCAAAACTTTCTCACCAGCGATTGAAGTTTATAAGACACTAACTTGGGGAGATCCACTTGAAAATCTGAGAAAGTTATGTTGCTGGATCAATCCGGGCTGGGCCATTAGGTGGATAAGAGAATAACGAATGACGGGCTGGGGTACCTAGCCCTTGCAAAAAGGGTGAGTATTTTGAAACCATTTCCATAATTGAACTTGCTAATTGGACTACCTGGGGAGATATGGATCGTTGGGCTAAAAAAGTGAATTGCGATTAGGGTAGCTACCAATGTATACAAGACAAAATTTGGGATTATCTAACACGAACTAAGTCAAAGTGGGAACTATAGCCCAAACAAATCGTGAACAGGGACAATCTGTTGTGATGTTTAAACGAACAAGTTGCTCTATTTCGTAGCCTAGTTAACCAATGAGTTGGGGAAGTCGATTACAAGCTCGTGTTATTGGTATAGAGCGAGTAAAATTATGAATAGTGGGTTGGAGAGAAACGAACTAGGCTTCCCAACTTGGCCTAGTTTGACCCAAATAAACTGTCATGAACCTTACCTATTTGCTCTGAACTGGGTTTGCAACGTTCACTAGGTATTGTTCGTGAATTGACTGCACTTGATTTGTTTCCATAAATGAACGAGATACACTTAGTGTGAACTGTGAGTGGATTTGCTTCCAATCTGAAACTAGCTCCACCATGACCTATAAACCAGTGTGTTATGAACGACCTATAGAAACGGTCTGAGGAGATGAGTTTGTGGGTTATGTGAACTCTTGAACAAATTGGAAACAGACTGTATAAATTAGTGCAGTATGAGCGACTTGGAGATACGGGCTGAGGAGAGTTTGTGGGTTGTGTGAACTTCTAAACAAACTAGACCTAGATTGGCCCCATTCATGGAAAATGATCCGAATGAAAGTCTCAACCCAATTCATGGAAAACAACATCGTTATTTTTCTCTAGTACCAGTCTTCGAACTCTCTTTCTCAGTTATAGCAACGACATCAAGTCGCCTAACCCAAGTGAGCATAAAGTGGGTTCAACTGGATACGAGCTATAGAGATACAAGCTGGATTGGTTCACCTCGATTTGACACATATTGGGTTCGGTTGGATTGTACTTAGGAGAATTAGGCAAGCTTAGGTCGTGATTATAAGACCAAAATGAGTTGTGGCTGATGTAGGTCGCTATGGTAAGACAGACACGTCGATTGATATAGATTGAGTAAACCATGATATGGACCTTATATGAGCTGATGAATAGAGATAGATTCCCTCTTCTCTGTACGCCAAAGGGCTACCATGCCTTTTGGGCTTCACCATAAACAACCACCCCAGTAATAACCTCAATATAAGTATTTAAAACATATAGTCGAAACTCTGATATGGGTTCTGATAAGGTCAGTATAGGTGCTCAAATAATGTCATATAGAGCTCAAACTTTTGATTACTTGATGAATTCAAAGCTGATCTAGTAACTCGCCAAAGAGTATTTCTGTGATGGAATATGCTCTTTCAACATCAAATTAATACCCAGTCCATCGGATTTGAATGCTCAAGAGTGGGATTGGAACGTAGTGATACGTGGGTTGGATTCCTCAATTATTTAGTTGCTTAAAGAGGTGCTAAAAATTGAGGCCATCGGTTGTTCTTGATAAGGTTTCAATTATGATGATTGATGTATAGAGGCAGACTGAGCCTAGCTCGACCCAAGTAAGCTATCATGGATTGGGCTTAGATTGGCCTAAGTGAAAAGGCGTGATGCGTTGGCCACTACTTGCCATCATCTCGATATACTCATTATACTTTTCTGGTGAAGAACGAACTGTGTTGATGAAAAATAGACTAAAATGGGTCGATTTCTATACAAGAAGAACGAAATGTGTTTAAATGGAATGAATTGTATCCCTTGGTAAACATTCCTAAGAAGATGAACACTAGTTCAAAAACCCCAGTAATGCACCTCTCAATTGAAACCTCCTATTTATACCTCTTCTTTCAATTGACGAACTGATCGTTAGAACCAAAATGGATTTTCAAGGAGATGAAGAACCCTCTGAAACCAATAATTCCCAAGTGCCAAATGAATAGATTTTCAGCTGAAAAATAAATATTACAACTTACAAGGTCTGAAAGGGTAGACCTAAGCGTGGGTTAACCAGCAATTGGGTGCAAGCTCAAATCAGGGTCCTCCATCACTCTCTCATTATATCTGTTCGAAAGAGTGCTGATGGGCTAAGATCATATGATATTGAGAACACCATAAGGAGTTTGACTGTGGACTTGTAGTTTGAGTTTATTGCGCGAGGCATAGGCCCATAGGTTTTGGCAAAGCAAAGAGACAATTCTCATATGGAACAGAACCAGTATGTTTATTATCATATAACAAATGTTTTACATCAATTTATGGCAAACAAATCCATTTTCAGATATGGGAAGTGGTGGCTGAGTTGATCTAATGGCCTCAAACAACTCTCTCACTGCTCTATATACATCATTTTCCATCTTTGGCATATTGGGTGGTGGAACCTATAATATTTTGGGTCCTAGATGACTCTTCTCTCAACTTTTTTATGTTCTATACGCTGGGTCTTTTTTCTACTACAATCACCATCAACAACAAGGATAAAGGAGGTGCCAAAACTTATGCGCACCAAACGAGGTGAGTTTATATGATGTATGAGTTGATCATTACATGCCATTCTTTATATGATGTAGGGGCTAATATTGACGATTGAGGTAGAGCTTGGTACGCCTCAAGATATATGTGATTCATACGTCTCTACAAGGACTTATAAGAGACACACACTTACAAATTCTTCAAAGTGGTAAAGAGAAAGTCCCTTCACTCTAAAGATGACTATATCACCATAACTATAAGGATGGAGTATAACTATAAGGATGGAGTTTTCAACAAATTAAGAGAAGCTTATGCACACCAAGCGAGGTGAGTTTATAAGATGTACGAGCTGATCATTACATGCCCTTCTTTATATGATGTAGGAGTTGATCTTGGAGATCGAGGTAAAGCTTGGTGTACCTTAAGATCTGTGTGATCTGTGCGTCTTTATAAGGAATTATAAGAGATTTAACACTTGCCAAAATATGACAATATTTTGGTCTTTGAAGACTATTTAACGAGATCCATTAACAAGGTGTGACTTATAAACTTTACTTGTGTTGTTCTAATTGTATTTTGTCAAGTATAGACAGTTGGTGCCCATACTTGGGTCTTTCATAACGATTCGGTATTCATCAAGATATTACCACCAAAAACGTTTTTGTAAGGCATGATCGCTATGGATCCATTCGTGTTGGACCCTATGATCACCAAACACTTTTTATTTCTTACAAAGATGAGTTGTCATTACTTTCCCAACATTATATATAAAATATATCAAAAACTCATTTCCGTGTTGATGGATTCATCTAGTCATATTATTTATCCCATCATGACAAGAAACATTGTTGAGGAAATTATTATAAAGTGGGAACATTCACACCACATATGGCGTATACTACCAATTCATTATCCAAATATTGATGAAGTTATTATGAAGTTTGCACTGTGTTTTCTTTAGGCACGTAAGGTCAATACATGAACTCCCATGTTTCGAGTATTTAACTGAGTTTGTCAAAGTATTGACTATTTCTTCGTGCAAGAAAAATTTCGAGCGCATATGGGGTAGGGTTTTCACCCTCGCATGTCGCATATTTCATAAAATATTAAAATGATTAATTCATCAAAGTTTAGAGCGTATATGGGGTAGGTTTTTCACCATCGCATGTAGCATATCTCGTAAAATATTAAAGCGATCAATTCCTCAAAGTTTGGAGCGCATGTAGGATAGGGTTTTCACCCTCGTATGTCGCCTATCTCATGAAATTTATGATCACCCAAGTTGGAAGGAGGAATCGACTGACCCCCCCACTTATGATGCGGGATTCATCCCATGCCTCATGATTGAAAGTGGAGTCCCCTTACCCCCCACTCAGGACGTTTTATTTAATGACCCCCTAAGTTGGAAGTAGTCAAATGACCTTCTCGTTTGGGATGCGAGATACGTCTTATGCCTCATGATTGGAGGTGGATTTCCAAGACCCCCCACTTGAGATGTGAAACATGCCCGAAAGAGTACATACATGATGAGGTAGATATTCGCCTTTCCAGATCGCATATCTCGGGCACCTTATTTCATGCCCCCGAGTTGGAAAACGTCATTCGACCTTCTTGCTTAGGGGATACGTCCTATGCTTCATGATTGGAGGTGGAGTCCCCTGACCCCTCACTTGAAATGTGGGATATGTCTTATGCCTCATGATTGGAGGTGGAGTCCCCTAACCCTACCACTTGAAATACGTGATACGTCTTATGCCTCATGATTGGAGGTGGAGTCCCCTGATCCCACCACTTGAGATGTGTGATACGTCCTATGCCTCATGATTGGAGGTGGAGTCCCCAGACCCCCCACTTGAGACGCCAAATAGGCTCCAACATGGTAAAAACGCGTGCATTATTAAGTGATCAACTCACAATCTGAAATACGTCCTAAGAAAGTGACTTGAGCTCCATGAAAACCACTTTTTTTATGAAAGCACATGTGACCCCACAACTTCGGTATTAGAAGCAATATAGACATAACAATTCAAATATTTTTCATTGAGATAGAACATTTAGGTCCTTGGTTCATTGGGGTAGTTAGGATATATGAGCCATCTTTCCGCTATAAGGCGGTGCTTTACTCCTACTTGTTTGAAAAGACCATATCATGGCGTAGTGTGGTGCAGTAAAATACCTACTTCTCATGGCGTACTCCTTGGTATTGTAGGCTACAGGTCATTGGTACCACACATCGATCGAATCTTCAAGGTCGATCTTTGTATAATCCATGCTTACAAAATAAACGAGCTCATCTTAAACTTGTGAGAAACTCACTGATAGGTGACACACTATTGGAGAGTTTTAATAATAATGTGTGACCAATAAAGGCTTAGATATATGGCTTCCAATAGCAAGGCCATCGACCTTCCTTATTAAAAGGATTACTCAATTGTTCCTCTGTGATAATGGAGTGACATAGTAGCATTCGCCTAACGACTTGAGAGTTTAGACTTGAAGGCTAAGACCTTCAAGTCAAAGTAAACAATCTAGGTCAACTATGCACGCATATAAGACTAAATCAAGTAACATTTATACGACGATCATGCAACACTTAAATAGTGACTTGATTTCAGAGTTAATAATAAGACCTAAGGAGAGCTTGAAGGGTTTACCCCTTCAAACTCGGATTAATAATAAAAATACTCTTAGCAACTTGGTAACCTCACAAATAGAGGAGTTAATATAACATTTGGTATTACATAAGTATCAGGTGCATTACCCAACAACCTAGATCACATCGCCATAGGATAAACCACCTCTTTTTCCTTTTGAGACATGCTAAATAAATAAGAGGAAGAAATTACTTAATGTAAATATTGATCGTTTGAATCTTGACCTAAAAATAGAGAGTTGATTGATTCTCCCATTGACGTCATTAAATAAACAAACTAAAAACTAGACTAAGTATTTCTGTAGCAGGCTGGCACAACAAAATAATAGGAATACACTTAATAAACGAGTCAAAATTCTCTGAAAATAAATTTAACTTAAAGCATATGACAAAAGTAATTTTTTTTCACTATTTATAAAGTGAGAGCGAGAAACTGAAAGGTTTAACCAAAAAATAAAAATTAATTAAAGAAATATTATTTGTAGTTAAATAACCTCGCAACCTTAAATTATATCGTCTGAGTGGCCGTTATATACTTAGATACATTGAATCGTTTAATATGGTTTATTTAAATTAAAATCAACAATCATATATTATTCCCTTGACTTCTCAAAATTAAGAGAATATGAGAGTTAATGTTTGATATTAAATATGTAACAGACATACGATCTAATAAGTACAGGTATCCCGCTAGAGTATAGCGAGGATATATGGTTGGCTTAACAAATGGTTTGGGACCAACGAGCTTGGCAAAGCGTACAACCCAGTCGACAAAAGTACCTCTTTATCAAACAACGAGGTCTTGGATGTCAAGACCTGGTGAAACTATGATATTCTGACGTGATCATGGTCCTTCCTCTTCATAAGCGATCTGCATATAACGACCTTTCTTTATTTGTGTGTAACACTTGTAGTGATATGTTTTCTGTTTAAACTAGTGTGTGTGCAATTTTACTACATATGTAACCATGTATCCAAGTCGCTTAATACATAGCTTGCTACGTACGTAAGATATCATACATATATATACCCCTTAAATAAGAAGAATAAGAGAGCTATTCATTGGTCTATATTTTCTACTTTTCTCTAAAAATCACTAGAATTTTTAATCAGAAAATTTTCTTTAAACAAAATCTATTACTTAAAAATGAAGGTAGGATAAATAGCTAGTGAACTAAGCTTATTAATAAAGAATTAAATTAAAATTTAATTACATTGAATAATTTTTATTAATAAATTAAATTTTGTTTTTAACTGAATATGATTTTATGTTTGTATGTACGTATATATATATATATTTATTAATAAAATAAATGATTCATATCTTACTAAACGTGGAACACTTTTGATGTACGTAGTTAAGGCGATACCAATTTCGTGCGTGCCTCGCACATATTATAGTCCATTTCGTCGGCATCTCCAACTATGGATGAGTACTTCAACATATTTTCAACACTCGCCGATTAAGCAAAATAGCGCCCTACCTGTTCGACGAAATACCTCGATGAAAACGGAAATTCAGAATCAACATTAACAAGGTCAGATTGGCGGCTTTGGCTCGAATCTAAAAGAATGTGGCGGCGTTTTGGATCGCTTTACCCATTGATCTCCTCCTCAAAACCATCGATTCCCACTCAGGTTTAGCTCAAATCTCCTTCTTTCCCATCGCGGCGATGGCAATGGGTTACTCAATTATAATAGCATGCTTCCTCTTACATTCATATAATTATAATGTTGCTCGCTTCTCAGCTAGTCTTTTAATAAGAATGCTTAGGAATTAGGAGGTTAAAATGCGGCATTTTAAATACTCGCTTCCTAGATGATTTATAACTAAATTTTTGATCGTCACATTATTCAGTTTCTTGCTTCTTTATTTTCCCTCGATTACTTTGAGCAAAACTGTTACTATTCAAAATGTTTTAGATTAAGTTGAATTGACGTTGTTCCAGTGAAACTGTTAGTCCTAGTTTATTTGATCGAAGAGATGTGTACTTTTCACATCATTTACTTTGTTTAGATTCTAGACCTGATTTTTGAGATTTCGTTTTGAACATTGGATCCAGGGAGAATGCGCATTCAAGTTTTGGGAAACATATACGAGACAGATATGCACACAGGTATATTTTTGCTTCTTTGAAGTTGAATAATGAAATTCAATTTTTACAGTTGGATTCTACTCATTATTGTAAGATATGGCTCTATGTTAAAATTTTAATCAGTTTCCACTAAATTATTATGAAGTAAATGTGAGCGTATGCGTTGAAGATTGCAAAACCTGTGGCTAATTGCATTAATTTATGAAAAATGACATATCATTTGAACATATTGAGCAAGTATTCATTTTAGCAAGTTCCTTTTGTTCAATCTGATACACATTCATCCCTTCATATCCCATTTCGTTTTCTTGCATTTTTTAAATATTTGAAAGCTAGTTGTATAACTTCATCTTCATTGTCTTTCTAGCTCGTGAACACTGTAATTGAACACCAAACTTATAAGAACATGTTTGGTACGTGCTAGTTTATCTGTTACAGTCTTCACTTTTCTCTTTGTGGGTTTGATTAATTTGCATAATTTGATAGCTTGGTGAATTGTGTTCTTTTGTGATTAAGTACTTGTCTTGCAAGCTGCCTTCTAATGTGAAGACTTGACGAATTCTCTAGTTTGAATCCAATTATGGGAGGAATGACTTCTTAATTTCTTTTATTTTTGGTTGCAGGCAAAACCATTCATAACTTTTGTTTTAGGTAACAATGTCTCACTTCATTCTTTTGTTATCTTTGTTTATTTTACATTGTTATTTCAATTTGAAGCTGTGAAACAACATGCTTTGAGGTTAAACTAAGTCTATTTTATACAAAATTGTGGCTTGTTTAAGCAAAGCTTTATTACTCTGCCTTTCCCATCTAAATTTAACTGTTTAGATTAATTTTTATTTCCTTCCATTTCTTCTAGTCATTCATAAGATCAGATGACTGATTCTAGTTGTTGCCAAACCTATATTCTAAAAAAAAAAAAAAAATTGGCATCCAACATCAATTTTCTCGAGAATTCAGTGGGTGTAGTTTAACTATTTTTCTCATTGGCTTTGAAGCATTTCTAAGATGCCTATGCAATTACTATTTGCGTGGTGATTTGACTACTTTCCTTCACTCGTAGGGGGTCCTGGTAGTGGCAAAGGTACACAATGTGAAAAAATTGTTGAGACCTTTGGATTTACTCATGTGAGTGTTGGAGATCTGCTTAGAAGGGAAATAGCATCATCTAATAGTGAATATGGGTAACTATTCCCAATTCTTGTTTTTGCACATAATTTTATAGTGTATCTATTCTTATCAAGTCATCAAAGCATGAAAATACCTACTTCAGCTCAATGATACTAAATATGATCAAGGAAGGAAAAATTGTTCCCTCAGAACTGACGGTGAAACTGATCCAAAAGGAGATGAAATCAATTGACAGTCTTAAATTTCTCATTGATGGTTTTCCCAGAAACGAGGAGAACCGCATAGCATTTGAGAGAATTGTGAGTTCTCTTCTCTAGCATGAGGCTGATGGATGTGACATTTTAATTCCAAAGTTCTGTCTTATGTATAATTTTGTGACATTGGGATTTTACCAGATTTTGTTAACAAGATTAATCTTTGCAGTCATATAAAGAAATTTTAAAATAGAAAACAGAAGAGATCCTTTGAAGCTTCCAATTGGTTGATGTGGATGTATTACACATTTGTTCCCCCATCCCCTATTATGATGATACAATGCATCATTAATTTCATGCGATAACCTGATGATGTTGGGTTATTGAAGTTCTTGATGGGAATGTAACAATCTATCTCTTGTTCCAGGTTGGAGTGGAGCCAGATGTAGTGCTTTTCTTTGAGTGCCCCGAAGAGCAGATGGTGAAACGAGTGCTGAATCGCAATCAGGTTCTTGTGTACCATAGTTTTCAATATGCTTATATCAATATACTCTTTATCATCTAAAATGTGATACTTGGCTGCAGGGTAGAGTTGATGATAACATTGACACAATGATGAAACGCCTAGAAGTGTTTGAAGCATCAAATCTTCCTGTTATAAAATACTATTCAAAGAAGGGAAAGCTATATAAGGTATATTTTATGTGAATAAATAACCTTTTTGAGTTTTACATTAGGCAAGAGAAACTCTAGTGAGAAACTTTTTTTCTTCTTCCATATCACTTATATTTATTATTGCCTGTTAGTAGATTAATGCAGTGGGCACAGTAGATGAAATATTTGCCCAAGTTAGCCCTATTTTTGCTGCACCTGAGGTATGTTCATTAAAGCCATCTAAGAAACTTACTTATAGTAAAACTAATGTATGTTATCAAAGTTACTCCATGTCTATTTTGGTAGTCAGACATCATTTTTGTTTTCCTACTCTGCAGCCAGCGGTAAAATGTAAATTTATACCAATCAAAAATAGCCAGCAAGAATGAACTTTTGCTTGCGAGCAGATACGAGAGTTGATGGGTTATATCAGGAGATTCCTCCCGTGGCTTCGAAAAGTAAAAGCTTAAGCTGGGTACTGTGTATTTCCTTGTTCACTGTAATATACTTGATTGTCCATAATCTGGAAGTATTGAACATGGCTAATGAGGATGGTAAAAACATTCACTCATTTGCCACTGCAGTCTTTGCTAACCTTTTTTATTTTGGGCTTTTTGAGTGCATTGCATTACTATTGGCAACATGTTGGTTTTTCCTCCTGAAGTCTCGGTAACAAACCAAGTAAGTTGGCCTAAATGTGGTCCAACAAATTCCATCATCTTAGGGAGTGGGATTTTACTATTAACCATCCACGTTTTTAGCCCTCAAGTGCACGTTTTTGTTTTGCTCTTTGATAGACAGAGCACTTAAATTGAACACGTTTTTTTCGGTTGGTTCCTAAGCCTCTTCTCAATTTTAGAAAGTTAGTCTTTGCACAATCGTGATTAAGAGAGATTTAGAAGCATTAAATCGATAAAAACTATTAAAATTCCCCTATCAAGAGTGTGTGAAGCGTGATCAATGGTTGAAGGTTAGTTCTCAATTCCTTTTGCTTTCGTTGTGTTTACATTCAAGTTCATATGATTTCTTGAATGTTTTTGGATCGAAATATTCTAATATTTGGAATTAGAATCATTTTGAAAACACCTTTGTTTTGCTTTGTTTCATCGTTCATACTTTGCAAAATTTAGTTTTTCTTTACTCGATTTTGATGCGTATGGATATCTTCAATTATTTCAGTATTGATATTCGAATGATTCTGTGCTTTAAAATGTTGATTTAGTTGTTCTAATAATTTTAATTTGCATTTCATTGAAGAACGATACTAATAAACCTTAATTATCAAATTTGTTGATTTTGAGTTTGTTAATGAAAACTAAGATTAGCAATTATATACTTATTGGATTTCTTATGTTTTTGTGAATTAAAACGTGAAAACTATGTATAATATCATTATTCTTTGAATTTTTCCTTACGGATATACACGTTTACATCTTGTTGGAGTTTTGGAATTCATGTTTTTTTATTTTGACTTTTTTGATTCAAATTAAGATGCGATCATGAGTCATCGGGAAATTTAATTCTGTGAATTTTGATATAAAGAACATTGTTTTTCGTTGTTGGAATTGCAAGAAATGGTTGGGAATTATTCGGGTCAAAATCGGGTCGCGTGATCCGATTGGAGGTTGAAGACAAGTTGGATAACTTGTCGTTTCCGTCCATGAAGAGCAAAAAACAACTTGTCATTTTCAAGGGCCAAAAAAAAAAGAAAATTTTGAAGAATTTAATTTTTATTTTTGGTTAATTTTGATGCTGAATTAAAATTAAAATTTTAATGTGATTAATTTATTTAATGTAGATTTATTATGTGTAGAATATTTGTTATTTATTATACATGGGATATTTTTTTAAATAATTTTTTTCACATTAAAATTTATTTATGATTAATTTTTTAAATTCATTATGCTTAAATTATTTGTATGTATAAATTTTGTGATTTATTATACATATAAAATTTGGTAAAATAATTTATGTGTAATGGAATTAATTGTTAATGACTCTTTATCAATTTCATTTATGCTTATATTATTTATTATGCTTGTGTGATGTATTGTCATTTTTTATACATGCAATCTTAAGTTAGATAATATTTGTACATTTGGAATTAAATAATATTGTTTATTTTTTTATGCAATAATTGAGCATAAAAAATTAGTTAATATTTAAGTGATTTATATACTTTAATTAATTAGTGAATAATCATAATATTTTTAATTAATTAAAACTATATAATAAGGTTTATTTAGGATCACATTTTAAAAATAAATATTAATTGTGATTAATCATATTTAATATTGTAAATTTTATCCCACATGAATTTTTATTATATTTTGTATCATTAATTAAGATAAAATATCAAATTATATTTTCTAATTTACTCACAAGGATAAAAAAAAGTAACATAATTTGATAGTTTTATTGTAAATTTAAGATGAATTTAATTGAATTATAACTTTAACCCACATGCAAGTTTTATGTCACTAGATTCATATTTTTTCATGATTTTTTTATGGTTTTACATTGGTAAAAAATGTCATATTTTTATATTAGCTTTAAATTTAGTAATATGAGTATGAGTATTTAATTTATTGTAGCAATTCAATCTGCTAATTACTCTTATATGAGATGTGATGTTTCCAAGCTTAAAGGGGACAACTATAAGGTTTGGAAGGAGAGAGTTCTCCTTTACTTGGGATGGATGAATATAGATTATGTCATTAGAAAAGAGGAGCCCTTACAGTAACTGAAACTAGCTTTCCAGATGCAGTTCTTTATGATAAGTGGGAGTGATCTAATTGTCTCTCCATTATGTTCATAAAGACAAAAATATCTATTGGTATTAGGGGCTCCGTCGAGAAATATGACAAGGTCTAAGACTTACTAAAGGTTATTGATGAGCAATTTGCCACTTCAAACAAGGCAATGGCGAGCACCCTCATCATACAGTTTTCGTTCCTAAGGCTCACCAACATTAGGGGTGTGCGTGATCATATCATGCGTATGAGGGATATTATGCCCAGTTGAAAACATTGGAGGTTAAGATGCCAAAAGCCTTCTTAGTTCACTACATCCTTTGTACCTTACCTTAACAGTATGGCCTATTTAAGATATCCTATACCACATATAAGGACAAATGGTCGATCGATGAGTTGTTGACTATATGTGTTTAGGAGAGAGCATGTTGCTTATGGAGGAAAAGGAAAAGGAAAAGGAAAATGTGAACTTGCTACCCTTGGGAAAAACAAGAAGAAGGATCAAGTCAAGGATAAGGGGAAGGGAAAAATCCCTCCTCAAAATGACATTAAGAAGGAGATTGTGTGCTTCTTTTATAAGAAGAAGGGGCACGTTAAAAACAATACTCCAATTTCATGAAGTGGCTTGATAAGAAAAGTATTCAACTTTCATTTCTTTGTTATGAATCCAATATGATTGGTGTTAATCATAACACATGGTGGATTGATTTTATTTCTACAATCCATGTTACTAATTCATTGTAAGATTTGTGAGACCTGTGGAAACCAATGGGAAGTGAGCGTAGTGTCTATTCAGGAAATAAGATACCCTCGCATGTAGAGGCCATTGGTATGTGCATATTGATTTTAAGTAGTGGTTTCATTTAAAATTTTAAAAATACATTTATATTCCTAGTTCTTCTAGGAATTTGATTTTAGTATCTAGACTTGTATTAGATGGTTATTCCTTTAACTTTTTAGACTATAGGTTTTTTTTATTTTATAAATTTGATGTTATTAAATGTGATACTTTGTTTGGTGTTCTTTTTCTCCTTAATTTGAAAAATGATGACAACCATACAACTATACACATTCATGAAAATATTGGTACTAAACAAAGTGTTGTAAACGAAGAGTCTTCGGCATTAGAAATTGGGAAATATCTCTATTGAGAGAATTAAAAGGTTGGTATATGATGGGGTACTTAGTATTCTAGATTTTAGTGACTTTGAGACTTGTATAGACTACATTAAGGACAAGCAAACTAACAAGTAGTAGAAGGGTGCCAAGAGGAGTCTTGAGTTATTAGAAATCATACGGACAAACATTTGTATTCCAGACATGGATGCATACTATGATAAGTATATCGTCTCTTTCATAAATGATTACTCATGATACATGTATCTCTGCTTGCATAACAGTAAGAATGAAGCATTAGATGTTTTTAAGGTGTTTAAAGCTGATGTAGAGAAATAATGTGACAAACAAATTAAGATCGTGAAATCCGATAGAGGTGGAGAGTACTATGGTAGATACACTAAGAGTGGACAAGAAGTTGTTTCATTTGCAAGGTTTCATCAAGAGAATGAGATTGTTGCCTAATACAATTTGATTGGCTCTTTGGACTATAATGGAGTAGCTAATAGGAGAAACCAAACATTATTAGATATGGTGCGAAGCATGCTTGCTAGCACCAAACTTCTTGAGTACTTGTGGACTGAAGCTTTTAAGATGGCTGTTTACATATTGAATTGAGTTCCAACCAAGGTTGTCTCAAAGACACCTTTTGAGTTATTCAAGGGTTGGAAACCATGTTTGCAACATATATGCGTTTGGGGTTGGCCGTTTGAAGTAAGAATCTACAATCCATAAGAAAATAAGTTAGACCTAAAGACCTTAAATGGGTATTTCGTTGGATATGGCGAAAGGTCTAAGGGATATAGGTTTTATTGCCCATCTCATAACACTAGGTTTATGGAATCAAGAAATGCAAAATTTCTTAAGAATGACTTGATTAATAGGAGAGATCGATCCCAAGGAATTGGTTCTGAGAAAGATCATTCAAATGCTCAGCATTCCACTTCAAGTAATGGACTGATTGTTGTTGTTAACAACGCATCTCGAGTACAAACACGTGTTAAAGAACCAGTCTTGGAAATACCACAAGCTATTAATCCTGATCTAGTAGATGTTGAAGTTCAATAGATGCCTAAAGTTGTTGAACAATCAGCTGAACAACATGATCCTACTCCTTGGGAGAATCTTGATGTAGCATTAAAAAGATCTACTAGAGTAAAGAAATCGACGATTCCTAGTGACTGTTGTGTATCTACAAGAGTGATTACAATCTTGGACTCGAAAATGATCCTAAGACATTTTCACAGGCCATGAAATCTGAGGTTTCGAACTTATGGTACAATGCCATGAAAGAAGAGATGGATTCTATGGCGTCTAACCGAGTTTGGGATTTCGTCAAGTTTCCTGATAGTGTAAAAGCCATTGGATGTAAATGGGTCTTCAAGACAAAGAATGATTCACATGGCAACATTGAGAGACATAAGGCAATACTTATTGCCAAAGGATTCACTTAAAGGGAGGAAATCGACTATAGGGAGACATTCTCTCCTATATCTAAGAAAGATTCACTTCGTGTAATCATGACATTGGTTGCCCATTTTGATTTGGATTTGCATCAAATGGATGTGAAAACGAATTTTCTTAATGGTGACCTAGAGAAAAAGGTTTATATGAAACAACCTGAAGGATTCTCCTCTAGTAATGGTGAGTACTTGGTTTATAAGCTTAATAAATCCATATATGGATTAAAACAAGCTTCCTATCAATGGTATTTGAAATTCCATGATGTCATCACTTCATTTGGTTTTCAAGAGAATGTCATGGATCAATGTATATAACATAAGATCAGTGGGAGCAAGATTTGTTTTTTAATGCTATATGTGGATGATATTTTTCTTGCAACCAATGATAAGGGTTTTGTTATATGAGGTGAAACAATTACTCTCGAAGAACTTTGATATGAAGGATATGAGTGAGGCATATTATATCATTAGCATTAAGATCCATAGGGATATATCTCAAGGCATTTTAGATTTGTCTCAAGAGACCTATATCAATAAATTTTTAGAGAGATTTCGGATGAAGGATTATTCACCGAATGTGGCACCCATTGTGAAGAGTGATAGATTCAGCCTAATCTGATGCCCTAAATATGAGCTTGAGCGGGAATAGATGAAAACCATTCCATATGCTTCAACTGTTGGAAGCCTGGTGTATGCTCAGGTCTGCACCAGACTTGACATTGCATTTGTTGTTAGGATGTTAGGGAGATATCATAGTAACCCATGTGTTGACCACTAGAGAGCTGCAAAAAAGGTGATGAGGTACCTTCAAGGGACCAAGGATTACATACTTATGTATAGATGAACCAAAGATCTGGAGGTAATTGGATACTTCGATGCGGACTTCGTTGGTTGTGTTGATTCAAGCAAACCAACATTTGGTTACAATTTAATGCTTGTCAGTGGAACCGTGTCTTGGAGAAGTGCGAAGTAGACCTTGAATACTACTTCCACTATGGAGGTCGATTTCGTGTCATGCTTTGAGAATACATCATATGGTGTATGGTTGAAGAGTTTCATTTCTAGGATTAGAGTAGTTGACTTTATTTATAGGTCATTGAGATTATACTATTATAACTCAGCTGTTGTGTTTATGGCTAAAAACAATAAAAATGGTAGTTGTAGTAAACACATCGACATCAAATACTTGGCTATAAGAAAACGTGTTAAGGAAAAGAAAGTGGTGATTGAGCATATTAGTACTGAGTTGATAATTGTTGATCCTTTGACTAAAGGCATGCCACCAAAGAATTTCAAGGATCATATAGTAAGAATGAGACTTTCTATGATGTAAATATTCATTTTAGTTATTACTTATAGACACATCTTTAATTAATTAAAACTATATAATAAGATTTATTTAGGATCACATTTAGAAAATAAACATCAATTGTGATTAATCATATGTAATATAGTAAATTTTATCCCACATGAATTTTTATTATATTTTGTATCATTAATTTGGATGGAATATCAAATTATATTTTCTAATTTACCCACAGGGATTAGGAAAAAGTAACATAATTTGATAGTTTTATTGTAAATTTAAGATGAATTTAATTGAATTATAACTTTAGCCCACATGCAAGTTTTATGTCACTAGATTCATATTTTTTCATGATTTTACATTGGTAGAAAATGTCATATTTTTATATTAGTTTTAAATTTAGTAACATGAGCATGACTATTTAATTTATTGTAGCAATTCAATCTGCTAATTACTCGTATATGATATGTGATGTTTCCAAGCTCAAAGGGGACAACTATAAGGTTTGGAAGGAGAGAGTTCTCCTTTACTTGGAATGGATGGATATAGATTACGTCATTAGAAAGGAAGAGCCTCCTATAGTAACTGAAACCAGCTCTCCAAACGCAGTTGTTCTTTATGATAAGTGGGAGTGATCTAATCGTCTCTCCATTATGTTCATAAAGACGAAAATATCTATTGGTATTAGGGGCTCTGTCGAGAAATATGACAAGGTCTAAGACTTACTAAAGGCTATTGATAAGTAATTTGCGACTTTAGACAAGGCAATGGCGAGCACCCTCATCATACAATTTTCGTCCTTGAGGCTCACTGACATTAGGGGTGTGTGTGATCATATCATGCGTATGAGGGATATTGCGCTCAGTTGAAAACATTGAAGGTTGAGATGCCAGAAGCCTTCTTAGTTCACTACATCCTTTGTATCTTACCTCAACTGTATGGCCTATTTAAGATATCCTATAACACATATAAGGACAAGTGGTCGATCAATGAGTTGTTGACCATATGTGTTTAGGAAGAGGGCAGGTTGCTTATGGAGGAAAAGGAAAGGGAAAAGAAAAATGTGAACTTGCCTACCCTTAGGAAAAATAAGAAGAAGGATCAAGTCAAGGACAAGGGGAAGGGAAAAATCCCTCCTTAAAATGACATTAAGAAGGAGATTGTGTGCTTCTTTTGCAAGAAGAAGGGGCACGTTAAAAACAATACTCCAAGTTCATGAAGTGGCTTGATAAGAAAAGTACTCAACTTTCATTTCTTTGTTATTAATCCAATATGACTGGTGTTAATCATAACACATGGTGGATTAATTTTGGTTCTATAATCCATGTTACCAATTCATTGCAAGATTTTTGAGACTTGTGGAAACCAATGGGAAGTAAGCGTATCATCTATTCAGGAAATAAGATACCCTTGCTTGTAGAGGCCATTGGCAAGTGCATATTGATTTTAAGTAGTGGTTTCATTTTAAATTTTAAAAATACATTTATATTCCTAGTTCTTCTAGGAATTTGATTTTAGTATCCAGAATTGTATCATATGGTTATTCCTTTAACTTTTTAGACTCTAGGTTTAATTTATTTTATAAATTAGATGTTATTGAATGTGGTACTTTGTTTAGTGTTCCTTTTCTCCTTAATTTGAAAAATGATGACAACCATACAACTATGCACGTTCTTGAAAATATTGGCACTAAACGATGTGTTGTGAACGAAAAGTCTTCTATGTTATGGCATCAGAAATGGGGACATATTTCTATTGAGAGAATTAAAAGGTTGGTATATGATGTGGAACTTAGTATTCTAGATTTTAGTGACTTTGAGACTAGTCTAGACTGCATTAAGGGCAAGTAGACTAACAAGTCGTAGAAGGGTGCCAAGAAGAGCTCTGAGTTATTGGAAATCATACAGACAAACATTTGTAGTCCAGACATGGATGCATACTGTGATAAGTACATTATCTCTTTCATAAATGATTACTCACAATACATGTATCTCTGCTTGCTTAACAATAAGAATGAAACACTAGATGCTTTTAAGGTGTTTAAAGCTAAAGTAGAGAAACAATGCGGCAAACAAATTAAGATATGATATAGGTGGAGAATACTATGGTAGATACATTGAGAATGGACAAGTGAGTGTTCCATTTGCAAGGTTTCATTAAGAGAATGAGATTGTTGCCTAATACAATTTGATTGGCTCTTTGGACCAGAATGGAGTAGCTGATAGGAGAAATTGAACATTATTGGACATGGTGCGAAGCATGCTTGCTAGCACTAAACTTCCTGAGTACTTGTGGATTGAAGCTCTTAAGACGGTTGCGTACGTATTGAATCGAGTTCCAACCAAGGTTGTCTCAAAGATACCTTTTGAGTTATTCAAGGGTTGGAAACCAAGTTTATGACATATACATGTTTGGGGTTGTCCGTCTGAAGTAAGAATCTACAATCCACAAGAAAAAAAGTTGGACCTAAGGACCTTAAGTGGGTATTTCATTGGATATGCCGAAAGGTCTAGAGGATATAAGTTTTATTATCCATCTCATAACACTAGGTTTGTGAAATCAAGAAATGTAAAATTTCTTGAGAATGACTTGATTAGTGGGAGCGATCGATCCTATTCATATGTTTTTCAACTACATTTTGTTGTGGTGTATGACGTACAATGTGGTGTCTCACTATGTCATTTCTTTTACAAAACTCATTAAATTGACTTTCACAAAATTCCAAACCATTATTAGTCCTCAAATGCTTGATTTTCTATACAAGCCTGAATTTTATAAATTTTGAGAATGCATTATTCTTATTCTTCAGAAAATATACCCAAACATGAAGGGAGAAGTCATCAATAAAAGTCAACATATAGCGAGCACCATCCTTAGACACAACACGAGAAGGACCTCAAAGATTTGAATGAATATAATTAATAATACTTTTCGTTTTATGGATGGTTATACTAAACTTGACCCTGCGATGCTTTCCATAGACACAATGCTCACATAAATTAAGCTTTTCAGTTTTCTGACCACCAAGAAGATCTCGGTTGCTCAAAATAGACATACTTGCCTCACTCATATGCCCTAATCACATATACCATAATCGAGTAGCATCTAAATCTTGATTTGGTGAGGACAAAACTGAAACACTGCCCATAATAGTGCTACCCTGAAGCACATAAATGCCACGCGATAATTGCCCTTTAATAACAACAAGAGCACCCTTACTAACTCTTAAAACTCCACATTTAGCTACATACTTGTAGCCTTGTGAATCAAGAGAACCCAAAGATATCAAGTTCTTTTTCATATTTGGAACATGGCAAACATCTTTCAAAACCCTAACAATACCATCATGCATCTTAATTCGGACAGTATCAATACCAACAACCTTGTAGGACACATTGTTTCCTATCAAGACAACACCACATCAATATACTAGGGCACATATGGTAAGTGCAATTAGAATCAAGAATCCAAATATCTCCAAGAGAACCAATAGATATTGATAGAACATTTTCACTATTTGAACCAAAACTATCTGCAACACCAGCAACATCATTAGTACCAGAAGACGTTGTGGTAAATTTTTCTTTATCTTTGAGTTTTGGATAATTTACTTTCTATTACCTTTTCTGACAGTAATAGTTGCATTTATCTTTTCATTTTCTAGATTTGGATCTAGACTTGCCTTTGTTATTACTTGTGCCTTTTTCTTGATTTTTACCTCTAACAAATAAACCACTACTATTATCATTATTGCTTATAGACACATTTTTCTTCAACTCTCTAAAATTCAAAGCTGCTTTGACATCCTCCAAAGAAATAGTGTATCGCCCATATAGTATGGTATCAATAAAATGTTCAAATGAATAAGGTAAAGAACATAATAGAATTAAGGTCTGATCCTTTTCATCAATTTTAACACCATCATTTTTTAGATTACGAATAATTTTGATAAATTCATTGAAGTGGTCATGTAAAGGTGTACCTTCTGACATTTTGAATGTATACAAATGCTACTTCAAATATAACTGATTTATTAAAGACTTAGTTATATACGAATTATCTAATTTAAGCTATAAGCCAGTAGGAGATTCCTTATCACCAACCTCACGTAGTACCTTCATCAGTCAATTTTTCTGACAATTTATCTTTGCCTTCAAGTGTCTTAACGAGCTCTTCTCTAACTGATATGACCCATATTTTCATTCGCTAGAGACTGAAATCATTCCTACCATTGAGTTTCTCAATTTCATATCTTATCGTTATTACAAAAAACCCAATATTAAATAAAAAGAAATACAACCCATAAAATATGAAACTAATCAAATAACCAGAAGCTTAAAATAAGTCCAAAAGAACAAACTTGGTTAGTTTCAATAAATAACAGAATAACCCAATACTCTCATACCAATTTGTTATAAATTAGCACTAGCGGATCGAAGGTCGGATCAATTTGGTTGTACAAATATATAATTATGGATATCAGTGAGAAAAATAAATAACACACAATGATTTAAGTGTTCAACTTTTCAATGTGAAAAGTCTACTGTACTGACAATATACCGAAGATAAATCCACTAATAATTAAATGAAGATACAAACACTAATCTTCAGAGAGCTTCACAAAATATACCAAAAATCAAATACACCTAAAAAATAATTTTATCTAATTTACTTGTAATATATAACAAAATAAATTAATAAATTTATTATTTAATCAAATATTATTATACAAATCATAGCAACAGCTTACTGCATATGACTTAAACAAATGGCAACTCTACTACTTCTAATCTATTCGACAACTTCTACCTAACTTGTGGTGACGTAAGTGCGATCTAAAGGAGGTAGATGGATAGCTGATAGGCGACAAACGAATGCAAACAGAAGCAGACGGAGGGAGACGCAGAGAGATGGCGTGGCTTCTTATCTGTTATGATCTTCTCTATTCTGGTGGGAGAGACCTCTCTGCTTTTATTCTATGTTTGTGTTGAAACAAATTTGTTAATAACAGTACTGAAATAATATTACCGAAAAAACTAGTATGAACTGCTTGGGTTGAGTCGCGGACTAGGTCGCTCTTTTTAAGACGTTTCGCAGCTCTGCCCAATTTGTGCAAGCAAACACAGCCCCGTCGTCCCTAGGATAAAACAGGCCAGAATCTTAATCTCTGTCTCAGAACTTCACTGCACTGATGAAGACTGGAATGCTACACCTGAAAATTTGTTGCTCGGAAAACTAAAAAAAATAACTTAAAATTGCAAAGAGAATTTTTTTTCGTAGGGATATGAGTTTGCAGATTATTATGTTTAAATTGAGAGCTGAGGCCCTCTATTTATAGGTTTCAGAAACCGTGTGACAATTATGATAATAACGGTGATGTCTGGAAATTAAGAGCATAACAGTCATTCTGAGTAATGAGAAGTAACGACCATTTTCTGAGTAAAGACGAGTAACGGACATTTTTGTGAATAAATACGAGCAACGATTATTATTTTTAAATAAAGAAGAGAAACGACCATTTAACAACGGTTGTTTTTTCCGGGAAAAAAAATATATATATATAACACGTCACGTTCGGTCGGACGGCGGTAGCGCGTGCGTATGTGATATCACATTTGCGTAGATCTTTTCCCCTTCTACAAAAATAGCTACCCCTTGAGACACAATCTCAATAGCCAATTCTTCACTATTTATACTTCTTTTAAATAATGTAAAAAAGTAAGGTGAGATAAGGTTTTAATTTTTTTTATAAACTTCATTTTTTCCAACCGTTTGTGTCTGCTCTCTGTTACAAAAATGACTGTCTCACGGCTGAGAAAGCAATGGTAATATATATATGGCAAATAAAAATAGGATTTAATACTTATATGGGTTTTCGGACTAAATTTGTTTTGGACCAATTTAACAACTACTATTAAAGTTGTTTTGAATCATGTGAAATTTGTTGTTAATATAGTTCTGTGGAATTTTCTGATTCCTCCAAGCGGCTTAGTATGAATGTAGAGTTGAGCGCTTTGAACTAGCAGCGGGATTGCTGTTAATTAAATCTAGCAAGATGATCAATAAAATTACTGGTCGAGACTTGGTTTCTTGGAATTCAATGCTTACAGGTTATATTCGTCACGGGCTTTTGAAGGAGGCATTGGAGCACTTTACTAAGATGCTTGGAGAAGGGTATCAGCTGGATTCAATTTATATATCCACGATTCTCAGTGCTGTTCAATCGTTGAAGCTTTGGGCTTCAAAATTCATGGATGGGTACTAAGTACTAACACAGAGGAGAGTGGAACTTCTCCTAGATCTTTACTGGCAAAGTATTATTTATTACAGTTGATACTTAAATATTATATACGATTGAATTGATCATAAAATAACACATCAGTTGTATTTAATGTATAATATGTGTATAATAAACATGAATTATATTTCTTTATGTATGAAACGCATTTAAATTAAATATATATATAGTAGACAATATATATAAACTAATATGTTATTTTTTTCGTACAAACTCAATTATGTACACTAGTTGAGTGTTATTTGGGACTTCAAATTGTATTATTTATTACCAATAAGGGAAAATGTCATTGCAAATTGAAGTCCCTTTTCCTTGCAAGGGATATCCGGAACACCTTCTCTTGGTGTCACACATTGCAATAGAAGATGGAATGTTTATAGGTTCGCTCCTTATTTTTTTCTCTGGCTTAAATGGATACATGCTTGCCATCCAGGTATTCTTATATAATCTATTAGTTTTCCTACAAGTTTTGGTGTCATGTTTTTCCTTGTACATATTACCCTATTCAGTGTAATCTTCTGTAAAATCTTAGCATTTTCTCTTAAAAAGATATATTAACAGAAAATGTTTTAAAAAGAACAAAATAAATTAAGATTCGGGAGGATTCATAATCACATCACATCACATCATACGTCATGAGACACTACCTTTAATAACATAATAATATAGTACCCACGAGCAGAGTGTTGGAACATTTTCAACATTAAATGATATAGCTTTTGGCTAAAAGGTTGTAATAGTTGGGCAAGTGCGTTTTGGCAAAATAACATTGTATCTATTGGAAATGAAATGCTATGTTGAAGTTGAAAGATGATGACTGTTTATGAATAATTAGATATGTCGTAACAGATATGAATTTTTGAATATTGGAAAGCTCGCATTTTATTAAAATGTTATAACCTAACTTAAATAAACACATAAATTTATATAAATAGATCATTTATTTAAGTTATTTGTAAACTAAGCTCAAAAACTATTAACAAACAAAGTCAAAGAATAACAATGAATATTCTTGAATACTTTCTACCATCATTTATCTACAAATAAAAATAGTATTTTAAGTTCTTTTGATTTAAAACATTAATTATATTATTTTTAAAAATCAAATATGTTTCGGATTATCTTCGTGAATATATACCGTAAATAATAAGAGATTTTATTGTATCCTTGTATCCTATAAGTGTATTTTTTAAACCTAATTTAAGGTTGTGCATTAAAACTAAATTTAATTATCATATTATTTAATATGATTTTGTAGTATCATATTTAAAAATTTGACTTTAAAATCATGGATATCAATAATATATTCCACAATTCTAAAAACTAGAGTAATTTTATTTATACCTATTGTATCTAATTACTCCATTTTTTTATTAGTTTTTAAATAATAGTTGTGCTAGAAAATCAGGAAGTTCAACGGAGTATTTATTTTATTTTTTGAATGAGTTGTGGGGACATAAATATTTTTCCTAAAAACCATGTACTATTGATACTATGTTGATATTCAACACCAAACCAAGTGCCCTGAAATAAATTAGGCTTAAAGAAAACTAAAAAAGAACACAAAATAAGTAATAATAATATCAAAAAGAAGTCGGTAAATATGCAACTTAGAAACAATCTCAATTGATATTAATTGTAGAATAATATTTTGAAATACCAATACAAATTAGAAAAGATATATAAATAAGACGTGTATAATCAAATAATATTTTGGCATGTTAGTTTGGTTGTAATAATTCACAAAGGAATGAAATAACTATTTTTTCCCCTTTATAATGTTAGAACACCAATTCCTTTGTGAGAAAGAATTAGTATTATTCTCCTTAATTCAAAAAAATTCATTAAATGAAGGGTATTATTAAAATATTAATAAAAATATTTTATATTT
Source organism: Hippophae gyantsensis (assembly GCA_030763125.1). Classification (NCBI taxonomy): domain Eukaryota; kingdom Viridiplantae; phylum Streptophyta; class Magnoliopsida; order Rosales; family Elaeagnaceae; genus Hippophae; species Hippophae gyantsensis. Next base: position 28,316,700 of record CM061030.1, read on the forward strand.
CTTTTCCTACCTTAATATCAACTACAACTCATAACAACTAAAGTATTTTATCATAAGTAATTGTATTGCAGAAAACAACATTAAAAAAAAACTAATGAACACATGAATAAAAATTATGTGACAAAGTTAAAATATGGTTGAGCAGCATTAGGGTGCCCTTATTGAAATAATATGTAGCAATAGCAGTCTACAAATGCGATATGGTTGCTCACACATGCCCGGAATGTCCTAAGCAAATTGTATGATTTTGAATTATTTATATGGCTAATTAAACACATCTACAATCATAGCAATTGCCACTGAACCTAAAAAGTACATGAAATTTAGTGGGCAATGAATGTATGCAGGTTCAGGCTTATCTAATATAAATTAAAAGCGTGCGTGTAATTATTTATTAATAAAAATATAGGCAAAAAAATTCTATATATTATTAATATAAAAAATATATTTCGATATTTTTATACTTTTTATTTATTTATAAATTTTACAAAATTTTAGGTGGATATCAAAATCTTTAATATTTGTATAATATTTTTATAAAATTAATATTTTAATATATTTAAATTGAAAATTTTATGTACATGGTGTTTGATATAAATAACAATTTTATTGATAATTAGAACTCGCTAAATGTTTTATCAAATAAGAAATTATGATATATAATAAAGTTTTTTTAAATTTTTCTATATTTTAATCCTCAAATACAGATTACTCAATCCTTAAATTAAAGAACTTTAATTAAAATGTATTCATAATCACTTTTTTAAAAGCAAAGTCAGTATAGCACATATATACGCCATAAATTTCCCACAGCTCACATATATTTCACTAGTATTTTATCTCTTTGCCTAAATTGTTTGGTTCATTTCCATAACTCCCCTTTCTCACAACCTAAATAAATAAAATTGATAATAATAATAATAATAATAATAATAATAATAAAGACAATCTACGGACATCAGTACCACAAAATTTTTACAATTTTTCTTTAGTCGTTTACTGATATAACGGACAAAATTTACCATTTTAATTTCAAAAAAGTTTATTATCAAAATTATAAACTCAAAAAAATAATTTTATTATTTTAATCAATAATTATTTACCATATTAATAATACTTCTCACACAACTTGCCACTTAAAAATTTACTCCTTAATTTCAAATAAGATATTTTTAACCACCAAATCAAATATTTAAATAACACCATCATGGCATGATAAAAATAAAAATAATAATAATAATAATAATAATAATAAATCTACATATAGCATTAGTTTTAAATTCTACTCATTACTCTAACTGATTTAGTGGATAAAAACTTGCCTTCTCTATTTTGGGTTTAAATCATATTTTTTAAATAAATAATTACAACTATCATTAGATAAAATTAAAAATAAAAATTCTAAAAGTATTTCAACTTAGAGAAAGTTTTATTTAATGTAGGTAGATAAGATTTATCTTAATATATTATATGTGCAATTATATGAACAAAAATAAATACTTAATTTCTATGTAATAATGTATGTGACATTTTCAATTATTATTTTCGCACGGTGAATTGCACTTGCACTGACATGTATTATCATTATATTCAAAATTTTAATAAGATGTCCATCTTGATTATTAAGATCTATTTTGAGTATGAGCGGCTAATTGTTCTCCGATGGAAAAATGCGGGTTTATTGTATTTTAAACGAAAATTTTCTAACCTATTGGTGGACCCGATTCTATGCATTAAAATTATTAAATTTGGAAGGAATGTCGGAAGAACCTAAAATCTCAAAAAAAAAAAAAAACCATTTTAAGGTCAAAGTTTATGGGTAAAACGATATAGGATAATAATGTTTTACTCAAAAAAAAAAATATTTAAAATTTAAATATTATATTATATTCCAAATAAAAATCTACCAATATAAATTTGAAATATTATTATAGGGTAACGGTTATCATTGGAGCTTCAAAAATCAAATTTTAATATCTTTTTATTTTAAAATATACATATTAAGTTTAACAAAAATATATTACAAATTAAAAATAATAATACATAATGTTATTTAAAATCAAAATCGTTCGGTTATCATCCACGTTTATTCATAGAATATTGACTTGAATTAGAACATGAATCTAAGGAAACCAAGTGCTGTTGCTCGATGGAAAATTATTTAAAGAGAAAAAAACAAATATCAAGATAAGATACATATCACTTTGTGCACCTTTCTCGTATAAAAAATTCTCTCCAACCAATCTATAAATATAGAAGACTTAGTCAGTCTACTTCAATCAAAATTCAAACCCATCAATCAAAATCTTAAACCCATCTCTGCTCTAAACCATAAATGGCTAAATCATCAACTTGCCTACTGTTCTTCCTTTTCTATATCACAGCTAATTTCTCAAAATCTTCGGCCTCAAAGCAAAGCAGTGCGACAAATTTCATAAAGAGATCGTGTAGTACCATCACATATCCAGCAGTTTGTGTCAAATCTCTCTCAGCCTATTCCAATGCAATCCAAACAAGCCCTCACAGATTGGCTTTGACTGCTCTTTCAGTGAGCCTAGAAAAAGCTAAATTTGCAAAAACATTCGTGTCAAAATTAGTCAATTTTTAAGGGACTCAAATCTAGAGAATATGCAGCTATTAAGGATTGTATTGAAGAAATTAATGATAGTGTGAATAGGCTTAGCAAATCAGTCAAAGAGCTCAAGAATATTGGGAAATACAAAGGTCGGGAGTTTAGGTTTCATATGAGTAATGCCCAAACCTGGATTAGTGCAGCAATTACTGATCAGAATACTTGTCTTGATGGTTTTGATGGCAAAGCTTTGAATGGTAAAATTAAAACTTCTTTGAGATCAAGAGTTGTTGATCTTACTCAAGTTACTGGTAATGCTTTAGGTTTGTGTAATAGATTTGCTGGAAAGTATTGATTTCAAAATTAAGGTTGATTTTAATGGGGGATTTTTGAAAAGTTTTTGAGGTACAAATTTGTTATTGTGGGTGTGTTTTATATGTTTAATTTATGATTTGGACGATAGAGTTGTGAGTTTCTTTGGGTTTTTTTTATATGCAGTATTTGCTATTTTTTAAATCAAATGTTATAAAGTACTTTTTTCTTAATTTTACCACAAATATTTACTTGAAATTGTCTAATATCTCTATTTTACATATCTTAATATTAAAATATAATGTTCATATCATTGGTTAAATTGTTATGAAATTATCAACAACAAAAAAAAAATTTGTTTTAAAAATAATATAGTACGTGACAAACGAAATTTGTTTTAATTTACACAAAAATAAAATTAATTACTAAACAAACTTATTTTGAAAATTTGAATTCAAAAACTAAAACTTACAAAACATTATTATAAAACAGACCCTCAGTGAAAATAAGATTTCTGTATCGGATGGAAATAAATTTTACACTAAAAATGAACATAAGCTATTATATTCATCGAGAAAGTTGAAATTAAAAATAAACATAATGTTGTTTGTCCTCGTATACAAATATAATTGATGTATTGATTTATTATTAATTAGACCATGGGAGTTGCTTTAATTTTCAACCAATATGATAGACATTCATGTTTTTCCAATCAAATCATGTGCAAGTGGTACTACATCCTCGGAGGAAACCAAAAGTTGAAATGAAAAATGTAAAAAGAAACATCAAATCCAGAAACACTAGAGAATAAAATCTAAATTTCAAATAAAATTATCAATCTCATCATTTTTTGAAGTGATTATTATCCTAATTATTTGTCATTAGTAAAAATTTTAATGTAAATAATGACATTAAATTAAAATTAATTATAAAAATATAATAAACATAATTTTATTATAATAATAACAAAAATTGTTATAAAATATTATTATAAATTTTGCAATATAGCACTAACTAGGAGCTCCAAAATGATCTAAGGTGACGTTTGGTTCGTAGAATGAAATCGAAATTGAAATCGGAATGGAATGAAATGGAAAAGAACAATATTGTTTGGTTTGATAACTAGAATTAAGCTCGAAATCAAGATTATAGTGTTTAGTTTCTCACTAGAATGAAATGAAAAAAAATTGTAAATTACTTTAATATCTCTACATTCAGTAAAATTCAAATAATGTCATTTAATTACTATTTTTTTGTCAGTCAAAATACATTATTAAAATCATTATTTTTTTAAATAATTATTACTTAATTAAAAAGAAAATATATTATTAAAATTATTATTTTTCTAAATAGGTTTTAGGGTTTTGAGGTTTGAGGTTTGAGGTTTGAGGTTGGTTTGAGGTTTGAGGTTTGAGGTTTGAGGTTTGAGGTTTGAGATTTGAGATTTGAGATTTGAGATTTGAGATTTGAGATTTGGGATTTGGGATTTAAGGTTTAGGGATTTAGCATTTTGGGCTTAGGGTTTAGGGTTTTAGGATTTAGGGATTTGGGATTTAGGTTTTAGGGTTTAGGATTTTGGGGTTTGGGGTTTAGGGTTTAACGTTTTGAGATTTAGGTTTTAGGGTTTTAGGATTTGGGATTTAGGATTTGAGGTTTAGGATTTGGATTTAAGGTTTTGGGATTTTGGGTTTTGAGATTTAGGGTTTTGGGTTTTGGGTTTTGGGTTTTGAGTTTAGGGTTATATTTGGAGTGAGGGTAAAATTGGAAAAAAAATTGAGATGAGAATAAAATCATGATTCTTAAAGGGGGAGGAGGAATTGTGATTTCTTCTTCGTTAGTAATCGATTTCAATCTGTATCCTCCATTTAGCCCAATCAAACACACAAATGGAAGGGATCAATTCTAATTCCTTTCAATTTCCTCCAACCAAACATCACCTAAGATTCGATGGATATTTCACTAGTTGCTTGGAAAAATATAAAACATTTGTGATTGCTATATAGGATAATATTAATAATACCTCTAAAGTTTTTATGTAATATCATAAATATTTTTATGATTTTAAAAAAATATCTCAACTATTCTAAATTTAATGGAAGTTAAAGTCAATAAAAGTAAATAATAATTTTTCATACATTAAACATGTCATAAATAATAAAAAATCAAGAAATAATAGAAATAAAAATATAATACAACTCATTATGTTTCTTATAAGAAATGATAATTAATAAAAAAAAATTTAAAAAAATATAAAAAGTAAGACTAAATCTTACAGAATGAAATGTTTTAAAGGGTCATCATTCTCAAGAATAATAAGGAAAATATTTTCAATAAAATATATAATTTATTATGAAATAAGTAATAAATAAATGAGCATAATATTACAGACGCATAAAGAATGTATATCATTAATTTACGAAAAAAATTATCATAGATAAACTATCAAAAATCCCTTATAAATATAAAAAAAATTAGATACATATATTTATGAGAAATCCAAAAAAATAATAGAATCGCATTTTAGGAAGGGAATGAAAAATACACTAATAAAACTAGCACTGCTATATAATAGAATAATAAATCTAAAATATACTTTATTATAAATAATCCATAGAAACCCAATATACCAGAAATTAAAATTCATAACATACCGTAGGGTTATCATTAATATTAATGATAAGAACTTAAACCAAGTTTAAGTTTAACCTATGAATTTGAAATAAGAAATTTAATGAAAAAAAGAAATCATCCATTTTTAGTATACTATATAGTAGAATATTTATTAACAAATAGGCATAATAGTTTAATATATGGATAAAATGAATTCATATAAATAAATAAAATTTATAAGAAATTGGGCAAATAATAAAACTAAAAATATTAACAGATTTTGAAATAACAAAAAGAATACAACTTAGATATTAAAGAAAATCATTTGATACCAAGAAGAAAAAGTAATGTATCAAGAAGAAACCTCTATTAAAGAAATAGATGTAACAAATCTAAAATAATAAATTAAACAAATGAAAGCATTAGTCTATGACATAATATTAGAAAGAAAATGATATCATTATTATTTCAATATTGTTCAAAAGCAAACTATAGGATATAAAATTATATTTTAATGGAAGCCTAACAAGTATATCAAAAAATAAAATAACAATAATGAATTTTTAATTCTTTTAACAGAAGAAATAGATATAACACAAGAATCAAACATCAAGTCCTTACAAGTAAATGAAACACAGAAAAACTCCTAAAAGAAATAAGAGAATATATTTATAATAAGCAATTACAACAAGACATACATAAGCAATTCATTCATAAAATTAAGAAATGATATAAATAACATACCTAGAGATAATGAAATTATAGGCTATAAATTTGATCTGTTTATAGGATTAAAAGAAGAAATACCTAAGAGAACAGATGCATTGATGCCTATAAATCAGGAAACATCCAAAGATAAAGAAAAAGTTATAATCATAGTTTAATGGAATATATAAAAGAATTAGAAGAACAATTTATGAATCCTAATAATAGGGATATCAAAGAATTAGTTAATTTGTTAACCCTAATAGATGAAGAATTAGGAAGACATTATGATTACAAATTTTGTACAAACAAAATGGAAAACGATTTCACAATAGTTAATGAAACTAGTTTTGAACAAGAAAATATGATCTTAAAAAATAATATGAAATCTATTTCATTATCAGTTCTTCATCAAGAAAGAAATTATAACTCATATAAGGAACAAAGAAATAGACAAAATTCAAAAGAATAGAACATTCTTTATAAAAGAAAACAACAACGTAAAATAAAAAAAAAAGTTACATTGGGATACTAGAGGTAATGTCCCTTTAGAATTCAAACTTCATGAAAATTATAGATCTAGTCTTTTAGATTTTGATTGTATAATAGACAAGAAAAAAACCTTAAATGAATGATTTAGTAGTATGAGTATAATTATACAAACTTCTCAAACCACACAATTAAACATTTCAACTTGTAGAATCTTAGTAGCTTACAAAATGACAAAAAAATGTTAAAAATTAGTTTACAAATTTAACATAACAACACCATTGATAAATATTGAAAGATGCTCTTATAGGTAAACAGTATTTAGATATTGTAATAAATGAAATATACATGAAATTTATTAGACCTTACAAATGTAGAAATATCACTGAATCTAATGAATATGAAATTAAGAAAGTCAAATGACATTTAACAAATATAAAAATATGCGACATGTGTTATATAGATTCAATTTATTTATGAATATGAGTGTATTATCATAGGCTGTTATTCTTTATGCAAGAAACTTATAACGAAATATTTTTCCAAAAATTACATAAAACTATAACAAAATGATGGAATAAAAGAAATAGAAAAGTATATCAAACAACTTAGAAGGAAGAATAAAAACTCTTAAAAATTAAATAATCATTAAATATCAAGAAAGATGGGAATATAAACAAATATATGGAAATGATAAAATATGCTGTGATATAAGAGATTTTAGGATGCCAAAAAAATATAGATGTAACATAAAATCTTACAGGTAAAAATATAAAAAATATAAAACACTCAAAAGATATAAATTTAAAAAATAAAATTTTAAAATATAAGAGAAAGTATAGCAAAAAAACCTTATAGGATAAATACAAGCTAATATAAAACAAAATTATTATCCATTAGAGAAAAAAGAATTACAAATGTTGGATATACAATGAGAAATGATATTATACTAATAAATGTTCTAATAGGTTTCAACATAAAAAAAGAAAAATTAAAAAATGAATTTTCACAAAAAGAAAAATAAGTAGAATAAGTTTTTAAGATGAAATTAGAACTATAGCAGAATCAGATACAAATGATAATTGCAGTATTTATCTATTAGAAGAAACTGAGAAAAAATTATTTCCTTAAAATATGAATACTCTTCTTTAGAAGAAGAATGATTTGTATAGTATTACGTACAAATCTAAAGAGTACTTACATTAATGTATGATTAAAATTTAAAGATTATACAAGTTACTATCTATATGTATATGTAGATATATGAGCTAGTATATATATAGTTAATAAATATGTATTCTTAGAAAAACTTTAGAAACAAAAACCAAAATATTTAATTGTAAGAGTTGTTAACAAATAGTGATAAGAGGAGAGAAATTTTATAACCCAAATATATATTAACAAAAAACAAGAGTTTATTTATTAATATCAAATTCTTTTTTTAAATTATATATATCTTTCACACAATATTTAAATAAAATAATTCTAATAAAATTATATGATTAAACCATTTATTTGTCAAAAGTGTGAAAAACTTTGATTGTCAAACTCACCTTTTATGTAACAAAAAAAATGAAAATGTGATAAAATAGACACAAAACATCAACAAAAATTTTATTTAGAAAATATTTTGTTAGATATGGAAGAGAAACATAACTATTTTTTTAATAAAATTTAGAAAAATAAAACCTTAATAGGTATTAAAAATAATAAATACAGAAAATCTTTTATATCCAACGATAAATAAATATAATTATATATTTATTTACTTTTGAATAATTTTAATAGCTTGCAATAATATATTTAGATAAACATAAAAATTTTAAAAATATATATATTAAATAACTGTTAAACTACCGGTATCCAAAAATTAAAAACTTTATTTATGTGTCCAAGTGTCCTAATACTATAAGTTTGGCAAATCTAAAACCTCGACGTATACCCGTATTTGAACGTCTAAATAGGATAAACTTTTATATAAGCCTGATTTACTAGCTCATTTTGTCAAAATATTCTCTGATAATTATCATGTATTTTCATATTCTTTCTGTTCTAGTTTCTGTACAATAGTTGAGATATATGTATAAAACGAAAATTAAACAATAACCATAATTCCTGCATATCTATGTTTTATGGATCCACTACCATTATTGTATGCTCCATGTTTTACTCCACTGAGTTATTGGTGTCTGCCACAACAACACACACCAACACTCCTCCTCAAGTTGGTGCATATATGTCTCTTATGCCCAACTTGTCAAGTGAGTTGTAGAAGTTCCTTGCACACGCATTTTGTGGAAAGATCACCCAATTGATCTTCTCGATTTAACAAATGGAAGCTTAATAATCTTTCTTCAAGATTCTCGTTTGATGAAGTTCCGATCCACTTCAACGTGCTTCAGGCGATCATGTTGAACCGGATTGTGCGAGCCGATGGCAATGGCCGCTTTGTTATCACAAAATAAGTTCATTTCATGAAAGCAGTGAGCAACACCAATCTCGGTTAGAAGGTTTTTCAACCAAAGGAGCTCACATATTCCTCGACCATTCCTCGAAATTCTTCAAAGACCGGATAAGGCAACTACATTTTGCTTCGTTTCTCCATGTAACAAGATTGCCCCCACGAAAGTAAAGTACCCAAGAAGAGATTTCTATCCTTCATATTCCCCGCCCGGGCCCGAATCAGATATCCAAGGACTTGACCAATTTCTTTGAAAACATAAGTCATTTCCCGTGGGAGGATTTTAAGTAACTAAGTATTCGCGTGACCGCATCCATATGGTCTTCACTGGGCAAAGGTACGAACCGACTCACGACACTCACAAAGATACGCAATATCGTGTCGAGTACGAGATAAATATATGAGTTTACCTACTAACCGTTGATATCTCTCGTTTATCTGCACGGTACTTGGTCCACATATTCTCCGAGTTTATGATTTTGAACCATTGGAATATCGACAGTTTACAATCTAGTAGTCCTCCGCTTCACAAGTAGGTCCGCAGTATATTTCCTTTGGGAAAGACATATGCCTTGTTTTGATCTTGTTACCTCAATACCTAAGAAGTATTTGAGTCCTCCCAAGTTCTTCATTTCAAACTCATTTTGACATTGTTCTTGAAGCTTAGAGATTTCTTCTTTATCATCCCCGTAATGATCATGTCGTCTACATAGACTATATGTACGTTATCTTCCCTAATCGATGTTTTAGGAAAAGAGTATGATCGAGTTGTTTGTTGGAACCCATATTTCTTCATTGAACTCAACCTACCAAACCACGCTCGAGGTGATTGTTTTAGTCCATACAATGCTCGTTGTAATCTACATGCGGTTCGCTGCTTTCCCCGATGTAACAAGATATCCCGTGGGATATCCATGTAAATCTCTTCTTCAAGGTCACCATGAAGGAAGGCATTCTTCACGTCGAGTTGGTGCAATGGCCAATCTAAATTTGTTTAGAGATAACAAAACTCTCACAGTTTTAGTTTAGCCACGAGGTGAGAAGGTTTCTTGATAATCTATCCCATGTTTCGTGTATATCCTTTTGCTACAAGCCTCGCCTTGTAACGATCAACTAACCCATCCGCTTTATACTTAATGGAGAAAATCCACTTGCGCATCCTACCATCTTTCCTCCTTGAGGCAACTCGCTTAACACCCACGTGTTATTCTTCTTCGCAATGCCTCAAATTCCTCTTTATAACTTGAGCCCATTTTGGATCGATAAGGCTTCTTCAATGCTACTCGGAATTTGACACGATGAGAGTGTTTGTGCGAATGCCCCGATAGGTTCTCGATAATCTTTGAGTAGATACATAATTTGCTATTGGATACTTGGGTTGTCGTTCTTCTCTTCTGGGAGTATCGATTGGAGGTTTACCTCGATTGTGTCTCGAAAGGTAAAACATAACCAAACGGTGTATCTATAGCATTAGTTTGTAAAGGTGTGATAGGATAGCTTACACCAGAGTGTTCTCAAGACGGAGGATCATTGGTACTAGAGAATGGAGTGGTACATCAACCACTTCATCTTCTCGAGATTCAATTACTACTTCAGCCTTCAGTTTTGGAAGTTCAAGTTCTGGGTCTAGATACGAGCTCCTCCATATTATTGGCACGATCCAGGTATGTTGGATTAGTGTCTAATATTTCAACATCAAGCCAATTTCTGCTTCTTCACCATAACTCTCCTCCAAGAGTGTAATTGGATACCTATGACGGGAAAAAACATTCTCGATTCAAGGAAAGTGACATCCATGTAGTATAGTTTCTTTTAGTAATTGGATCATAACATCGGTAATTTTTGTACACCATACCCCAAGAATACACATCGGACAAAGACATGGATCCAACTTAGTTCGTTGATTTTTACGAGGTGGACAAAAGCAACACATCCAAAAATTCTGGGCGGAAGCATTAAAATAAGTAGGTAAGGAAGATGATCAGATAACACCTTTAATGGAGTCCTAAATTGTAAGGTATTTGTGGGCACTGATTCTAATAGATACACAATGTAGTAACGATCACTCCGCATTTATTAGGCATATGTGCACTGATTAGTAAGGCCCGAGCCGTTTCTAAAATATGCCTATTCTTCCTCTCCGTAGTCCCATTCTGTTGTGGGGTTTGTGAACATGAGGTTTCATGGAGAATACCATGGTTGTCCAAGTATGTTCGGAATTGTTGATTAACATACTCCCCTCCATTATCAGACCTAAGTATCTTAATTTTTTCAGAAAATTGGGTCTGAATCATGGTGTGAAACAGGTGAAATGTAGCAAATACTTCATCTTTATGTTTGAGAAGGTAAAGCCATGTCATTCGTGTACAATCATCAACAAAAATAACAAACCAACGATGACCCGATGACGTAATAACCGGGGAAGGTCCCCAAACATCGAATGTACCAAAGCAAAAGAAGTCATACTTTTATTCATGCTCATGGATAAGACGCCCTATGACTTTTTGCTAGATACAAGTATCACATTTGAAATCGAATGTGTGATATTTGAAAATAAATCCTAGGGAGTAGGTGCCTTAAATACCCGAATGATGGATGCCCAAATCTACGATGACATAGCCAAATCTCGTTCCTTGTTACCAACAAGATGCAGACGTGATCGCTCTTCCCGAATCGAGGTCATCCACATAATATAGCCCTCCTCTCCTAGTACCACGCCCAATGATCTCCTTGGTGAGAATATCCTCGTAGAAGGCAAAAAGTAGAATACATCAATACTACACGCTAAGGTCTCAAGTGACTGACTTACGTACATTAGCTCGGTTTGCCTGAGAGATGGTACAAGCAAAGTATTAGATAATGATAACGTGAGGGAGATAAGGTCACCGTTCCAGCCTCAGAATCGGGATAAGTGACCCCATTTAGCATTGGCAACACGGCTTCGTCTTGGCCGGGTTGTATGAGAGATCGTTGGGTCAAATGTCATGTGATCTGTAGCCTCCGAGTCCAATCCAATCCTCTTTATCACTACGAGTAGAGATGTGAAATGCTTTACTTGAAATACTGACGGATCATGGAAAGATTCAGCACAGGAAGTAAGGGATAGTGAGGCATTATTGGTAGCCACACCGCATTCGTCAGGTGGTGTCCCGTTTCTTCCGTGCTTGAAGATCATTCCACCATTCCGATACCCATGTAGTTTGAAGGCCACGGTGTGTTTGGAGTTTCCGCAATGGCCACATTTCATGTCAAGAGATGGTGGATTTCCCGAGGATTTCTTGCTACCCAAAGAGGTTCACCGTTTTTGGTTGCATCTGACATGGTGTCCCTCGACCCCTTTAAAAGTCATAACCGCTCCGGTGTCGTATCTACACCTGTGATCATCACGGTCTCGCTCGACCTCTTCCCGACGGACTAATCCATAGGCTTGTTCCAACGTAGGGAATGGTTTGATTTGAAGCACATCACTTCGAGTTTTGTCGAGTCCGTCATCAAGTCCACGAAGGTATACACTCGATCTTCCCCGTACGATGGAGTTGTATTTTTGTATGTCATTTGCACACTCCATTGGATTAGGACGACGGAAATCAATTTATCGCCACAACCCTCAAGGTCATTGTAGTATTTTTCAATGGATCCACCCGCCTGTTTCATACGAGTAACTCGACAACGAAGATCATACACTGAGACGTGTCCGTCCCATCATGTGGTGGTAGCAGCAGTAATCCCAAACTTGTTTCAGCTGGGAATCGAATAAAATTTGCGATCGAGGGGTCCATTGAATTGATCAACCATCCTTTAACAATGGCATTTTCAAGAAGCCATCTCCCGAATGAGGGTCGGTTCAACGGTCGAGGAAAAGTCCCCATTAATATATCCCGCTTGTCTTTGCCAGATATACATCTCCACCACCTGGGACCACAAGGCATAGTTGGATCCTCCCAACTTGATACTAATTGGGAGCATTCGACGCTTCGGTTGACAGAGGTCATGGGAATGATCTCGAGCTCTAGTGAAAACTTCCTCATTATTTTCGCCACAAATCTTCCAACATAAAATTGGTAGTTAAATCACTAGATTACGCCATGAAATCTAAATTTTTTTTTTTTTTTTTACAATTGCACAACACTATATAAAGAAAAATTTCTAAACCTAAATCATTTTCAGCAAATTTCCCTTCGTAACCCTAAATCCCTTTTTTTTTTCTCTCGCGCTCTCGCGTTTCGCGTTAGCCTCTTCACTCACGCTGCCCTCTCACGCCTCTCTCTTCTTCCGATGGAAGAACCCCAGCCGACTACAAGCATCCAGCCCAGTCCACTCTCTACTCGTCCTCCATCTCCGTGAAGCGCGCTCTTCTTCTTTCTCTTCGTTCCAAGTTTCTCCACGATGGCCGCTAGTAAGAGACGTTGGCCAACCGCGATGCCTTCACGAGTGGTTCGAATGAGCAACCTAGATCGCACGGCTCACGAAGTGTTCTATCGAGGTTGCAACGCGGAATCGACGTTGAGAAGAAATGGTGACTCGAATACTAGATGGTCGCAAAGACCGAGGCCGCACTATCTACCTATCCCCTCAGTTTTGTTGTTACGCCTTACACAATGTTCTTTGTAGATCGATGTTGTTTTACTTGATATTTTTTTCCAAGAGTGTTGCAACATCGATCGGTTTCAAATAAGAAATCGAAACCGTAGACAAATTTTCGGGACAAATACAAACCAGAGATCGAACTCAAGAAAAAACGACAAAATGATGCTACAATCAAGAATTAATCGTAATCAAATCGACCAGAATCAAAAATCGATTAATCGTAAATCAACAAATCAAAGAATCGCAAATCGTATTCGTGAATCAAAATGGTAGTTCCATCAGAAATCAGCAGGTAGTTTCATTAGTCACCAATAACCTGCTCTGATACCATGTCAAAATATTCTCTGATAATTATCATGTATTTTCATATTCTTTCTGTTCTAGTTTCTGTACAATAGTTGAGATATATGTATAAAACGAAAATTAAACAATAACCATAATTCCTGCATATCCATGTTTTATGGATCCACTACCATTATTGTATGCTCCATGTTTTACTCCACTGAGTTATTGGTGTCTGCCACAACAACACACACCAACACATTTTACTGATATGATATACCTTTTCATTTAATATCTGACATGTATTAAATTAATTAAATGAGATTTAAAAGACAGCTGTATTTTAAATCCATATATGATTTAAAAAAATGGTTTAAATAAAAGAAAAACTCTTCATATTCTTCTTTGATTTTTTTCCCACTCTTTTATAGATTGAAAAAACCATAGCATTTTGTTTCAATAAATATGGAATAATATTTTTTGCTTAACATGAAAAATATTGTAATTATTTAATTTAAATAATTTAATTATAATTATTAAGCTAGGTATTAAAGGTATTATATTTTTTTAAAATAAATATTTCAGTCTAATAATTTTTAAATTTGGTATATATAATCCTATTATTTATAAAAATAAAGTATATAAGTTATCATTTTTTTTATTCTTGATGAACTAAAAATAATCATTTTAATAAATTATAGGATTAAAAATGATTAATTTTTATAATAACATGATTAATGATACATAATTTATAAATTATTAAATTAAAATGTTTATTTTTTAAAACATTATGCAACTTATGGTACCTAATTTAATAATTACATGATTAATGTCCTCATTTGATAATTACGTAACTTTTTTTTTTACATTTTTCTCATATTTTTATCTTCTTTAATTTCTTGATTTGAAAAAAAAATATTAAGCTTATAAAAATATTATAACTTCAATTTTTTACAAGTATGAAAGATGGGCAGCTACATACTAGACTGAGCTAGGTCGATCTGGGCTTTCGAACTTTACCAAACGAAGATAGGCTGCTTCTTGGGCCCTGAACAGTCTTTAATATATATACATTTTATAATAAAAATAATATAATTAATAATTAAAATTCAAAGTTTATATATATATATATATAATATTAAAATAATTATAAGTTTAATCCATTTAGAATTTAATATTTATAATTTAATATTTAACGATCAATAAAATAATATTATTAATCGATTAATATTTTTATTTTCATTTAAAATATGTCTTTTAATTATTTATCTTTTATTTTTATCTATTTTATTTTTTATTATAAATAACACATATATCAATTACATACTTTAAACGGCGAGAATTGTGAAAATAAGATAATATAATAATTTAATCACTTTATTTTTATAATTAACTATACATAAAATTTACAGAAGATTAAATCCAATATAAATTTGTAATAATTTGATCTAATTCATATTTAAAAAAGTAGATTGATCTAATCTTTTGTCATACGCAAATTAAATATATCAGATTAATTATTGATACGTAGATTAATAGATATCTATGATTTGATCCAAATTCTTCTTCTTAATGAATATTCATAACCCAATCTAAATTATTATTTTTTTTATTTTTTTCTTAAAACTAAAACATTAATTACATTATTTACATTTTTTGAAATTGATATAATTTAGTTACTTAGTATTATATTTTAGACATTTTAATTATATCTTGTCAATTTTTATTTTTTTAGATTTTTTTTAAATCTTAAATTGGATTGAATTGAATCTTATTATACTAAAAAGTTGGTAGATATTTGATGAATTTTTTTTCAAAAAGTCCAAAATAAATATTAAAATTATTAATATTGATGTACATAAATATAACAATAAGGTAATTAAAATATATCAATTTAACATAAAATAATAAATGTGTTTAATTTATGAAAATAAAATAATCTTACTTTTTCCTTTTCATAAATAGATAGTTTAATTTCCTATATAGTATAATTCTTTTAATCTTATTACACATGTTATTTTTTATATGCAATAAAATAATATATATTTTTCTCATGTTAAAAAATATGATATATATTTTTGTTATATATAATATAAAAAATATATAAATGTTTTAAAAATATTAAAAATGAAATTATTTTAATAATTAGTCTATATATCAAAATCGGAGAATAAGCCTATCAAAATGTATCAATGATATACTATTATATCCATTACATTTTTTATATTTTCATGGTATTGAGTCATGCTTTAGTTCTATTAAAAAAAAGAGTCATATTTTGAATGAACAGTTTATCGATATAAATTCGAGTATTGTTTATAAATGAGTTAGGTTTGAGTTTTTAAGTATATAAATATTCATAAAATTAATATTTTTAAAATTTTTAAAATAAAAATAACACTCTTTAATATTGATACATAATTCTTTAAATTTTAAGTATATTATTTTAAATAATTTTTCAATATTCATTTAGAAAAAAAAAAGAACTAATACATGAAATTTAAAAAAAAACATTAGTAATAAATCATTAAACTGTTTTTAATTTACATAGTCATTCAATGAAAAATAAAAACAAATAATATTTATAATATCTTTAAAATTTAAAATTATAAAAATATCATTATTATATTCAGGTTATATATTTTTAAAATAAAAAAATTTCAAGTTCAAAAATTTACACAATTGTTATATACAATTATTATATATTTAATATTTAACTCCTATATATTAGATCTTGTTTAATATTATCAAAGTTTAATTTTTATTATCATAAATATTTGAGATGTTATTTTATATAATTTCTATAAATAATATGTATAATAAATACAATTAAAACACACTTAAAAAAAAAATTAGATCAGTAAATATTGTCGTTAATAAGTGACAGCGCGTTACTAGTTAATCTAGCAACAACCAAAATACAACTCTGAATCTTCTTCTTCACAATTGAACTCACCGTTTGTTCATCAAACTCATCCGTACACGTACTATGATCAGTTAAAGCAGCGCTAACCCAAGTCTTGATATCTTCAACCGTATGCATTGAATCGTTGAGATGACCCAATGCATCCAAAGATTGCTTAAGCTCATCGATAGAGTCTCTCATGTTCTCCACGCAATCCTTAACGATCTCTGCGTCGTAATGTGTCAAGTTCTTATTGGCTAGCTTTGTAATTGTTTTTGTACAGCTTCTTGCTGATTTGAAAGCCAGAGTCAGAGCAGTGTTACATAGTTTTTGTGGGCTTGATTTGATTTTAGAGGCGTAAGATCCGAGAGACTTGTAACAAACTTGTAGGTATGTGGTGGAATTGCAAGCTGATTGCACGTAAGTTTTGTATGTTTGTGTAGAACCAGCAGCTAATGTGGTCTCAATATTGGTGGATGTGAAAAGAAAAACAGCGAAAATAAATTTGAGAATGTAGAATATTGAACTGATTGAGAGAGTCTGAGCCTCCATTTTTTTTTTTTATGAATATGATCTCTCTAAGTCTAAATTTGTTTTCGGATTTGTGTTTGGGTTCAATCGAAGATAGAGATCTGAATATATTTATAGACAAAGTGGCAGCCGAATCAAATTAACGTTATCAATATAACTTAGTGTCATAATTTATTATTATTATTATTTAGATAATATTGAAATGTGATAAAAATTTAGATAGTGTGAATGTATTTAATTTATACAAATTTTTTATAATGTTTATTTTATAATATAAATATTTTTAGAATTATTTTTATACAATATATATTTAGTGATGTCATAAAATAAATATAAAAATATGTATTAATATGTACCAAAATCCGAATATATATTCAATATTTGAAGGGATTATAAATATAATCAATTTTTTTTTTGTAAAAATTACAATTAATAACATTTTTAAAATTTATAACAATAAAAATTATACTCTAATAATATTGAACGGTAAAATTGAATAAGTCTTAATAACCGTATTTAAATTTATATGACATCTAATTAAATAATATTTAAAATAAAATAAAATTTTATATTTTTTAATAATAAAAAGGTACTGAAAAAACATAATGTGTACTATTTTGTGTTTATAAATAATTTTAAGGATATTTTATTTATTTATTAGTGGAATGTAACGTTTTATATGGTGAATATCAACAACATAATATTGGTGACCAAGAAAACAGAAACTATAGTAGTGAGGTAGTTTAACTAAATAAAAATAGAGAATTTTCAAAAAAAAAAATTAATAATAATAATAGATGTGTTTTTCATAAATAATAAAATAGCTAAAATCCTTAAAAAATATATAAAAAATAGAGGAATTTCTAGCATTGCATAGCACTTCGAGATGATTTTAAATAACAATTTGGCTCCTCAGATTTGAAAACTGAATTCATAAGCAAACTCCTTTCTTTGTAAGATTTAGCACTTACACAATTATATTAATTGCTATGTTTTCCAAAAAAGTGTTAATATTTTTTACAAAAATAATTTATTATTTAAACAAAATGTTGATAATATTGCCATGCATGAGGTGGCCCAATGATCCTCTGTGATCCTGGGTGTAGAATTTAGATATCACGTGCACAAGATCGTAAATAATACTTTGAAATATCATGGCGAAATAGTAATGAAGACAGAAAAAACCATTATTTTAAAACGAGAGGAATAAAACAAAAAACATAATAATGTGCGTTAATGCTTTCAAGGATATCAAAATCATGTGCCAGGGGATATTGATCCGATGGAAATTATTATTATTATAAAAATATTTTATGATAATTTTATTTAATAACAATAATAAAATTAAAGTATAATTAGTATTACACGTAAAATAAATATTATATATTTTTATTTTAATAATAACAAAATTTATTGTGTCAATATCATTGTTTATTGTTTAATCTTTTTATCATAATCTACTGTACAAACTTGTAATTAAAATTATAAAAAGAATAAATAGATCAATGTTTTTTTTCTTCAATTTTTGACATGTATATTTACGTTTTATGTCTCAACGTATCGAGTTTATTACAAACATATTCATAATATTTATAAAATTATAAACATAATCATAACATATTTTAAAATTTAAATTATAGATATATTTAATATAAATATTTTAAAATTTATAAATATTTGGTGCATATTTATAACAAATGTGTATTATTTTAAATACATTATAAGCATGTTTGTAACTTTATAAACATGATGAGCATGTTTGTAACTTTATAAACATGATGAGCATGTATACAAAAAATCAAGGGAGAGTATAAAACATAATTAACATATAGAAAATATGAGTTTGAATCAAGAGTGTAGGAGTATTATAATTATGTAAAAAAAAAATTATTAATAATATAAAGGTTTAATTTCAAGACATAATTTGTATTTTTAATCATTTTAGAAAAATATATATATTTATTTTTATTATAACAAAAAATGCATTTATTTACTTATTTTTGATTAAAATATTAAAAGTAAAATTAATTAAATTATTTATATATAAAGTATTAATATAAAATGCAGCCCTCTTTTCCAACAAATACACACACACAAGAGAAAACACTAGAAAATCAAACGATTTGAGGTGTGCATAAACAGTAAACGATCTGAACATGTGGTAACAATTGACCATCTGAGCCTAAGAAGTCAAACGACCCTGGAGAAACGTGCGGTAGCTTCACATGTTAGCGTACACAGCAACCAGTACAGCACTGCGGTGAGTGAAACGCTCCTAGACTTGAGGCGCTGTTATTGGACTTTTTGATGTCGAAAATGTAGAGATAGAGATTGTGTCAATATTATCACTGTTTTTTTTATTAAAAATAGAATTCTAATTTTTCTTCTAAAACAAATTTAACTTTTTAAAAAGTTGACGTGATTAACTCGAATTATAAATTATATTACTAAATAAACCTTCTTAATTAACAGTTACATAATTAAATTAACCAACATTAATTAATAATGAAACAGGACAAGACCATGTATAATTTTGACATAATTTCTTAACATTTTCAACCATAAACCTTTGTTAAGGAGAAAAATTATTTATTACTCATGATTAATAATATTATAAAAAGATAAAATGTAATTATTTTGAAAAATATAAATACCGAATACTTTGTAAAGAAAGCAAACAAAATAATAATTGGTTGAAAATATAGCTCCAATATTTGTTTCTATTTTTTATGCATTAAATTAGCCACATTTCTTGGACTAAAGATAGGGTATTATAATAATTAAATATATCTTAATAACTTTCTTTATTCGATTTCTTATTAGACAATTAAAAAAAGTTATCCCAAACATAACAAGCATTAGTTCCAACTTCCAATTCATGCATATATATATATATATAGGTACACTCGATCAAGACATATATACATTGTGTATCACTCAAGTCAAGTTCTTACTTCTGAACCCAAAAAAACAAAAAAACTCACTGTCTTACTCTACTTAATTAGTGGGACTAATCCTTCAATGAATATTTATTTAATAACTTTCAATTTGGTCATTTATGTCATATCCTTTTTAATTCCCAAGCAAGATAATATTATAATAAACAACCTCCTAGCTCAAAGGAACGTAATACACTTATATATAATATGAGATTAAGTTTAGTTAAGATATGTGAATAACCATGTAGTTATTTTAAATCAAGTAAAATAATAATATATTAAAACTAATATTAAATGTATTATATCAATTCCATGACCATTTTATCCCAAAATCTACTGAAAATAGTCAATTATTAACGTACTCTAAGAAGTACTCATCCATTATGTTTTTTCTCTCCACTTTTCTTCTTGTTTTTGTTAAAAAAAAATATCAATTTACTATTTCATACCAAAATATAATTGCAACTATTTATATAACATTGCCGGTGGCCAAGTAGAGCAAAAACATAAGCAACATTGTGATAAGATGAAAGTAGCATATTCAAATCTTGTTTGGCGATAAAAAATTAATACTTAAAAAAAAAAACTATATTTATGTAACATTTTCTGGTCAATTGACAAAAATTTAGAACAATATATTATCTAAAAGCATTAGACTTAGGAGGACTAAAATGTCCTTGAAAAAAAAAACCAAGATCGGATCATAATTTTAATAGTAAAAAATAGATATTCCATGCAATGTTATCACCATAATATATAGTTCATTGGAGTTAAATTAAAACTAAATGTAGTATATTGATAAAATAATAATAAAAACATTCCGGATCATAATTTTAATAGTAAAATAGATATTCATTGCAAAATGATAAAACAAGAGCAACTCATCAACAATTTAATGGGAAGTACGATTCTGATCACAGACTAAAAAATAACTCATATATAAAATTAAGAAGAAACTGGTATCAAGATAATGAGGGGAATGGTGATTAAAATAAGAAAGAAAGAACACGAACCAAATGAACATTCATGTGAATGCTAGGCTCAGATTGTGAGTAGAGATTTAAAGAAAAGAAAATGTGAAACCATTCTAACCCTTTTGGCTATTTTGATTTCATTTTATTATATTCTATAATATCTATTAGATTTAATTGTAAAAGATACATTCTAATATATTCTCGTATAATATTTTGAATATATGTTAATGTAATTTTTATTTTATAATATTAATATTTTTTTTATATTTATATTATAAAAATTAAAAAACCTGTGTTGAACATACGTTAAAAATGTATACTTATTGTAAATGTTAGAGAAATTCTCAAATTTTGTACCTTAATTAAGACCTTTTTTTAATAGTCCATATTCAAGATGCAATTCATGATAACTAAGTTTGGTACCATAAGATACATTTTCTCGTAAGAAGTAAGAGATGTGTCCCGTATTTTATTGAAAAATAAGTTAACATTATACATTTTTAATCTTCGTTGATCCCATAAATATAAATAATATAAGTCAAATGCACATATTAAAATAAAATTAGTGAGAGATATCATGTTAGTTTATTTTTCTACTTTATTTTATGTCATGAGTTTGAATTTTTCTTTATAAATTTTAATATTTAATTGCATGACGTAATTCTTTTTATATATGAAGTTCATAAAAAAAAATATATTCATTTTTCTTATAATGTAAATGAATTTATATTTTTTAATATTATACAAAAATATATATATGTTTTTTTATTATAGGATTAAAAGTAAAATTATGTTTAATAAATGGATAATTTATGCATCGAAAAAAATTTAAAATAATTAGTTAGTCGGTATGTATTATGTATCTGAAAATGAATATCGCATCTATTGTCCAAAAAGAAAGATGGTGACATGCTAATATTTTCTAATCATAATAGATGGTAGATTATTTTATGATCTTAAAGATTGTGATATTTTTTTGCTATAGATAATGCAAAACACGATAAAATGATTTTATCTTCATAAGACATTACAACAAAATCCTGCATGGTGTTTTCCTTTGCACGGGATCATTTATTAGTCTATTGGTAAGATTACTAATTACGGTAAGTTTTTCTATTTTTTAACACAAAATCAAGTAAATTTGTTTAAATAAAACAATATAATCACATAATAGCACAATATAAATCTTTTTTTTAGCCTAACAATAATTCGAGTGTCTTGAACTAGTTATTTAAAACCAAAAAGAGTTTTATTAGTATAAATTTTGTAACGGATAAATAATATAAATCATAAATCTTAAAAAATAACTTAAAAAAAAGATAAATATCACCGTACTTATAAACATTACATTAATATATATCTCTTAATCATTTTTAGATATTATTTTTATATACTAACATTCAACAAGTGAAATAGAATATTTTATACAATTTGATGATCTAATTCACGATGATTAGTCTCCTATTTTTCGAAAACAACTTTTACTCTAACATTTTACTTTTCATATAACATAATATTATACGTTTCCTCAATAGCTTATAAATTTAAAACAAGACATATAATAGCAATAATATTTAACATAAAATAAAAAATGAAATAATTAATTAATTACAACGAGACTCTCTACTTAATTAAGTAACAATAACAAAGTCAAAATAATTTAACTATCAATTATTTAGTAATGCCCTCTTAAATTAATTAACAAAGACTAACTACAATTTACCTGAAAACATAATTTGTTGCTAATTAATTTAAAAAAAAATAACTGGAAAAAAAAATACTCAAATTACGAGGATGTGATAAGGAAAGCCAAGACACCGACAAAAGGAGCATTGATATTGTTTCTAAGTGATATAAGCAATATACCGAGAATGACTAAAATAAGATTTTGAATCAACTTAAAAACTCAGTTGTAATTTTGAACTCAAAAATCAGCTTGTGAGTTAGAGGGTTGTTCAAACTTATAAGCAACATTACTGCCTTACTCTTAACCAATGTGGGACTTAACATCTCCACTCTATATCGGCTAGAGTCCGGATTTACGGCACGGTTCGGATTTATGATACGAGGACCGATGGGAGTACAAAGAAGTCAAGAGCCTAGCTCTGATACCAACTTAGAAACTCAAGCCTAACTCTGAACTCAAAAGTCATCTTGTGAGTTAAAGGGTTGTCCAAACTTATAAGCAGCACTGCTGTCTTACTCTTAGCCAATGTGGGACTTAACATCCCCCCTCCACATCGGCTAGAGTCCGGATTTACGGCACGGTCCGAATTTACGACATGAGGGCCGATGGGAGTACAAAGAAGCCAAGAGTCTAGCTCTGATACCAACTTAGAAACTCATGACTAACTCTGAACTCAAAAGTCAGTTTGTGAGTTAGTGGGTTACCCAGACTTATAAGCAGCACTGTTGCTTTACTCTTAGCCAATGTAGGACTTAACATCCTCCCTCCACATCAGCTAGAGTTTAGATTTACGACACGAGGGCCGATGTGAGTACAAAGAAGCTAAGAGTCTAGCTCTGATACCAACTTAGAAACTCAAGTCTAACACTGAATTCAAAAACCAATTTATGAGTTAGAGGGTTGTCCAGACTTATAAGTAGTACTGCTACCTTACTCTTAGTCAATATAAGACTTAACAAATCAAATTAGGAATCATTGTAACGAGTTCTTCCAACAATAGCCCCAATTAGCAAATTAGGGTTTGGGCCGTGGATCCCTCCTAATCTTTTACCAGCATCACAAGCAATACGTACTCGATGATGATTTATTAACGGTAGAGATGAACCTCTATAATGTATTTTCTTTGGATATTTCTTTCCATATCCCACCATATATGACATTACTTTCCAATATACATTCCTCCTTATTATCAATCAATTTTAATAATACAATCTAAATTAAATCAAAGTAAGAATCAATATTACATTACAATAATAAATAAATTTTAAGACAATTTTAAATATAATAGGAGATTTAATTATCTTTACATATTTAAGAAGATTGTAGATAGAGATTTACTAAAAAAATTTAAGAATAATTGGAACAAACACAAGCACAATTATATCCGGAGGAAAATACTACTAGATTAGAATATATCATTAATTATTTTATAAATTTAAAAAAACGACTAAAATGAATTGTAATAGTTTAAAGTAGATGAGTAGAGAGCAAACCTGGTCCCTAGCAACTTGAATAATTTGATTATGATTGACAACAACATTGTGACGTACATTGAACTTTTTTTATAGGCAGGGTGGAGAGTTTCAGCATAAGTCAAGAGGAGAAATGACAAGGCTGTTGCATGCTGCATATTACATGATCCGCGCTTGAATATAAGACCACCTGGTGAGTATGACACTTTTCTCGTTGGTGATCCTGCCATTATTGAACATATTAATTTGTCCTCGTTCTTTATTATGTCAGAATCAGGCTTCTTCCATATCAACATCTGCTATCCATTAATCAAACCCAATAATTTTTATCAAAAAAAAAAAATCATAATTACAACAAATGACGCATGTATAAAATGATAAAGTGATTGTGATGCTACTTATTAATAAGCAGTTAAATTATTTCAAATAGAATGATGAATGTATTAAATTCTAATAAAAATTATGGTAGAATAATTAATTAAGAAGCATATCTTTGACATCATCTGTATATATGATTTTGTGTTTAGAAAAAAAAGGATGTATATGATTTGTGCATTTTTGATTTAAGGGTATTTTTTTTATAATATTTATTTAGAGGAAAATGCCGCCACAATCCAATAAATTAGAATAAGATGTGTGTATGGTGCCTTAAATAAATTAGAAAGAAAAATGCTGATTTTTAGAGTAATATTTTCCAATTCTATTGACATTTAATTTCATTATTTTATTTATTTATTATATTATTATATTAATTTTTTTATTAAAATATTTTTTCTACCCGTAACAAAAGGCAATAATTTTATTAATACTCGTTGATTAATATTATTTTATTTTTATTTTTAAAAAATAATTTTATATTAAAATATTATAACATATTCTTTTCTATAACTAAACTCTTATTTCATTTTTGAGTTGATTGGTCATTTTTATGAGTCACTACATGTGTTAAATTATATTTGATATTGTAATTCATTTGTACTATACTTCCACTATTTCACTTGTACTACTACACTTCTACTATTTCACTTGTACTACTACATACTACTACACTTGTACTACACTTCTACTACTACACTTCTACTACTACACTTCTACTACTACACTTGTACTACACTTCTACTACTACACACACTTCTACTACACTTCTTATACACTTCTCTTGTACTACGCTTCTACTGCAGCATATCTACTTGTCTTCTGACACAACTACACTTCTACTACACTTCTACTACTACACTTCTACTATTTCACTTTGTACTACACTTTACCACTTCACTACTATTTCACTTGTTACACTTACTATTTCACTTGTACTACACTTCTACGCTATTTCACTTGTACTACACTTCTACTATTTCACTTCATGCACTTCTACTATTTCACTTGTGCTACACTTCTCTACTATTTCACTACCACATCTTCATAACCCTATAAATAGGATTCTATGTACGTTAAATCACAATAATACAACATTAAATCATTCTTTCTTCTTATCTCTCTATACTCTTACTCATTGGTATCGCAGCCTCTCATATACCTCAAATTTCTATCAAAATTCTATACTCTCTTCATCACTGATCAACCCGGCTCCAAACCTACCTCAACCTCGGCTCCTTCGAGCCTCTGACTCGAACCCGACTCACTCCCAAACCTCACGCTCACCTCAACTCGACTCGCTCTAACAGGCCTCACGCCAGCCTCGGCTCACTCCAACCTAGCTCACTCCAACCCAGCTCACCTCAACTCGGTTCCAGGCTTGTTTTCAACTCATTTTTTTCATTTTTAAGGATATCTCCTTTATACTGTTTCTATGTATTTGCTTTATATTTTCTCCATTATTTCGTTAAAATGGATCGAAATGATGTCCCGAAACCAATCTCTACCATCCTTGATGATACTAACTATCTAGCTTGGGTATGTATATATTGTCACAAGAAGGGTACATGACACTTTAACAAAGATTACTTTCAGAATCTCTCTCATCATTCCTCCCGGAATCCCTCTCGAAATCCCTCTCAACATGCTTCAGGTAAAAATAGTAACCCATCTATCACTGTTGTTGTTTCTGAGGATAATCATGACAAATTTACCTTCTCTACTCAAGAACTTGAAAGTCTTCTTAAACATGTTCTCTCACAATCTAGTAATTCTCCTTCATCGCCTTGTCTACATCAATTAAATCTTTATGGTATTTTGATTAAGTTGTTGTAATCATATGACTTATGATACTCGCATCTTCTCTCGCCTGATCTTCCATCTCCCAAACCTTTAATTCAAACTACCAATGGTTCACGTATGCATGTTAATCTTTGTGGGACAAGTTTCCACATCTTCTATATCACTTTCTGACACCTTTCATATTCCCAACCTTACTCTAAATCTTATCTCTGTTGGTCAATTATGTGAACTTGGTCTTACTATTACTTTTTCCTCTTCTAGTTGTCATGTGCAGGATCCACAGACAGGATAGATCATTGGGATAGGTCGTAAGGTTGGACGATTATTTGAACTTATCAACCTTCATCTACCCAATTCTCCTCATACTTCTGTTGCTGCTTCTACTACTCCTATCAACCTATGGCATGCTCATCTAGGCCATACGTCTATAGTACGTCTTCATCCCTTAGCATCTTCTGGTAAATTAGGATCTGTTTCTATTTCTGATAATGTAAATTGTTTGTCTTGTCAATTGGGAAAACAACCTACTTTATGTTTTAATAAAAGTGATTCTACTTTTGTTTCCCCTTGTGACTTAATTCATTCTGATGTTTGGAGCCCATCTCCACATCCTACTATGGGGGGATGTGTTTACTTTGTCATTTTTATTGATGATTATTCAAGATTCACATGGATTTTTCTCATGAAACATAGATTTGAATTACCCAAAATTTATTATGATTTTGCCCAAATGGTTAAAACCCAATTTTCTCAAAATATCAAAGTACTTAGAGCTGATAATGCTATGGAATATAAAGAAACAATTTTTTTAAATTTTCTTCGACAAAATGGGACTCTTTCTCAATATTCTTGTCCTAGCACGTCTCAACAAAATGGAAGAGCTGAGCAAAAACACAGACATATTCTTAATACTATTCGCACTCTCCTCATTTCTAGTTCTTGTCCTGAATGCTTTTGGGGTGAAGCAGCTCTTACGGCTGTTTATACCATCAATCGTGTTCTCATGCCTATTATTCACAATCAATCCCCTTATGAGTGTCTCTATAATACTTCTCCATCTTATGAACTGCTTTGGTTGTGCCTGTTTTGTTCTTCTTCACCCTCATGAATGCAATAAATTAGAACCTCGTGCTCATCTTTGTTGTTTCTTACGGTATGGAATAGAACACAAAGGCTATCGTTGTTGGGACCCTATCTCTAAACAATTGTGCATCTCTTGTCATGTCATCTTTTGGGAACATAAAATGTTTTCCTCTATTTCCTCATTTCATGTCTCATCTCCTACCTCACTCTCATTTTTTAATGACCCAATTATTGATTTATTTCCTCCCGACATTGCTCTGTACACCACTTGTCGTCTACTACGACTTATACGACATGTGTCTGCTCCTTCTACTGATCCTACCATAACAACATCTTCTGAAGACCAACTACCTGATTGTTTAGAGTCATCACTTTGTCGTTCTACTCGTGTAAGTAGTCTTCCTTTTCATCTTCATGATTACCAATGTTTCTCTACTATTTTGTCTCATCATGAACCCCAAAACTATAGAGAAGCTAGCTCTAACCCTTATTGGCAGCAAGCTATGACAGATGAATTACAGGCATTAACAAAAGCACATACATGGGATCTTGTTGATCTTCCATCTAATAAATCTACGATTGGTTGTAAGTGGATTTTCAAAATCAAAACTCATTCGGATGGGTGCTTGTGGAACGATATAAAGCTGCCCTAGTTGCAAGGGTTTTACACGGGAATATGGAATCGACTATGAAGAAACTTTTGCACATGGTAGCTCGCCTTCACCTCACATTCGAAGTATCATTCGTTACTCTTGCCCAGAAATTGGAACATGTTTCAAATGGATGTCAAAAAAATTTTCTCAATGGAGACATAACCGAGAAGTTTATATGAAACCTCTCCGGATACCTTTCATTCACCTCATCAAGTATGCAGACTTCGTTGTGCTCTCTATGGCCTCAAACAAGCTCCTCGGGCTTGGTTTGCCAAATTCAGCTCTACACTTATTGACTTTGGCTTCACTTCCAGTTCTTATGATTCCGGTCTCTTTATTCGAAAGACTCCCATTAGTGTAACACTTCTACTTCTTTATGTAGATGATATGATTATAATAGGGAATGACTCTAATGAAATTATTGATCTCAAACAGTTTCTGAGCCATTAATTTGAAATGAAAGACCTTGGACGTCTCCACTACTTCTTGGGTCTAGAAATCTCATCTGATTCTCAAGGATATTATCTCTCTCAAGCAAAGTACTCTTTCGATATTCTCAATGGGGTTGGCCTTACTGATTGCAAAACTGTATCAACACCTCTAGAAACTAATGTCAAACTTACTCCATTAGATGGTACTATTCTCTTAGATGCCACATTATACATAACCAAGCTAGTAGCTGATCTTGTTTATCTCACTGATCACTTGTCTGACATTGCACATGTTGTTCATCCGGTTAGTCAAATCATGTCTGCTCCACGGTCTACCCATTATCTTGCTGATTCTTCTCATTCTCCGCTACATCAAAGGCACCATGTTTCACGGTCTCCACTATAACAAGTCTAATCTTCTTCTTTACGCCTCTTCGATCTTGATTGGGAGGTGACCCAACTGATCATTTCACACCCTTGGATATTGTTTCTTTCTTGGAAACTCTCTCATATCTTAAGCGAAAAGAAATCCAATCATTCGATCCAGCATTGAAGCTAAATATCGTGCTCTTGTTGACACCACTCAAGAACTTCTTTGGCTCCGTTGGTTACTTGCTGATATGGGTGTTCTCCAATCAACTACAACTATCCTATATTGTGACAATCAGAGTGCTATTCAGATTACTCACAATAATGTATTTCATGAACGAACAAAACATATCGAGATTGATTGTCATTTTGTTCGTCAGCATGTTCTTGAACCTTGTTTGTCTCAAATCAATATCCTCCACAGATCAAACAGCTGACATCTTCACCAAATCTCATCTACTAGGCAGATTTCAAGAATTAGTTTCCAAACTCAAGTTGATTGTTTTTCTTCTTTCTTAAGTTTGAGCGGGGATGTTAAGTTATATTTGATATTATAATTCATTTGTACTACATTTTTACTATTTCACTTGTATTACATTTATACTACATTTTTACTATTTCACTTGTATTACACTTGTTACAATCTTAAAAATAGGATTTTTTATGTACATTCTAAATCACACCAATACAACATTAAATCATTCTTTCTTTTTATCTCTCTATACTCTTCTCAACATGTAACATCAATTCTGTGCTATATTGGTTATTTAGTGAGAGAAATGATATAAGAAAATATTAAATGAATAAGAGTAGACTATAATGGTATAAATTAATAATATAATGTAGATGGAACACAGAATGTGCATGGGAGAAAAACATTTACATGAACTAGATCCATAATTATATGTTACGGTATTAATTTCAAAAATATATTATTAATTTTTACATTAAAATAATTATGTATCTAAAAATAAATATATCAATGTTAAGAAATAAATGAAAAGGTTCTAGAACTCATCTATAAACTAGGTACATATAAAAGTTTCTGGAGAAATGAATACTATACCTTGCCAACAAGTACGTTAATGCCAGCGTGCTTGGAATCCCATCCGAAGTCAGCGAAGCCGTCATCAAGTTTGTTAATATTATCATCGATATAGTTCATGTACTTTGCGTCGCTTGTTGCCTTGTACAGCCATGCCGCCGCCCAAACCAATTCATCCTGCAATTCATTCATCATTGTTTTTTCTAGTACAAGACTTAAATGTTAAAATTTTGATGTAAAACAAACTCTTTTCAAAAACTAAGTTTTTAAGAGAAGAATTAATATTACATTATATATTTATTACTATTCTAGGAGTGTTGTTGGTTACATGCATA
The DNA here is from genome assembly GCA_030763125.1 of Hippophae gyantsensis. Lineage (NCBI taxonomy): Eukaryota > Viridiplantae > Streptophyta > Magnoliopsida > Rosales > Elaeagnaceae > Hippophae > Hippophae gyantsensis. Next base: position 28,347,320 of record CM061030.1, read on the forward strand.
GTAGAAAAAAAAACTTGCAATTTAACAACTGAGTAGGTTATTGAGACTTGATCACAATTCTGATATCATTTAAAAATTTATTAAAAAATCAACTATCTTAAAATATTAAATCAATGTAATAATAACCAATATTTTTTTATACATTTATTATTAATTTATTATTAAATAACATGTACATAATATATATAATTAAAAAACTTACGATTTAATAACTGATTGATATCATTTACAAAATTACTAAAAAATCAACTATCTTATAAAATTAAATCAATGTAATAATAATTAATATTTTTTTATATATTTATTATTAAATAATATGTACATAATATATATAATTAAATTGTTATTAAAATAATATAAAAGTAACGTAGATTTTAGATTTATGTATATTATGGGGTTAAATAACTTTTTGTATAAAAATTAGCTGGTAACCAGTGTGGTCACAATAATAGGGACAAACCCATTGGCCAAGACTGTGATTATAAGAACCCTGGTACTTATCAGCAAAATCAAAAATAGATTTAGCTCTTTCAAGAAGTTGCTTAGAGTAGTGAGGCTCCTCGTCCTGAAATACAATGGAAGAGGCAGTAAGTGCAGCAGCAATCTCACACAGACAGCAAATGTTGAAAATCAATACCAACCAATAGATGAAAGGGTCGAAGAGAGTTGTTGAAAATGAATCAATTTAGTCATATAAATAAATAATTCAACAGATAATATAATTTGATGAATCTAATCATTACTCAATCGATCGAGTAATTTATTTTTATATTATTCATATATATTTAATATGAAATCTAACGTGTAAGAAAATAGATATATACTTGAGATGTGATCATTAAAACTTAATAATTTATTCAATTTGAAAATATTCTTCTAAAATACATCTAAAAATTAAAATTATAATTATATGTTTTGATCACGAATATCGTCAATATTCACATAAATTTTACAAAGGTAAAACATTTATACTTTTTTTAAGTACTAGAGTAACCAAATAAGACACATTTAATATGATGTGGATCAAGTTTATCTCTATGAAATGTATGGACATGAATATAATACATAACCAATAATTTTAATACATAATAAATGCATAAGATTTAGCGTAAAAAAGAGATAATTTCATCATTAGAATTTAATAATCAATAATATGAACATACATTCAATTGATAAGAAATGTAACAATCATGACAATTTCAACTCAAAAACATTTAAGAGCTTACACAGTGAAGTTTAAGGTTGCCTCAAGAAGATGACAGTTTTTATGCTCTGTTACCTACTTTATTTTGGTATATAAGCATACGTTATTTAATGGATTATGTCAGACGTTTTGAAGAAATCAATAAAAGATTGATTAACAAACTTACGCTCCAAACGAGTGTGAAATTACGTGACGGTCATATTATAAAATTAAGAAATGATCATTATAACACCACTCTTAGATTCAAGCAAATAAACTCATATAACTCTATTACCGTCATCAATAAAAGAGAATATATTTATTTACAAGGGTACTTATACATCTACTTAAACACAAGCAAATAGGGTAGAGTTTTTATTTGAGGGTGTAAGAATTTTTTTTCCTTTTCAGTTTTTCTTTCTACCTTTCTACCTGAAATCCACTAATAGGATTGCTTGCTTCCTTCTCTAAGTGCTAAAGACCTTTTCTTTTCTTACCAATGCTAATAGTATTCTTTGTTAGATCGTCAAACACATAATAAGTAGAAAAAAATGTAATCCACTCTAAGTGATAGTGAAACATTTCTAGCACCCACAACTGAAATAGGTATTCTATTGGTAACCTGAATAGATTTTATAGAAGAGGACATTAGAGAATCAAGTATAAATGAATTAGTAATCATGTAAAAATAAATAAAGTGTTAGAGATAAAAATAAATAAATACTAAATCTTATATACTTCTTTTATTTATCATTCGAGAAACATTGTGGCACAAACAATAGCATAAAAATAGCACAGACACCACGCAAAATATAGTGCAAAAAACAGTGCCGACAATAATCAATGTGTGGTACTCCAAAAAAAAGGAAAGTAGCTGCCCCACAAAAAGTAGGCCTATAACAAGTTGAATTAATCTAGTAAGACCCAACAAAAAATAATTAGAGCAGCCCAACAAGGAAAAAAAGAAAAATGATCCAATATAACAGCAAACCTAGACCAAAACTGAAACAAAATTAATTTCAATGGCGATAAAAAAGGAACACGCAAAGCTGATGGTGGCGATGGTGAGAAGCACAGAAAGAGATGGCAGTTTCTTCGCACAGAATGAGGAGGAGGTGATTAGGGATGGGGTTGATGATGAGAGACGGACATTTTATCTAAGATAACTGTATAATTTTGATGGTTTTTTTTTCTTGAAAAGAACATCGGAAATTGTTATGGTAATATGATTAATTGAAATAGGATATATGTTAATATTATTTTTAATAATAAAATATATAATATTTAAAATAATTTGATAAAATTTTATTTATTTTTATTTTTATTATTTTATTTAAAAATATGTATTAAAAATAAAAATTAATGTTAATATTTTAAATAATATAATAGAATAAAAATTATATTAAAATTTAATTTTTTTAAATTTAATATATTTTAAATAAATATTAAAATATAAAAAACATAATTAAATCGTAAACAAAAATATTTATTAATATAATTATCTCGATCGTCGACAATTATCTCTTCTTTTATGTTATGTTTGGTTGCATAAAACAGAATACAATTAGAATGGATTCTTTCTATTTTTATGTTTAGTTGGATTGAACAATGAGAATGATAAATCTTTAAAGAAAAAAAATAAGAATTCTTTTACCCCATAAGGAGTCATAATTTCATTCTTATTTTAATTTTTTTTTTCTAATTTTACCTCAACCTCAAATATAACCTCAAATCTCAAAACCTTAAATCACAAATCATAAAACTCAAAATTTTATTTAAAAAAATAATAGTTTTAACCCTAAAAATATAAAATCATTCCCTCTTTTTTAAAATCTAAATCAAATTAATTATAAAAATTTGTTTTATTCATCAACCAACCTATTTATACACATATATAAGTATTTTAGGATTTTAAATATTTTTATTTTCATGAACCTTAAACTTTAAACCTTAAATCCCAAATCTCAAAAACCCTAAACCCTAAATCTCAAATCCCAAATCTCAAAAACCCTAAACTCTAAATCTCAAATCACAAAACTCAAAACTTTTTTAAAAAATAATAATTTTAACCCTAAAAATATAAAATCATTCCTTTTTTTAAATCTAAATCAAATTAATTATAAAATTTTGTTTTACTCATCAACCTGCGTATTTAGACACATATATAAGTATTTTAGGATTTTAAATATTTTTATTTTCATGAATTACCTTTTAGTTTTGCATAATATTTTACTATAAATATAATTCTTTTTTGTATTAACAACAATTTTAATCACTTGGATCATGATTTAAATATCTTATTTTTTAGATTAGAAAAAAATTTATAAATTATTTATACTTTTAAAAAAGTTTTAATTATAACATCCTAAATTACAAATTAAAAGTAAACAGAAAACAAAAATGTAATAAGATTTTATAATTTTTTAATAAATATTTTGTTAGCATGCACGTGAATATTTTTAGTATATTTATATTATATAAAAAACTCTAAATCACACCTTATAAATTTTGGTACAAATTTAATCACATTTTAAAATAATAACTATTATTATCTTTAAATTCTTAATTATTGTATAAGTTACATAAGACTCCTATTTTATTATCAATTAAATAACAAAGTATTAATATTTAAAATACTTAGATAGACCTATTTAAAATATTAGAGTAAATATAAGCTCAATTTTTTATATAATAAGAACAAATAGTTTTAATTAAAATAAAATTTATTCAAAACAAACTGTCGGATATATATAAAAAAAAGACCACACACTCAAACATCATTCTAAATTGGACGAGGTTCCAATTAAAGTTGGATTAGGTTATTGAAGAGATTTTCATTCAAAATTACAGGTCAATTATCTAATAAATTTAGTCAAGCAATTAAATTTATAAAAAAGTAATTAGATGAATTGATAACTGTACTTAAAAATGGTACCAAAGGTGGTTAAATTAGACTACCATGAACAATAAGGTAATAGATTACAATTTAGAAGTTAGAAATTATGCATTGGATGCAACTGAAGTGGAAAAAGTGCAGAGAGTATTTTAGTGTCAAATGATTTGTAATGCAATAAGTATATGTGCTTTAGGTCAGCACAAAAAAATATAAATTGAAGTCCCATCTAACAAGAGAGGTTGTGTAATTTTGTTTTAAAAAGAGTATTTAGGTTGAATTGCAACCTCTATTCACATCCAAATAGCGCTTACGTGCAAAGAATCTTAATTTTGCACATTCTAGAAAAATATTTGTATTGCAAATGCCAACCTAAGACAACCCAAACTGTACCAAATAACGAACTACCGCTGCTCACTGCCCTTGAAAAATTATTGATTGGTACTAAATCATGCTGATATAATAGTCCAGGCCAATCAAAATATGAGAAGGTATAGCAAAAGCTATTAAAGAAGGAAAAAAAAAATGGGGATTCTTTGTACCAAATGTTACTCTCCCCTATGCTTTGGTTGATCCGTCCAACACCAATCAATAATTCCTTCTACCTCTATTTCATAACCATCCATAAACCTTAGCTAAATGTGAAAGCAAAGAATGCAACCAACACACTCAAAAAGAGACTAGAGCTGTCTCCGAAAATTGACACTGCTGCAGATGAATGTTTCTGTGGCCTGAAAGCCAGAGAAAAAAAGAAAGATCAATTGATGATAAATTTGGTTGAGAAAGTTAAGTTTGAGATGAATGGAGGATTAGGAAAAGAGTTTTTGATACATACTTCTGCATATTTGCCAAAGCACCACAGTAGAGAGCATTATCTGGTACAATAAACTCAGTTTCACCATTTTCCTCAGGATTAACAATTCTCAAATATGTTTCTTGACCTAGATACCACCTGTCAAGGTTCTCTGCCCTAAGGTTCCAAACTCCAGTATTGTCAAGAGATATGAGTATTGCTGTCCATGCCCCAGGAAAAACCTACACATGGTAACATAACATAATTCCATAACATCACAATGGACCAAGTACTCTACAGTTTACACACTCAAACAAAATTGTGGAAAAACAAAATAAATGAAAACCTGTGTAGTGCAGCGAGAAATTGCATCCCATTTGTTATACTTGTTTCTACTGTCTTCTGTCCAGTCACCATAATCCATCCTGCATTCAACAAGCCCGTTTCTCATAAAAATCAAGACGATTTATTAAATGCTGCAAACTTAAAAATTGAAATCGAAAATGCAATCTTACCCAACAACAAAAAATGAATAGCCGTCCAAATGAAAACTCTGCATTGTTGTGTCATTGTTTTGCAAGACAACCTCAATGAAACCCTTGTAGGTAGCATTGATTAGAGATATGTCCATTCTTGGAGTTCTGTTAAGTGGCTTATTAGGAAAATCAAGTTTATAAGCTCCTTTAACCTTATATTGGTCAGCAAGCCTGATAGGTATATTGGGATTAACAAAGGAGATACCATTAAGCGTAGCACGAAGTTTCCCACCAATTGTTACTGGAGGCACAATCTTAAGAACATATGTGTCAGTAACGTTGATTGAACCAAAGTGAAATGAACCCTGTGGATTAGGTCGAGCTCCACTAGCAGATCCATTTTGCCTGAGATAGTGCAAGAAAAATTTAGCATACTAATGAGTAACCAAATAGCGGGAGCCATTGTGAGTAAAACAAACAAAGAGAAGAGCACAAAAAAGTCGTAAGAACAAACCTGACACTCAATGCTTGATTCATTGATCTTGATTTATCATAGACATCATTTGGGGGTTCAGGTAGAGGACCATTGGCTGGTCCTTTAGAATTAGAATAGTGCAAGATTGCTACGCCTGTAACTCTTTCCCAAAGTGATTCATTCACAAACCTTGCACTCGCTACAATGTAGTAATCACTACTGGCATTCTGATCCATGGTAACCAAGAAAGAATAAGATTGACCAACTTGAATGTCAAAGTCGGTATAGTTTTGTTGCATTGTATAATGTCCCTCAGACTCAGCTAAAAGAAGATTATGATTTTGAATTCTAAAGTTCAAACTTGTAGAAATTCCAACATTGTGCACACGAAGTCTGTATGTTTTGCCTGCAAGAAGGTCATTTTTCAGGCTATAAATCAGTGAAAATAAATACTAGCCTCTTGAAACAGCACACATTGAGATACACTAGAACATCATTGAAGTCATATGAAAAACATACCAGGATCGACACTGATGGTTTCATACTCAATTCCATCAGGTACAAGAGTATTGTTGTAACGATATGGCCCCTTTCCATTTATGAGAACTCCATCAGGCATTCCAAAATCATTTCCGGCATCAAGGGCAGTCCTCAGTCCAATATGGTTTTGTGTAAACCAGTCACCAATGAAAATGCCAATATCACCATCCGGCTGGGCGAAAGGAATTGGAATAATGATCCTGTTATTGATAACAAAGGATCCAAAACCACCAGATGCTCTCTGCATGTTAAGAGAAGGGAAGTAGAAAAAGCTCCCAATCTGATCCTTAACTTGAAACTGATAAGTCCAGTTCCATTTTGGAGGAATTGGGCAATTGGTTCCAAGAACTCCATCTTGCCATGAATTACGTCTCATTTGGATGCCATGCCTGTCAATTTAATTAGATCCAAATTTACTCAAAACATTCAGTCTTATATAAACAAGGTGAGAAAAAGCACACAACAAAATGAAGTTCTAATTAATCATACCAAGTCATTAGGAGATCCTCTTCCAACTCATTAAATACATTGATAATGACATTGTAATTAGTAGTAACATTAACAAGAGGACCTGGAAACTTCCCATTAACTGCTAGAACCTGCAATCAGATCACATATCTCAGTCCATTATTCGGTTAAATAAATAACTCTTTGCTCAGAAATAGATTTATTTAAAAACATATAAAAATTATTCAAAATTAATGGTACCGCTTGATGTAACCCCAGTAAGCAACCAAAAATTAACAACAAAAGGCCTAATCTACCCCACTAAGAATCAAATCTCATCATCATAGCAAGCATACCCCAAAACCTTCTGGAACACAGGGCAATCTATAAATGTTTATAAAAATACTTCTGGAACACAGGTCTTGAAAGAACGGCGAAAACATAAACCCAGAAAACCACATACAAAATGGGTTCAAATAAATAAACCAAATAAACAATGAAAATAATACACTAAAGAGGGGGGGGACAACCCATATGAAGAAATCAATAAATAGAAATCTCAAATGATCTAAGTGCGAACAAAGTCACGAAAAGAGTACATTGCAGCTCCCAAGAGTAAGACCAGAGTAAAACGGAAATGATAATAAATAATAAATAAAACAGAGAAATAAAAAAAATGTATGAGTAGCGAGTTGAGATAACCTTTTGGGGAACTCCGAGAGGGGAGACGTTGATGTAGGAGACTCGGAATTCGTAGGAGACAGTTGGGTCTGCAGCGAAAGAGGGAGTTGAAAGCAGGGCAATGAAGATCAAACAAAACACAGAAAAAACAGAGCACACAAAAAGAGCCATGTAAAACTACAAACTGAATAAAAGTTTCCTGGGAGTTATCGAAGAGATGGAGAAGAGAGATAAAGTTACTGAGAGAGAGGGTTATGTATATTGGGAGGGAAATACGAAGGATCAGGTTCAAGTAGGGGAGAATGAAATACAGAGAGCTTTTTCTTCTCTTTTATTAATTTAAATTTCTTTTTTGTCGATACACTCCACTTTCATGAAATTTTAGTGGCCCTGCCCATGGCACTCTCTGACTGTTAACTGGCTGCACAGATCTTGTATTTTTCAATAAATTAACGGAAATATAATTTATTATTTTAACATAAAATAATTATATTATTAAGACGTTTATTATAATTCGAAACCCTATAAAAAAGAAAAATTTATTTTTATATAGCATATTTTTCATTTTTAAAACATTTTTTTCAAATTAACAAAAAAATACAAAACTCATTTCATACATATAAATACTAAAATAACTTTGGTATATAAATTCAATAAAATAAAATAAAATTAGAACTTATAAGATTTTTGTTACCCATCAAAATTTTATTGATCATTGTTGACGACCAATTAGAATTCTAACGACTCATCAAATATAACATATTATATTCATATATATTTTTTATATAACATGTTATATCCATAATAGCTACGACCATCCACTAGATGTAATAATTCCTATGACTTGTCGAATATAACATATTACAATTACATGTATCTTTGTATGTAACATGTTATATCATTGTAATTATGACGATTCATCAAATTTAACATGTTATATTCAAATATATCTTCATATATAATATGTTACATATATTGAAACTTTAATAGAATAATCGATGATAATTGTCAAAATTATGATAAATCATCAAAGTTTTAGTAGAATAGTTAGAGATGTGAGGAGTATAACCTTATTCTTATTTTATTAAAGTTATGAAATGAAGACTTTTTAATCTTTTTATTATATAATTTGATATAAAATTAGTTTTAAATTGAATTGTTAGTTAAAAAAATTTATCAACTTATAAAAAATGAAACTATTTGGTCGAAAACTCAATAAAAACATGTTAAAGGACAATTTTGTTGTTATTTATTATTGGTTTTTCATTTGAGTAATTTATTTTCGTCCTATTTGAGGTTCATTTAGTAAAAAATTATGGAGTAAAATAATTAACAATATCACCAAACATAAACAGAAAAGGTAAAAGAAAATGCCATATTTAGAATAGTAACGAAATAGAAAATTTTAAAAATTCTTGTATTTAATTTGATTGTTAATCTAAAATAAGATATGGTTACAACTTTTTTGGGGTTCTATAAACACTTGAATGTTTACTACTGGGTTGGGTACCATTGGGTTTTCCTTACTGAGTCGGATCCTTTATCAATTTGTCATTTTAGTTTAAGATCATATTTCCTGCAGAAAATATAAGGTAACTGAAGCCTCAGACTTTCAATTACTTTGGGTTCGTTTGATTGAAGTTTTTCACAAATTGTCTTCTGTTTTACTACGAAAGATATATTACATCCAAAGTCAATGTGTTCATCAAATGGAGGATGGACCACACCTAAAAGAATTAATAATCATATCTGAAACCTTTTAGCTTCCATCATCACTGCCCCAAGCATCATCTTTCAACTTTTGCCTAGTGATAATGCGGCTCCTTCTGTTATCTTCCTGCTTCCTTAACTCTTTCGATCCGAAGGATGTTGAAGGCAATTTCAATCCCATTCCATGAGCAATCAACCTCTGGGCAGTTATTGCTGATGTCTTAGGCCTTAGCCGGGGAGGTTCCAAGTCTGTAAAAAGAAAATATAATGCTTGGTTATCACAGGATCTTTGAAGATAAAGATAAAGATTTCAATTTCTCAGAGAGAACTTTTTAAGAACACTGTTATGGGACCCTGGTGTTGAAGAATTTGGAACTTTTCCCAGTTTCATATTTGGAATATCGAGAGGCTTTTTTCCTCCTTTTTTTATTTTTTGGAAACAATCTCTTGGTCTTGGGGTTTTGTTTAAATTCCGGTGCTGTCTTTTGGTTTTTTGTTGAGTCATGGTTGAGCACTTGAGTTGAGCTGAACCTTCTATTCTCTCTCTTTTTGGTTTTGGAGCCTCTGCCTTTGGCGGACATTGTGAAAGCATATTTTTTTGGAAAAGTCCCTCAAATTTGAGATAAAGCGTATATGATATGACATAATATTATTAGTTAATACAATCGAACACATGTAACTGTAACCAATGAAAAACTTACACATTAGTTGTGATTATATAGTTATAATGTATAATATAGTGTTCATATTTTTTATTATAACAGTGCTAACTGCTCACTTTTGACAAGTTAACATACAATTCTAAAAGATGGGAGAAGGTTCTTTTAAGTGGTGCAACTAAAACTTCTTTACGTTCAAAAAAATAAAAAATAAACGTCTAAACAATTTCTTACAGGAAGGTATTATGTTTGCATCTTCAAAGAAATGTCGTGCCTTTTCCTTAAAAAAAATCAAAGGATTTCATACTTTTTCCTTAAAAATTTAAATAAATAAAAAGAACAAAATCCCATGCTCTTGGGAGGTGGGGGTAACAATGTAAATACTTACCTTTGGGTGAGATCAAGCTTAAAAGGCTATCATCTTCATCAAGGATACGTACGGTGAATGGGAACTTAATTTGTCTCTTGGCCTCAAGTGCTGGCATTGAAAAAATTGAGATAGTCAACTCTCCGAAATCAATTTTGCGATAGATAAGCAAACTAGTTATAACTATAGTGTAGATTAATCACAATAAGTAATCCATTTAAACCCGTCAGCCAAACCAAATAAACTATAAAGAGGAAGTTCACTGTTCTGCAGAACCTAACTTCCATACATTTAATAATACACAAGTTTGTTTCATAAAGATGAGGATTCTTACCCATTGATGGTGTTCCGAACACTGCCAGTGCAGTCGTATCATTGACCCAGCGGATAGCAAACCCACAATCTCGAAAGTCATCAAAAAGCTTCTCTAATTCTATTGTTCTTGTACTTGGGGAAAAATCAGTCAGCACAACAACATGACGCGTACCACGTAAAGCTGGATGCAAGTATATAAATCGTTATTTCATGCATGCTATCTAAAATAAAGTTCACATAATGGAAAATAGAAAGACACTAAATGATATACCATCTACGCTTAAAGAATACAACTTATAAACAAAGATCAGCCAAATTTTATAATGAAGTTGCAAATTGCAGATACTAACGCTCCCCAAAAATATGTCCAATAAGGTTCCCTGCAATTGAAACCACCCATCAGAGGGATCCTAAGCCTCCAACTAAACCCATCTTGGTGACTAAATCACTAAATGCCCATTTGGCTCCCAATATAAGGTAGTTTCTCAGTACTGGGCCAGGTTCTATATCAATAGGCCAATCTTAAAGTAATGCAGCAATACTAACCGTTGAGCAAGAGGCAGTACCACCTACTCTCCAATCAAAAAGAGACCAGTGGTGCAAGGTCCCCAAGAACCACATAGCATCCTCAAGCAAGTGATCATTCAGGGTAGAGATGTAAAGTAAATTATTTCATATCATCACATATCCCATTTAGTTTCTAATGAATTCATGGTATAATATTGTCTCGTTTCATTTAAATACTATTTTATCTCATTTCATCTCATTTAGATTGTAACCCTAACAAGCCTAACTTTAAACATATGTTTGTATCATTTTTCTTATTAAACTTGTATATAAATAATCATATATCATATATTCTATTATTTTTGTATTATTATCTGTCTCATTTAGATCCATTAAGAACAAATGAAATATCTCAATAATACCGTCTCGTTACCATATCATCACATTAAAAATTAAGTGAAATAATATATGATGAACTTTGAAAATTAATGGATTGTATCAAGAACCTCATGAACATCTCATCTTAATCTACACATCTAATTCAAGGCATCATTGTCCCCCTTGCAAAATGATCTTTGTTGGTGGTGGTTTATCAACCTCTTGTTCTTCAAAATAGACATCATTACTAATTTACTAATAGTTTAAGATACCGTAAGGAAATGAAATAAAGAAACAGAGAAACAACCCAAACGTATCTTGCAACTTGCAAACCATGCCATGACAAAAGAATATTCCTGGGAATTAGCTGCATTCTGTGTACATTTGAACTAAAAATGCTAATATGTTTGGTTTCTTAGTCATAAAAAAAATACCATAAAATTAGGAATCTTATTCTTGCCAAAGATAAAAGCCAATTCTACAGAAGCAACTCAAGACCATCATAACAAATACTACTTCGGATAACTACATTGTTGGCATTTAAATAATATTAACATTTCAAAGGTCAAATTTTACACATTCTACCTAGATTTAAATGACTGCAGAAAAATGCACATAAATCGCAGTAGACTTATTTTACTTGTTCTTTTTGTGGGAGGGGTGACTTACAATTTATTATCTCTGTATTCCCTGCTGAACTATCAGCCTCCTCATCCTCACTATTATGAGTAACTGACAGGTCAGCTAAATTATCACTGTACATTTCTTGCTTCTTGTATGAAAATGTACCCCTTCCACGTCGCTTAGGGGTCTCAGTTGTAGAATCTTCCAAAGAAAGTTTAGATACTCCAGGCAAACATTGGGAGGATAGTAACTCATCAGGTGTATGATCTGCAATAGCTTCCCAATCTGTAGGTTCCCAGAACGGTGTTTAGATCATTACCATAACATATTAACTTGAAAATAGCAGCCACGAACAATGTGTTATAGTATACATGTACAGAAAAAACATTTGCCTCAATCCTCAAACAGAAAAAACATTTGGCTCAATCCTCAAACAGAAAACAAATAATTCATATGGTTAAATCAAAGAGCCGTATGACAGTGATACTAAACATGGGACTTCTAACTTGAAATTTATCGAGAACCTACAAGAATAGATTTCCAGAATCCTATTATATATCTTATGTCCAGTATAGCATTTATTCTATTTGTATTTACAAGTACCCTTCGATGATTAGATGTTAAGTTATTAGCAACTTAAATTGTTTACATGGAAAACTAGAAAAAAGGGAAGACAGCATAGTACGATAATATAAGAAGACATGATAAATTCATATTCACTGATATAAATTTTAGCTGCTAAAAGGTTAAATTTATGGAAGTAAAATATCATCTCATACTGCAAACTATTTCTTTACTCAAAATAGTTAATCTAGTACAATAATAATCCAAGTAATTAACATCAAAAGACTCTGCAGAAAAAGTTTGAAAAACTAAGGCCATACTTCGATCAAACATAGGCAGCAATTCAATTATAAAATAGTGAAACAAAAAATGAAAAACTTATAAAATTTTGTATACAATCCATCTTAATTGCTAACAAATAATATTTTATTGATGCCATTTATACCAAAAGTAAGCTAAGCTTACCATCATCAGTAGACTTGTGGCAAGGACAAGTGTCATTTGTTAACTTTTGAAGAGGCCCTTCACAAATAGGAAAATGAACATTTGAGTCTCAAGCTTACTATTCATAATTCTATTCATTGAAAATGTGCTATATATATTATGCAATATTATGTTTTTAGAAAGAGGGTTATTTGGAACTACTTTTCTTTTAGATTGGAAGTGCTTTCAAATAGGCCAAAACAATTCTAATAGTGTAATCTTCAAAAGTTCTATCAAAGATTTCGGAAGTGCTTTTGGGAGAAGTAATACAAAACTTGTGCTTTTAGGAGAAGTAATACAAAAAATTTGATGGTATATGATAATCTCTAAAATAAGTTCTTTCAAAATTTTGAGCAAGTGCTTTTAGGAGAAGTAATACACATAATTTTCGATGCATTTTCCATCCTTGATAACTACTAAATTACTACTCAAAACCACCTCTAACAAAGGGGATTTAAATGACTGTAAGCATGTCAAACAACTATTCTTATAAGTAATAACTACTAAAGTACTACTCAAAACCACCTCTAATCAAAGGGTGTTTAAATAACTTCTAACATGTCATACAACTAATTCTTAAAATAATTACTAAAGCACTACTCAAAATCACTTCCATTTTGAGAATGCTTTGTCTAAACCACTTATGGACCCTTAATCTATAACATAAATTGCCTAAGCATTAAACACAAAGAAAAATACCATCAGTCAAGGATTCGCAGGAAAGTGAATGATTGCTTGAAAAAACAACACCCTGCTTCTCCTCCTTCAAATCTTCTGAAACTAATGTAGCAACACTGGAACTCAATGCAGCACGAAAAACGTCATTATCCATATTGGCATAACTAGCAAGATGCAAAGTAAATGAAAAATGAAAAATAAAAAGAGAGAGAACAAAGAGGTTACCAGGATGATGAACATTGAACAAATTGTTGTTGAATGAAAGAAGCACGAGAGTACAAGTCGTCGGCTTTGAGAGAGAAGCCTTTAGAGGAGTAGAGTTTGGCCAAGTCTGTTAGGGTAGAAACCAATTGCGAATCTGGTTCATTTGGGTGGCAGGTTTGGAGCTCCAAAACAACCGATTCCAAAAAAGAAATTGCAGCATCGGTATCCCCAGATGTTACAAGATCTTCGACCACCTCACTCCAATTTTTGATTTCTTTGCTGCTGCTGCTGTGTTGTTCTGCTTTCTCCATTTAATCAGAATTCTAAAACTAGCTCAGTAGTCTCAAACTCAAACCTCCCTAGGTCTTCCCAGGTTTTGGAATTGGGATATCATACCCGAATTGTGAAAAGTCTGTTGACGCACTTTATTTTGAGTAAACCCAAGTCACTCTGCAATGAATAAACCCGAATTGTATCTTAAATATAACAATTATATTAATGTATATTTATTATTAGCATGATTAAATCATCTTTAAAAACAAAATATTATTCTTAAAATTTACAACACACCTCTATATATATTTTATATATTTTTATTATAATTAAAAAAATATGACACATCATTTCACTTTTAACATCATCTAATTTAACATTCAAATTAAAGTATAAATATTTAAATTTATTTAATATAAAACGCTTTTCAGTTAAAACATATTCAATATTATTAAAATATTATTTTTATTGTCATAAATTTTATAATGTTATTTTTTTAATTTTACAATAATATTTACATGAAGACAAAATGTATTCTTTTACTTTTATAATATCTATACAAATTATATTAAAATTAAAAAATTTTGGAATAATATTAATACAAAATTATTTTTAAAATAAAAAATATAGAAATTAAAAATATAAAATATCATGAGATGTGATAGAAAGATAATTAAAAAACTTTATGCAAATAAATATGTACAAATGTATAATAAGTTATAATTAAATATTTATTATTAAATTACATGTAAAAATTTGGGGAAAAAACTAAAAATGATTATTTTACCTAAATTATGACTTATATATAAATTTATAATAAAAAAATAAGTCAAATATTTTTAATTTAAAAATTTAAATTCTTAAATATTTATATCAATATTTTGATATTATCAAAAAAATTATCCAATCTTAGAAAATTACAACGCAACTTACATAAATTTTTGAATATTGTAAAAAATATTTAGTATCTTTACTTAATAAAAAATTTGTGAAAATGTCAAAATATTTTCATCCAGACACCCTTACAAACAATTACACAAATTAATTTAATATTGTTTAACGATTTTATTTTTTATTTTGTATACTCAGGTTTACTTTTTTCTAATTTTTATTGTCTAAGAGTTTTATTTATGTTATTTATTTACCATTCAAGTTAATTTTTTAAGAACGACTAAATATCTATTTTTAACATATTTTTCATGTATATCTAGATCGCTTTAAATTATTAATTAGATCTTATATTGTGAATTAATAATTGATGAGTGCTCAAAAAGCACTAAAATTATCATGATTTTATACATATTAATTGATTAAAAATATATATATTTATATGTTTTATCATATATTTATATAAATTTGTCTTTTTCGGAATCACGGGTGTTTTTATTGTTTTTTAGGTATTTTCACTTAAAAACTCAAAGAGGAATACTGGAAGTAATACATCACAAATATATTAATAAATAAATGGGGAAAGGTCAACAAATATGGAAAAATTGGACAAAATGAGTCAAAAGGGTCAAAAATATCAAAAAGGAGAAAATCGCGCCGCTCAATCACAGACAAGCGCTTCCCGCTTCCGCTTCTTTCTTCATATAGACTTACCGCTTCTTCATACAAGGCCATTTCGCCCCATTTTTGCGCGCAACCACCTCACGTCATGCTGACGTCATCAATATGACGTCAACAATCACCACTCCGTGTTTTCACAATTTTTTAACATTTTTCTCCCACTTTTTCTCTCCATCTTCACCTATAAATACCCTCCTTCTCTTCACTTCTAAACACACCTCAAAACACATTCTCTTCTCTCTTTCTTTCTCTCTTTTCTTAGATTTTTTAGTTTTTCTTAGTTTTTAGTTTTTCTTAGTTAATTTCTCTTAGTTTTAGAGTTCTTTCCTTTTTGGGAAGAACTAGTTATGTTTTTGTAATTTATTAGCTTTTTGATTCAATAAATGGGAGTGTAAATTTCGCTTGGAGGTTTTCCAAAGAACTAGAATAGCATCGAAGTTCGTAAGGATTTTATTTTCTTTACGCTATTTTTTATGCTTTATTCTTACATGTTATATTTAATTTGTCCGTGATTAAATTTAACTCTCGCTTATAAACATGATGTAATAATAACGTTGTTATGTCATAAATATTAAATAGGTAAAAATCTCTAAAATGAATTGATTTTATTTTTATTCAAGATTTTATATTAAGAATGTTAGAGAGAAATATATTATTTTTCATTACAAACTTAAATCAAAATTAGATTTTAAGGTTTAGTTATCCTGGCCTAATTTAGAGTAGTTCTTTTATTTGTTGGTACAATCGTCCAAGAGTTAGAGTGAAGCTCTATTTCAAAAGTTTTATAAGAATTATTATCCGAAAATGTATTGACAACATGTTTTCAAGTGGTTTTAAAACTTGAAAGTTAAGTACTTGATAACTAAATTCTTAGGTTTAATTTGGACACCTTGAATAAAGTTTAAATCGTCTAACTCACCAAAGGTGGCATTTAAATGGTTCATTCTCAATCTCTTAGAAAAAGGAATTAATTTAATTAATCAAATTAGTTATCAACCCAACCCATAGGTGTTAATTGATTTGTTTAGTTAACAAAGAATATCTAACCCCACCAAAGGTGGTATTCATATAAAAAAGAGAGAATCAATAAATATCAATTCATATCTTTAATAACCTAAATAATATGAGCAAGCATAATTAACTTAATTATTATATCTATAAATACTCCACTGTTTTAACAGATAAAATTTACATAAATGTTTATTGAATCTATGTTTATTTTTATGTAATTAGATTAAAAACACAAAACCCAAAATATCGTGACAGGATGTTTAGGATTTAATTTCGTTTTTAAAAGTTTGAATAATAAATTAAAAACCACATACATTCCTTCCTTAGATCGACCTTGAGAGTATACTTATCATTTTCTACGAAATGATTCATGCACTTGCGAGAGTTTTATAAATAGATAAAACCAAAGTAACGGCAGGATCGGCGATGTCGGTTCTGTCCGATTTTTATTTTTTTATTCTTATTTATTAATTTAATTTAAAATTTATTTACTTTTTTTTACTTCAAATTTCAAAATTCAAAATTATTTTATTATTCATGCTATATTTTTTTTTTTATTATGAAATTGAAATTTGAAATTTTTTTTTTTACTTTTCACAAACAACAAAAAATTTTATTTTTTTATTTTTTTTAAATAAAAAAAAATCACAATTATTTACAACACAAAAAGTTTTTAAAATTTTGATAAATAATTTAAAAACGCTATTCCTTTCCCGGCAACGCGCCAAAAACTTGATCGGGCAGAGAAGCGGTTAGAGCGCGCGTGCGCGGAGACAGAAAGATCGCGCGCGCGTGGAACTGGATCAAGGCGTGCCGATACGCGTGGGACGTGGTGCGTCTTCGCGCTGATTGGTGGCACGCGGCTCGGGCGGCGGTATTTGGCGGCGACACGATTTTCTCCTTTTTGACATTTTTGACCCATTTTGTCCAATTTTTTCATATTTGTTGACCTTTCCCCATTTATTTATTAATATATTTGTGATGTATTGCTTCCAGTATTCCTCTTTGAGTCTTTAAGTTACATTTTTAAGCAAAAATACCTGAAAAACAATAAAAACACTCGTGATTTCAAAAAAGACAAATTTATATAAATATATGATAAAACATATAAATATATATATATATATATTTAATCAATTAATGTGCATAAAATCATGGTAATTTTAGTGCTTTTTGAGCACTCATCAATAATGCATGCTTGTAGACTGTAGTTAATGAATTTGATTGTTCAAGTAATTAATGGTTTTTTTTGTCAAGTAGCTTCTTTTTTTACATCATTTTTTCAATTTAATCTTATTTAATTTTTGTATAATTTACTCTACATAATATATATTTTTAAATAAATAAAAATATAACTAATAATTTAAATTTTATATTTTTTTTACATATTTACATCTTAAAAAAATAAATAAAAAATTATAAATTAAATAAACAAGTATCAGGTTTAACTTTTGTGTTAATAAAAGGTACCATATAAATATAAATTAAAATAATATTATTTATTTTTTATTTTTTTATAATTTTTAATTTAATAATTATAATAATAATTGTAAGTCCCTCGTGCATGTATGTTAATTTTCTTTGTACAAAACACGGTATTTGTTTTATTTTACTTAGTATTATATCTTTCTTTGTGTAATGTTGGTTATTACGGATCAATAATTCACATACACACATAATTAGATATATTTTTTTATGTAAACATATTTACACACATCGTAGGATTGGTTTTTGTATTGTCGCTCTCTCATCAATGTTTTTAGTTGTAGTTTTTGGCATGCTTTAAGTGCGAGTATTTATGGATAGTACTTAACATTTTAGAAACAAAAAAATGTAACTTTTTAGCACCTCGCCAACAAGCTCGCCATTGATCTCGCTACCACCCTTGGTAAGGTTTCTAAATACCTCGTTATTTCTCTTATTTTTTACCCTTATTTACACTATCGAAGCTCTGCCAAAATTCATACCAAGATTTATATCTATTTTTAAAATAATTTTGAAGAGTTTATATTTTGGAGAGCTTATATTTGAGAAAAAAAAGTCAATTGTTGATAAGCATGAAAAGGAAGTGGTGTATAAATTTATGAATTTTGTGCACTGTTCTCATAACTTTATTGGTTAAAATTTGAGAAGTAAAGAGAAAAGAAACCATGTTTGAGGGTATAAGTGTCATGGATATGATCTTACTTGTTTGATTGGATCAACAAAGGTGTGTTTAAACCTATATGTCTTATCTCACTTGCTCATAACTTAGCATATATTTATAGACTTTGAAAGACGTATTGATTTCTTCTAAGTTGGTACTTACATTAGTTGAGACAAAGACTAATTATGAACTTATGATGCTTGCATCAACTTGAGTCTATATTTCGATTTGTATAGTTCACATATGCATATCATGATGGCATATAGAGTAAGCAAATTTTGTGAACACGTGAATTTTTATATTGAATATATTGTTTATCCTCTTCATACTCTTTAATTCATTGAACATGTTTTGTTTGCTTCCCTTTTTCTATATTTCGTGTTGGCTACTATGTGTAAATTCTTTTATGCTGGTGGTTTGCAAGTATATAACTTGTTTATTCTATCACATGCATATTTTTAAGAACAGAGGTGTATGTCTTGTGGATGTTGTCAAGGGAAGTGTTGTGTGTATTTTACTTTATGTTGTTTGTTCTATTTGTGAGTTTTTGTTAAATATTCATCTAGTGCTTTATTCTATGTGAAGTATTATCGTATGAATCATGCATAAATAGAACTGTTAGTATGACATGTTGTATGCATTGTATGCAATCTCTAGCTTTACATGTCTACCTTTGTGTTTCCCTACTTCTTCTTCCTTCTTGCATCCTTATTGCTTGTCATTAATTGTTGCTAGAAAGCATGGAATATGTTTTCTTAGGTAGATGTTGGGTGTTTTTCAACACACGAACTCGTGCAAGCATACACGGTCACAAGTAATAAAGATTTGTAAGTAAAGTATCGATCCCACGAGGATTTGTTACCATAGTTTGTCGAGTACTAAAATTATATCTTTCTGATTTTATCCAAAACAATCGTTGGTTAACAAAAAGGAAATAAAAGAAAATAAAAGAAATCTAGGATTGCCATTTTTCACCAAACTAATCCACTCAAATCATATTATTTTCTTTGGATTTATATTTTTTGGTACATTTAATTTGTCAACCGAAAACTTCTTTTTTTATTATTCATACATCTCTTTCGAGCTCCGTATAAACACACCTCGTTAAATTAATTTACTATATCTCTATGAAAATTAAATTTACCGAGATTCATTACGTTCTAAGTTTTCAAATGGCCACACATACAATTAGGGTATATCTCTATCCTTCATCATACATGTCATTCTATTTACGAGCAATACACACACAAATGCCTTTCTCAAGTTTATTCATGTGCCACGGATCGTTTTGATAAGATTCGTAAATAATCAAAAAGCATTAAGAACAAAATAGAACGAACAAATCGAACGTCTTATAAATCTAACAAAAATAATTAAAATTAAAGCTTCATAAATTTAGATTAAATGCAACCCTAGAAAAATTAAATTACTTCATAAAATTAAAATAAAAATTATAACAACTACAGAAAAATTAGATGAAGCAGAAATAAAATTAAAACATAACTTAAAACAAATATTTGGCACACGCAAAACACAACAAAAGCCAAAAATGGCTTCTGCGTGTTTTGCCGTCCAACACACAAATACAATAAAAATTACAAACTGAAAAACTAAAACACTCTAAAAACTTTCGAAAATTAAAACTAAATCTCTACTCCAAAAACTACTCCAACCAAAAAACTTTTTTACAACTAAAAACTATCTCCTATTTATAGCAAAAAAATACATCTAAAATATTACATTTTTTTATTTTATTTTTTTATAAAAACGCGTAATAATTTGTATCGAAAAAACAAAAATTACGCGTATCGATTTTATTAATTAAATCACGCGTGAGCCAGGGGCGCCGATTCTGCATTTTTTTAAATTCTTTATGCGTTCCACGTGTCAGCGTTTGATTCGCTGCAAGGAAATGGTGTGACACGTGGCAGGATTTCATTGGCTGCGGGAAACGGGCGTGCGAAGGATTGTCGCACGGGAGACAACGCCGAAACGTGGGCGTAATCCTGCGCTCTCGCGCTCATGATAACATGCCACGTGTCAGAATAGTATTAGCTTAAATATTAGTGGGACACGTGGCAGATTCTTATTCTGTAAAAACTGAGGATGCACGCTGCTTGGATGGACCGCGTCACACAGGATTTTTACACGAGCGGCTCGGTGCGCGACAGCTTGGATGGACGCGCTTCAATCTGGACCGTTGATCTGATCCAACGGTCGGCCGATCTCCTCGGGGAATCTCGCGGCCCGACATGTGGGGCCCACTCTGACGCCGGCCTGCGCGACACGTGGGACCCACTGGCACGCCGAGCCGCGCGAAGATTCTACACGCGATTTTTCCTCGTCTGGTTGTACTCGCCGAATCTGGACCGTTTAATTGATGATCGAACGGCGCGTGATGGACGTCGTGATTTGTGCGAGTGTGATTCTTTCCTGCGCGAGAAAATTCAATTTTCTTAATTATATTTTGACCCACAAATATATTTCAAATTACATTTTCAACTTTTTTAATTACGCTTAAGCCACTTTGCTAATTTTAAATTAAATTTTTAAACTTTTAATAATTAAAATGAAGCCCAAATTTAATTTAAATTATATTTTCAACTTTTATAAATTGCAATTAATCACTCTTTTATTTGAAATTATATTTTTGGGTACAAATTTGCATTTAAGTACGTTTTCGATACAAATTACTTAATTTTATTTAAAATATATAAAAAACAGTAAATACTAATTTATTAATCGAAAATTAACTAAAAACATCAAGAACATAGCAATTATAATTAATAAAATAGGTGAAAATAACTATATAAAATACAGTTATCAACACCCCCAAACTTAAGTTTTTGCTAGTCCTCGAGCAAAAGGAAGGAAATAAAACAAAGATAACTGCATTTAAAATAGTGATTTTCAAAATATTTCTTTTCTCTTTTGAAATTACATAATTCAAAGAAATAAAAGAATTTTATCTAAGTATCAAAATCAATTTAAAAGTATATTACATTTTCACAATGAATTTTAGTGTGTGTGTGAAGTCTTTTCATATTTCATCACATGCAATCCGGATCAGTTTATACATATATAAAATCAAACAAATTTTTAATGAAATCACAAATCCCATAAGTTTATTTTTCATTTCTCTCTCCACTAATGTAGACAAACACAAAACACCAAATCAATAGGACTTCATTAAGCTTGTAATGTATGGCTTAGGTAAAGGTTGATGAAGGATAATATTTAGCTTAAAATTTTTCCCGAGCATAACATTTCAGGATTGAAAAAGATAATTCTATCATCACATTAATTACTTCCCAATTTGGGATTCCTCATCACATACAATAACTATATTTTTTTTTTCAGATTCTATATTTTTTTCTTCCCTTTTTTTTCCGAATCTATATTTGTTTGTCTTGTTCTTTTTTTTTCTTTTTCTTTTTCTCTTTCTCTCTTTTTTTTTCTTCAGTATCCCTTTTTTTTCCCGATATATCTTTAAATATTTACTAACAATTGTCACATGTTAGTGAGATAAGAACAATAGGTATATCTACACATATATATATATTTTAGATAGGTTTTTAAATTGAGAAAAATATATATGTAAACTTTGAGGCTCAAAAGGGGTATACTATGGATAATGTATGTCAAGGTAGATAGAAAGGCTCAAACGATCCAAAGATGGCCTAAATCATTTTCTTAGTTACATGTCATCTATAATTTCGCCTCGAGAGAAAATCGAACAAATTCTAAAAATTGTGACACCACAAAAATCAATCGAATTTCATACTCATATAAACCTTCTCTAAATTATCATAACAACTCAAAAATCAAGACTAGTGCTCATGAATATTTATTCTTGTAAAAACGAAACATACGTAAAAATGATTCATCACTTAGACAATATTCAAATTTTTCAAAGAATTATGCATCATTTAAATACAAGAAATAAAAATAAATCACTATTCATAGCAAAATATCTTCAATCAACCAAACAAAAAAAAAAAAAAAATTTTCACAAGCAATAACATCCAGAAAGTATTTCAATTAGGTTCAATATATCCACCACCCCCAAACTTAATATACACATTGTCCTCAATGTGTGAAAATTAAAAGAACATTTGAGATGGGTTTAAAGAAACATCCTGGTTTGTTTGATTGATTAAGCCAAAATAGCTTCATTACCTCCAATTTGCACCTACGAAAAAAAAAAATAACATAACAAAATATAAAAACTAATACATGCGAAAATAAATAAAAATAAAATAACATAAACATAAAATAAAATAAAACACATGGGTTGCCTCCCAAGAAGCGCTTGATTTATAGTCTTCAGCTTGACTTCTCAATTTGTTTTTCTTATTGTAAGTTAAGATTTGTGTGTAACAAAATCTCAACTTACGAGAAAATTGAAAAATAAATTAAGCAAGAAACACGAACCATAAATTTTTTTTTTGTTTTTTTTTTCTTTTTGTGAGTTAAGATTTGTGTGTCAAACAAAATCTCAACCCACGAGAAAATTAAAAAAAATAAAATAAAATAAAATAAAAAAAACTAACAATAAGCAAATAATTTTTTTTTTGTGAGTTAAGATTTGTGTGACAAACAAAATCTCAACTCAAGAGAAAATTGCAAATTAAAATAAACAACAAACAATAAGCATAAATAAAAATAATAAAAAAAAAATTTATTTTTCTTGTTGTGAGTTAAGATTTGTATGTCAAACAAAATCACAACCCACAAGAAAATTGAAAAATAAAATAAACCAACAATAAGCAAATAAACAATTTATTTTTCTTTTTGTGAGTTAAGATTTGTGTGTCAAACAAAATCTCAACCCACGAGAAAATTGAAAAATAAAATAAAACAACAATAAGTAAATATTTTTTTTCTTTTTGTAAGTTAAGATTTTTGTGTCAAACAAAATCTCAACTTACGAGAAAATTTTTAAAATAAAATAAACAAGAACAATAAGCATAAATTTTTTATTTTATTTTAAAATTTTTTTTTTTTTTTTGAATTAAAATCAAATTGATTGGTATTAGTATCAACAATGAAAATAGTAAAACAAATCCCCGGCAACGGCGCCAAAAACTTGTTGCGTGTTTTTCAACACACGAACTCGTGCAAGCATACACGGTCACAAGTAATAAAGATTTGTAAGTAAAGATCGATCCCACGAGGATTTGTTACCATAGTTTGTCGAGTACTAAAATTATATCTTTCTGATTTTATCCAAAACAATCGTTGGTTAACAAAAAGGAAATAAAAGAAAATAAAAGAAATCTAGGATTGCAATTTTTCACCAAATTAATCCACTCAAACCATTTATTTTCTTTTGATTTATATTTTTTTAGTACATTTAATTTGTCAACCGAAAACTTCTTTTTTTATTATTCATACATCTCTTTCGAGCTCCGTATAAACACACCTCGTTAAATTAATTTACTATATCTCTATGAAAATTAAATTTACCGAGATTCATTACGTTCTAAATTTTCAAATGGCCACACATACAATTAGGGTATATCTCTATCCTTCATCATACATGTCATTTTATTTACGAGCAATACACACACAAATGCCTTTCTCAAGTTTATTCATGTGCCACGGATCGTTTTGATAAGATTCCTAAATAATCAAAAAGCATTAAGAACAAAATAGAACGAACAAATTGAACGTCTTATAAATCTAACAAAAATAATTAAAATTAAAGCTTCATAAATTTAGATTAAATGCAACCCTAGAAAAATTAAATTACTTCATAAAATTAAAATAAAAATTATAACAACTACAGAAAATTAAGATGAAGCAGAAATAAAATTAAAACATCACTTAAAACAATTATTTGGCACACGCAAAACACAACAAAAGCCAAAAATGGCTTCTGCGTGTTTTGCCGTCCAACACACAAATACAATAAAAATTACAAACTGAAAAACTAAAACACTCTAAAAACTTTCGAAAATTAAAACTAAATTTCTACTCCAAAAACTACTCCAACCAAACTTTTTTACAACTAAAAACTATCTCCTATTTATAGCAAAAAATACATCTAAAATATTACATTTTTTATTTTATTTTTTTTATAAAAACGCGTAATAATTTGTATCGAAAAACAAAAATTACGCGTATCGATTTTATTAATTAAATCACGCGTGAGCAGTGGGCGCCGATTCGCATTTTTTAAATTCTTTATGCGTGCCACGTGTCAGCGTTTGATTCGCTGCAAGGAAATGGTGTGACACGTGGCAGGATTTCATTGGCTGCGGGAAACGGGCGTGCGAAGGATTGTCGCACGGGAGACAACGCCGAAACGTGGGCGTAATCTAGCGCTCTCGCGCTCATGATAACATGCCACGTGTCGGAATATTATTTGCTTAAATATTAGTGGGACACGTGGCAGATTCTTATTCTGTAAAAACTGAGGATGCACGCTGCTTGGATGGACCGCGTTACACTGGATTTTTACACGAGCGGCTCGGTGCGCGACAGCTTGGATGGGCGCGCTTCAATCTGGACCGTTGATCTGATCCAACGGTCAGCGATCTCCTCGGGGGAATCTGCGCAGCCGACATGTGGGGCCCACTCTGACGCCGGCCTGCGCGACACGTGGGACCCACTGGCACGCCGAGCCGCGCGAAGATTCTGCACGCGATTTTTCCTCGTCTGGTTGTACTCGCCGAATCTGGACCGTTTAATTGATGATCGAACGACGCGTGATGGACGTCGTGAATTGTGCGAGTGTGATTCTTTTCCTGCGCAGAAAATTCAATTTTCTTAATTATATTTTGACCCACAAATATATTTCAAATTACATTTTCAACTTTTTTTAATTACAGTTAAGCCCTTTGCTAATTTTAAATTAAATTTTTAAACTTTTAATAATTCAAATGAAGCCCAAATTTAATTTAAATTATATTTTCAACTTTTATAAATTGCAATTAATCACTCTTTTATTTGAAATTATATTTTTGGGTACAAATTTGCATTTAAGTACGTTTTCGATACAAATTACTTAATTTTATTTAAAATATATAAAAAACAGTAAATACTAATTTATTAATCGAAAATTAACTAAAAACATCAAGAACATAGCAATTATAATTAATAAAATAGGTGAAAATAACTATATAAAATACAGTTATCAGTAGATTAAGATGTTTTCTATCTGCACTTATCTATGGTTTTTCATGCATTTAGTTTGTTGCATATTTCATGTTCCACACTACTAATGTCTTGGTGCTTTTCTATATGTTTTTCTCTTAAAGCATGTGATACTTCTTATTATCTTTGCTTTAATCTTACTTGTTGCGTTACATTAGTATTAGGATTATAGCATTTTTTATATGTCTTCTCTCTTTCATATAGAGATATTCCTTTGAATTTCTGTGTGAAAAAGGGGGAGAAATTTATGTGCACAATTGTATGCTTATTGACATTTTGTGTATTGCACAGGCTATGAGTGTAGGATTACACTACACATTGTTGTCTAACTTGCATGCATCCAAGTAAAGTGTTGCCTGAAGTCAAGAGGAGTTATGCTTGCTTACTTGTGTTTATGCCTATCGATGTATACATGTGTAAGGATAATATAGTTTATGGTTAAACTACACTCTATGTCTACATGATATGCTTATGAGGTGTGTATTTGTTACGTGTGTGTAGGTTACAAGTATAAAGTGAAGTCTTCGTACTTCTAACGTGCAGTGGTGCTGATGCCCTTATGCTTCAGTTTGACAGAGAAAGCATTGATTCATGAAGATGAATGGAGCACTCAAGATGGATACACTTGGAATAGGTGTATCTTTTGGGGTTTGGTGTGTTTCATTATGTTGTTCTTGGGAATAAACAACTTTATGACATCTTCATGATCATCTCATAGTTGAAAAGTTTTTATATCTAGTTGTACAGTGTTTTGACATAAAAAGCCAAATGAGAGATAGTAAGTCTTGATGCACTCGAGTTTATGTGTTGACTTTCCATGTAAAATATATGGTATATGTTTTATTTTACTTAGTGTTGTATCTTCTTTTGTGTAAGGTTGGTTACTGTAGATCAATAATTCATATAGGTACATAGTTAGGTACACTTTATATGCAAGCATGTTTACACATACCACGGGGTTGGTTTTCATAGTGTCACTTGCTCGTCGATGTTTTTACTTGTGATTTTTGGAGTGTTTCAGGTGCAAGTATTTATGGATAATACTCGACATTTTTGAAAATAAAAAAAATGCAATTTTTTAACACCTCGCCAACAAGTTCACCATGGATCTCGCTACCACTCTCACCACTACCCTAGGTAAGGTGGCTAACGAGGTGTGCATTCCGAGCCCTATAAATATCCCATCATTTCTCTTCTTTCTTACCCTTATCTACGCTATTGAAACTCTGCCAAAATTCATACAAGATTTATGTTTGTTTTTGAAATCATTTTGGAAAGCTTACATTTGAGTGTAGGTCGTTCAATAAGTTTAGAAATCAAATCTTAGGTTACGTGTGTATGTGGTTTGACTATGTTTCACATAGAATATTTGATATTTGTTGTGGACTGTGTGTCCATTAAAAAATTGAGTAGTTACGCTTTTTGTTATTAATTATTGGTTATCAATCAAACTATTTTGGGTGGTATAGGCTGTGGAAGACAGTCGAGTTCGAGAGTTTAATCAAATCATTGCGAAAGCAACAAGTAAAAAACAACAATAGATAGTTAAGACTGAGGTCACAACTAATAGATGTAATAATGATTTTATTGTCTATCAAAGTTACAATGTTTTATTATTTTGTGAATTATTTGCTGCTTAGTGATTGTCTTAAAAACTCAAGGATATTACTACATAGATATGTTCTCTACGTGGGTTTTTGTTATTGTGTTAGTACAATTTGAGTTTAAAATACGTATGTTACAAAATACTAAAAACTTAAACTCTTATTAGAAAACTTTTTATATATTTGTTTGATTTATGTTAAATTTATATCATATATATTATTCAAAGTTATATACTTATCTAATATTATGTTATTTGTACTTTTGTTATGTATATTACGTAGGTATTTAACTTCTTGTCTATTCAAGTTAAGGTTGAATTCTCATACATCTCTTTAATCCAGTAATAAATTGGATCGTGAACTCTTTCAATAACAATTAACAATAAACAATTATTATAATTATAAGCATGTAATTTATTTTATTTAATAAAAAATGTTATATGCATCTCATGTGAGGATAAATACATTTAAATTATTAAATTTATAATAAATTATTAAATAATAAAAATCTAAAAATTAAAATGAGAAAATAGTTTTATTTTTTATATATATATTTTTATTAATTATATAAATATTATACTTAAAATTTTGTTTAGTTTAATTTCTCGTATAGATCAACTTCTCAAAATTACCAATTTTGATTTTGTGTATTTTTTACTTATTATTTTTTAAAAATATTTTTGACATCATATATATTTTTTGGATAAATTGATCACTTAAATATTTATTTATTTATATGAAAATATGAATACATATAAAAACTAACATGTAAAATAAATTTAAAAAAAATATCAAATTGAACATATGTTTGTTTGAATAATTTTTGAACATATTTTTCATAATTTCGTATATTTAAAAAAAAAACTTAATAGAACTAACTTATGAGACATTTGGAGTTGTTTGCCTCTACTAATTTTATTTCTATTTCTTTCTCAATTTTTTTTTTTTGTTGCATCAATGTCCACACTTTCTGAAATCCCCATAGGCCAAACGTTATTAAGACTGAACTGGATCTGAATATTTAATATAAAGGAAATATTTACTGATCTAATGGAAAAGGGTGAATAAATGCTGAATTTAGTTTCCAAATCTTAAGGTTGGCTTTAACATTCAGTTGAGTAGCATTGTTGAACAAAAAGAGCCGAGCATCACCATATATGGCCTTTGTTGGATATACCCTCGATGTTATAACTCTCCTTCCTCCTTGTCCAAAGCTTTCCACTATTGAATGGTCAACCTGATAAACATATTTATTCCACATCCAATTAATTCATTTATACGTGAGACTTAGTTTTCAATTTTATAAATTAGAATTAATTAACCAAACTCATTGGCATTTAATAAGAGAAAAGATACGAAATCATAATATTATTATAATTGATATGATAATTAATTATAGATAAAAAAATAAAATTAATAATTATCGGACTTAATTATAACATGATTTGTAGCATAAAAAAACTCCTAATAAGAATAGTTTCACTTGTCCATACCAATACTCTCATGGATAACTTTTCATCATCCAAAACCGGAACTTTGCTTCCATAAACTTGTTTGAAAACTTCATGAGCTTTAGATGATCTGCATTAGTTAGAACACACACCTCATTAGCATTTCAAGGTGAAATAATAAATTAAATATATATGATTATTTTATTTTTATAAATTAAATATGTGAATTATTACTTTAAAATTATACATTTTATTAGTTTATTTATTCATTATTGCACTTTTTAGACCATTTATTTATTATTGAACATTTTAATAGTTTTATTTTCCTATATTTTTCCACTTTTTACTATTTTAGAGATATTTTAATCATCACATATCCAACCATCTATACTAGTCATATTTAAACCAATTTTATCTAAATTTTTATTCCTAAAAGAAGACAAAAAATAATCAAAAATGATTAAAATAATTAAAAATGTAATAATATACCACACCTTAATTACCACGGATTCGAAACTTATTTATTTAATAAAAGAATTGGTATTTTAGTGCAAAAAAAAAAAAGATTCAAAAGTATAAAACATTGTAACCAAAGTGATTGAAAAAAAAAAAAATAAAGCAAAGTGAACAAATTAACAAGTGAATGGGTCATAAAAAACGAACCTTGTTTCGTCAGCACAAAAATAAGTGTTGTTATGAATTGAATTTTGTGGACGAAAATAGATAGGGGTTAGTTCAGAAAGTGTTTCATCAGCAATAACTAACAAACCAAATGGTCCTAGTTTGCTTCTTTCTACAGCACCACCACCGCAACCAATGTCTTCATTCTCATTTTCTTTTGTCAATTCTACTTCAAACTCTACAAATATGTCTAACTGCAAAAATCACATGCATGCATGTACAAAATATTGTTACTTCATTTACTAAATTTGGGTATCTTTAATCGTACGATGATGAAAAATTTAGAGCTGAGTGCACTTGAACACATACCTGTGTAGCTGAGCCTATATCCAAAGGCACAACTGATCCTGCCTCTACCAAGACTTCAATGAATTCACTACTATTGCCTAATCTCAAGGTCTCTATCTCTTCCACTGGCCATTGGATTATGTTTTTTCCAGTCTTATTGTCAAACAACACCATTCTTGGAATTGTCTGTATATATTATTTGTTTTAAATATGAAAAAAATAAAATAAAAAATTGATAATTTGTTAATAAGTATAATTGGGCTAAAAGTTGAGTTATATACCTGAACGGAAGCCCATCCTTTTGCCAAGTCATCAATCGCAGTGTCAGTCTCATTAATCCAACCCCATAAAATCCTTCTCTCCTTGTCCGGATCATAAAATGTCTTAGAAGCATAGTACCTTCCGTAATCTAGCTTTAACCCAATACCCACATCCTCAATCGGGTTATCGGGTATCCACGTATCATTCTCTGCAAAATAAGTTCCAATTGCATAATAATCTTCTTTCGTATCATCTAAACTAGCCTTCAACACATGCTTTACTCCTGGACCATTCACAGATGTCTCCAACCCATTTGACCCATTTAAAGAAATTGGATAAAAGTCCACACACTCCCACATACCAGTTTTGGGTACGGCATGCAAGTAATGGTTCACTAACTCATAAGTGGTAAAATTACTAGTTGTATACATCAATGCAATACCAGTTGTACCTATCTTTGAGCCAATAATGATCCGCCATCTTCCATCAAGTCCAATCCATGCCGTTGTTGGATCACGAAAATTCGAATATTTAATACCAGGTGGGGGAACCAAAACAGGATTATCAGGATACTTGACCCAATCAATGAGAAGTGGATCTGACAGATTGGCTGGATATGCAAGGTTTTGGACTTGAGTAGAGTTATTAGTGTCACCAGTGTAAAGCATTACTATTTGGCCATCGGGGAGGATGGTAGCTGAGCCAGTCCAAACGCCATTGATGTCAAACCAAGCATCGGGGACCATGGCAAGTGGGAGATAGAGCCAGTGGATCAAGTCCTTTGAGACGGTGTGACCCCATGTTATGTTACCCCATACAGCTGAGTCTGGATTGTATTGATAAAATAGGTGATACCATCCCTTGTAGTACAATGGTCCTGCATACCCATTTTAATATATTTACACAACATATATTTTATTTAATTCGATTTTACAAGTCCATAATTATTCAGTCAAATTCTATCATATGTTACAAATGTTAACATGTCCCCTTAACCCAAACCATGTAATTCATATTAATATTCACAAAACAAGTTATATATGAATATAAAGATAATCTTAATTAGAGAAAATTATTATATATATAACTCTTTGAAATTTTTAAAACTATAAAAACATTCTTTTAAATTTAAAAAATAGAAAATTACACTTATTCTATTATTATTTTATTATTTTATTTTATATTTCATAACTTTTATGGATAGTACTTTAAGAAGTTAAGAAATAATAACAATAAATAATATAATTCTTATTTTTAAAAAATATACGATCACTTATTATTTCAAAAAACTGAAAGGATATAATTTACTAAAGAAATGATAAAAATTAAGAAATTTAGACTGTAGGAGCATGTAGGTGTTAGCTGAATGCAAATTTGGTAAGTATATATGGATGCCACATAGTTTTACCCGTATATGTACGTCACATGATATTGTTATTTAAAAAATTGAGATTATAATTTTAATGGAATGTCATGAAACGTGTAACTACCTTATTCAACTTTTATTTGGGTAGATAGAACATGTGTCCATGGATTTGTGAAGTTAATTGGGGTTGGTATTTCTCATTTATTTATAATATATTTTATAAATTTTATGATATTATTTTATTTTATCTATGATAGTAAGATATTTTATTATTTTTAAATGAAATTAAATAAAATATATAAAATTATAAAAATAACAAAAAAATGATTATATATAATAATTATAAATTTATTTAAAATAATTTTTAAATATAATAAAATGTGACTAGATAAAATTTAAATAAGAACGTGAAAATTTTTAGATTTAAGAAACATCTAACATCTTTACGGTAGATGAAGAAGTAAACGGAAGAGGGTGGTAGTTGATATATTTATGCCGCATGTGCAAATTCCTATTGCCTTAGGATTTCGGATTGATATTTATCAAAGCCCAGCTACTGCCTACTAGTCCAATGTTTGACCGTGACTGTGAGATTTGTTTTTCCACATGTCCTCATTTGATTGGTGTAAGAATACTCGACATATTATTGGTCCCCAACTGATATTTGGATGGGAGCTCCTTAATTTTATAAACTATTCTCATCTTTTTTTCATTTTTTTTATATCAACTTATCATATTTATTTTTATGGGTTGAAATATACATATTAAAATATTCCATTTTTTAAATAAATTTAAATAAAAAAAATAAATATATTATCTATAATATACAAATTTAATAGTAAAATAATAATTAAACAATAAATAAGTCATCATATATAAATATAATAAAATTTAAATTAGATAAAACAACAACTATTTACAATATATCATACATTATAAGATAATTATCAACATCACATATATTATTGTGTAGTTTAGTGGTTCTTATATTTTAAAATAAATTATATCAATTAAAAGAAAGAATATTCTATAATTAAAAAAATGAATAAGTTGATACGCAAAGTGAACGAACTTACCATCAGGGTCTGAAGGATGAACCAATCAGATGCACCATCAAAGAATATGGGGAAAACAAAGAAAATATGAAATGTAATTAGTATCGTATAAACAACAACTACTACAAAATATTAATTAAAATTATTATTAATAAAATTGTTATTAATAAAATATTTTTGTAATAAAAATAATATAATGTTATTAATTTAAATATAAACATACTGTCTAACATGTTATCAATAATTCCAAATGAATTAATTAATTAATCTTCAGCGTTGATCCTGTTATTCTAAGTCAGAAATTTTGGGATAAATCATAATTGATTTTTGCAATTATTAATAAGTAAAGTAGAATACACATATTGAATTGAATAAGAAATTATTGTGATCTTAATAATATAATTGTAATATATAGAAATATTAAAGTAAAAAAAAACAAATGCTGTGTTTGTAAAGTTGTACGTACCATTCATCCAATTCTTCTGGGGTTGGAAGTGAAAGGAAGTTCTTTGCCATGAAAACATAGCATTGGTCCAATTGTAAGAGAGTTGGTTAGAAAAATGTGGATTAGATTTCGCCGAAACACCATCGGCTACTCCTCTTGGTTGTACTGGTTTTGAAGAAGACAAAGGTTGAGTCTCAGGTGAAGTAATACTATTCTTAACAAAGGGTTCTTGTTCTTGGCTTTGGTTAATGACCAATGCGACCAACGACATAAGAAAAATGACAGATGCAATAATCACACCAAAACCCTTTAATGGTCTTCTCCGGTTTTCCGGATATATGTCGGAAAAGGGTCTCTCCGGCAACGGAATATAATGGGCTTGTTGAACGTCATTGGTTGTACTATTGTAAACTTCCGAATCCATGTTGTTTGAAACAAAGTGAAGGTAAAGTACTTGCGAGAAATGAAATGGGTTTAATTAATATAGAGGAGTTAGAGGGGTTAAATTCAAAACCCATTTGGTTGGGGAAACTCCGAAAATCCCCTTTATTATCTCATCGAGTAAAAGGATCACTGAGTTACAATAATTGTCAACAACTTATTAATATAATTATTAAAGTTAATTATTAGACTTACTATCATTTTTTAAAATAACTATTTTAATCTTATAATTTTATTATTATAAAAAATAAATATTTTTAATCTTATAATTTAATAAAATAAATATTTATATTTCATTCATAGTATAATAAACGAACGTTTTTTGTATTTAAATTTCATAAATAACGAGATTATAATTATCAAATTCAAATATCATAAATCTAAAATATTTATTTTAAAAAATTATGAAAATTTTAATAATTAATTCAATAATTATGTGATTAAAATATTTAAAATAAATAATCACAATATATTTAATGTCCAACACCGGTATCAATTCTATAAAATAAATTAAATCTTTCGTTAGAGATTATATGTTGTAACTTGTTTAACTATAAAATTTATACATGATAATTAATAAAAAAAATAACATATATTTGACAACTTCGTTTGATTAATACTTTCTAGATCTCGTGGACTTGACAAGAAAGTGGTGTGGATTGGTGGTTGTCCAATTAAGTGGATTGGTGGTTGTCCAAAAACAAGGAAAAGTAATTGGTGGTTGTTTTTGTTTTACTTGTTTTAAAATATTAGCAATTTACTTTACCTCAAATGAATAAAAAAAATTATTCATTAATAAAAAATTATTATTTAAAATATTTTCTTTAATATTTATATCGTTTAACAAAAATAAGCTTCGGACGATTAAGAAAATAATGTAGTTGGGGGGCTCTATTTTGATTTAATACATTGGACAAAATGGTCAAGCATTGTGGAGTATACGATTGACATATTTGGTTGACCTTGTGAATGGGGATTAAGTTTCCTTCTCTCACTTCAACGAACACATTCAAAAGTAAAAAGCTTATGTGATCCTCCAAAAAGAAGAGCTAATATGACATTGTTATTGATTACTTATACTATCATCAAATCACAAAATTAGTTCTTAGTGGCAAACCGACAAAGTGAATGTCCGAAATGGAAGCACTCGTGGAAGTTTTATGTTCTTAAATTTTTAATGCCATTGATTGGTCTTGGAAGTGTCGATATTGTAAAAAATTTAAGGGGATTTTGATAGTGGTGATAAAAAAAAATTCTCTTTAAATGGTTATATCATGTAAATTGAATTTTGTTATCTATGTATTGTTAGTTATTATTTTTTATTTTTAAATAATGTTTGATTCGTAACAAATTTTTTTTACATAAAATGATAATTAGTATGATTCAAACTTACAATTTAAAACGAAAAAAAAAGAATCTTATCGTTTGAAATTATGTAATAACCATAACCAAATTCAATTAAGTAGAACTTGAATAACCAATAATAAGACAGATAGGTGGACAAAAATGTAAACTAAGTAACATGGATTCATGTGAATTTCATGTCTTTTTGTTAATTTGGGGCAAGTACAGTGCATAGCTTACATTCAAACGAGATTGAAAGGCACCACCTAAAATTCAGATTTCAAAGGAACGTTTGGTGCATCCATTCCGTTTACGTATTGAACTAGGAGATTTAAGTAAATTCAGCCAAGGATTATGTTTTTAAAGATTCTTGCACACTACGTCTTTTCGTAAACACATTCTAAATACACATATAACGAAAATGGAATTGGTAAGTATGCATATTTTCTACACTATAAATTTGTTTTGTTTTTTTCTTACAGGCATCACACTTGTGCCTCAAAATTTTACCAAGTGTATATCGTGAATTTCCCATAACTTCAACTAGATTGTAAATAAAGATCAACCTTGAGCCTAAATTAGGTTATTTCTGTTTTTATTTATTGGAACAAGCCTAAGCCTAAATCTCATAATAGAAAATGAGTCCTAATTTTATTATTTTGAATTATTATAGCTTCTTTAATGAAGGAGAAAACAGAGCTAGTTATTGATTCAAATTCACTTACAAGCTAAAATGCAGTAAACAGTATTATATGGAAAATGAAAGAAAGTTATACACATAAACAATGAAAAATTCCTGAAAAAAATTGAACTTATGATATCTAAAAGAAATAAATAAATAAAAAATATATATGGAGACGTCCTTCGTACAAAATGGAGGATAAGTAAATAAAAGAATTTAAATAGAAGAAAATAATTAAGTTTGTATTTTTTTTTTAATTTTCTCTATATTGGAGACAATAAGCATTTAGCAGAAGAATTAGTGACCAAACATCTCTTGAGAAAACAGATCTTATATGCAACTCTGCCCCTGAGTTTTTGGTATAATAACTCATTAAAGATGCAAAGCTTACTTTATGTTATGATAAGACGCAAGTAGTCAAAAGCTTCCCTTCTTTAATGATCTATACAGTTCTCTTACTCTATATAGAGCACTTGACTTTTTCCATATCATTAGTGCCTTTAGAAACTCCATCACCTACGTACGCAACAATCACCAAATATATATAATATATGTAACTGTCAGGTTTTACTACATAGTCAAATGGAAGAATCCTATGTTACTGGTTTATTCAATTTTCGTGAATACCATATCCAAGGGGAGAATGCCCAGAAGAAAGAAAATTTAAGTATAATATTTATAGAATTTTAAATTTTATGACTCAAATACTCAATAATTTGAAAATAAAATGAAACTCTGCATCTTATATATATATATATAATCTTTATTCAACAAGAAATAAATAATAAACAAGAAACAAGTTAAACACACATGTCTTTTAACTTTTTATTAGACTACATATATCCTAATCGTGTCAACTATAGAATTCATGTCGTCTTTCACTCTAATATTTTTTATTGCTTTTGTATTCATCACTCTTGCATTCAAATTTTTAAATCCACCATTGTTTATGATTATAGATACTTAACATTCTAATTTGATAGAAATTTAATAAAAACTTGAGAAAATAGGCATGCTAACCTTCTAATTTGATAAAAATTTAATAAAAACTTGAGAAAATGGGCATATCTGTCACCGAATACCTATCTAAAAAAGTTAAAATACTTAGTGTACTAAAAGTGTCGATGTATAAAAAGAAACATAGATAACAAGATGTTTTTTTATTTTTATATTTACCTCTGATGGATCCCTAAGAGAGAAAATTGCATTGCTTTCCTTGGGCACAGAAGAGACTAAAATACCATAACCTCCTTGGTTTCCCTCTTTTAGAATCTGTTAATAGTTCAGTAAAAGTAAATTTGTCACATGAATAGAAACTCTAAATTTATTTGTTAAGAGTAAAGAGCAAAACTGACCTTGAATGCGTCTTCATCTGTGCGATCATCTCCAACATATATCGGTAGCACATCGTCCGAATCATTTAGACCTATCACAGATCACACAAACAACATGATTTCATAATTTTGTCTCCCTTTAAAAAATCATTCAAAGGTCATCTCGGGACAAACTTATACCAAGTGATTCAAGTAAGAATGCAACAGCCTTGCCCTTATCCCAGTTAATCACAGGCCGGATCTCTAAAACCTAAATATGAATTTAAAACAAAAATTAAACAGTGAGAACTCGAAACGAGGAACACAAAAGAGCAAAAAATTTAACAAGAAAGCATGTGTAGTTTCAAAGTATACCTTCCGCCCATGAGTCAATCGCAAGCGTGGATAGTCTTTAACTATGTCATGTACGCATTGTGCAACCTCTATCCAAAGCTGAGAATACGAAATAAATATTCCAAGAGGAAAAGTGTCACATAAAGAAAATTTCACAAGAAAAAAAAATGGTGCATCTTTGTGCTTAGAAGAAACAAAGAGTACCTTCTCATCTACATTACGGTAATGTACAGAGACACAAAACTTATTGTTCTCAACCGTAGCACCTTCAATTCCTTTGACACTGTCAACAAGGGATCTATAAACCTGTTCAGTTAAAAAGCAAAAACCCATATCACAAGACAGAACTTAGAAATTTAATTGTAACGCGCAACACAAATCCTGAGAACTACATACCTCATTAATCATAGGTAAAAATTCCGCAGCAGGCTGGAAAAGATTTACTTCCTTACCCTGTATCCACCCAAAAACAAACAATGAGTACATGGACATATAATACTTTTTTCTTCTAAGCAAAAAAAATGTGACAGATGAAGCACTGTTTATGATTTACCGGCTTGTCAGCATATCTAAAAGTGTTTTGATGGTCAGCTGATATAGATGGCCGAACAGGGCCCATGATATCCATCCCATGGCTACCC
The DNA here is from genome assembly GCA_030763125.1 of Hippophae gyantsensis. Taxonomy (NCBI): domain Eukaryota; kingdom Viridiplantae; phylum Streptophyta; class Magnoliopsida; order Rosales; family Elaeagnaceae; genus Hippophae; species Hippophae gyantsensis. The sequence continues at coordinate 28,385,383 of CM061030.1, forward strand.
GCATAATAGAGTTCAGTTAGTCCTACAAACTCATATACCTGATGGATAAAAATACATAAGTTTTTTAGTTAAAAATTGATGATGATTGAGCCTGGTCGTTATATACATGAGCATACATAGTTGCCAACTGCCAAGGAGGGGGGGTGTCAGAATTTCAAGGTGCAAGTACCTTATCACGGCTTCTTCCACTAATTATTGCCGTTGGAAAACAATTGGCCACCTTTTTTATTGTGGCACGCATCTGAAAATAATCAAACTCTTGATAAGAAAATGGGGAACAAAATGTGAGGTAAAACAACCACCTGAGATAACTCTTACCGCGTTAGACATAAAAGCGCAATCTGGGTTATCTACAATTGGTGAAAGAGTGCCATCATAATCCAGAAACAATGCTATTCTCTTTCCCTTTGCATTATTTGTTATTTTCTCAAAAGATTTTAGTGCTGATGGGTATTTAACCTGCAACATTGTGAATCCTTATAAAGAAATAATTTGGAAATTTCACTATGTTATAGCATCAAAAAATCGCACAGGCAGCAATAAGTAATACCATCCAGGTGCTATAAGCAATATCGGAGTCCGTTGATATAATATTTTGGTTTATATCCTTTGCCATCTTCATATGAGGAGGTGATGAAGATTTCATGGAATCTAACCATGAGCTGGAACGAAAATCCTCAATTATTCCAGTTTTCTTTCTAGGCATTGTAAGAAACGAGCCTGGAGAAAATGCTGCTCCTGAAGGTGAGTATGGGAACAAACTAGAATATACCTCAAGCCTTGGCTTGCTTATGGGTATAGGATCAGTTAGAACAGGAGCAGTATGATTTGATTTCAGGTCCATCTAATCCAGATTTATATTGTGATAAGTTATTTGGAAAACAGTGACCTTTCAGAGTGGTGCAAGCAGTTACGAAGAAGGAACGCGCCACCAATCTAGCAAATACAGTTCCTTCTGATGCAGTATTACTGAAAGCAACTTTGTTTCACCCAACTCTTTTATCGATAAAAAACCATCTCTTTAATGTTTTCTTGTCCCTACTATTTGGCAAAAGCTCCATTAAGCACAGCTCTCCCAAAATCTAAAATAAGAAAAACACACTAGAGAAGAATCAATGAATATTTCAAAGTAAGAATATTGAAAAACAGAGCCAGGATCCATACTTGTTATGCCCCTTCATATCCCAAACAGCACAAGAATGTGACTAATATCTGCAAATTTAAGTTTGGAAAGGGAAAGCTTCTTTAGGTACCAAAATTCAATGACAAAATTTAAGAATCCTAGTATATGATTACCAACAACAATAAGAACGAAAACATAAATCAGTTAAAAAAGGAACAATATAAAAGCATAATCAAGCTAGTTTTTCTTGTGAAGTTTAAAGGTAGTTATGAGAAGATTTCACAGGAACAACCACCAAAACTAGTTCTATTCCAATTCACAAAATATTAGTACCAGCAGAAAGCTGAGCATCTGAAGACAATCTGGGGGAAATCTTTTAGATACAAACACACAAAAAAAACATGAATTTTCAGTTCATATGACCTTCAATATCCTAATCAATCAACTTATTTTCGGAAAGGTAATTAATTGATGTTCTTAGATTCCCCAACTAGAAAGAGACGACTAAAAAATTTGTAATAGATAAACCACAACTGCAGGCCAGTCAAATTCTGAAAATGAAATTTCCCAAGTGCACATTACTTATTGACAGAAAAGAGGTTCCAAAGCACTAAATGCACAATATCAAGTTATCAACATAAGGCTTTTCTAATTATTTTTAATAATAAGAGACAAATGCATCCACTATTCTTTAGTAATAATTTAGTCTATTTTTTTTAATAGTTTCGTCCTTTTGTTATTTTTATATTTTTATAGCAGTTTAATTTTTTTTTTTTGTAATGAAAAAGTGCCAACACACTAACAATTAATAAAATTTTAAAATCTTTATTTTTATTTTTATTTTTTTAATTTTATAAAATGAAATTAATATATTAATAAGAGTTGAAACAATATGGGAAAAAATGAAAACAAAATAAAAAAATTGATTATTTATTCTTATAATGTCATTTTTTAAACAAAAACAATTAAATTACTAAAAACAAAATAATAAAAGAGCTGAACTGTCTTTATTTTTATTTTTTACATAACTAAAGTAATTATATTATCATCTACCCTTATAATAAGAAAGTTTTCAAACCCTAGAGTCTGAAGGAAACAGAATAATATTCACCCATTAATCATTGAGGGCCTACATTGAACCATCTAAATCTTACACATGGACCCAGCACATAAAGCTGTCTTTGAAATTAATCCACAACATATGTTTGTAGTTTATGGTTATAAACTTATAATAGACAAAGAGAAGTCATAGTCTTCATGAGATGAAACCATGTTTTTTATGCTATTTCAAATAGTTGGTCCTAGATTACGTTAAATAAGTGAAAAATGAGTATTTTTAAACACTTTTATATATAATAATTACAACTAACTTACATGCAGTTTCTTATTAAATAAAATTACATGTAAGTAAATCTACTTAAAGGATACATCACTAATAATTTATCACAACCTAATGATAAATAATTTTTTTCTTATAATTTACACGTATCACTACTCACTACATGTTTTGATTAGCCCATGTCAATATAGTAAAAACCAACCAATAATTCTTCATAAATACACTCGCTTGGAAATCGGTAGGTAGGATTTAAATTACCAAGAAGGTCAATATTTTCAAATAGACTATTTTTTTTAAAGCTATTGCTTATTTTTCTGGTTTAGATTAGTTCGCACGAATGGATATTTGACCAATAATTTGGGCTTAGCGAACGTGTTTAATAGAAGAAATGCATAAATCGTCGCAAAAAAAAAAAAAAGAAAAACTAACACCAAAATTACCAAAATTAAGGGGTATACTTTGAAGAGTTTAGTCATCGTGTATAAATAAAACTCAAAAACACAAATAAAGTCTCGATAAAAAGGAGGGATTTAGGTATACACCAAACACCATCGACTTTCTGGAAATCAACGTACCAAAGAGCATTGCGTGACAAGATTGAAACTTAGACAAAAAAATCCAGAGAAGTCAAAAGATTTAAAAAAAAAAAACACGCAGACCGACGTACCAAAATGAGTATATGAGAGGCTCCAATTCGAAATGCAAATCAAATCTATGAAACGTCGGCGCGGAACACAATACCTTCAAAAGCAAAACAATAAATAAGCAGCCAAAAATAATGGCGATGAAAACCGATAAGTAAAATAACTGTTTGACCTCCGAGAAAACAGAGCGTAAAAGGATAAAATAAAATAAAAAGAAAGGGACTTGGACAAAGTTTGAATAAGCTAGTCAATCCCATTTTCGAAAAGCTCAAAACTTTCTCTGCGGCCAAACAGACGAGAAGGAAAAATAAATAAAGAAACGAAAAGCGAGAAGCAAATACAGTCATTGATCACCTATGAGAACAGCCAAAAAGCCAATAGATTTTTTATCGTTATAAATCAAAATAACAATAGTAAAATTCCGAATAATCGCAGAGAACAAGAACGAGAATCAAGCGTCAAAGCGAGAAATAAAATATAAGGATTAAAAAAAAAAATTTACCAAATCCAGAAAAAAACCAATGAGCGAACGAGAAGGAGAGAGAAAGAAAAGAAAAAACCCACTCATAAGATAGCTTACGTTATTTATAGAGCTTTGCAAGTCTCCACGAGGGACGTAATTCTCAAGCTATTTTATTTTTGCCTAACTAGCTAACCAACCGCCTCTATTAAAGGACATGCGCGTACAGTGCACGTGAAAAGGACATAGGCAAGTTTATTTATGGTAACTTCTAAAGCGCGTGTGTTCTACTTCTTTTGGCATATCTATTTATATAAAAATAGATACATTTATTTGTCGGTATGAGTTATGGGCCCGCGGAGATCCTGGGACACGTGGTGGTCCTTCTTTTACGGCTCAAGCTGGCATAGCCACGTTATAGAACAGACCCCGGAAGGTATGTACTGGCTTTGTGCAAACGTGTCGTCGCCTTCCGTGACTTGAGGTTGAGGATGGTGGTCATCGGTGATGGTTGGTTTGTATTTATTTATTTATTTTTGTTTCGATCAACTAAATTTTATCATATTTTACATTTTATTCTTTTAATTTTTTTAAATACTATGTCATTAATTTTTAAAATTTAATATTTTTAATCTAAATTTAAAAATATACTAAATTAAACTATAGTAATTAATATTAACATGTAAAAAAATTATTTTTTTGTATTAATTAATATCTTAAATTTTAAAATTTAATTTATTTATTTTAAAAAATAATTAACATAATAATATAAAAAAATTAAATAACTAAAGAACTAAAATATTAATTATAATAAAGTTACCGACAAACGTATACTACAATTTTTTTAACATATATAAGACTATGTCAAAATAATTTTGTGTATTTGGTAAGAACTTTAATTCTTTTTTAAAATTTTGTAGGTTTATTTCAATAACTTTTATATGCAGTCAATCCATTTGAAAATTTGTTAAAATTACCCTTTTATTAGTAAAATCGAATTATTTTTAAAATAACATTTAAAACTCAAAACACATAATCTCTCTTTTAGTTTATAAATTTAAATAATTTTATAATTGAAAACAACTATATTATTAAGTTACACAAATGGAACGAAACAAGATAGACTTAAAGAGAGATGGAGAGAGACGAAAGATATAATGATATTTTTTCTTATTTTTAAGAAAATTCAATTTTATACTTAAAATCATTTTTTTAAAAACATACTTAAGTTAAAAGAAATAAAATTAAAATATACTTATTAAAGAGTTACAACACCATATTTACTCTAATCCCAATAAGAATTCTCATTAAAGTGTTACATATATGGATGTATATTTTAACCGTAGATAATTAAAACTGAAATTATTCATAAAAAATTGATAATTTTTTTCTTCAAAAATAATCATAACCGATAAAACGTAAATATGGATAGTTATTGTAATATCAAAATTATAATTAATCGAAATTAAATAAATATTGATATTATTTTATTATATAATTACATAAAAATACACTTTTAATAATAAGACACATAATATTTGAAACAATTTTATTAAATTTTATTTATTCTTACTTTTATATATTTTTATTTTACTTATAAACATATATTAAATAGTTAAAAAATTAATATATAATATTTTAAATAATATACTAGAATAAATAATATTTTAACATTTATTTTTTAAAAAACTAAATATATATTTTAAATAAATGTTAAAAAATAAGAAACGTGATTAAATCATCTTTGTCCGTCTCTAGGTCCATTCCTAATTACATGTAAGATGTATAATAGGAAATTTCATCTGTAATTAAAGTGATTCTTTATTTTATTAGTATTATAATTTCATTTTAGATATTGTTTTTATCTATATTTTTTAGATATAGATATCCAAATTTTATAAAAGATAATTTAATGTAATTTTTTATTTTATTGAAGATTTTTCACACATGTGCGTTAAATGAAAAATATTTGCTTTTATTATTCCATTCACTAGAACATGTAAACTCCTTTTTTTTTTTACCATTTTTAAGTATTTAATTACATATTTTTATTTTTATTATTTTTGACTCATTTTGCATTCTTTTTAACATATCATTTTACTCTATAATCCAGTAGCTCAATAATTTTTAAGTATGTTTTTTCACTATTAATTAGTTTAAATTGAGATTGTTTTCATTGTTGTGTTCCATATAGATATTTTTGATGATTTTAAAAATGATAAAAGGTTGAGACTCACTTAAGTTTCAAACAAAACATTTGATAAACAATTTTTATGATATTAATATTTTTTTTATAATACTTACATGATTAATATGTATGATTATATATTAAATTGTGCATACAAACTATTTTTTTAATAATGGTGAACCTATTTTTCATTTAAATTATATATATCATATTACTTTTTTGTTTTTTTATATATAGAATTCAAAAATTACATAATATATTCATTATAATATAATCTGCGTAAAATTTGGATGAAAATCAATAAACAATATGCATTTATCATTAAAATTATTGAGTTCTAGAGTAATAAAGGAAAAAAATATAAAATAAATCAAAAAACATTAAAACATGTATTTAAAAACTAAAAAATGGTAAAAAAATAAGTTGTTGATGCTCCAATGAGGGAAACAGTAAACAATACCCTAAATGTCCATTAAAAACACATGCATGAAAAATTCTCAACAAAATAAAAAATTTCATTAAATTGGTATTTTTTTTAAAATGTGCTTATCCCTAAATTCTTGCTAAAAATAAGGATAAAAATATATATCTAAAACAAAATTATGATACCAATAAGAAAACAAGCCTCAATCGAAGGTGTTAATCTCAAAAGAAAAACAATTACTGAAAGGGTTATAACATAAAATTAACGATATTTAAATGAAGAATAAAAAAGCCATGGACCTCCTATCTGTACATTAAAGAGTTGCAATAAAAGAATATCATAAAAATGGTATTGAAAGATGAATAAGTTTTTAGAATAATAATTTTCATTATTGAAATTAAAGATATATAATTAATCAAAATATATAATTGCATATAACAGATAAATATATAACTATATAAACATAATTTTGGATTGTTTAACTGTTAGTAATTATAATATTTATCTTTATTAATAATTATATTTTGTCTATATTATTTAATTAAATGTAATCTTATCAATCAATTTCATATATTTTTTAACATAATATCCTCGTTTTCAACAAATAAACTAAAAATGTTCTAAAACAAAATAAAAACACGCTTAAATCGCATTTTATTAAATATATGTTAGAAAATGTCACCCTAAATCTAAGATTTAGATGAAAATATCGTAATTATAATTGATTTTATTAAACTATGATGAATATAAAATAATAATTATTCAAAGAGATTAAATTCCTATAGAGGATAAAGGAACAGAATAATAAAAAATAACTAGAATTTTAAGAAAGAAAAAGAAGATAAAAATATTCCGTAATTCAACAAAAAAAGAAGATAAAAATGTCCAGTGATCAACCTCTGTATGATAAATTCATAGAGAATATAAAGTCTACACAATTAAACGTTGTTAAGTAAACTTCCATGGAAAACTTTAATGCAACACTTAAAAAATACATGTCACACCAACCCATTAGATTTAAAGAGTATATATTCTACGAGTTAATCACTCTTCTTTAAATTTATTTATTTGTAAAAAATATATCAAATAATAATAAAAAATTAAATTTTTATCTAATTTTATATTAAATATAACATAATAATACATATAATATATACACATTTATATTTATTTACCTAATATATCTTTGTAAATAAATAAACTTATAAGTCAGATAAAAATATAAAAATTATCCAAAATTAAACGATTTTAAATAAATTTTTCCCCAATACCATAACCTTCCCCAATACACATTTATATCTATAGTCCTATGTTTTGTTCTAACAAATTCCTTGGTTATATTAAGAAAAACAATTTGGCATAATTTTTACTTTTTTTTTTGTACCATTTTAATAAGTTTGTTAAAAATTTAGTAATACAAGAACAAATAATTAATTTTTTTATTGTATTTTTTTAAACGATAATGACTTTCAAATTGATTAAAAAATAAAAATATTTTTTTTATAATTTATTCATTACTTTTTCATAACAAAATGATTAAAATATTCTAACAACGTAACTAAAGGACTATAGATGCATTTGTCTCTTAATATATCTCACCTAGTTCAAAATATAGATATAAATTGAAATATGATGTATATCTATAATACAATCCATTAATTTTAGTAACACATTTCACCTCTTTTTGATGAATTAAGAAATTAGATTACAAAATGGGATATCTCATTTGTTCTAATAAACCTAAATAAAATATATAAAAATATGATTATCTATAATATCAAATTTCAATAAAAAGAAAAAAATAATAATAACGTTATGGTTAAAATGAGACACATCATTTAAATAAGGAAAATAAGATTAAAATAAAATAATACAACTTCAAACTAATAGGACATTAGTAATATTAAATATATTTGCATCTCTAGTTCAAGACCTAAGACCCGTACTCGTGAAATACCTTTAGTTCTAATAACTCAGCCTAGTGATACTTTAGCCATTCGTCTTCTGAAGTGAGACATGAAAAATAAAAAAGATCAAATGCTTGATAAATACTACAACACAAAAATATCAAACAGATAATCTAAGTGCAATACAACAAATTTGAACCAGAGCATCAGCAGTGGGAGAAGATTAAGAATATAAAGCAGAGCATTTTCCAAGTCTTCTCAACTAGCTATATGTCTCGACTAACAAATTACAAAGTAAAATAAGCACCAGAAAGTAAGGTGATTTATCCAATTACCAATGCCTTCACAAGCATGCGTCCAAGGTTTTCCTTTTGAAAGGTACCATCAGGCATATCAAACGTTCTTCTCCTCCTCATTCAAAGTGATTTCCAGGAGGCTGGGGATCTACCACATGAAGCATTGCTTTTAGTTCATCTATGATTGACCTCTTTGCAGCTCGCACCATTAAACCAGCTCCCTGATAAAATGCAAAGCGACCAATTTTCTCACAATTTGAAGGAAAAGAACTTATAACAAGAATCCAAAGTAACTATTCAGAACTTGTAATTTTGTAAGCTTTAGGGGTAAGGAAGGGAGAGAGAGAAAAGAAACAGTTGAGATTTAAAACACACGTCTATTTTTACTGTTGCTAAAAACATAAAATACTTAAGTTTTCAGAACTTGTAATTTTGTAAGCTTTAGGGGTAAGGAAGATCTGTTATTATTATTATTAATTACTGTATTAGCAACTTGAGTTATCTAATTCTAAAAGGTTAATATCTAAGTAAATCTCATACTACTTATAAATACAACACCAATATAGGATACTCTTTTTATACACTAACATCACAATCTCGAATGAGTTAATATTTGGATAAGAATTGAGAAACCTAAAAAGCGTTTGCAGAAAATTAAAGCATCATGGGCCAGAAACATGCATAACTCAAAACGAAACAGTACATCCATCCTACCAAGTTTTCCAAAGTTCTACACGACCAAAAGTTAAGTATATGAATGATAAAATTTAATGCCAGAGGTAGCAGATAATCCCACTACATTATCATCCACAACTCACAAGAGGTGAGCCATAGAAACAGTTTCACGTTACCCTTATCAGCCAATTTCATTTGACGAAAATTAAAAACAAAATAAGTACAAAGTGACATTCTCTTACCTCAATGGAATCAACAGTAAGAAGCAGGACAATGATTTTCTCTGTAAACCTTTGACGTTCCTCAGCATCACCGGTTAATCTACGGCGGTAAGAAAAATTGTCGAAGGATGCTCTGATATCCTTTAACTTTGTCTTGGCTATTGCCAGGTCTCTAAGGGCCCGAAGAACTTTTGATCTATGAATCAAATAAGCTCTGAAGCTCATCTGGATCATCAATGCTGCATCTTGTGGTGACAACTCTTTCTTTTTTCCCTTAGCGCTTCCACTAGCTCCAGCTCTCTTTGCAAAAGCCTTCGTTCACATAAAAGTTCTCAGAAAATTATTTATTTATGAAAACAAATGAAACTTTACGACCCAAAATTGCAAATTTAAAAGTAACCATACCTGCCTCAAAACAACAGCCCTATGATCACCACCCCCAGACTCAATTTCCACAATACGAGTCTCATTCCCCTCCTTTTTACTCTTTTTCTTCTTTTCCTTCTTCTTTGATTCATTAAATTCTCCTTCATCAGCAGCCGATGCTTTGAATGTGTATGTTTTCTTGATCGGACCCTCTGATCCCTTTCCTTCAAACTCAACCGTCCATTTGTATGTTTTCCCCGTCGCCTCTTTCTTCTCTTTCTTCCCTTCTTTTACCTCCGCTATCCATTTGTACTTCCTATCAATGCCGTGATTTCCAGGACCCTTAATCTCTGCAGTACAACTGTACTTCCGATCACCGGAGCCGCTGGCCTTCAAAATGCGATCGTAGCGCGATTCCAACTTACTGACCCGGTCGCAAAGGCTTTGCAGCACGACATCACCTCCCAGTCTTTCAACTCGCTGAATTCGCTTGTACGAAGAAAATGAGGGATTCTGATCAGTGTGGATCAGATCGGTGACGCTGTCCAAGAGCTCGATGGGGCTAGGCCTAGGGTTCGGTTTTACGAGGCCCAGAGCGAAGTCGAACTCATACTCTTCCAAATCTTGGTCGAAAACTGAGGGAAAATGTAGGGTTTTGGGAGTGAAAATGGAGGTTTCTCGGAGGAAAAATGAGGGGTAGTAGGACTCGATGAACTCGGTTCTCCTGAGTCGGCTCATTGCTTAACAGAGTGAACACAGTGAAATGGTACTGAGTCAGAATCAACGAGTTAGGGTTTTGACGAGGAGTAATATCCGATAGGCCTCTGATTTGACACTTTATGAAAGGTAGCTTTCAAAAGCATCCGTTGAAGAAGACGACGACAAATTATTTTTTTTTTCCTTGTAGAAATTACGGTTAAAAGAGTAATTTTATTTGTAATTGTGGGGTCCAAATAATGTTAATTTTACAATTATTTTTAAACACATACCTCATTACTTAATTAAGGGAGAAAAGAAATCGTGTAATATTTTTCATTGAATTTACTGTGAGAGCGATTAAAAGATTGAATTGTAATTTTTATTAATTTTATTTTATAATATCTTTTTTTTAATTTTTAGGGTTGTAGAAATTTATATTAATATTAATTATTATATAATATATTAAATAATTTTATAAATGATCACATATTGACTTTAATAATTGATATTGTTTATTATGTAATACAGAATAATTTTGTTATATCATGTAAGACCAACCAAATTTATAAATTATATATTTTATTTTTAAGGGATAGATTTTAAAATATATTTTTTATCAATTTTATTTATTTATTAAATAATAAATATTTTTAAAAAAAAATTATATTAATTTAAATATCATACCACTGTATATTTCAAAACCAAATTATCTTCATGTGATGTTGGAAGGGTAATGCAATTTTACTGGACAGTCATAGTTTTCCAGGTCCAAAAATTAAAGAATAAGGTTGAAAATATGGGTAAATCGGTAAACGAAAGTCTTAAAAGCAGCTGCTTACTCTGGATTTGGCCTATTATAGTATTTAAATGTTAAAATTTTATTAATGTCTTAACTATGCAGTTAAATATAAAAAAAAAAATGAATAAAATTTTTCAAAGGAAACACAACTTGGAGATCTTAAAATTTAAGTTTAAAGAAACAACTTAATTACAAAATAAGTTAAAACTTTTAATGATTATTATGAAGAGAATATCAAACATTCTTACGAAGAGAATATCAAACAGAACATACATGTTACTCTTTGTAGATTATTTTTAAAGATAAGAAATCATCCATATGAAAAAAGAATGGGACCAATTCGAAAGAGAATTATATATGATTAAATTCTTTAGAGACTTTTATAGAATTAAATATATGTTCATGGACAAAACAAATATAACAGTAAAAATTAAATTGTGTCATGAAATGTTCTTATGTAAAATATGTCATTGCTTACATAAACGACAGAACAATTTAAAAATATCGTCGTCTACTGGTAAGTCATTAAAGTAAGTATATTTTCAAAAGGGGAGGTTCACGTGATAACACCTACCTATTTTACGTAGATTTCGAACCATTGAACTCTATTTTCGTGTCGAAATTTGATTTAAAATTCATATTAATTTTTATTCATGTGAGGATTGTTGAAAATTTTATGAATTAAAATTGTTTTAATTAAAAAACAGTTACAAAGTTTTGTTTATTTTATTATCCTTATTTTTTTTGTTTTAATTCAAAAAAAATTATAATATTTTGTTTATTTTATTATCCTTACGTTTTTAAGTTAACGGTTTTGAAAAATTATTTATGTTTCTCTTGTTTTCTATTTGCTTGCCCATCCGGGTGTTTAAAGCATTTGCTTTTAATGCCTTTGAAATGGTGTTTTAAGTATATATATATATATATATATATGTTGTTACAGAGATAGAAAAAAGAAGAAGAAGAAATTAGAGAAACAAAGTACTAAAAAAGAAAAAAATTCAATTTTTTGTATTTTTAATCTAAAGTTAGGTTTCTCTAATAATAAATGGTAGATTCACAATCCATTGTCTTATCCACTGTTACATCCGTCCCTATACTCTATATATTACAAATATTTTAATTTATACCATTTAATTTTTTTTTTCTTCTAAAATAGAATACAACATAAAGAAAGAAACTTTTATCTTTAAATTAAAAATAAAAGATTTAAATAGAAAAAAAAACAAGAGTCAATAATTGTATCATATTCACTAAAAAATCCTTTTATAATAAATCATTTATTAAGAAAAATAAGAAAGTAATACCAAACTCTTGATATATCAAGAAGTTTCTTATTGCTTTTTATCCATTTATAGATGAAACTTTTACGGTAGTTAGGTCTAGAGGAAAGTTATGAACATTACGTTCATGCATAACTTCTTTACCAAAGTTAGTACGGCTAATAATATCAGCCCAAATATTAATTACACAACCTTGATTATCAATTTTAAACTGGTTGAAGTTGAAAGCGATTCAGATACTTGAAATATTATTTTTATTTGAAATTTTATAAAATAATAAACTGTGGTGTAAATTTATTATTATTTAATCGTTATATTTTGGAAAATAATTTTTTATAGTTTTCTAACATCCACGGTAAACGAGTAAATTATCTTAAAAACAATGTATAATACATAAATAGGGTCTTTTACTCTATTTATATTTTATATTTATAATTTATATATATATTTATATTTATAAATTTATAATTTATACATATATTTATTTGTAAATTTTTAATTTTAATAATATAATTTTACTTTTAATTTATTTCTTACAACAAACTGCTTCTTTTTCTGAGGCATACAGAGGCCTTGGAGAAGAAAAGAGCTATTACTCTTACATTTTCTTACTTTTTTTCCTAAGTACAACAGATTGGATGAGATGCTCTCTATGTATACATTGAGGGAAACTTATAAATACGAACCCATAAAGGACATTTTAATATAAAAACTCTGAAGACGCCTGTGGTAACTAAATAAATAAGCTTTATGTGGTAAGCATTAACAACAAAAAATACTTGGCACTGGCTGGTCACCGTTGAAGAAGATTATTCACAGTAACTACAACAGAATTGGTTCGCTGCAAATCCTGCAGAATGCGAAATAGTCAACTCATTCAAATACGAGAAAATTAAAACCGAAAAAGCAAGATCCTTAATAATCTACTATAAATGCAAAGAAAACGGATAATCTCCAAACAAACACATATTAGCAACATGTATATTATGCTATGATTAATGTGTTGATATTTTATAACTATTTTGGTGTAGGGAAGAGAGACAAAAACAATTTTTTTTTTCTTACTAACTAATCAAACACTATTTTTTATTTCTCTCTTCTTGACTACTTACAAAAGAATACAACTCTATTTATAGACCTAAACAAGACTCTTAAAATTCGTATTAAAAAAATAGCTTTAAACAAAACAGTAAATTCTGACCCTTCCTTGCTAAAACTTCCATAACTTATTGTAGGTAATACCAAATGACCTGAAACCTTCACCATTAAAAACTAGACTTAAAAACACACGAATTAGACTTTTCATTTGCTCAGAACGATCTGGAATTGCCCCTTCAATTCCTCATTCAATACTGTCTGTCCGTTTTTAGTAAATTCTGACCCTTCCTTGCTAAAACTTCCATAACTTATTGTAGGTAATACCAAATGACCTGAAACCTTCACCATTAAAAAACTAGTCTTAAAAACGCAGGAATTAAACTCTTCATTTGCTCAAAATGATCTGGAATTACCACTTCAATTCCTCATTCAATACTGTCTTAAAATCTGTCCGTTTTTTTATTTGAGTTTATTTTCCACAAATTCCTCCCTTAAACTCAAATTTCTTCCATACTTCATGCCTCCTGTCATCTTGCATTTATCCAGCAAAACCGTGGGTAACGGCTTTGTGAACATGTCGGCTACTTGATCATGACTCGCTACATGATTCAACTTCACACTCCACTTCCCGGATTTGTTCTCGAATGAAATGAAATTTCACATCGATATGCTTCCTTTCGTGATGTCTTGGATTCTTTGCGAGTTCAATTGCCGACCACTATCAACTCCGGATCTCGGTTGCTTCTTCTTGTCCGAGATTCAACTCGCTTAAAAAGTTTCCTTAGCCAACCGTACATGTCGCCATGATCTTGCCACGTATTACCGCGTGTCGAGAGTGTCACGATGGGTTGTTTTTCGACATCCATGTGAGCACTTCGTATCTCCCATAAAGAATATGTATCCGATGTACTCTTTCGATCATCTATGTCTCCGCATCACTATCGAGTATCCCACCGAGTTTATACTCTTCGTTTCTCGAGAAAAAATATCGAGTGATTACTGCATTTCGGATATATCGCAGAATTCTCTTGATATGCTTTCCAATGTGTATAGTGGTTCTTCCATGAGCAGGACTTACCACTCCAACATCAGAAGATATGTCCTGGTCTCGTGCATGTGAGATAACGCAGACTTACCCAAACTTCGGTATTTGGTCGCATCTCGTTCTCCACTCAGCGTCGAACTTAGAAAGTTTAGCCCCTGTGTTCCATTGGTGTCAATACCTGGGTTGCACTTCTCCATTTGTTCCTTTTTAGAATTTCTTTTGCATATGTTTCTTGTGATACAAAAATCCCGGTATTTTCTTGTCTAACACTCCCGGACAGAAATATTTCATCAAACCCAAATCGTCATTTCGAACTCACGAGTGTAGCCTCTTTAAAATCTTTTATCATCTCCTCATTTATTCCTATGAATATAAGATCATCAACATAAAGAGCTACAAACAACAAGTTACCTTCTTCTTTCTTCAGCACGTCTACAGCATATGTTCGTATGGGCATTGAGTAAACCCGTTCTTCTTGAAGTAAGTGTCGATGCGGGTATTCCAAGCTCGAGGTGCTTGCTTTAGTCCATAAAGTGCCTTCTTCAATTTCTCTTTTCTTCCCCAATTTTTGTGTGCAGGGTGGTTGCTCTACATACACCTCTTCTTCTAGCACACCATTCAAAAAAGGCGATTTGACATCCATTTGAAAAATTTTCCATTTGAATTAATTTGCTTGAGCAATGAGAAAGGCGAATCGTCTCCATTCTTGTAATGCGGGGCAAAGACTTCATCATAGTCTATCCCCACCTTTTGTCGATAGCCCTTTGCAACTAGCCTTGCCACCAGCTCTATCTCGCCTTGAGCATTCATCTTCTTTTGTATACCCATTTTACTCCTAAGTGGGTGACATCCTTTTGGTAATTCAACCAACTCCTAAGTTCGGTTTCGCTCAATTGCTTTTATTTCTTCATCCGTGGCCCTTGCCACTTCTCATTCGCCGTCTTGCTTTTTCAAATGTAATTATTTCGGCATCCGCCAAAAGACAAATTAAATGTACCTCGCTTGTTGAGTCGTACAAATCTTGCATGCTTCACATTTTTGGTTGTCTTGGCTCTTCCTCATTATCAATTGTTTGAGGCTTCTTGCTATCTCGATCTCGAGGTTTGTTGTTGATGTGGTTGATGATTCTCCCCTTTCTCTTATCACACTCTAAGAGTTTTTCTAGTCCCACTTGCTTCATTCACCTTAACATCTCGGCTTATTATTACCTTCTTGTTTATTGGATCGAGAAGCTTGAAACCTTTAGTCTTCTCGTCATAACCAATGAACACAAATTTCTTGCTCTTATCTTCTAGCTTTGTTCTTGACGATCCGTGTGCGCATAAGCCACTTCTGCGAATATTCTCAAGTGTGAGGCCCATCGACTTTCTACCACTCCAATTTTCTTGTGGAGTTTTATCTTAAACTCGCGTGGACATCGGTTTTGCACATAAATTGCGCATTGCCCACGGCCAGCCCAAAATTCTTTTGGCAACTTCTTACTTTCGGCATTGATCAAACCATGTCGAGAATGGTCCGATTCTTTCTCTGCCACACCATTTTGTTGAGGAGAGTGCAGGTGCGATTAGGAACCTTCTTATTCCATGTTCTGCGCAATATCTAGCAAATTCTATCGAGTTGTATTCGCCACCTCGATCAGAACGTGAGCTCTAATAAACTTGCCGGTTGCCTTCTCTGCCATTACTTTGAACTTTTTAAACACTTGAATGCTTGATTTTCTTTCGGGAAATAAACCCAAGTCTTTCTCGGAATAGTCATCGATAAAAGTAATGAAATATTTTTTTGTTGAATGACTCGGGAGTGATTGGCCCACAAATATCGGTATGTATTAATGCGAGATGATCTGGTGTTCGGTATTACGCTTCTTACGAAATGAGTGTCTCGAGTGCTTCCCGAGTACACACTCTCGCAAAAATTCTCGATGTAGTCAATCTCGGGTAACCCATGTACCATTCCTTTCTTCGACAATTTTTGTAAACCTTATAGTGCAAATGACCATATCGCAAATGCCACAGGAACGCCCGTGTCTTCTACATTAACTCGCAAACACCTTTCTCGCACATAACACGGGTTGATTTTGTACATTCGATTCTTCGCCATCTCAACTCGTGCTATTACTCGCTCTTTCTTGTCTTTCAGTTGTAATACTCGATTTTCATAAACACCGAGTATCCTTTCTCCATGAGTTGTCCCGTACTCGGGATGTTGCTCTCGAGATCGAGGTATATAATAAACATTCTCAATTAATCCCTTTAAACCATTCTTTTGAAAATATGATATTGTACCTTGACCTTTCACTTGAATCTTTGACGCATCTCCAAAATGACACGTGCCCAACCCTGTCTCTTGCATCTCCACAAAGAGGTGTTTGTGCCGCGCATATGATTACTAGCGCCGGTGTCGAGATACCACAGGTGTCACCGCTCGGGAATGGTATTTTTGTAGGCCATCATGAGAACACCATCTTCTCTTTGTCTCCTCTTTCGCGACTAGATTCGCGTTTTCTTCTACCTTTTCTCGAGAATAGCACTCTTTGCATGCCCATGGTGCCCGTACTTGCCTGATTATAGCATTCGATATTTGATTTGCACTGCTTTTGCGTAGTGCCCATGCGCACTGCCAGTTGTAGCACTCAACATTTGAATGATTTGACCGGCCGCCTCTCCCGTGACCCGTCCTCCACCTCGCCAATTTTGTTGGCTTGACCGCCCCTTCTCCTCATAGTGTGCATCTCGGCCGCGGCCTCCACCACCGCGACCATTACTGCGACCTCCACGGCCGCGCCCTGCACCACAGTTTTGAGTATAGAGTACCTTTTCATCTTTGATAGATACCTTGGCTTGGAGTGCTTCCTCAAGCGACTCGTTCTTCTTCTTCTTCTTGTTAAGCTGGCCTCAAGAAAGGCCCGAGATCATCAAGGGTCATCTCCTCCAGGATTTTTCGACTCTCGATTACCTGACAAACGACATTCTCAAAATTCTCGGTTAATGACCGCAAAATTTTCTCCACCACTCTTGCATCGGTTAGAATTTCTCCATTTCGTTTTAGTTGATTCACACTTGTTTGCACACGCGAGATGTAATGGGATACACCTCTCGACATCTTCATCTTCATACTCTCCAATTCACCGCGTAGAGTTTGAGTCTTACTTGCTTTACTCGGTCGGCTCCTTTGAACACTTTTTCTAAAATGTCCCACGCTTTTTTGAAGTAGTTGCCTCGGCAATCTTCTCAAAGCCGACTCGCCACAACGACTCCCGGAACAACATGTATAGTGCCGCCTTATCCTTTGATCGCTCCTCTTTCAACGCCTTGTTTTGAGCCGCCGTATATCCCGTGGTATTTGTTGGTTCTTTGAAACCTTCTTCGACCACCTCCCACGCATCTTGAGATCCGAGAAGAGCTTTCATTTGAATGCTCCAATTCTCGTAGTTTGCCTTCGTTAGTCGTGGTAGCGGCATTTGTCCCATCACATTCGCCATCGGCTCTGATACCAATTTGTTGATATTTTATAACTATTTTGGTTGAGGGAAGAGAGACAAAAACAATTTTTTTTTTCTTACTAACTAATCAAACACTATTTTTTATTTCTCTCTTCTTGCCTACTTACAAAAGAATACAACTCTATTTATAGACCTAAACAAGACTCTTAAAATTCGTATTAAAAAAATAACTTTAAACAAAACAGTAAATTCTGACCCTTCCTTGCTAAAACTTCCATAACTTATTGTAGGTAATACCAAATGACCTGAAACCTTCACCATTAAAAACTAGACTTAAAAACACACGAATTAGACTTTTCATTTGCTCAGAACGATCTGGAATTGCCCCTTTAATTCCTCATTCAATACTGTCTGTCCGTTTTTAGTAAATTCTGACCCTTCCTTGCTAAAACTTCCATAACTTATTGTAGGTAATACCAAATGACCTGAAACCTTCACCATTAAAAACTAGACTTAAAAACACACGAATTAGAATCTTCATTTGCTCAAAATGATCTGGAATTTCCACTTCAATTCCTCATTCAATACTGTCTTAAAATCTGTCCGTTTTTTTTTATTTGAGTTTATTTTCCACATAATGTACTGATAGATGAGCCTGAACAGTATCAAGATCATGAAGTAATTGACTCTGATACCAAATTTAAATAAATGATATCTTGTATAAGATATAGCTGTAAGAGTGCCAAAACCCATCCTAAGATATGGCCATAATGATCTCATTGCCTATGTACTGCAAGTCAGTGAAGAAATTGATAGTGCAAAACTTAAAAGTTGCAAATAAGCCTTGAGATGTTAATAAACATTATAGTGGAAAGAGGTAATGAATGAAGAAATGAGTTCACTCATAAAAAAAAATTAGATAGAACTTCTAAAAAAGCCATTGAAGGTAGGGGCTATTAGAAGTCAGTGGGTCTCTAAAAGAAGGAATGGGTAGAAGGTGTTGAACTTACTAGGCACAAAGCAAGGGCGTGGTTACTCATAGAAAGAAGGTATTGATTACAATAAAGTATTTTCTCGTGCTACTAAGTATACTTTGATAAGAGCACTATTAGTCATTATGACACATTTTAATTTACACTTAGAACATATGGTTGTCAAGACACCTTTTCTCCATGAAGAGTTGAATAAGGTAATTTATACGAGATAACCCGATAGTTTTGAAGTGAAAGGTAAAGAGGACTATAGGTGTCTATTAAGTAGGTTGTTGGGAAAATCGGATATATTTTCCTTATTCTAAGTAATTCTTATTTACTTGTGATTTAAATGAATAGAACTCAAACTAATCCGATAAAATAATGTTATTGAAAATATAATATTAAAATAAACTAAAACAGATATTGAAATAGAAATATTAAAACAGAAAAATAATAACACTAGAAATTTAATGAGATTCGGTATAAATATTACCTAGGTCTTCACACGTCGTTGACTACTTCCACTATCTCTAAATAGATGAACTCTAAATTATAACTAATTGGGTAAAATTGAGTTAATCAATTACCCTTATAAAAGAAAGGAAGATTTACAAATTTTAAGATGTTTTACAAATAGTGAAAAAAAGGTTTTATTTATAGTCCCAAATCCAACACTCATCTTCATTCCTAACCAATGTGAGATTTTTCTAATTTGTTCACTAAAGAACTATATAACAGAGGTTACTGTATGGACTTAAACAGTCCCCTAGACAATGAAATATAAGGTTTGCTATGTTTATGTAGAAGTTGAAATTTCACATATATAAGTTTGATGCTTATGTATACCATAAAAGGGAAATGAATGGCAATATCATTTACTTACTACTTTATATAGTTGACATTCTCTTTGCAAGTAAGGGCATGTGTGATATGCTTCATTTCAAATATCTTCTCAAATCAGAGTTTGAAATGAAGGATTTGGGAAGTGCAAAAAGGATCGCAAGTATGGAGTTAAAGAGAGATTGAAATTAAGGAAAGTTATTTGTATCTCAGTCTAGCTACATTGAGAAAATTTTGAAATAAAAAATTGGTTTGAATAACAACAAGCTTGTGTCCACTCCTTTAGCATGTCATTTCAATTTTTCTTCTCAATAGATCCCCAAGACTGATGAAGAACATGTTGAAATGGAATCTATAACTTACTCAAGTATAGTGGGAAGTATTATGTATGTAATGATAGGGACTAGGCCCGATCTTGCACACTCTGTAAGTGTGGTGAGCATATTCATGTCTAGTTTAGGTATGCAGCATTGTGAAGGTGTAAAATGAATAGTCAATTATCAAAGGGAAACTACTGGTTTGGGACTTCTATTTCAGAAAAGCCTATAGGTATAGAATGTGTGATGGGATTTGTAGATGCTGACTTTGTACATGATATTACTAAAAGGAGATCAATGATTGGTTACGTGTTTACCTTGTATGGAAATGTGATTAGCTGGAAAAGTAACCTCCAAGTAGTAGTGTCCTTGTCAAAAATTGAAGCCGAATATATAGGCTATATGCAAGTGCATTTTAATGTCAACTTGAGGCCTCTATATATAGGGTTGATTTATGTAAAGCTGCTTATATTTTTCTCTCATTGAATTCTTGGAATCGTTCATTGTAAAATAGCACTTTAGGGATGTTCATTTGCACGCAGATTTTGGAAGCTTAAGGGGATTAGTCTCAAGGGAATTGCTGGTGGCTAATGATTGTAATAGCCTCATTGTATTAAGCTGTTCTCATAAAAGGTCGACTGAAATTGGTTTAGTTTAATGTGGATGTAAGCTTCACACATTGGGAAGAATAACCACTCTCAAAATCTTATGTTTTTAATTTTATTTACATATTCATTATTTTTAATTGGTTGATTAATTGTAAAATTATTTTTATTATATTATCTGTGGTTTGATTATTCATTCTTTGTAACAATATTACTATATATAAAAGTCTAAATAATATCTTATACATTTTTTTTTAAATTATCATATATTTTAGGATAATAACTTATTATCTTAAATTCCTTAGTTATTATATAATTTATTTAAAATTTTATTTTTAATTAATTATTTAATAAATTATTAATATTTAAAATATTAATGTTATTTCTTATTTTTTATCAATTAAATAATAAATTATTAGATAATAAAATATTATCATTTATCTTAAGGTTATTTAAAATATTATCTGTAGTCTAAATTTTTTAAATAATAATAACAATGTTATAATTTTAATATTTAATTTTTACCGTTTGACTTTTCACAAGTATATATATTTGATTCTTTCGTAATTGTATATTTCTTTTTTATTTTTATAGAACTCACGTTATAGAAAGTTGTCGTGATTATCATAACATTTTATATGTAAAACATAACAGAGTTATATGTTATAATGATCTTTGATAACTGTATTTTATATAGTTATTTTCATCTATTTTATTAATTATAATTGCTATTTTTTTAAAATTTTTGGTTAATTTTAGTTAAATTAATTAATATTTATCTTTTATGTATTAAGGAATACATTTTTAAGAAAATTAAATAATTTAAATCGAAAACGTACTTAATTGCAAATTTATGTCCATAAATATAATTTTAACTAAAAGAGTTCTTAATTTCAATTTATAAAAATCTAAAATATAATTAAAATTAAAATCGGGCTTAATTTTAATTATTAAAAGTTTAAAATTTAATTTAAATTAGAAAAGGACTTAATTGTAATTCAAGAAAGTTTAAAATGTAATTTGAATTAAATTTGTGGGTCAAAATATAATTAATTAAAGTTGAATTTTCTGTGCAAGAGAAAATATGTCCACGCACCGTAATCCACATGCGCAACGTGGACCGTCAGATCAGAGAAGAAGCGACTAGGATGCGTGCGTGTACTTCAAACTCGACCAAAGCGAATGGGTGCAGGTTTCTCGTTCACGTCGCTCGGTGAGCCAAGTAGGGCCCACCTGCCTCGTAGGTCGGCGTGCAGGGTATGACCCACATGTTTGACGCATTTTCAAGGCATAATTCCGTGCGGCCGATTCACATGCGCCTGGTTATACATCCAATAGAATGATGCCACGTGTCCCACCATTCTTTACAGCCAATCATATGCTGACATATGGCAAGGTTTGGTAAGCGTGAAAACGCAGGATCACGCACGCATTCTAGCCGCTATCCCCCACGTTCTCGCGCCTCTAATCCCGAGCCGCGTTTCTACGTGCACCCATCCTTGATAGGCAGTGATATGCTGCCACGTGTCCCACTTTTGATTTCAGCAAATCATATCGCGACACGTGGCAACGTGAATTGAAAAAAAGAAACAGCGATGTGCACATTCCCCAGTTTTGCATTTTCGATACCAATTTTGTGTTTTCGATAAATGTCTGTCCCCCACGCGTATTATTTAATTATTTTCGCCATAACGGTTTGTTCCCCCGCGTGTAAAAAAAATATTTTTAAATGTATTTTTTTTTTAGAATTTTGATGTTATAAATAGGGGATATTATGATAGAGTATGAGTGTTTTTGGAGTTATAAAGTTTGAGATTTTTAGTAGATTTCGGGGCTGGATTATGGAACACACAGAAGCCATTTTTGGCTTCTGTTGTGTTCTACGTGTGCCAAATATTTGTGCTACGAGAAGTTTTAATTTTCTTTTGTTCTTCATCTAATATTCTTTAACTGTTATAATTTTAATTTTTAATTTATGAAGTAATTTAATTTTTCTAGGGTTGCATTTTATCTAAATTTATGAAGTTTGGATTTAATTATTTTTGAAAGATTTATAAGACGTTCGATTTGTTTATTCTATTTGTGCTTAATGCTTTTGATTATTTACGAATTTTATCAAATGATTCGTGGCACTTAAATAAACTTGGAAGATACATTTTTGTGTATATTGCTCATGGATAGAATGACATGTATGATGAAGGATAGGAATATACCCTAATTGTATGTGTGGTCATTTGAGAACTTAGAACGTAATGCATCTTGGTGAATTTAATTCTCATAGGAATATAGTGAATTAATTTAACGAGGTGTGTTTATACGGAGCTCGGAAGAGATGTATGGATAAAATTAGAAATTTTCGGTTGACAAATTAAATGTACTATAAAAATATAAATCAAGAGAAAATAATATGATAAGAATGAATTAATTTGGTGAAAAACTGCAATCCTAGATTTCTTTTATTTTGTTATTAAACTCTTTTCTTTAATTTTTTCCAAATGAACGATCGTTTTGGATAAAATCAGAGAGAGATAATTTTAGTACTTGACAAACTGTAATAACAAATCTCCGTGAGAACGATACTTTACTTATCAAATTTTATTACTTGTGACCGTGTATACTTGCGCATTTTATGTTCTCTAAAAGAGAACAATTTTATATTAGTAAAAAATCATATATGATTCTATTAGATTTGAATTTTTACACAAAGTAGTAAAAATGTTTTTAATTTTTATTGATCAATTATAATTTAATTTTGATTATATGATTATTTAATTTGATTTGTCAAAATTGGATGATGGTTGAACTAGTCACAATTTAATCGACCGTTGATCCCATTTGTCGAAGTTGAGTTAGATACATGTCCAATTGAAATAGACAGTTGTTAACCTGGTCGAAGTTTGGTCAGTCAATGACCCTACTCACTAGAGCCAAGTTGGACACATGTCCAATTAAATTAGACAATTGTCTAAGTAGTTTGATTTTAATCTGACGATGACCCCACTATTCATAACTAAATTCAACACATGTCTAACTAAATCAATAGATATCCAAAAAGTTGAATTTTGATCAAATAGTGATGACACTCATCAAAACTAAATTCGACACATGTCTAACTAAATTAGACAGTTGTTCAATAGGTTAGATTTTGCTTGGTCGGTGATCATACTTACCAAAACCAAATTGGACATATGACTAATTGATGAATTTTAATAGACATGGAACCTCAATCACCTGTTGATATGTATTTGAATAGATGACTATACATATTTTTTCTACATTTTTTCATCTACTTGTTTAGATAATTGTTCAACTATGTTATGTAAAATTAGACATGTCTCTAAAATAAAGAGTCGAATATATGTCCAACTCTATTGTGTCAAGTTTGATATATGTACAACTGTATATTCATTAAAGATATAATAAAAATAATAATAAAATTACAAGTTGGAGTTTCAATTTGCAATAAAAGTATCTATAAAAGGTCATATGAACCTATTTTTCAAAATAATATTATATGCTACTTAGTTTATTTTATGAATAGCCACAACAATGACAAAATGTAGAGAAAATAGTTTATTTAGGATTTAGTTTTCACAATTTATGGTTTATGTTTTCATTAAAGTGTTACTATTTTTTATTTTATGTTATACAAGTTGTGGATTTATTATATTTTTATACATTTTTTTAATATGACAATATTACCTTTGAGGAGGCTACTATTTTTCACCATCACCCACCATATCTAATATTTTTGCACTTGTTTACTTATCACTATTAATAATCATAAATTTGCATTAACCATTAGTAATACAATACAATGTGGACAGTTTGGTGAGTCCATAGTTAATGAGTAGGGTTGTGTATTTGCCTCTTAAGAATTCAAATTTGTGGGGAAATTTTAATTTTGACACATGTGAAAATGTCACGTGGCATGGGATGAGGTTGGTAATTATCCTCTCCATCTCGCTTATTCTCTCATTCTATTTTCTTATAAAAAATTTAAAAGGTATTATTTATGTAATAGGTACGTGACCTAGTGACCTAAGATACCTCTCATATTAAGGATCAAGACCTGACCTATGTTAACGGCCTGGTACACCATCCTCTATCACTTCTGTAGCTCTATCTCTTATGGCCTGGTTAAACAATGGGTTGTGGAAGTTAATTACAAGCATCATGTTACTAGTACAGAGTGAGTAAAATTATGAACAATGGGCTATTATAAATTGGGCTGGAGAGAAACAAATTGAGCTGCCCAACTAGGCCTAGTTTGACCCAAATAAATTGTCGTGGACTACACCTATTTGATTGTTCACTGGGTGTTGATTGCAACCTTGGTTTTGAATGCTCACTAAGTTTTGATCGCTAATTGGGTCAATTTCTATAGAAGACTGCACTTGATCGGTTACCATAAAATATGAACTAGATATACCTACCATGAACTGATGAGTTTGTGGATTTGCTTCCTGTTGCGTGTTTTTCAACACACGAACTCGTGCAAGCATACACGGTCACAAGTAATAAAGATTTGTAAGTAAAGATCGATCCCACGAGGATTTGTTACTATAGTTTGTCGAGTACTAAAATTGTATCTCTCTGATTTTATCCAAAATAATCGTTGGTTAATAAAAAAGTAAAATAAGAAAATAAAAGAAATTTAGGATTGCAATTTTTCACCAAACTAATCCACTCAAATCATGTTATTTTCTTTTGATTTATATTTTTTAGTACATTTAATTTGTCAACCGAAAACTTTTTTTTATTATTCATACATCTCTTTCGAGCTCCGTATAAACACACCTCGTTAAATTAATTTACTATATCTCTATGAAAATTAAATTTACCAAGATTCATTACGTTCTAAGTTTTCAAATGGCCACACATACAATTAGGGTATATCTCTATCCTTCATCATACATGTCATTCTATTTACGAGCAATATACACACAAATGCCTTTCTCAAGTTTATTCATGTGCCACGGATCGTTTTGATAAGATTCGTAAATAATCAAAAAGCATTAAGAACAAAATAGAACGAACAAATCGAACGTCTTATAAATCTAACAAAAATAATTAAAATTAAAGCTTCATAAATTTAGATTAAATGCAACCCTAGAAAAATTAAATTACTTCATAAAATTAAAATAAAAATTATAACAACTACAGAAAAATTAGAAGAAAATTGTAAATAAAATTAAAACATCACTTAAAACAAATATTTGGCACACGCAAAACACAACAAAAGCCAAAAATGGCTTCTACGTGTTTTGCCGTCCAACACACAAACACAATAAAAATTACAAACTGAAAAAAACTAAAACACTCTAAAAACTTTCGAAATTAAAACTAAAACTCTACTCCAAAAACTCTACTCCAACCAAACTTTTTTACAACTAAAAACTATCTCCTATTTATAGCAAAAAAATACATCAATAAAATATTAAATTAAAATCTACGCGGGGGGACAAAAAGGTGTGGCGAAAATAATAAATTAAACGCGTGGGGGACAAAAAATTGTATCGAAAATGGGATCGAGAGACGCTGCGCGTTTCTGTTTTAATTTTCTTCCACGTTGCCACGTGTCGCGTTCTGATTCGCGGACACAATTAGTGGGACACGTGGCAGCGTCTTATTCGTTGAGGGGAAACGGGCGCACGATAAATGGTCGCACGGGAGCCAACGGCTACAACACGGGCTTGATCCAGCGCGGTCGCGCTCATTGTAACATGACACGTGTCACAACATGATTAGCTGCAAAATTGAGTGGGACACGTGTCATATCTTTATTGGAGGAAAATCGGGTTGCACGCAGAGATCAGCGCACGGGATCAGAGGCGCGCGAACGTGGGGGACAGCGTCTGCGCGGCGTCAGACGGGTGGCTCCCACGCTGCACGCCGGCCTACGCGGCAGGTGGGCCCCACTCGGGCGCCGAGCCGCGTGAAGGAATCTTCCCTACATCCATTCGCTTTGGTCGGGTTTGATCTACACGCGCCAATCCTAACCGTTTATGATTTGATCGGACGGTCCACGTTGTACGCGTGGATGATGACGCGTGCATTCTTCTCTCCTGCACGAATATTAAACTTTATTTAATTATATTTTGACCCACAAATTTAATTCAAATTACATTTTAAACTTTCTTTAATTACAAATTGACCCCTTTCTAATATTAAATTAAATTTTTCAACTTTTAATAATTACAATTAAGCCCAAATTTAAATTTAATTTATATTTTCAACTTTTATAAATTGTAATTAAGAACTCTAATATTTGAAATTACATTTGTGGACAAAAATTTGAAATTAAGAACGTTTTCGATACAATTTATTTATTTTTCTTATAATATATAAAAAATAGTAAATACTAATTTATTAATCGAAAATTAACTAAAAACATCAAGAACATAGCAATTATAATTAATAAAATAGGTGAAAATAACTATATAAAATACAGTTATCACTTCCAATCTAAAAAAATTTCCATCATGAATGACCATCGACCAACGAGTAAAAAAAACAACCTAGGGAGTTATGGTTTGGGCTGGTTCGATCATTGACCAACATGCTAAGTGAAAGGATTTGAGAAATATGGGCTGGGCCGTCGTGATTTGAAGAACAAAATATGTTGTACGATCAGCGAGTAAAAAGAATAACTTGGGGAGTTATGGGTTAGGCTGGTTCGGTTGGTTCAATCATCAACCAACGCGTTAAATGAATGGACTAGAGAAATATGGGTTGGGCCATTGTGATTTGAAAAATGGAATAGGTTGTGCGACCAATGAGCAAAGAAAATGACCTGAGGAGTTACGTGATAGGCTGGTTCGTTCATCGACCAACACGTTAAATGAACAGACTAGAGAAATATGGGATGGTCTGTTGCGATTTGAAGAATGGAATAGGTTGTGAGACCAACAAGAAAAAAGAATGACTTGGGGAGTTACGGGCTAGGTTGGGCTAGTTTGATTGGTTCGATCATCGACTAGCATGCTAAATGAATGGACCAAAGAAATATAGATTAGGTCGTCGTGATTTGAAGAACGGAATAGGTCATGTGACCAGCAAGGAAAGAGAACGACCTGGGGAGTTACATGCTAGGCTAGTTTGACCATCAACCAGCGTTCTTTTGGCTACAAGGATTACACCCAAATTCTTAGAATTGAATCTCGTCCTCTTACCCCTATTTTCCAACACCTTTTTTGAGCCCGCAAAGTTAAAAGCTATTTAAAGCTTTCAAAGTAAGAAGTGTAAATTATGAAAGAATATCACCCTAATTATTGGATTCCTTATTGTTTGATTTCTTATAGGTTGGGTTTAGATCGACCCATGTGAATAAGAAAACTGTGCTACTTACCATTTGATACCTTGTCTCTGTAGTCTCGCTTTCACCTATGACTACGTTGCAGAATGGACTACGCCTATTTGACCTATTACTTAGACTACTTTGAGTTTGGTTAGCACTCCTACGCCTGTTTCGTTTTTCTATTAGCAATTTCTACTCCAAAAGTTAGAGCTCTTGATATCATTGGATTTAGTGGCTCAACCTTGACACCACCCACAACCTGAAAATTATAAGCATTTGGTCGTAGTAATTTACAAGGTGGATATAACATGATGAATTCACCGAGATAAAGAGATGCTGGAATTGAATGAAGTTAATGAGAAGGAAAGTAACTTAAGGAATTTTGTTTTTGGATTGGAGTTAAGAATGAAACTTTGGGAAGACATGAGCACGATTGGGGTTTTGTGATTATCAAAGTTGTGGATGTTCTAAACATGTTGTCCATTGGAAATAGTGGCACCATTGAACTGCTTTACATGTAGTTCTCTACACTTACTACTTTGGCACCATCTAATGATTTTTGGTTGTTGTGCTACACGTTTGTTATGGAAGATGATAGTCTTGGGTCTGGGAAAGAACTAAATAACTCTCAACATGGTCCAAGTATGCCACTGGTGCAAATATGATGACTATATCGCCATAACTATAAGGATGGGGTTTTCAACAAATTAAGGGAAGCTTATGTGTACCAAGGGAGGTAAGTTTATATGATGTACAAGTTTATCATTACATTCCCTTCTTTATATGATGTATAGGTTGATCTTGGCGACTGAGGTAGAGCTTAGTGCACCTCAAGATTTGTGTGACCCATGCATCTCTAAAAGGAATTATAAGAGGTGCATGTTTATAAATTCTTAAAGATGGTATTTAGGAAGTTTTTCACTCTGAAGATGACTATATCTCCCTAACTATGAGGACGTGGTTTCCAACAAATTAAGGGAAGCTTATGCTTACCAAGCGAGGTGAGTTTATATGATGTATGAGTTGATTATTACATGCCCTTCTTTATATGATGTAGGGGCTAATCTTGGCTACTGAGGTAAAACTTGGTGCACTTCAAGACTTGTGTGATTCATGCATCTCTAAAAGGAGTTATAAGAGGTTCAACACTTGCTGAAATATGAAAATAATTTGATCTTTGAGGACTATATCTAATGAGATCCATTAACAAGCGGTTTGACATTCAACAAGATGTCGCCATCGATAACACTTCTATAAGGAATGATCGCTCTAACTTCATTCTGGTAGGACCCTACAATCATTATACCTCTTTAATTGCAAAAAATGATCCAACACTACTCTAAGTAATGTAATATATCGGAAATTCATTCTCCGTATTAATGGCCTTATCTAGTTGTTTTATTTATCCTATCATGACAAGAAATATTATTTATTAAATTATTATGCAGTAGGAATATTTGCTCCATATATTGCGTAAAAGATCAATTTATTATCCAAATATTGAGACAGTTCTTATGAAATCTCACCATATTTTCTTTAGGAGTGTAAGGTTGATGTGTGAACTCGCATGATTCAAGTATTTAATTAACTTACCGAAATATTTACTGTTTATTCATGCAAGAAAAAATATGAGCACATGTGAAAGGTAGGATTTTTCACCCTCACATGTCGCATATCTCACACAATATTAATGTGATTAATTCTTAAAGTAAGGAGCACATGTAAGGGATTGGATTTTCACCTTTGTATATCGCCTATCTCGTGAAATTCATTTAATGGCCCCTCAAGTTGGAAGGAGGAGTCAACTAACCCCCTCACTTGAGATACGGGATACATCCTATGCCTCACGATTAGAAGTAGAGTCTACTAACCCCCACTTGAGATGCGAGTTAAGTGTCAAGAAAGAGCTTTGAGTTCTATGAAAAACCTCATCTTTAGGCCACGTTTAGGAGTTGAATTCAGTTTCACTCTTAGATGTCTCTTGTCCTATGAACAGTAAACACGGAAACCACCCCATGATTGGAGAAAGGAGTCAATTAACCCTCCCACTTGGGATGCAGGTTATATCCCTTGCCTCATTATTGGAGGAAGAAGTCCACAAACCCCCCCACTTGAGACGCCAAATCTCACCATATATGTTTCAATATAGTAAAAACGCAAGCATTATTAAGTGATCCCTTCATAATCTGAAATACGTCCTAAGAAATATACTTGAGTTCCATAGTGAACCACCCCTTTTATGGAAGCACATGTGAGGGATTGGATATTTCACCTTTTCATGTCTCCTTTTGAGTTCACCAATGTGCGCTCCTTTTATGGAAGCACATGTGATGGGTCTGATATTTCACCCTTGTCTATCGCATCTAACTGTGGGCTACTCATTTCTTCTAACAAGTTCCCCCACTTTGTTCGAAAGGGACCTCAGTTCACCCCACTACTTTGGTATTAGAAGCAATATAGACATGACAATCTGTAGATTTTTTATTTAGTGAGGTAAGGCATATAGGTCCCTGGTTCATCTTGATACTTATGAAAGACGACTCCTTGTCGACTCTTTTACTCTTTTAAAAGGTAATTGGGGTATATAAGATATATTTCAACTACAAGGAGGTGCTTTACTCCTATTAGTTTGAAAAGACCATATTATGGTGTAGTTCGGCATAATTAAAGTCCAACTTCTCGGGCTACACGATTGGAATTTTAGTATGGACGATATTACGACTAGTCTTTGGATTTATGGGCTATAGGTCATGGGTACCAAACATCGATCGAATCTTCAAGGTCAATCTTTGTATAATCCAGGCCTACAAAATAAATGAACTCATCCTAAACTAGTAAGAAGCTCATTGACAGGAGACGTACTATTGGAAAGTTCTAATATTAATGCATAACTAATAAGGGCTTAGATATATGCCCTCCAATTGCAAGGCCATTCACCTCTTTGTTCGTAAGGATTACTCAATTGTTCCTTTGTGATAATGGAGTGGTATAGTAGCATTCGCCCTACAACCTGATGGCTAAGACCTGAAGGCCAAGACCTAAAGACCAAGACTTAAGAGTCAAGACCTGAAGACCAAGACCTGAGAGTCAAGACCTGATGGTTAAGACTTTATGGTTAAGACCTGGTTAAACTAAACGACTTGGGTTACCTATATATACAAGACCTGATCAGGCAGTACTTATATGGAGACCTGATCAAGTAACATTTATATGGCAATGAAGTAGCACTTATATGACGATTTGATCAGGCATCACTTATATGGCGACCTAATCAAGCAACATTTATATGGCGATCAGACAACACTTATATAAGGACTTGATTTTTAGAATTAATAATAAGACCTAAAGCGAAGCTAAGGGTTTATCTCTTTAAAACTCAAATTAATAGTGGGAATACACTTTATAATGGCCTATTAATCTCGTAACTAGAGGAGTTCATATTAGGAAGTCTGCTTGAATAAACCATTGTCTATTAAAGATTCTGTTGAATCAAACTTCACATTTACAACGACCTAAGCTATATGAGGGCCAGGAAACAAAGTATTATTCCCTTGACTTTTCAAAATCAAGGGAATATGGGAGTTAATATTTGATATTATTTATGTAACAAGTACGTGACCTAGTGATCTAAGATACCTCACTCATATTAAGGATAATCCTTGTATATAGTGACCTGATGAACTTGAGGATCAAGACCTGGTGGTCAAGACCTGAAAAGCAAGACTTAAGAATCAAGATCTGGTACATTGTCCTAACGACCTAGGTTACATCTTATTGTAAGGACTCAAGCAGCATATATATAACGACCTGCTTATGTAATGCCTATGGTGACTTGACTTATTAAGAGCCGAATTGTATATATTTGAGTCTCTCGAAAGCTCTAACCTTTGTACCTTTGACACTTGTTTAGTAGGTGCTATTTATACCTCTTTAATGAGGAGAATGCAAGTGTCAAAGGTACATAGGTTAGAGCTCTTGAGGGACTAAAATATATACAATTCGACTCTTAATAAGTCAGGTCACCATAGGCATTACATAAACAGATTGTTATATACATGCTGCTTGAGTCCTTAGAATAAGATGTGACCTAGGTTGTTAGGACGGTATACCAGGCCGTTAACATAGGTCATGTCTTGATCTTCAGGTTCATGAAGTCGCTATATACATGCATTATTCTTAATATGAGCGAGATATCTTAGGTTACTAGGTTGTGTATTTGTTGCATAAATAATACCAAACAATATATTTGAAAATTTTAGAGTTAAATAAAATAAATTTTAATCATAAATAATAATTTACCAATAAATCAATATTTTAATTATTGAAATTTTATTATGATATATGATATAATAATTATTATAATAATTGTTAAACTAATAAAATAAAGAATTTAGTTATAACTCTAATTTGTAACTTGAATCTAAACCTATTAGAATAAAGAGAAAATACTAATATGGTCTCTTATTTATTGTAAAAATAACATGTAGGTTATTGATGATACCGATTTTTGTCAATAATAGTAATTGGATGCACCTTTACTTCCTGTGAACTTGATAATAGAGAACACATCATTAGGACCTTAGACCCCTGTGAGGTGTGGACCATCCAATGCTTAAGTAAATCCTGGTAGTGAGAAGAAAGAGGATACTAATGTTTCTCCTTGTAATACAGAGAGATATTTAGAGAGAAGTTATAGATCTTAACGCCTGTAGTTACTTTTAGTTATCTAAAGTTATGAAAAGTTAAGTTTAATAGTGAGTAATGGTGAATATATATATATAGGAGAAAATATACCTCCTGGTAAGTCATATCCATAATGATATACTTATCTTAATGTTAGAATTTTATTTACTTAATTATCTCATTGTCGTATAATTAAAAAATTAAATATTGATCGTTTATCCAATTGGATATTTATTTGATATTGATGCTTCTCTACTAACTCAACATTGATTAGGTTGGCCTGTGATTCATTTGTTGAATAGGGCATCTTATATTGTGTTACATGATGTTGTCTCTTTTGGAGAACATAAAACGTGCAAGCATACACGGTCACAAGTAATAAAATTTGATAAGTAAAGTATCGTTCCCACGGAGATTTGTTACTACAATTTGTTAAGTACTAAAATTATTTCTCTCTGATTTTATCCAAAACAATCATTGATTTAGAATAAAGTAATAAGAAAATAAAAGAAATCTAGGATTGCAATTTTTCACCAAACTAATCCACTTAAATCATGTCATTTTCTTTTGATTTATATTTTTTAGTACATTTAATTTGTCAATCGAAAACTTCTAATTTTATCCATACATCTCTTTCGAGCATCGTATAAACACACCTCGTTAAATTAATTCACTATATCTCTATGAGAATTAAATTCACCAAGATTCATTACGTTTTAAGTTCTCAAATGGCCACACATACAATTAGGGTATATTCCTATCCTTCATCATACATGTCATTCTATATATGAACAATATACACACAAATGCCTCTTCCAAGTTTATTTATGTGCCACGGATCAATTTGATAAAATTCGTAAATAATCAAAAAGCATTAAGCACAAAATAGAATGAACAAATCGAACGTCTTATAAATCTATCAAAAATAATTAAAATCAAAGCTTCATAAATTTAGATCAAATGCAACCCTAGAAAAATTAAATTACTTCATTAATTAAAAATAAAATTACAACAACTACAGAAAAATTAGATGAAGAAAAGGGAAAATTAAAACATTTCGTATCGTGAATATTTGGCACACATAGAACACAACAGAAGCCAAAAATGGCTTCTGCGTGTTCCACAGTCCAGAACCGAACAACACAAAAATTATAACCTCTCCAAAACTTTTTAACTCTATCATAATATCACCTATTTATAGCTCCAAAAATACATCCAAAAAAATATAATTTTTCTAGACACGCGGGTAGACATTTTTTTATCGAAAAATAAAAACGCGTGGGGGACAAACGGTTACAACAAAAATATTATTTTAAAGTGAGTGGGAGACAACGATGCGCGCTTCTGATTTTGTTTTCAATACAGGCTGCCACGTGTTGCGACCTGATTTGTGGAAATATATATTGGGACACGTGGCAGACTTCAATTGGTGAGAGCAAAACGGGTGCATGGAACTACGCTGCACGAAAGCAAGGCGCGCGGGGACATGTGGCAGACAACGGCGCGGCTGGAAACGTGCACCGTTTCCGTGCGTTTTGGTTCACTAAATGCATGCCACGTGTCATCATGTTATTCGCTGGAAGATTTAGGAGACACATGGCTTCTTCTTATTCTGTAAAACTCGAGGGTGCATGTCGCTTGGATGTCCCGCGTCGCACAGGATTTTTAGACAAGCAGTTCGGTGCACGATAGCTTGGTTCCACGCGCTTCAATCTGGATCGTTCAACTGATCCAACGGTGAGCGATGCGCCTCGGGGAAATTCCGTGCAGCCGACATGTGGGTCTCACACTGCACGCCGGCCTGCGCGGTAGGTGGGCTCCACTGAGTGCCGAGCTGCGTGCAACAGATATACGGGAACTCCCTTTTGTCTCGTCTGGAATGCACTTGCCAAATTTGGACCGTTGATTGAATGATCGAACGGTGGATGATGGGCATCGTGAGTGGTGCGAGTGGCATTCTTCTCCTGCGTAGAAAATTCAATTTTTATTAATTGCATTTTGACCCACAAATTTAATTCAAATAACATTTTAATCTTTCTTTAATTGGAATCAAGCCCATTTCTAATTTAAATTAAATTTTAAACTTTTTAATAATTAAAATTAAGCCCAATTTTAATTTAAATTATATTTTTGACTTTTATATATTGCAATTAAGCACTTATTTATTTGAAATTAGATTTTTGGACATAAATTTACAATTAAGTACATTTTCGATACAAATTATTTAATTTTCTTAAAAATGTATTTCTTAACATATAAAAGGTGAATATTAATTTATTTAACGAAAATTACACAAATATATCAAGAACATAGCAATTATAATTAATAAAATTGATGAAAATAACAATATAAAATACAATTATCACATGATGTGAACTATTTTACACCCAACATCAATCCCCTATACTTGCTAGGCCTAGATACATGGGCTAAGAGGTCTATTTTGTCTTTCCATCATCACTTAGGTTCACGACTATATGATATTTATTAGTGGTGTTGAATCAACCCTTACATTGTCATTACTTGCTTGTATTACAAATTTCTTATTTTTTCCAAGCACTTGAAATGTGTGTGGTGATGTCTTATTATTAGTGGTTTTTACGGATCTTAATCGAACTCCCAATTAGGGAAATACATCGACGTTAAAGCCACCACTTAATGGGTTCCATTTTCCACTTTTGAAGGGAGGATATGGATCTAAATACATGGGCTTGTGAGTCTATGGGCTACCCAAGAGCCTCGAACCTTATATGGATTCCTTAATAAACGAATAAGATCCTTTCTCATCCTCTAAATAAAGAGAGCTCTCCCCTCAGTTATTTATTCTAACTTTCAAGCTCACTTTTGAAAGAGAGAAAGAAGAGTGGAGGAGCTTAGCATCAAGGTTTGGTAATTCCTTATTTTTTTTAACTTTTTTGAATTATTTATTTTCCTAGCACTTTGTAGAAAATGTACAATTTTTATTTTCTTGCTATCCAAATACCTTGCACCTAATGACACTTACACTCATCCATTCCAGTGCAAGCAGTAATGAAAGATGAGATGATTGAAGGGAAAGATTGAACTTGGCCATCATGGGGATGAGTAAGCATGGATCGGAATAAGTTGTGTGAGGTTTCCCTTGAGTAGAGGATCAACATAGGAGTGGGGGACCCATATTTAGCTAACTATGATATATCTAGCCATTATTTGGTCACCCATGGTTCGATCACCCATGATGTATCCGACTATGGTATATCTTACCATGATCCGATCACTTATGATGTGTCCAACCATGGTCCAACCAGTCATGGAGTGTTTGACTATTGTGCAACCACTCATGGAGTGTTTGACCATGATGTGGGTAGATTGGATCCAAGCTTTGGTAGCCATGTGCACATCGATTTTCTCAATGATTACAAATCATCCCAACAATGTGGTTCTATCTGTAAGGGTCATTCAGATGCTCATTCACCATGGGCTGACTTTTCTAGTGATAAAGACTAATACTTTATCTTGGTTGGTATTCCTAAGTACCCATTGGGTCTCAATGAAAAAGATTGCAATTTCTTTTCTATAAACAAGGTCCGTTCTTGGATGACAGATCATTTCTTGGAAAGAATTAAGGATATCTTTAAAATATCATAATTAATAAGAATGATACCTCAAGTCTTGGGCATGAGTTAAGGTAACCCCATTTCAGGTAGGGTTACTTTATCTACAGATCATCCCTTTGTTAGGTTGAGACTATTCTTTCTACCTATACTACGAAAGTTCTTAACATATGTTGGTGCCACTCCATCCCAATTTCCCCTAACTATTATCAAATATTTTTATCTTGTTGGATACTCTGGAAATAATATGGACATGAGTTGACTATAGAGGAGTTCACTTATTGCTACTTCTCGTAGCTTCAAGGTAGTAATCGCGATTGGTTTTATCTTAGACCTTATGCCAACCATGTTTTGATTGATAAGCTTCTAGATACCAACAAGGGATGACATGACTCACTTTTCATGGTGGAGGGGGATTTTGATTTAAATCTCTCGGAGATCCCTCCCATGCCTACCCAATATGAGACAAATGGTAGGGAATTCTAAGACTTTGCCTCACTATGGTATGCTTTATTTGTTTCTAACATGTTCTCTTTTTGTTTGTAGTTTGTTGGTTAAACGATCATCATTATAAAAAGCAACTATAATTCATCACTTATCTTTACGACACATCTTTGGAGGAAAGACATAGTGATATACTCGTACTTCTAGAATGGATGCCTTACTTAGATTTAGACCCTACAGTAGCTGAGCCAGAGAGCGATGATCATTCATATCCTGATAGTGAATATTGGCATTTTCTCTTTGCTTTAGTATTTTCTTTTGAGCACTTAGTTGATAAATGTGTTTTTTACAAGCATGACTTCTGATCTTCTAACTAATAAGAAAAATAGGAGCATGATAGCCCTTAGGTTTCTCAATAAGTCTAGTCAATAAGAGGTTCATATACAGACCAAAATGGTTCACAATTGGGGGGTCCAAAAAGGAAAAGAGCCTTCACCACTAGAATGACTGTTGTTGAAGCACATCTTGGGAGGATGGGATCCCCATCAATACCCTTCGATGTTCCATTGATGTTGGTTATAAACGACACAAGTTCATAACCTGTTGACTTGGATTTCCCTTTTGTGACCTCACCTACACCCCACACTTTTTGAGCTTTCCAAAATCTATAAAAATTGGGGGTTTAGACTTGTACAATATTACTATTAGAGCCCAAAAATTTGCCTCAAATTTGGATCATGTTTTTAAGGTTCATGCTAATTCAAAGGGCTGCTTGGCGACCATAGAAGAAGAGCATCGTAGGGTAATAAATGCTCAAGACATCATTGAGACTGCTTGCCATGAGGTGGAATAGGAGTTAGGAAAAGATCACAACATAACTCATGTATCCCAGCAAGCTCATGCGAAAACTTTGGTAACATTGGAGGCAACCTTAGCAACTCGAGATGTCGCTTTGGTGTAAGAGATAGAACTAACTCAAGATCTATCTATGAGCCTTCATTTATCTTGAAGGCGAGTACACAGGCTTAATAATGGGGACATTTCAAGAAAGTACAATTATAGAGTATGAAGATTCTGATGATTATACTGGGGACATGTTGAATTTATGGGCTCATGATTTTGAAATTGTAAAACAACAATTCCAAAAGGTTTATCCTAACATAACTATTTCTACTATCATCTTTCTAGATTCGGAGGAGAAAGCTTCATGCCTTGGTTTGATCACCTATGATTGGAAGGAGGACAACCAAAATGGATCTGGTAGTGATGTTCTTGACGATTGAGGAGGAAGCTAACATAAGAAATGATGCTTTTTAGAGCACAACTAGATGTGGAGATCAATAGGCTATCTCTTTGTGATCTTTTGATTTTAGTTCCCATCAATGTGCATGTACTTGATGGCTTTAGTTTCTAGTAGTAGACTTAAATTTTGTATGGACCTTTTGGATATACATATATACATATGCTTTATTGCTTCATCAAATTTATACTTTTGAGTTATGTACTTTACTTTTATATTTCAATGATGACTCTTTGGTGAGGTCCATTAATGATCTCGTTTGTTTCGAGACTAGGGGTGCCCCTTGAGCATGTCCACTGCTAAGATCTAATATCTATCGTGATGGTACGCAATGGTGTATAGTTATTGGGGAGAGGGTCCAAAGTGACCCAAAAAAATACACATCCATGCAAGTGGAACCTAACTGGCCACATACATTATATCCTACCATATGTTTTATGTCCAACCATATGTCCCATGTCCAATTTTACTCCCCTTGTTCGATCACATATGTCATGTCCGGCCATGTGTGCCATGTTCGGCCACATGTGTCATGTCCGGCCATGTGTTGCGTGTTTTTCAACACATGAACTCGTGCAAGCATACACGGTCACAAGTAATAAAGATTTGTAAGTAAAGATCGATCCCACGAGGATTTGTTACTATAGTTTGTCGAGTACTAAAATTGTATCTCTCTGATTTTATCCAAAACAATCGTTGGTTAATAAAAAAGTAAAATAAGAAAATAAAAGAAATCTAGGATTGTAATTTTTCACCAAATTAATCCACTCAAACCATTTATTTTCTTTCGATTTATATTTTTTTAGTACATTTAATTTGTCAACCGAAAACTTCTTTTTTTATTATTCATACATCTCTCTCGAGCTCCGTATAAACACACCTCGTTAAATTAATTTACTATATCTCTATGAAAATTAAATTTACCGAGATTCATTACGTTCTAAGTTTTCAAATGGCCACACATACAATTAGGGTATATCTCTATCCTTCATCATACATGTCATTCTATTTACGAGCAATACACACACAAATGCCTTTCTCAAGTTTATTCATGTGCCACGGATCGTTTTGATAAGATTCGTAAATAATCAAAAAGCATTAAGAACAAAATAGAACGAACAAATCGAACGTCTTATAAATCTAACAAAAATAATTAAAATTAAAGCTTCATAAATTTAGATTAAATGCAACCCTAGAAAAATTAAATTACTTCATAAAATTAAAATAAAAATTATAACAACTACAGAAAAATTAGAAGAAGCAGAAATAAAATTAAAACATCACTTAGAAAAAATATTTGGTACACGCAGAACACAACAAAAGCCAAAAATGGCTTCTGCGTGTTCCGCAACCAACACACAAACACAATAAAAATTACAATCTGAAAAAACTAAAACACTCTAAAAACTTTCGAAAACTAAAACTAAATTCTACTCCAAAAACTACTCCAACCAAAACTTTTCTACAACTAAAAACTATCTCCTATTTATAGCAAAAAAATACATTAATAAAATATTAAATTAAATCCACACGGGGGGACAAAAAAGTGTGTCGAAAATAATAATTTAAACGCGTGGGGGACAAAAAATTGTATCGAAAATGGGATCGAGGGAGTGGGTGGAACGCTGCGCGTTCTGTTTTAATTTTCTTCCACGCTGCCACGTGTCGCATTCTGATTCGCGGACACAATTAGTGGGACACGTGGTAGCGTCTCATTCGTTGAGGGGAAACGGGCGCACGATGAATGGTCGCACGGGAGCCAACGGCTACAACACGGGCTTGATCCAGCGCGGTCGCGCTCATTGTAACACGCCACGTGTCAGAGTATTATTTGCTGAAATATTAAGTGCAACACGTGGCAGACTCTCGTTCGCGTAAAAACCGAGCTCACGTGGATCAACCGCACTGGAAAAGGGACGCGAAAGTGGGAGACAGGTCTGCGCGGCGTCAGACGGTGGGTCCCACGCTGCACGCCGGGCTGCGCGGCAGGTGGGCCCCACTCGGGCACCGAGCCGCGCGAAAGAGAATTTCCCTGCATCCACTCTCCTCTGTCGGGTTGAAGTGCACGCGCGCATCTGAACCGTTCATGCGTTGATCTGACGGTCCACGATGGATGCGTGGATGATGACGCGTGTATTTCCTCCCCTGCACGAATATTAAACTTTATTTAATTATATTTTGACCCACAAATTGAATTCAAATTACATTTTAAACTTTCTTTAATTACAGTTTACCCCTTTTCTAATATTAAATTAAATTTTT
The DNA here is from genome assembly GCA_030763125.1 of Hippophae gyantsensis. Classification (NCBI taxonomy): domain Eukaryota; kingdom Viridiplantae; phylum Streptophyta; class Magnoliopsida; order Rosales; family Elaeagnaceae; genus Hippophae; species Hippophae gyantsensis. The sequence goes on from CM061030.1 coordinate 28,425,710, forward strand.
CAACTTTTAATAATTACGATTAAGCCCAAATTTAAATTTAATTTGTATTTTCAACTTTTATAAATTGTAAGTAAGAACTCTAATATTTGAAATTACATTTGTGGACAAAAATTTGACATTAAGAACGTTTTCGATACAATTTATTTATTTTTCTTATAATATATAAAAAACAGTAAATACTAATTTATTAAACTAAAATTAACTAAAAATAGAGAGAACATAGCAATTATGATTAATAAAATAGATGAAAATAACTATATAAAATACAGTTATCAGCTATCTCTTTGTGATCTTTTGATTTTAGTTCCCATCAATGTGCATGTACTTGATGGCTTTAGTTTCTAGTAGTAGACTTAAATTTTGTATGGACCTTTTGGATATACATATATACATATGCTTTATTGCTTCATCAAATTTATACTTTTGAGTTATGTACTTTACTTTTATATTTCAATGATGACTCTTTGGTGAGGTCCATTAATGATCTCGTTTGTTTCGAGACTAGGGGTGCCCCTTGAGCATGTCCACTGCTAAGATCTAATATCTATCGTGATGGTACGCAATGGTGTATAGTTATTGGGGAGAGGGTCCAAAGTGACCCAAAAAAATACACATCCATGCAAGTGGAACCTAACTGGCCACATACATTATATCCTACCATATGTTTTATGTCCAACCATATGTCCCATGTCCAATTTTACTCCCCTTGTTCGATCACATATGTCATGTCCGGCCATGTGTGCCATGTTCGGCCACATGTGTCATGTTTGATCATGTGCCATTCAATAGGCTCATATCAGCTTAATTTGTCGTTTGTCCATTAGATAGTCCAATCATTTTTAGTTTTACTGTGTACATGTTGAGCTTATGCCTGAACTTTGTTGCTTTGGTATGATTTTTTTTCATTTTATTTTATTAAGGGTGGTTTTTTTAAACTAGGGCATTTTTGGTATATTAGGCCCCTGCTTGATATGCTTGAGTTTATCAATTCATCCAATAATTTGGTCTTAAGATTTAGAAAACTTTTGTACTCCTTGGTTGATTATTTGATCTTGTTATGAATGTTGTTGCACTCAATTTGTGCCTGGCAGTTTTTATCAACTATTAGGGTGGGAGACTCAAGGTCCTCAATGTGAGAAAATCTAAATTTGTATGGATATGGTGCAAAATTTGTAGCAACTCTTATACTTGATACATAGTTTCATTATTTTCAAAGATCAGTCAAAGCCTATTGCGGTAGGTGCAGAAGTTGTACCAATTCCTAAAACTGGGGCATAGTTGTTGCCTATCCATAGGTTAATTAAGGCTTGTAATGGTAAAGTGTAGAAGTTGTAGCAATTCTTAAACCTAGGGCATAGTTTTTTCTTATCCATAGGTTAGTTAGGGTATATAGTGGTGGGATGCAAAAGTTCTAACAACTTCTAAACCTGGGGCATAGTTTCTACCTATCCATAGTTAGTTTGGGCCCATCATTAGAATCTATCATCAAAAGAGATAGAAAGCTCTCTAAGCTACCTATCATGTTGGTTTTAGTGTGGATTGTAGAGTCTATACTTAGAGTGCATCCTACCCAGCTTCAATAGATAGTTTACACCATTTTTAGGGACATGGAGTACACCTACAGGGTTACTATGATATCTAATTTATCATATAAGTGAACCCGAGGATACTAGCGGGTGGACTTTTATAGTCCACACATTGCAATTCCTTTATCATTTGGAATTTCCCTTATCATTATCGAATTCCATGAGTATTGACAAGCATGGCTTAAATACCTACAAACACAATTCTTATTACAATAAAAGTGTTGTTAAAGCATCATATTTTTATCATAGTTAGGCATTGTTTCTGTCCCATGTTATTCCTTATGAGTAGTAGCCTATGCCATTTTATGCTCTTTCAAGACAATTAATATCTCTATAGCTTTTGATAGAAAAGATATGTGGGGACAGAAGCCCATGGCCTTATGTAGTAACTATCTTTTTGAAACTCTATTGTGGGGCCTTCTTTGCCCATCCGTGAATCTTGGGTGTGTGCCTCTTGGGCATCATATGAACTAAGGTAATCTTAATGGAGTTGGAACATTTTTCTAGACCTTTGATATGTGATTGGGCACATATTGTGTTCTTTAGTTTGACACGACATGTTACTTTATTAAGTCTATGTCTAGACTTGGTTGATTATATTGATCTCACCAAGTGTTCTCATATGAGACTTAGGTAGATATCTGGAGTGCATTCTTGGGACATTCTCATAGAACTCTTTTTGAAATAATTCATGGGAAGGTGTGCATCCTTGGATGGTATATGATAGTTGGGAAGCTCATAACCTAATCTGTTGATGTGGTACAATTTTAGGTTACACACTTTATTTCCTTCCATTAATGTTCCAAACATATCATGGTATCCTTGGTTCTAATACATGTACTTCTTTACTTGTAGTTTTATTTTTGAATGTAACAGTGGTATCATCTATTTGTAATATTTTAGGAATTTGGGACGTCAATATGGACCATATTGCCTATGAGGTAATAGTCTAACTATGTAACCAGTATGTGGGCACTATGGCACTCTAGGCATTGAAAGATGTCGTAGGGAGTCCTAGTTGAGGAAAAATGGTTACAGATCTTATAAACTGCGGAGGCACTCCAAAATAGCCTAGAGTGTGTTCTTCATGATGTTAAGGTGGACACATGGTCCCATCCCTTGAAGCTTTCCATGGACAAAAGCTACTCAAGGTGGTCCCAATTGGTCTAGTATATACATTCGAAGGGACGTTTCTTTGGCATCTATAGATGAAAGACTTTGTACTTTGTAGGTGACTTTTGTCTGGTAGATGATAGAGCCCAGTTCCCATTATGATAGGTTACATCTTTGGTCAAACTTCGTATGGGCACAGGTTAGCTTTTATTCAGTATGGGCATTAGAATATGTCATATGGACGTTTTCTAGAATGAGAAGTGAACTAGGAACCTATTACATTAGGAGGTGTTCTCAAGATGGCCTGGAAAGCCATCTTCATCATTTTAAGTGTTGGAACTAGTTCATTATTTCATTCTTTTTTGAAGAACAATTGGTCACTCTTTAAGAACATTGTGATGGAAACGATTGAAAGAGTAGATATTATCTTTCCAAACATTACTTGGATGTATTAGATGAATGGAATAGTGGTTGATCATTCTTCCATATTTTAAATTGAATTAGATGGATAAAGGTCTCTCTATGCACACATTTTTATGCATTTATTTCTACACGTATATCCAAAAAATTTGAATATGTAATCATTGGAATCATCTCATCGAGAGGATTTTAGAATCAATTTTACTTCCCCGAGAACGTTCTAGAAAGTGGGTGAATGGGTCCCAAGTCCATTTCTACATTTTTCCAACAAACCGAACTAGGTTGAATTAATTTCTATATAGAACTATTTTGTTTGGTGCCCACTAGCACTGTTGGCACATGTGTGCCACTTCGATGTCCATTCAACGTGAAATTTTGAGGGATGGCTATCTGGCACGTGATCTTTCCAAGATGGTCTCAAATTTTTAAAAGTTACACAAATTTTGAGATTCTGATAGAAGACACTCGATCAGATAAAAAAGTGGAAGGTGGATCTCTTTTAAGTTGAGCCACCATAGTCGACTGACTAAGATTTCATGTCTGGCATCCAAGGATGCCTTACTCTCTAGAGGTGTTAAAAATTTAGCCATCATTTGGCAGTGGTAACTATAGTGTATACACATTGGCTTATAGACTACCATATGGGTCAAACCTGACTACCCAACCCATAGGCTTAGACATCATCGGTGCAGGTCACATCTCCTATTTAAGCCTATATGGCCATGAATTGGATCTAGTATACTGTGGGCATTGGAAGATTCCACAAGGATGTCTTCTGGTTCAGGGGCTTATGGCCCTAATAGATATTCCAAGATAATATGAAGCATATTCTCCATTGTGTTTAGGAAAACTTCCATCCGTGGCCTCTTTTGACACTTTGTTCAAACGCATTGTGGCCCGAGTAGGTTAGGGTTGGTAACCTATATAAGTGACTGCACAACTTGTTGGACATGTGGGGGGACTTTACTGTCCCTTACAGAAGATTGGTTGTCTGAGTTAAGAGATTTATTCATCTTGAAATGACAGAAAAGTGTGCCTTTAGAAACCGTGCAGAATGAACTTCTTTTAGAGCAGTTTTTCTTTAAACTTTTAGTGTTTTTTTCTTCAAAGACTACTTAGTTTAGAACACGAGATAACATTGTAAAATCCTTTTCTCTCTAGTTGTGATTCAACTAGTAAAGTAAAATTGTTCCTACAGATGGCGCCTGATGTTGATAACAATTTTTATTAACACTAATGATTGGATGCACCTTTTCTTCCTATGGACCTGAGAACAGATAACACCCCATTAGGACCTTGGACCACCACAAGGTGTCGCGATCTTTAGCCCTCTGATGTTTAAGTAAATCCGAGTAGTGAGAAAAAAAAGGATACTAATGTCTCTTATTGTTATACAAAGAGATGTAGAGATATATTTAAGGAGAGAGTATAAATCTTAGTGTTTGTAGTTATTTTTAGTTATCTAAAGTTATGAGAAGCTAAGTTTAATGGTAAGTAGTGGTGAATATATATATATATATATATATATATATATATATATATATATATATATATATATATATATATATATATATATATATGTGTGTGTGGGCGGAGGGAGAAAATATACTTGTTAATGATCTTTACATATAGTGATAGACTTGTCTTAATGTTTGAGTTTTATCTGCTTTATTATCTAATTGTCGGATAATTAAGAGATTAAATATCGATCATTTATCTTGTTGGATATTTATATGATATTGATGCTTATATGCTAACTTAGTACTGACAGAGTTGGCTTACAAGTCATTTGCTAACTGAGACCTCTTATATTACGCCATATGACATAAATTATTTTATACCCAACAGTCATGTACTTTTTTGTGACAGTTTAATCATATTGTTATTCAAAACTGATCCCAGAGAGACAAAGTTAATTTTTATTTTCTTAATTTTTTTCAACTATATTAAATAAAAAAATGTTTTAATTTGAATAAGTTGTAACTTATAGAATTGAAGAAAAATTAAAAAAAAACATAAAATGTTCATTTATTATTGTGCGGTTTTATGTTCATTTATTATTGTGCGGTCATTTTTTAACAATAATAGGATTAAATGTTACAAAAATAAGTACATAACATAAATGCTATTTTTTGAATAAGTACGAGACTTTTTAGATTTAATTAAGATTAAGTATCATAAGAGTCATTTTATTCATGTCAAGGGGACACTTCAAATCTTAAAAAGTTAACCCAATTATCGAAGATACTCATAATTATTATAAAATCTACTATATCATTGTACTTAATCAATATAATATATTAATCTTAAGATTTAAGTAACTCTCTCAGTAAAAATTGAATATATTAATCACTTTTTAAACAATATAATACTATGTTATTTATAAAAATTTCTAATATAATAATAAAATATATTTAATAAAGGTAAAAATAATGTTCCTTATTTTATGGTTCAATTTTGGAGTGGTGAAGACACCAAGAGTCCTATAACTTTCAATGAAAGTACACAAAAATCTTATAGTTATCAAATGGTGCATAAATGCCTTATAACTTTAAAAAAAATGTACACATTGGTCCGAAGTGGACCATTAACCTTCGAGTTTTATTAAGATTATAAATTAGTCAATTTTATAATTCTTAAAAAACACATGAATATTTTCAAAAAATGATAGAATTATTAATTTAGGATCGATAAAAGCATTTTTTAAAATTTATAGAATTTTTTTGCACTATTTAATAACTATATAATTTTGTCCACTTTCATTGAAAACTATAAGACCTTTAAGGTCATTCACTAAATTTAAGAACAACAGCTAGTATAATAAGTGATTTATTGTAAAAAAAAATTTCAACTATAAAAAGAATTGAGAATATTAGTAAAAAATGTTAATATTTTCGAAAAATGATCCCCAAATTAACCTGAAAATAAAGCAAAAGATATAAAAGAATAAAAACTTTAAAAAAATATTTTATTAAATATAGTTTATTATTATTTTTAAAAAATTATTAATAAAATAATATTTTATTATTTTTAAAAAATAATTAATATATTTTATTTTTAACGAGCGAGTTATTTAAGTATTTTTATAAAAATAATTAACTAAATTATCTAATTTATATAAATAAAATAACTTTAAAATTTATTTATTTATTTAATTACATAATAAATAAATATAATTAAAATTTAATGGGTATCTCATTTTGACAAAAGTTTACGCGTCTAAAGGATTGAAAAAAAAAATGTCAATAAGGTGGGGTTCGTTTAGGTAATATAATACACTTATAATTTAAAAATTAACTAGTTAATCCAACGAGTGTCTTTATTAGCGTAAACGATTTCTATTCGACGCAAAATATATAATATTAAGATAATATAAATTTATAATCGTATTAATTATTTTATGATATTTAATAATTTTTTTCAAGAAAAATTATTTTTATTATTTTTAAAATTAATAATTAATATAAATATAAACAAAAATTTATGTGTTTCAAACATTTCTTCCTATCGAAATAAAGTTATCTTAATTAGTGGCTGAAAACGAGGCTGTCTCATTCGGCATCGTCCTTTAGTAGGAAATATAGAATAATAGTTTGTATTTTTAAAAAACAATTATATATATATATTATAATTATAATTACTATGTTTAGTTTTTATAGGATAAATTTATGATAAATAAATTTTGTTTTTAATAATTAACTGATGTAAAAAAAATGGTATCACATTGCTTAGTATATTTTTGATGGTAAATATTTTTTTATTTTTAATGATGAAACCTTATGTAAAAAATTGGTATCACATTGCTTAATATATTATTGAGTCTCATATCACCTTAGATGGCTGAAGATTAACTAGGAGTGATTGGTTACTTCTACTATTTGTGAATTATATAATAATATTGTATTTATTGATGGTTGAGGTATTATAATTTCCAACTAATTATTATAAATTTAAATTTAAATTTTATTATAATGATTTATTTATTTAATAAAAAATATTTTAATGAATCTCTCTTTTGAAAACAAAATTATATATTAATATTATTATAAATTTAAATATATATATATATATATAATAATTAAGGTTATCTGATTTATCATAATTTATTAAGTTATTATGTTTAAATTATTGAAATTAAAAAGATTTATTTTTTTATCATTTATTTATTATATCTATATAAATACGAATATAATTAACCTAAAAAATCAATGAGATATACCTTATAAGATATTATTAATCTTACAAAGGTTATTTAAAAAATTCTATTTATACGAATTAAATGAAATATAATAATTAGTTAGAAAACAGAATTAATTATCTTATCAAATTATTACATAACATATCAATTATTATTAAATAACAACTTAAATGTAAAAATAAGTACTGACCTATACTCATAACCTTTTATCTATCAAGTCACAGCAATTTATTAACATACGAATGGAACAGTAAATGATATAAACTTTAGATGTTAGTGTACTGATTAGATGACTACCTCACTATTATGGTGTTTTGGCACGTTTAACCTACTTTTCTTAATGTGGTCACATTACCAAGCAGAAAAGGAAGTAGCTTCTGTATTGGCATGTGTTCTTCGACCGGTCACGCCTAGTCCTCAACACCACTCAAGTCTCTATCTCTTCATCCCTGGTTTAAAAAGCTAGTCTGTTTAGACCCTTCCATTTCATATTTTCCTACGTGCTTTACAACTAAAGTATCAACTCGATCACTTTATTTAAAATTCTACTTTTAACTGTAGTGTGTTAACTCGATCACTTTATCTAAAAGTTTGTTTTTAACTATGATTTAGTGATGAGACTATCGATAAATCACATGTTAAAATCATAAATTTTTAATTGTATTTTTTATGATTTAATATTGTTTGATATTAAAACAAACAAAAAAATCATTTATATCAATAATTGGTTCGATAGTATTGTAAGAGAATGTTCAAGCATTTTAGAAAAACACATCATGTTTGAAACCACAAAGATAGCAATGTGTTTCTTGAATTCTGAATCATCTTACATATAATTTGACAAATCCTTACAAAAATGTACACACACATAATTTAAAAGATGTGACCCCTCCTCACCCTTTTCACTTTCCTTTACATAGAAAGATTGTTACATCCATTATAATAGTGAAATCTTTGAAAATGGCAAAGATTGAAAAAAATTCTCTTTTCCTAACACCATTTTGAGGATCTGCTGTTGATTGATCGAGCAATGGCTGATATCTACAGCCGACAGACACTCTTGGCATTCATGGAAGTAATCGAAACTCGTAAGCATAGTGTATTACACTTCAAGGACTGCAGAAGAAGATCTATGGCCTCCTCGAGATCTTGATTCCTCAATTTTAGCGGTGACCTCTGCCACAATGAGCTTAGTAAGAAGCAGCCCTGCAACTAAAGCTGCTGCCATTAGCATTGTGAATACCAAATTCCAACTTTCGGAAGAAATGTAACCAGTGATTAGAGGTCCAATTGCGGCACCAACTGATCCTGTGCCATCTATAATTGCTGTCACAGTTGCAAGTGCCCGCGAATCTCCTTTCAATGAGCTATGTGTTCCCAAGTCAGCTGAAACGGCTGTTGTTATAAGAGCATATGGACCATTTACAAATACACCAGAAATAAACATAAGGATGATGTTTAGAGTCAAGGAATAATGCCCATAGCTTCTGTACAAGTAAAGTGCAGGAATGGCACAGTACATGAAACTTGCTGCTGTTATTGCTCTCGCATTTAGACGATCCGAAATGTGACCTGCAAGGATTCCTCCAAGGACTCCACCAACATCGAATAATGTAGACAACGTTCCTGATGCTTCACTAGACAAATACTTCCCATCTATAGCTGTAAGATGAGATTACATGGACTGAGTTTTGGTTCCACAAGATATTATATTACAGTGTAGTAGAAAGCACAAGTGATAGGGCCAATTAATAGAAATGAGACACATTAAACCATGAAATAAGTTCATATATAACTTCAGTAAAGTTCAGTTACCTGTGTGGCTAATGTAGAAAGGAAGCCAATAGAGAAATGTATAAGCAACCAATTTGGCAAAGAAGAGGCATAGAGCAAAAGGTGCAACACCGGGTATTTTCCATGCTTCAATGAAACCTACAGCTTTCACCTGACACATCTCTTCCTCTGATGACAACAATGGTTCGGTTAGTACCTCTGCACTTTTTTTAGGAGAATGCAGCTCATCATCTTGATCCCTATTAGCTCCAACATGTGCAGGACTAACAGGCAACAAAAGAAAAACCATTAAACCAACGACCGCAATTATAAGACCAGGCACAACAAAGGACCAGCCCCAACCATAGCTCAATAGAGCAGATGCAACCAAAGATCCAGTAATGTTCCCAACAGAAGTATGAGCATTCCATATACCCATGATTAGTCCCCTCTTCTTCTTACCAAACCAGTTACCAACTACAGCAACTACCGAAGGCCATCCAGTTGATTGGAACAAACCCGCAATCATTTGTATTACGAGGAAGTAATAAAAGCTATGAATATTTGCCCAATAACCAACACCAAAAAAGGCAGTGAATACACCAGTTCCTACCATTCCCAATGTCAAAAATATCCTTAAATTCATTCTATCACCTAAGTGCCCAGAGAAATACATACCCATGGCATATACTAAAAGGAAAGCTACATCAAGTTCACCAAGAAGAGATGTCCCATTTGTTCCATCAAAAGGTGCCCAACCATCACCAAGAACCCAAGTGACCTTTCTGCTTTTAGGTGGTTCCTGGAGATAATTTATCCTCCATGGGACAGTATTCAATTTCAATCCCACAGAGGATTGGGGATCAAGGGTACTCTTTACAACACTGGTAGTTTTCCGGGCAGCATGGTAGCTAGCATATGCTAAGAAAGTAACAATCAGAACAATGGTTTGATGGGTTTTAAAAGAAAGTGGAGATCTTTTTATACACTCTAAAAATCGAATTCCCAAAGGCTTGCTACAAACTCTTTCCCCATGAGGTAATTGTTCTGACAATGAACCCATCTGTGATTAAAGATGAAGAACAATAACTTCCACTTCTCTATCTGGAGATTAGACCTTCGATCTGAAAATAACAAAAGAAAAAATTGGGTAAGATTTAAAAACAGCAAGCAAAACTAAACACTAAATAAAACTAGAATAAGAGTGAAGAATCAGTGAAAGTTAGATAACCAAGAACTATGAAGTACCTCAGATTTATGTAAATTGGATGCAGTTAATACATATCCGACTTATGAAAGCAAAAATTTCTAAAGATTTTAGAATTTAGGAGGAAAAAATGATATTGGTTGGTTTTAGTTCACTATATAAAATTATAACTTTTGGAAGGAAAATTCTCAGCTTTGCTTTTAACATATAATTGCAACATTTCTAAATATAACAAATATATAATGGATTAGAAACAGAAAAGGGAAGAAAATCTACGAGACTAAGTACATAAATTCAGTAAAAATCACATCTAACTTCAGAAACAACAAAATCGACGCAAACAGGATTTCAAATCAAGTATATGAAATCAATCAAACACAAAATTGACAAAGAAAAACAGGGGAACTCTGAAACAACAGAATCAAACCCCGTGATATTATCACCAGCAAAAGTAAAGTAGAATAGACAAAAAAGGGAAGAACATAACAGAGCTCAATCCTCAAATTTGCTTCCCAATGATCAAATAGTACAAAATATATCAAAATTCAAATTATCATCAAGAACAAATCTGAGAAGGTAAATTCAACACGAAAGGAATACAACAAGAAAAGAGCAATTGGGTTCACTAGAAAAAGCATCAGAATTCTGGCTCCACCAAAATTCGTTAATCAGACGCAAAAGGGATTCAGGACAACAAAATAAAATTTAAAATACAGCCAAAGTGAAGGAAGTCACAAATTTGCATTTAACATTCAAACGGACAAAGTAAGTACCTCTGGCTTAACTTAGATCTTTAGTCTACGGAATATTCCTTATCAAACTCAATTCTCTTTGAAACTCACTTTTTTGTCTCTTTTTTTTTTTTTTTTTTTGGCTTCAGTTGGTTAACGAACGAAGACTCTCTGGCTTCCGTTTCTTTCAAGCTTTGAAGTTGGAGGCAAAAGCAGGGAACAACTTGAAGATTCTTAAGCTTGACGTTAATAATTTTTTAGTGTGTTAAATTCCTAAACTGGCCTTTACTATTTGACTTTGCTCCGGTATTTGCACTTTTTTTATTCCTTAATGCTTCCATTTGAGCTTTTAAGTTTACCATAATACCCCTTTTAAGTTTACTACGGCAACTCACATGATTTTAATCCGAGAGCAACATAGAAGACACTATCACCAAGTAATTGTATGAAAACATATTTATAACGAGGCTAGAAGCTACATCTTAGCATCATTTAAAAGGTAATTTTTATTAAATAACTTTTTTAAATTCTTACATATTAATTGATTTTTTTTTGTCAAAATTAATTGGTAGTTGTTTTAGCAAAAACATAATATGATTCCTTGAATAATATGGTGTATACGATTTTATTTACACAATTGAAATTGCAAGTGCTGAAGTCTTTATAGTTGAGCTGAAAACCATGTTGTTTATTCACCAAAAGCTTAAGACTAAATCTCAATCACAAATTTCACACTCAAAATAATCGACTATTATTTGATTAAAAAAAGTCCAAGTTAAAAGTTCAATTAGATTAATTGTTATTTATTTAATTTTTTTTATGAAATAATAATTATATTTTTTTATTCTCATATATATATATATATATATATATATATATATATAACTATAGATTTAAATACACTCAAAATATATATTAGTATACTAGATGATAACTAGTATGATTTTTATTTTAATCTTAAAAGTAATATCTATCTTAATATAACTTTTAAAATTAATGTAATTATGGTTGAAATTATGCTTTTTAAATTTAATGGAGGATAAATTTATAAAAATATCATTAAATTATTATGTTTACTTTATTTATATTATTGAATTATTTTTTTATTTTATTTGTAGCATTAAATTATTATATTTGTCTCATTTATATTATTTGAAATCGTGAGACGAAAGTTAATATAATAATATAAATTGGTATAATTAAATTGGTATAAATAAAATAAAAAATAATTCAATTGTATAGGAGAAAAAAAAACTATTTTTATAGGTTTACATAGTAATTAAATGCACGTTTTTTACTTTTGTTTTTATTTTTAATCCGATATTGTCAACCATGTCTTAATCGTTGGACAAAAAGAGAGGAATGCTAGATATAGGACAAGGAAAAAAGAAAGGGAGAAAAATAATGACATAACCAAAAGAAGGCTTAACAAATAATGAATAATAAAAAAATCACAATCTTTAATTATGTTTTACTGCTATTGACGATCTGTACGTCTTTCTTTCTTTGAAATTTTCGTAGTTAACATTGGACTAATTAAACAACATTGCTTGTAACATTGGCAATCGGTATTCGGTATTATCCAGTACTCATTGTAAATCTATGTGACTTTAAGAATCTATCAATCAAGAAAATAAACATATTAATCTTCACTGACTCTGAGGGAGGTCATGGCTGATATCACATGCATTTTAATTAATTAAGGTTAGGCATGAACATATAAGGTCAATATGAATTTGTCATCTTTGGTGAAACTTTCCTAAAAGCCTTGTTGTCCTCTTCTATAAAATAAATAAACTTTTCATCTTAGGTACGTATGCACCACCTGAGTGATTATATATATATATATTATCTAATTTAATTAATGGTGCTTAGTTACATCTCCATTTCAAGTCAAGCTTGTAGAATTATAAGCGTTTTGAATTGGTTCAGTTTCAAAACTTCAATCCAATAAATGATATTGTTAACAGGTATGATTACATAAAATCTCTACTTAAAAGATGTTATTTATGGATTTGGGACTTCTTGTTTGAGAGAGTCCTCTTATAATTAGTGAGGATCCAAAGGTTCCTTTCAAGATCTACTATTTACCTATTTATACAACAAAAATGACGCACGAGATCATGTCTAATTAGAAAAGAACGAAAGTTGAGATGCTTATTGAACTACACGTATGACCAAAGTATATATTGATTGGCTAGCATAAAGAATCAAATACACTCAACTAGACTTGCATATGTTGATGCGGGTTGTTATTAGTTGCACTTGGGTTAGTTGTTTTGGATGTTCCTAGGCTTCTCTTTGGTTGGCTGTTCTCAGATTTCTATTGGATTGGTTGTTTGAGCTATTCCTGTGCTTCTCTTCGGCTACTGGTTGTTGGACCCTCTATTGGAAGTAATCACTAATAGTCTTGGAACACAAACTTGTGTTTCTAATTTGTTTGTGATATAAGTTTCTAGTCATGTTTTTAATTTAATAGACCAATTAAAGTAATAATATGATGTTAATTATGTATTTGTAGAAACATATGCACTGAGATCAAATTTCAAAAAATTAATTCAATAAATATTATTGGTACTTATAATTGATACGTCTATTGATGGGTTAAAAAACTTCAATAAATTTTATAAGATAACGAGCTCACGTCACATTTCAAAAGATTAACTTATTTGATGAGGTGGATTCATATATTTATAATTAAATACATGCTCTTATTGATATTTTATCAATGTGAGACGTATTTATTCTCGTTTATCAACAATTTTTCTTATTTTTTTAAGTTTGTGTTTCAGCTCAAGTCAATTTAATCAATTCTTTCATATTTAATATCTCATTAAACTTTGAACTTAACCCACTTCGCTTACCTAAGTTTACAATTTTCATGATCCTCTAAATTCATTCATTTTATGTCCAGTGATCAGATCTTAGATTACAAGTATATCTACATAGTCTACTTATAGCGTAAGCTATGTCTGATTTCGTACAATTCATCAAGTACATAAGACTTCTTATCACTTTAGAATATTTTAATTGAGACACACTTTTACTTTTATTCTTGGATAGGTGTATATTTACATCTACTGGCGTTCTCACAATTCCAGAATCACCCTAATTGAATTTCTCAAGTATTTTGTCAACATAATGACATTGACTTAGAATGAGACCGCTTGATATTCTTGATATCTTAATTCATAAAATTACATTAGCAGGCCCATGTATTTCATATCAAATCTTGAATTCAACATAAACTTAGCAGATTTGATCATTTGATCATTACTATCCAAACTATCCACAATTAGAATATCATCAATTTAAAGACACACGATAACATAATTATCTTCTTTGTCCTTGACATATATACATTTATCACATTCGTTGATTTTAAATCCATTTGTCCTCATGACATTATCAAATTTTTCATGCCATTGTTTTGGTGCTTGTTTCAAGCCATATAAAGACTTCACCAATATACATACCTTTCCTTCTTTCCCTAGGCATGAAAAACCCTTAGATTGGTCCATGTAAATTTCTTCATCTAACTCTCCATTTAGAAAGGTTGTATTTACATCCATTTGATGTATTTCAAAATTTTGTAGAGCTACGATTACAATTATCATCCTTATAGATGTTATTCTCATCACAGAAGAATAAGTATCAAAGTATTCAAGGTCATGTCGTTGTTTATATCCCTTAATTATAAGCCTGACCTTGTACTTATCAATTGATTCATCCGATTTATGTTTTCTTGTGAAAATCCACTTAGACCTTAGTGTTTTACTACTTGGAGGTAAATCAACTATTTCCCAAGTGTGATTTTGCATAATGTATTCAATTTCACTATTAATGGCTTCTTGTTATTGAGGTCCTTCAGAAGAATTCACAGCCTTTTCATAGGTTTGAGGTTCATTTTCTAGCAAATAGGTCAAAAAATAGCCTTCTTGCTACGTCTATGTTCAATCTCAACCTCTTGTTCAGGTTCTTTTTTTGACTATCTTTATTCATAGTCTCATACATTCGTTTAGACAAACTTGATTCTCCATAAGATTTACCTGGAAATACATGTTCAAAGAACGATGCATTCCTTGATTCCATTATCGTGTTCTTGTGTATGTCTGGGATCATTGACTCATGCATAAGAAACCAATAAGCACTACTATTATGTGCATATCCAATGAAGATGCAATCTATTGTTTTTGGACCTATCTTCACCTTCTTAGGTATAGATACAACCACTTTTGCAAGACATCCCCACTCTCCTAAATATTTATAGGAAGGTACTCTTCCTTTAAATAATTCATATGGTGTCTTATGTGTATTTTTTCGGGGTACCATATTTAAAAGGTAGTTAGCTGACAAAATAGCTTTCCCCCACAAGTTTTGTGGCAACCCAGAACTTAATAGCATTGCATTCATCATTTCTTTCAAGGTACGATTCTTACATTCAACAACTCCATTTTGCTGAGGTGAATAAGGTGTTGTGGTTTCATGAATAACTCCGTGTTGTGCACAAAATTCACCAAATCATGCCTCATATTTACCACCATGATCACTACGTAGTACCTTGATCTTCTTGTTGAGTTAATTCTTAACTTTTGTTTTATAAAGAATAAATTTCTCTATAACTTTATCCTTGCTTTTAAGTAAATACGCATAATAATATTTCATGCTATCATAAACAAAAGTAATAAAATACTTATTACCACCCCTTGTTTGGAAAAATTTCAAATCACATATATCACTATGTATTAAGTCAAAGGGTTCAGTGTTCCTTTCAATTGAATGAAACGATGACCTAGTCATTTTTGCCTCAATGCAAGTCTCATACTTATGCTTTGAATCTATTTAGAATGCAAGTATATGTTCCATGTTAATTAACCTATGCAATGTATCATAATTAACATAACCTAGTCTATCATGTCACAAGTTGGAAGACTCCAACAAATAAGTAGAAGAATTAATCTTATTAGTCATTTTTTCCTCAACGCAAGTCTCACACTTATGCTTTGAATCTATTTGGAATGCAAGTATATGTTCCATGTTAATTAGTCTACGCAATGTATCATAATTAACATGGCCTAGTCTACCATGTCATAAGTTGGAAGACTCCAACAAATAAGCAGAAGAATTAATCTTATTAATATTCTTATCTTTTATAGTCTTTACATTGAGCTTAAATAGCCCATTAGATACATATACCTTTCCCACAAATATTCCATTTTTGGTCACAACGACCTTATCAAATTCAAACACCATTTGAAAGCCATGCTTGCTTAGCAATAAGCTAGAAACAAGATTCTTACGGATGTCTAGCACATAGAATACATTGTTTAGTGTAAGCTCTTTCCCAGAGGTCATCTTTAGTTTGACCTAGTCTTGCCTTTGAATGGATGATGTGGCAGAATTTCTCATGAAGAGCTTATATCCATCTCTCACTGCTTCAAAAGTAGTGAATAACCCCTTATTTGAGCATACGTGCCTAGTTACACTAGTGTCAATCCACCACTCATTTGAGTTTGATCCCACCAAGTTTACCTTATAAATGACTGCACATAAGTCAATATCGAAGATATTATAAGTGATCATCTGATGGTTAAGCAAATCCCTCTAAAGCTTGACTTTTTAAAAGTTATTTCTCTAGATCCCAATTTAGACCTTTTACCCAGCTTTTTCTTGCCCTTTTTCTTATTGTATTTGGAACTTTGACCATGTTCCATCACATTAGTCTTAGGTGTTGATGGGATATAACCTTTTTTAGAAGAAGCCTTGTTGTCTTCTTCTACTTTAAATCTTATCAGAAAGTCCTTCAAAAATACTTCTTTTCTCTTGTGCTTAAGGTAGGCCTTGAACTCTATCCATGAAAGGGGAAAATTTTCAATAATAGATATAACTTGAAAGGTTTCACTAAATATCATCCCTTCATGATACATCTTTATTATGATATCTAGGATTTCACGTGCTTGACTACATATCGATTTAGAGTCCACCATCTTATAATCAAAAAAGCGACCAACCAAAAATTTCTTAGCACCGATATTTTTAGTTTCATACTTTCGATCCAATCATTCACATAAGTCTTTGGTCATCTTTTTCTTATTGTACTCATTGTACAAGGAATCAGTTTAGACTATTTAGAACATAATTTCAAAATAAATAATCAGAATGCTTCCATACTTCAATAGCACTAGTAGATGAAAAATCTTGTTCACCCTCAAGTTGATCAGAAGCTTCTTCAGTTAAGAACCTTGCTAAATTTAAGGTGATGAGATAGAACATCATCTTACTCTTCCATCTCTTAAAGTTCAAGCCATTAAAGTTTTATGGTCTTTTTACCACAACATGGTTTATAGGAACGGAAATTGGTAACATTGGGGTTATCCTATAAGCCACAAGCCACAGAAAGCCTCATCATTTAGTTCACAGTATAACCATCCACAATAAGGTCAACAACAATCATAGTTGGATTTTCATTTCGGGACTATAGAGTGATCATTTCAGATTTCATAATATTTTCTTTATATTTTCTATTAAATAACACGAATAGCAATACAAGTTTTAAAAATCATCAAATAAATTTTTAGATTAAAAAATATATATATTTAATAAATAAATTATAAAAATATGTTAATTTACATATATATTTATAATTTCATTAATTATAGTGATTAGCTTATTTTAAAATAAAATTATTTATTTATTTATAAAATTATAAAGCAATATATTATATATATATATTAAAATAAAATACAAATATAAAGTAAAGAAAAATAAGATTAGTAAAAAAAAAATAAAGGTAAAAAGTGATGGAATTAATAATATATAAAAAATATTAAATAATTAATAATAATAATAATACAAAAATTAATTTAATATAAGAGTAAAATTAATAAAAATTAATATTAAATATATGATTAAAGAAATTAATAAAGATGTAAAAATTTAATGATAATTATAATAGAATATATATACCAGAACATATATATAACATATTATAAATAATTTATTTGTCTCAAAATATTTATTAAATAAAATTTGTATTCTTTTGTCCAAAAAATAAGGAAAAAAATTATTTTAAAATTGTAGGAAATAATACACAGATAAAAAATTTAAGTATAAAATTATTTTATTAAAATTATATATATATATATATATAATTTAAATATGAAAAAGAAAAATAATAATCGAGGCTTGTGTATTATTTTAAGATAATTTTTTTACTCACCGTATGTGTTTGAGAACGATGAAAACTTATCTTTTAAGATAAAATGATTAAATAATAATAAATTTAAAACATAGTTTATTATTTTACGAAATTTAAAGTATCTAAATTACCCGGATAGAAAATATACAATAAAAATAAAAATAAATTTTTTTTACCTTTTACACCTTCTCTTCTTCTTTTCTTTCCTTTATCTCTTTCTTCTCCTTCCCTTTCTCTTCTTTTCTTCTCAGCTACTTCCCTTTCTACTTCTCTTCTCTTCTTTGTTTTTCTTTTTATTTTCGTTCTCAATTCTCTTTTGTATTTTTTTCTCTATTTATAAAAGAATTATATAGAAATGGAAACTGAGGATATACTTGAACAAAAAAACGAAAACTGAAATTGAAACAAAGAAACAAGTAGAGAAACGAAATAAATCAAAATCAAAGGTAACAAAAAATTGAAAATTCAAATTTTTTAATATGTATGTGATAAAAACCAAATAAAAGTGTCAACAGACCTTGACATAAAATGTCTTTGATCTGCTAGAGTATAATGTCCTCGTCTGTATAACACTATAACGGGTAATCAAATTTGAAGTCCACAGAATGCCAGTGGAAGGGTATTTTGGTCACATGAGTAACTTATTCACCAAAGGATACTGTGAGGTAAATTTGTAATTTAATAAATCATAAAGGGTTATAAAGGTCATTCATTTGTACAGCTCAAACATTGGATGGGATTCGGCGGGCGGCAACGTAAAAGGATATTCGCATAATCAAAAGGAATTATTCCAAACGTGCAGCGTATATACTCTCGACACCAAGAGTCTATTTTGCATATTGAAGTATGGCCCATAAGGTGACGTGGATATAACAATGGATGATGATTTTCAAATAATTTTGATTTTTTAAATACTTATAATATCGTATTAGTTTCATAATAACAATTAAATTTAATAAAAATAATATTATTATTATATTTATTTAAACAATATAATAAAAATAATAATAAATATTAAAATAAAATTTATAAAATTATAAATGGAATGAAACTAAAAATAAACTTTTTTTTATTTTTAAATATATTAACTAATAAAAAATAATAAATAATTATGTAAATGTGTAAGAAAAATAAAATATTTTAATGTATTTTGTGAGAAAATGAGAATTTTTGTTACGGTTATAATTTTACATTTCATTCCATATGAACAATCAAACTAAACACATAAATAGTCACATATTTCTACGAAGTGTGAGAAGAATGAGAATTTCTATTACGATTATAATGTTTACATTTCATTCCCCACGAGAAATCAAGCAAGCACATAAGTAATTTAAATAATTCTTATTATCATTCTTATCCATCTTAACCAAATATGGCCTAAGATTTATACACTTATAATTAGGACTTAAATCTCAATTTTTTTCATATTTAAATAAGTTATATATCATTGAAACACAAATTCATTAGTAATTTGATAAATTATTATTTATAATTACAATTGAATTAACATAACTATGCATATTTGTAAAATACATTAGTACCTTTTACTTAACAAAAGATCATTAATGATGTAGTATAGTATTATTATTAAATACAATCATATTTACACACTTATATTTAATAAAAAAATTATTATAATAAAATTGTGATATATACAATGGTATAGTCATGAAAAGTTTTTAAACCGAATTAAATCGTATATATTTTAAATTATCAAATATTAAATATAAGATCTATAAATTAGAGATAATAAGTGTTAACTCAATAATAAAAAGATTATTTTAATATATTAAATGTCTAAATATCAAGTCTTATTTACAAGTATATTAGTTAAGTTGTATAAAAAAATTAATAATTATTATAGGCATAATTAGATTTGTTAATTTAATAGTATCATGATTTTATTTTTAATATCTTTTTTACGTGTATTTTTTAAATAATATCTTAATGATATCCACGTTTAAAAAATACATATTTGATACAATTTATTTTTTAATTGAAGATTTTTCATGTATATGGTAAAACATATGCAAGATTAGAAAAATATTTTATCACTTCAATTAAATAAACAATTTATTGAATAAAAAATAGGAAAACAAAAATTAAAAATGGCATAACTCACCAAAATAACAAATGCTTAATTATGCATACGAGAGTATCTAATCAAATGGATGTTTAAATAATTATGTTTCATTCTTTTTTATTCTAATTTAATATTTAAATATGCATTTTATGTTTCTAAATAGTTTAAACTATTTTTAAAAAATTATTTTTTATTAACTTGAACAGTTAAACATAAATTAATATGTAATAATTTTAATCATATGCAGTTTTATTTTTTAAATAATTTAAATAAGTTTTTTAAGCTTAAATAATTTTAACATAAAATGCATGTAATAACTTTTATCTATATGTAATTTCTATTTTTTGAACAATTTAAACAGATTTTTTTAACAATTTTGTAAGCTTAAGAATAAATTGAATAATATTGAAAAAATTAAAAGTGTGATTATTTTATTTCTAAAATGAGTAATAACTTGTATAATATTAAAGAAATGAAAATTTAGTGAAAAAAATGTTCAACGTACATTTAAGGAAACAAAAATGAAAGAAAAAAATAACTATTAGTAGTCTATGGGCAAATAAAGACAAATATTCTAAAAATATATTTTATTAAAAATATATGTATTAATCACATATTAAAATTGTATTAAATTAATATATTTTTTAAATGGTGGATAGCTAAGATACCACTTGAAAAAATATGAATGAAAAATTATATCAAAAATAAAATCATGATACCATTATCTTATAAAACCTCTCAATATAGTTATTATATTTATATGAAAAAATGTCATAGTGTAATAATAATTAATAAAAAGTAGTATTTTATAACAAAGAAATTTTGTTATAAAATAACGCAAAATTAGTATAATATATGTTAAAAAAAATTATCATTAATGCTAATTAGATGTATAAACCTTTTAATATCAACTTTATGTGTGGTTTAAAATTTAAATTATAATGTTTTTTTAATTCTAGAATCAAAATAATTTAAATAATTGTTATATTTTATAAATTAAAGAAGTGAATTGTAATTGTGTATTAAAGAATTAATTTTTATTAAGAAATAACAATAATCACTTCTTAAACCTCAAACATACAAAACCAAATTGTACTCATTTTTTGTATATTGTGAATTTAACTTTAAATTTTATTAAATATAAAATAAAATAAAATTTATATGTAAACTAGAAGGTAATAAATTATAATTTGTACAAAATATTAATTTAAGATAATCCCATCTTAATCATATATAACTACCCTACTGGTACAGTAATGTTCTTTGTTTAAAGAAAAAATACAGAATTTTATTTAATACATTATATATACTCATTTTTTTCATTTTAAATGTTACTTACAATAGTTTGAAAATTTTAGGCTTACTTGTGCTCCATTATATTATTTGAGCAAATCATATCACATGATTTAAGATACAACATGAAAATATTATGTATTTTAAATTTAAAATAATAATGTATCATAATATTATTAATAGATACAATTAATCTCATATATGAAAAATTAGAAAGATATATGTTATTGTGATATATAACAATATTTTGTTTGTGATGATTAATATTTTTCTTTAAAATTTTAAAATTTATGATATATGATAAATTATAATCGAATAATAAATATTACAAATCTACAAAATTGTATATGATTTTATCATGTCGTGTAAATCGTAAAGACTAACGAATAATTATCATTTAAAAAAATAATTTGACAAGAGCATGTTTGGCTGTGTTTTCATAGCCATCCATATTGAAACAAAAGAAAGCACCTTTAACACATAGCTTTCTCCAATGCTGGAACGTCTCATCTCATGATCATCGAGCAGGCAGTAGGGGACTAATCACTTGCCTTTAATTTGTTATTTTTGCGATTAAAGGGAGGAAAAAAACAAAAAAAAAAACAATTTGTTGTTTTTACTAAGGCGCTGCTTTCAATTTGTTCGTGTCATATTCACCACTAGTCATTTATATAGAGAGAGAGAGAGATTAACATTGGGTTTGGGCCATCCATCTTCCCAAAAGAGGCCTTTAACTTGAGCCTTTGTCCACCCCCCACCAACCCGGACTCATGCTTCCATTGAGCTTCCTTTCAAAGGATTAAAAAAAACTCTTAAAACATCCCAGCATTTCCATTAATTTTATCAAATCTTACTTGTAATAATTCAAACATTTAATTTGAACATATTACGCACGGGAGGATATATTTGTGAATCAAAGTATCAAATTATTAACGATTCACCTAAAGAAGGAGGATGCCTTCGTAATAGAGCTCATGTCATGAAAAATATAAAGATGAAGTCAAAGATGCTAAAATGGAAAACAAAACGCTACTATGGTTATCTTCTCAAGCTTAACTTGGATAACATCTCTTCTTTCATCTCCTTTTGTTGGAAATATGAATTTTAATAAAAAACAAATAATGTTAATTTGTGCATTGTCTCATATTACTATTGTACATCATTTAGAAGATGTATAAATAGAAAATGATTGGCTATTAAGTTTGGATCCCAAGGATCAACCACTTTTGTGGAAAGGGAGAGGATTTAGACAAATGTGATTTCATACGCGCGTTGTCGCCACCGCTGCCACCGATCGAGCCGAGCCCAAGTCCAAGTCCAAAAATGGCCATTACTTTTTTACTCAGAAATAGTCGTTATTCTTTCCACCAAGACATAACTGTTATTTATCATAATTGTCACACATTTTCTCAAACTATAAATATACTATCTTAGCCCTCAGTTTATACACACCAATTATCTTACAAGTCATAGAAGCAATAGCTCTTAGAAAGAAAAGAAGAAGATACTAAATTGTTTTTTGAGTTTTCCGAGCAACATAAACTTTAAAGGCGTAGCATTTCAGACTTTAAAAGTGCAATGAAGTTTCGAGATAGAAAACAAAGATTCTAGGATGTTTTATCCTAAGGACGACGAGGCTGTGTTTACTTGCACAAGTTTGGACAAAGCCGTGAAACATTTTAAAGAGAAAAACCTAGTCTACGACTCAACCCAAGCAGTACATTTCAGTATATCGGTAATGTTGTTCTTACATTATTTTTCACATACTTGTTCCAAAAAATTTAAGACATATTTCTATCTGCCATGTAACTTAAATGTTAGCTGTTGATCTCGACAAAATGTTTCGTTTCGAGGGACTACACTTTAAAAGATGGAGGCAGAAAATGTTATTTTTCTTTACCATGAAAAAGGTCCCTTCTATTCTTACTACTAAAAAACTAATACTAACTAATCCTCTTACTGAAGCTACAACAAAGGATTTAGACACCTGGATGAAAAATGATTTTCTATGTAAAAAAATTATTTTTAATGGATTAGCTAATGACATGTATGACTATTATAATTATGATAAGTTTGTTAAGGAAATTTGGGATGCACTTCAAAAGAAGTACGACACTGAGGAAGCTAGAACCAAGAAGTATGATGTCAGTAGATACATGAAGTACCAAATGATTGATGGCAAATCTGTGAAATCTTAATTACATGAACTACAGAAGATAGCACACGAAATAACTTCTAAAGGTATAGCTTTCGATAAACAATTTCAAGTAGTTGTTACTATAGATAAATTACCCCTACTTGGAAAGATTTTAAGAATGCACTTAAACATAAAACTAAGGAACTTTCTTAAGAAAGTCTTATAACCCGTCTAAGAATAGAAGAGAAGCCCGAAAACAAGATCAAAGAGATGAAGTACTCGTTATCTCAAACAACAGTATCAATAAGAAATCATCCTCTACAATTCTAAAACCTAAAGGAAGAAACATGAAAACTCAAAATCACAATAATAACCAAAACCATAACCACCAAAATAAAAACATAAATTATCCTCCCCAGAATGGACCTCAACCCCCCTCAAGAAAAAACACATTCATGTGTTATAGTTGCAACAGACTTGGCCACTTGGCTAGGAACTGTCGGAATAGGAATCATCTTACCCCACAGAAGAACCTTACCGAAGATCAGCTTATTGCTATGATATCTAAAATCAATTTTGTTGGTGGATCTGAGGGGTGGTGGATGGACACTAGTGCTTCTCTACATGTTTGCTATGATCGAGACATGTTCAAGTTCTATTTTGAGTCTAAGGATAAGAAAGTACTATTGGGTGACTCCCACTCCACTAAAGTTGCTGGTACTAGTAAGGTGGAATTGAAGTTTACCTCTAGAAAGACTATCATCTTGAAGAATGTCCTACACATTCCAAAGATGAGAAAGAACTTAGTTTTAGGATTTCTTCTTAACAAAGCTGGGTTTTCTCAAACTATAAGAACTGATTTATATACAATAACTAAAAATAATATTTTGTTGGAAAAGGGTACGCCACTGATGGCATGTTTAAATTGAACATTGAAATTAATAAAACTTATTTTTCTGTTTATATATTGAGTTTTTTTAATATTTGGCATGTTAGACTTTGTCATATTAAAAAATGCATAATCAAGAACATGAGTACATTAGAAATAATTCCTAAACTATCTTTAAATGATTTTGAAAAATGTGACTTTTATAGTAAAACTAAAATAACCAAAACTTCACATAAGTAAGTAGTCAAAGAATACGAACCTTTAGACTTAATATACTCTCAGATATGTGAACTTACTGTAATGAGAAATGAAAAACGTTATTTTATAACTTTTATTGATGACTGTTCAGATTATACTTATATATATCTAATGAAAAATAAAAGTAAAATATTTGACATGTTTAAAATATTTATGATTTAAATTGAAAATCAATTTAATAGAAAAATACAAATGTTTCTAAGTGATAGAGGCACAAAATATAATTCATTTATTTTTAATGATTTTTATGAAAGTCATGGAATCATTCATGAAAAAAATGCACATTATTCTCCTTAAATGAATGGCAAAGCTGAAAGAAAAAATAGAACTTTTACTGAATCAGTTGTTACAATTTTATTAAACTCTAGTGCTATTTCCCATTGGTGGGGAGAAATTTTATTAACTGTTTGCTATGTGTTAAATAGAGTGCCTAAATCTACTAGTAAAATTTCACCATATAAAAATTTAAAAAATAAGAAACCTAACTTAACTTATTTTAAAACTTGGGGTTGTTTAGCCTATGTTAGAATCCTTGATCCTAAAATAAATAAACTTGCTAGTAGAGCATATAAATGTGCATTCGTAAGATATGTTGGGAGTAGTAAAACTTATAAATTTTATGACTTAAATGATCATGTAGTTATAGAATCAAATGATGCTGACTTCTATGAACATAAGTTTCCCTATAAATTGAAAATTAGTAAGGGCTCATCTTTTAGTAGTTTGCCCATAACTAGAACTAGTGAACAAAATGAAGAATTAAACAATGAAATTAGGAGAAGTAAACAAGCTCGAACCCTTAAGGATTTTGGGTCTGATTTTTATGCTTATACCTTAAAGGAAGATCCCTAAACTCTTAAAGAAGTTTTATCTTCTTTAGATGCCAATTTATGGAAAGAAGTCATAAATGATAGAATGAACTCTCTTGAGTATAATAGAACTTGACATTTAATTGACTTAACTCCTGATTGCAAAACCATAGGATGTAAATGGATACTAAAAAAGAAACTAAAAACCAATGGTACTATTAAAAAGTACAAAGCTCGTCTTATAGTGAAAAAGGGAAAATATAGATTTCTTTGATACCTTTTTACCAATCACATGAATAACTTTCATACGTATACTTTTCTCTCTTGTTGCTATCCATGATTTAATAGTGTACCAAATGGATGTTAAAATTGCTTTCTTAAATGGTGACTTAGAAGAAGAAATTTATATGGACCAACCTGAAGGTTTTTTTGTCCCAAGTTAAGTAAATAAAGTTTGTAAACTAGATAAATCTCTTTATGGTTTAAAACAAGCACCTAAGAAATAGCATGAAAAATTTAATAATCTAGTTATCTCACATGGATTCAAAATAAATGAAAGTGACAAATGCATTTATTATAAATCAGAAAATGACATGTTCACTATTATATGTTTATATGTGGATGACATGCTTATTTTTGGGTCAAATATTCATGTTGTGAATAAGGTGAAAACTTTGTTATATGCTATCTTTGATATGAAAGATCTTGGAGTTGAAAGTAATCCTTGGTATAAAAATTACAAGGTCTGAAAAGGGACTTTCCCTAGATCAATTTCATTATATTGAGAAGATCTTAAAGAAATATAATTACTTTAACTACAAACCTGCATATACTCCTTATGATCATAGTGCAAAGTTGTCCAAGAACACTGGAGACGATGTTAGACAAACTGAGTATGCAAGCATCATTGGTAGCTTACGTTATGCTACTAACTGCACTAGACTAGACATAACTTATGTTATGGGACTACTATGTAGGTTTACCAGTAGACCTAGTATAGAGCATTGTAATGCTATTAAAAGAGTCATGAGATACCTTAAGAGAACTATAAATCTTGGATTACATTATAAAAAGTTTCTCGTTGTTCTAGAAAGATACAGCGATGCTGATTAGAACACTCTATCAGAAGACTCCAAAGCAACTAGCGGTTATATATTTAGCATTGTTGGTGGAGCTGTTTCTTGGAAGTCTAAGAAACAGACAATATTGGCTCAATCTATGATGGAGTATGGAATGATAGCACTAGCTACTACTAGTGAAGAAGCAGGCTGGTTAAAAAGTCTATTAGATGAGATCCCTTTATGGGAAAAACCGATACCAGCTGTCCTGATCCACTACGATAGTACTGCGGCTATTACAAAGATTTAGAACCGTTATTATAATGGTAAGAGATGACATATACTTCGTAAGCACAGTATTGTTAGAGAATTTCTCTCTATAAGAGTTGTAAGAGTGGATCATATACATTATGATGAAAA
The DNA here is from genome assembly GCA_030763125.1 of Hippophae gyantsensis. Taxonomy (NCBI): domain Eukaryota; kingdom Viridiplantae; phylum Streptophyta; class Magnoliopsida; order Rosales; family Elaeagnaceae; genus Hippophae; species Hippophae gyantsensis. The sequence continues at coordinate 28,452,886 of CM061030.1, forward strand.
TTTGGTTGATCCTTTGATGAAAGAATTACCAAGAGAGAAGGTTTTCAAAACCTCGAAAGGAATGAGATTGATGCCCTTAGAATGAAGAGTCACTTGTGATGGTAACCCAACTTATAGATTGGAGATCTCAAGAAATAAATTCAATTGGTAATAATAAGTCATGAAGTGATATGAGATGAATCATGCTATTATAAAGTCTCATTCCATATTTTTAGAAGCATGAAGTCTTGAAGCGACAAAGAAGGATGAGTTAATTATTAAATTCTTAATGGGTTTTATACTCTATGTGGAGTGAAGTACATAGCTACAGGAGTACTCTTAATAGACTCACATATATGAATGTGGAAGTGTGGCCACTTCCTATAAAACATTTTGGGCAAAATTTACTAGAGGATTCACTATATTGGGATACACATGCATAAACACTATATTGGCCGCTTCCTTTGAAAGGTTGTGTGTGTAATGTTGTTAGAGATAGAGTCCAAAACTACGAGTTACTCTAGTATATTCTAAAGCATCAACACTATGCAAATGTTCAAGTCGATAGAGACCTTTTGATTATGCACAATCTTATACTTTTAATTGAGCGGTTGCTTGATGAAAACTATTTTTTATATAAAATTCAACTGGGGGATTGTTGGAAATGTGAATTTTAATAAAAAAACAAATGATGTCAATTTGTGCCTTGTCCCATATTGTTATTTTACATCACTTAAGAAATGCATAAATAGAAAAGGATTGGCTAATAGGTTTGGGCCCCAAGAGGCACCCATTTTTTTGGAAGGGGAGAGGACCTAGGCAAATGTGATTCCACACATGCGTGTGCACCACTGTCACCACCGTCCGTCAGACCGACCGACCGTGCCAAGCCAAGTCCTAATCCGACTCTATGTGAGGTGAAATGGCATTTTATTTTTTGGAAATGTTTTTATTAAAGCTACTTTTCCATTTAGAAAATGGTCATTACTTTTTTACTCAGAAAATGATCGTTATTTTTTTACTCAAAAAAATGATTTTTACTTTTTCACTCAGAAATGACTGTTACTCTTTCCACCTAGACATAACCGTTATTTATCATAATTGTCACATATTTTCTCAAACTATAAAAGAGGCCCTCAACCCTCAATTTATACAAACCAATTCTCTTACAGATCATAGAAGCAATAGCTCTTAGAAAGAGAAAAAAAGAAGATACTAAATTGTTTTTAGAGTTTTTTGAGCAACATAAACTTTAGAGGTGTAGCATTCCAAACTTCATCAGAGCAATGGAGTTCCGAGATAGAAAACAAAGAATCTGGGTTGTTTTATCCGGGGGACAACGAGACTGTGTTTGCTTGCACAAGTTTGAGTAGAGCCATGAAACGTCTTAAAGAAAGCAACCTAGTCTGCAACTCAATCTACGCAGTACATTTCAGTATATCGGTAACATTGTTCTTACACTATTTTTCACCTACTTGTTCCAACACCTTTCATCTTGGGCACAACCACTTTAAGCACATTGTTGTTCATTTAAGCTTTGATCTTTTCAAAGTTGTACAACTTCTTCAGCAGATAAATAATACTTGAGTACCTCTTTCCACTTACCTCATCGCCTTCTTTCCCACCTTTAGCTTTGATAATTAGAGTGTTATGCTCCACAAAAAATTTCATGTCCTCTTTGTCGAGCCTTGGCATTTCAAGTCTCAGATGCTGCACTTTTTCAGTCCCTTTTGATTCCTAACCTCGACGCACCTTAGCCCATGAGTCCCTAGAGATTGAGATAAAAGGGTGGTTTGTTATTGGATCCATTAAGTTCACCATCTAACTTGCACTACGTGTTAGCAAGAATGGATCCAAAACGTCTGTAAATAAATATTCAAATCAGGATTCTAGTATACATAAACCAGAAAAACAAAAATATGATAGAGCGTACTGAATAGATTTCTGCTTCTTTGCTAATCAATCCACTGAAACCAATAACGATTAGATGAATACAAAAGCCTCTGTTTATAAGTAACCTTATATTAGAGAAACGAAAAGCCTTAAATTATAAATGAGAATATGAGTACAACTTACTTTAGAGAAAATCCTTGCTACGATGACCAAACATTGAGGCCACGCTAGTCAGCGACATCAAAGTCCTTGTAGTCATGGACCATATTAGTATTGAATAACCTGGAAGTCGAAGGCACAGATAAATTTGAGCGAATCAGGTGGAAAAAAAGTTTGGGAATTATGAGGTTAAGAGGAAAGTAGGAGCTTAAGAACGTGTGCTACAAGTGAGAAGAAAAACATGCCAAAATCATTCCTTTCAACTTGCCTAAATCTTTGAGAGAAAAAACATTGTGTAATTACTACATAAATGATGAAAAATACACAGATTATTCCCACTAAATATTATGTCATCAACATGGATGAGAAGAATCAGAATCTATGAGGCTTTCCTCTGAATGAATAAGTTGGTATTAATGAGTGCATTGCTAAAACCCCACGAAACCAAGCAAGCACTAAGCTTATGATACCAGACATAAGGTGCATGCTTCAAGCCATAGAAGGATTTCTTCAAATTGTATACAAATTCAGGATGAGATAAGCTAGCAAAACCAGGGGACTAAACCATGTAGACATCTTCTTACAAGTCTCAATTTAAGAAGGTATTGTTAATGTCCAACAGCCTAACATCCCAGCCACAATGCACAACTAGTGAAAGAACAAATCAAATGGTAGTTGCTTTAACAATTGGACTACATATCTCAAAATAATCCAAGCACTTAGTAACAAGTCTTAACTTCCTTTTATCAATAGCACCGGAAGCCAACGAGAGCCAATGATCTTATGATGTTTGGGTTTAGGAACCAAGTCCCATTTTTTTCTCATCAAAGCATCATATTCCACATGCATATATGCTTTCCATTTTGAAAACTACATTGCTTCCTACCAATTCTTAGGTTTCCAAGGCATATTAGTAGAAGTAGTGTAAAGTTTAAACTTAATTATACCCAATTTACTTATGTAATGTATAGGATGCATATTTAGCACTAGAATAGAAATAATGGGTGAAGGCAATGGTGAAGATGACTGATAGATGATAAGGAGTAGGTATAGTTGCAAGTGGTTGAGAAGGCTAAAGGTTATAAGGCCACAGAGACACCAAAGAGCTAGTAGAACCACTTGTTATAGAATCCTAATGTAATTGACTATGCACAGGAGTGGGAGGTACAATCACAGGAATAGAAAAATTTATGGCATTGGGAATAGTGGGAAAAAGATACACTTTAGAAGAAGTAGAATCTTGAAAAGGAAATATATGTTCTGCAAAAGCAACATGACTGATTGCTTGTAACCATGAACTGTTCAAGTTGCTTTTTCTAAACATTGATATCCTCATTAGCTAGGTGCATAGCCCAATAACACAACTAGCAGACTTGGCATCCAATTTATATTGCCTATAAGGACGTAGGTAGGAAAAACACAAAGTGCCAAAAACTTTAAGAAACATGTAATTGGGACTACGACCATACAATATGAAATAAGGTGATTAATTAGACAACAGAGAAGAGAAACTTTATAATTCTTTTGTGATGACTTTCCACCATACCATTTTGTTTAGAGGTATAGGGACAATTGCGTCTAAATTGAATTCCTAAATTGGACAGGAAATTGCTAAGGGGAGTAAGCTTCCAAACACCATCATATTGAACAACTTTAATTTTTACATTGTATTGACAGTTAACCATAGATTTAAACTTTGAAAAAAATTGACATGATTTGGTTTTTAGAATGCAAAAAAAAGAAAATCCACTAAAGCCAAGAGTAATAATCTACAATCTAAAACTCATTATTAAATAAACCCTCTACATTACCTATATATATATATATATATATGTTGTTTATTGAATAGAGAAGAAAAGAATAAGTCATGTGATAGAGAAGAAGTCGTTGTTTGCTAGACAAAGAAAAAGACTCTTCAGCCATTGCGAACCATAACCTCACCAACATCCTTGCAGCTTCGTCCTCTTGTTACAGCTTCCTCCTCTTGTTACAGCATCCTCATTGAACCACCTAGCTTCTTCGTCCATTAGCAGCTCGCACGTACCAAAATTTATCTTTCACTTTAGCCGCTCGTTGTTGTTCATCTTTTCTTCCTATTCTAACACCAGGTTCTTGCCTTCAAGTCACCATGCAAATGCTCTACTGATGAACATATGTGGTAAGAAGAAAGGATGGCAAAATATACAATAAGTTCATTTTTATGGTAATATTTGATCAAATAAAAAATTTATTAATTTATCTTATTGTATATTACTAATAAACTAGAATAAGTTATTTTCTAGATGTATTTAAATTTTAGTATATTTTGTGAAGCTCTTTGAATATTAATATTTGTATCTTCATTTGATTATTAATAAATTTTCCTTAACGTGTCGTCCTCAATAGAAAATATTTTTCACATTGAAAAATTAAATCACTAAAATCATTATATATTATTTTTTTTTATTACTTATTATTTTATTATTATCCATAATTATATATTTATACAATTAAATTAGACTCGAACTTCACTTCTACTAGTGCTAATTTTTAACATATGAGATGGACATAAGAAAATATTTTTATAATTATAAATTTTAAACGTGTTAAATTTGTTATTTCCTAAAAAAAATACTTATATGTGAACTTTTTGACTAACTGTACAACTAAAAGTATACAATGGGCATATAAATAAAAACCAATGTTTGTTTTAAAAAGTTTAATCTTAAAAAAAAGTAATAAATAAAGAAAAAAAGGCAATTCCTTCACGCCATCATCCTGGCAGAATCTCGGTTTATTGGAGGCAAATTCGGAAAATGAAAAAAAAAATTGTTTTTGATGAAATCTCAATTTTACACTTGGACTTCAAAATGGAAATAAGTCACGAGAACATGAGACTATTGCTGTTCTACTTGTGCATAATAAATCAAAATCGCTTTTGCTTTTTTCCTTGCAAAAAACTCATATACACACATACTAGTGAAATTAACCTTTTCTTGTGATGCAGTCAAAGGATCCCCGTTTTCATGCACTTCCAGTCGCACCTTAAAAGAGTTGGAGCATTTGCTGACACAGTAGATGAACATTTACACGATGTCCTCGTTTCTAAAGTGCGACAACGAGACTTAGTGACGTCTCACGCTTGCCTATTTGGTCCTCGGTGGAGGAACAAAGTGCTTTCCCACTACCAAGCTTCAGTGCATATCCCCAGGGGTATGTCACCAATGTCGGTGAGTATCTTCTTACTCTACCTCAACAGTTGGAGCCGCTAGCTGAAAGCATCCCTAACAATGAAGAAGCCCAACTCTTCACAACTGAATGGATGTTCAAGGTTCTACTATACTAGTGTAACTACAACTAAAAAGATCTTTGAAACTTTTATTTGTAATTGAGCATCGTGTTTTTCTCAGTATCTTGATGAACAGCTGCCATAATCCCTTAGGTTAGGTCAAGTGGTTTGGATATCCCCTACCCTCCCTCCAACTTCGAAAAAATTGGAAGTACGGAAAGCCACAATTCATCAATTGCACTGCTGCATCTGGTTAAAATTGTTTCATTTTTGGTTGATTATAGATTGCGGAGGGTGATACTGCACCCTACCTGGAGGAATTACGTAGAATAAAGTATATGACTATATGACACCCAGAATCACAAAAATTTCAAATATAAATTATTTTATTAAAATATTTATTATATAATTATACTTAACATATTAAGACAATACATCGTAATAAAAAAAAATTATTTTCTTTTCCCCTTCAATATAATGGAAATTACTAATGTGATGAGACCCATTTTAACTTCCTTTTCCCCTTTAATTTAATGGAAATTACTTACATTATGGAGAGAATGGCAACTTTAGGTAAAAGAATACAATAATCTCATAACATAAAAAATGAAACATCTTAATCTTAACTTTAAAACAATATACACTTTAATCTTAAAAATATATACTTTAGTCTTAAAAAAATGGTTACAACTTGAAACTTTTAAAATTAAAATACATTTTTATTCAAAATCATTGGACTAGAATGCTCCAACTAAAAATAATAAAACAACAATCTTTTTATAAAAGCTATGGAACCCCTTACGCTACACCCATTACATAGGCATGGATTGCAACAACTGTACAATACAAGTTAACATATAACCACACTTTTGGTATTTTAATTTAGTTACGTAGGTGTGTTAATTAATTATGCAACTAATGCACTTATATGAAAAATATTTTGATTTTTGATTTTTTTTCAAAATAACTTTTAAATCATATATGTTTAGTAATGAATTTTAATTTTAATTGACCTTTTTATAAAATCATTACCAAAATATGATGTAATTTATAAATCTTTAAAAATATTTTTCAAATTCTATTTCTGATTTCATTTTTCATTTTCACCAAGAATAACAAAAATAATTCTTTATTTTTTAAGTTTTCAAAAAAAAAATATTACCAAACATCATCTAAATTAATATGGTCTTGCTTCCAAATTTAAATATCCTAACCTAAAATGTGATTATGAGTTTATCGAAACACATGCTTATATTATGAGTTTGTCTAAGAGAAATGCTTTGGAATAGGGGAGCCGTAGTTTCCACAGCCGCACAAAATTGGTGGTTTAACAGATTATGAAAGTTTCATAAAGCATCATATACTTGGAAACCTCAAATAGGTGACTCCCACCTAACAAATAAAAATAACATAACTAAAACTTGTACCTACAAAAAAACATTTATGTCAAACTCCCTTTTACTATTAAAAAAATGCAACCTATCAAATCACATTTGAAAGTCATTCAAATTAAATACTGCTATAAAATTATTCAATGTTTCAACCCAATTCAATTGAACCATGTTCAATATTATTGAAGTGATATTTTTGTTATAAGTTTTAAGAATATTATTTTATATAATTTTCAATAATAAAAAGGAGGCTCATAGATCTAAGAATTTAGTATTTGAAAAAATTAAAAAATAAATCCTGCCAAAAGTAGTTAAATATTACCCATATTAGAGGAGAAAGACCAATTGTTACGAACAAAACACATTCGTCCAAGCAAATACATTTTCCATAAAGTTGAGCAAGCTGAATAAAAAGAATTTCCTGCATAAACCATGTTCTATCATGAGATACTAGGTATTCTTAACCAGTGGCAAATACAACCACAATATAGAGCTTTCCCCATATTTACCCATGCCTGATTCATTCAGCATTTTCTAATAAATTTTCAGTGGTTGCCATAAGGCATACATAGGCCACAAGCTACCCAAATAACGTAGTCTTACAAAACAGCAGCACCTTGAATTCAACTACTCTTATGCAATGAAACAAGTAAAACTCATTTGTAAAGTCAATCTACAAAGACCAAATCATAATCTGCATTCCTTGTGTTTTACTGGTTCTCAATTTCAACTCAAAATTTTCTAACTTTAGCAATAGGATATTCTCATGTTTAATATAATTTGCGAATATAAAAAAGTTTATTGCGGACATAAGCCATCATCACTTCTTCCAATAAATTAAACAAATTCACAAGCCTATATAGCAAAAGGGTCTCCAGCATCTCTTTAAAAAAAAAACATAAACATTTGGAGGGGGCCTTGATGCCTAAAATGATACATTTCGTATGACATCTGAATTTCCTGATATTGTCAAAATTAATTGTGGTTAAAAAGCATGTCAAATAACCAGACTCCATGACGAACTTGGTTGATGCATGAAAACCGTGTTGAAATCATGGAAAGGAAAACAGTTTATCTTGTTAGGTTACGACAAAAAGATGGGATTTACATGTTACCTCTATAAATGAAAAATCCCATATCCTCCCAGCTGCATCTCAGGCATTTATATTTTTGAATCTGATGTCTATAATAAGACAACGATAACAAACTAGCCAAGGATAAATGATTAATTACCCATGTAGATTTTGAAGACCATGTTTCAGTGAAAACATAAATATGATAGCAGTTACTTTAGACAAAGCCTAAAGTACATTATAAAACAAGTTATATAACAAAAAGATAGTACCTACCTCAACTTTTTCTCCTTAAAAATACTGATGAAAAGGAAGATGAATGGAGACAAAGCTGTGCGATAGGAAAGAAAAGTTTCACCCATGATGAGCAGTTAACTCAAAGCTCCAAAAACGAATGTTCATAAATTTTTGAGATATAAAAAGACTACCTCATTAAATTTCAAAGCTCAGATATCTATCTACACATTTTCTTAATATGGCAGAACTGGACTTCAATATCACCTCCGATGGCCATGCCTGACAGGGGAACGGGACCTGCTTCTGTCACGGTACCTATCCCGGCCTCCATCTCTTCCGGTTTGAGACCTCCAATCCCCTCTTACTCCATCCCGACTACCCCTCCCATTCCTATCACGAGACCTCTCGCGATCTGAATTCCGCAACTGATGTCTGTCCGTCTCCCTGTCTCGATCACGATCACGATACCTGTCCCTGTCACCTGAACTGCTTCTTCTCCCTCTATTATCATGTTCCTTTTCTCTCAGCTTTCTACGTTCTTCTGCTTCTTTTTCTCTAGCCAATCTTTCTTCTTCCCTAGCTTTCTCCTTGGTGGCCTAAAAAATGAAAAAGACTCATTAACTTGCATAAACTTGCTAGAAAGAACATATCTACAAGTAATTTAATCTTGGAGGAAGAGTTACCCTGTATTCAACAAGAAAATCCCGGACCATACCATAACCAATATGCTGCTTCCCAGTGACATGTGACTGTGTCCGCTCTGCAGCATCATTGGCTACAAGAAAAGAACCACAGATCTCACAAAGATCCATCTTTTTCTCCTGGGCAAGGATCAACTTATCATTCTGAGGATGTTTGGTCAAAGCTGTCTTCTCAAAATTAAGCACATCAACCTGTAAAGGGAAAGTCCCAAAATGTCAAGCCGGTACTAAGGCCTTACTGTCTTAAGATTCCTGCCTACGGACTAATATTTTGATAATGAACTCAGCTAGAGAGGTGCATAAACTTTCAGGGGTTATTGTCAGCAGTATAAAAGCATGTGAACATAGGAGGAGAAGTGATGATCACACCTTTCTCATGAGGGCTTCAGCCTCATCCACTTTTCCAGCTTCACCAAGAGTTTCCACTTGCTCCAGCAAGTTCTTTATTTTCTCCTCCAGCATAGATAATTGTTCAGCATTTTCTACTGATAATGGAGGTGGTGGTGCAGGTTCTACCTCTTGAGCAAGGCGTTCCCGACCTCTTCTTACTCTTCTGTCCAAATCCATCACCTGAAATAGGATATGAATATGATGACTTCAAATGAAAACATAGATTACAAAGGGAAGAAAAAAAACAAGGCATAATACCTACCAGTCTTTCACAAAATTGAGCTAGTTCAGCTTCGAACTTTGGCACATAAGCATCATGCCTTGGGGACTTCTCAAAGCTTAAAAAAGGGCACAGTCAAGGGCTATAAAATGTTTCTTGATTAAATGCTACAAGAATGCTTATAACTTGTGACAAAATTTTACGGGAAAAAAGTGAGGGATCAATATAACATTTATAAGACAGTAACACAAAAATATGGTCACCTTTCTTTCAACTTCTGATCATGTATTTTAGAACATACTCCTGAAACAATAACAAAATAGTCAATGCATTTATTGAATGAGACACCTAGCATTTTCTAAATACAAATGTTAGTTTTGTTTAACATAAGATAAGCAGGAAACTAAATATAGCCCAGTTGATTAAATTAAGCCATATCCAGTTTCTACCGTCTAATTAAGAACATAAAACCCTCTACATGATATTTTCTCATCAAAGGTTACCGTCTTGATGCCAAATATGGACTTCATTTTTATTTCCAAAGCATTAGCGGAAATCATAAAGAACGTTATGTAAAGCGGAATTGAATTAAATTTCTACCACAACTCACCTAAGTCGCTCCGAGTATTAACGAAAAGATCGTGGGGACAAAATCGAACCATATAAGGCCTACAAACCTCCTTGTCATCCCAATTAATTTCCTTATAGTCCTTCCTCTCATCCTCAGTCATATTACGAGCTAGATTCACCAAAACAAATACAACATATAGTCATTACAAAACAAGCCAAAACAAATCCATAAGTTTATAAAATAAATGTTTCAAAATCATCTAAACATTCATCAATACCTACAAAGGCTCGAAACCCAAATAATCCGGGCATAGATAAATATGCATCTGTGTAGAGTATGATAAAAACCAACAAATTAATGAAGGTTTGCATAAAAAAAATACCTGCACCCATAAGCTCATCAAGGAGAGCTCTCTGAGCGTCCATCTTTAATGAGATTGAGGATATAAAAAGGGAAGGAAATTAGAAAACCCTAATTAGGACAGCAAACAGGACGCAGGTTCAGAAATTATTTATCGGTGAGATTCGATGGAACGGCTATCGGATGAGGGCTTCTAAGCTCTCTAGGGTTTCAGTTCTGTCGCAATAGCTTCTTCTTTTCCCCTTTATCTTCTTATTTCGAGTGTGTCATCTAATTATTTTTTCTCTACTATTTTTTATTTTATTTAATAATATAAAAATATATAGATTATTAAATGTGTTTTAGTTAAATTTAAAAGATTAATATTTAAAGTTAAATAAAAATTAATAGAAGATTTGCTGCCTCATTTTGATGATATAATTAACCCAACGGACCAAAACTTCCCCGGGTCGAACTTATTTATTTTAAGTGTGTTTATTAATAAAAAATAAAATAAAATTGTTATTAAAATTTATAATTATAAAAATAATATTTTTATATAATAAATTTGTTTATATTTTGAATATTAAAAAAATTTAATATATCATTTAAATTAAATTATAATTATTCATATTTATTTAATATTAAATGTTATTTAATTAAATCTTATTTAATAATAAATATTATTTTTATTATTATAAATTTTATAAATATTATTTTTTATAATTTCACTGAAAAATATGTTATAAATTAAAGGTAAAATTTGAACCATTCTTTTTAATTATTTTCATATTCATTCATTTTTTCAAATTTATAATATATAATTATAAAAATATCTCTTACTTTCATATTTTATTTTATTTTATATTTTTACTTCTAGAATATCAATTGATATTTTATTATGAGTTTTTAACGTCATTTAATAAACATAAAAAAAAATTATTTGTATTTGCCTACAAATATATAACTTTAAAAATGATAATTTAACACTATCAAAAACATGTGTATCACTCTGATTATATTTATATTATATTAATCAAACATAATTTTAATATATTATTTTAATTATCATAGTATTATTAACATAATTTGCATACTATAAATTTATGTATGAATGGAATATGTTTTTTATATACAAAATATTTCAAAATTTGATATAAAATACATACAATATAAAAATATAAATATAATTTTTTGAATTAAAAAAATATATTATTAAAAATATAATAATAATAACAAATATATCTTTTAATATAAATATTAAGATATTCTTCTCTTTTCTAATTATATTATATAATATAATTTATATTTTTAATATAAATGATTAAAATTGAAAATAAATTAATTATTAAAAAAAACTCAATCCATTATTAATGGAATTCATTTAATAAAATGATAAGATTTTGTCTGCTCTATTTTAAATAATAAGTTTAAACTACATTTTGATTTTAAAATTCAACTTTAATCACTTTTCCTTTTCATATGCATTATATAATTAATAAATTTGATCATTAAATAATTAATTATATGAATTGAAAAAAAATATATATGTTATAAATTATAAAAAAATTATAATTTAAAAATATTGTGTTATATGATATTATATTGTTAAAATTAAAATAATAATAATAACTTATGGTTAGGTAATTTTATTTATTCAATATTATATTATATATAAAAATACAAATTTTTTTATAAGTATGTTTCATAATTAATTACTTATTATAAAAAAACATTCGATAAAATGATAAATTTTTCAAAAATTACTGTATTACTACATTTTGGTACTATTTTTTAGTCTTTTTTTTTCAAACCTTTCAGATTATATTTAACAAAGTTAAAATTGATTTTATAAGAAAGATAAAGAGATGGATTTGGAACCCTTAAGTCCATTGTCCAAGCTCTTCCTAGAATGTTGAATCTTAGAACAAATTAGGTTAAAAAATACATTTTATTGCTGAAAGTTGTACGGCTTTATAGAACCGATTACAAGGAAATGAGAAAAATCAGTTTCACATTCACAACAACTCTAAGAACGTGTAAGTCAATTTAGGATCGATTCAAAACAAAAAATAATTGCTCGACAAAATAGGGCATTATTAACGAAAAATTATAACTAACTAAGCAATGAATACGAAAATGATTTTTAACAATCTCAATGCTTCAACATCCTTCCTTAAACTGAATTGTCTCAGTGCGTTCAGTTTACTTCAGATATGACACACATGCCAAGTTTATTTCTCTACTTTAGAAAAAATTTCAATTTGAGAGGTTTAGTCATGATGTCAGACATATGATCTTATGTATTGCAATGCATCAATTCCACTATTGCATCTCTTGTAAGCTTGCGTAAAAAATGAAATCTCACGTCGATATGCTTACTTTGACCATGTAGAATCGGATTCCTTGAAAGTTTAATAATAGAGGTATTACCACAATAAATAGTAGTACTCATACCTTGAACATGACAAAGCTTTTCAAGAATCCTTCTCAGCTAAACCAGTCGACATGCGCACGAGGTTGCTGCTATGAACTCTGTCTCTATCGTAAATAATGTCACTATTGGTTGCTTTCTTGAGGACCATGGAACAGCCCATGTTCCTAGCATAAGTACATACATGAAGGTACTTTTTCAATCATCAACATTCCCCACATAATCACTATTTGTAAATGCTATTAAACTTTATGTACCACTATTCTTATAGCTAATTCCAATCTCCAAGGTACCCTTTAAATACCTTAGTATCCTTTTGGCATTTTGCAAATGCATCTCGATTGGTTTCTCCATGTATCTACTAATTAACCCAACTTCATACATGAGATCATGTCTCGTGGACGTCAAATACAACAAGCTCCCAACCAATTGCTTGTACTTTGTAGCATCCACGCACACAACACCGTTTCCACTTTTGACAATTCACATCCTGGAACGATTGGATTATTGACAAGATTGCTCATTTCTATGCCAAACTTTTCACACATTTCTTTAATGTACTTGCATTGGCAAATGAAGATTCCATTCGAATTTTGTACCACTTCTACACCTAAAAAACACTTCATTCTACCAAGATTAAACATATCAAACTCCTTCTTCATTGATCCTTTGAAATTCTTGAACATTTTCTCATCATTTCTGGTGAAGATAAGATCATCCACATAGAGACTCGTAATCAAGAGCTTCCCTTTGTCACTTGATTTTATAAACAGTATGTGTTCATAAAAACACTTTTCAAACCCCTTTTATCACAAAATATACCTCAATTTTACTGTACCAGGCTCGAGGAGCTTGCTTGAGCCCACACAATGCCTTCTTCAACCTATAAACTTTATACTCCTCTCGTTTCTTCTAATAGCCTTGAGGTTGATCAATAAACACTACCTCATTTAGTTCTCTATGAAAGAACACACTTTTTACATCTAGTTGGAAGACACTCTAAATTTTGTGAGCTGCAAGAGCTAAGATTGTTTTAATCATATCCCATCTAGCCACTAATGCGAATACTTCAGTATAACCAATCCCTTATACCTTTGAGAGTATCCCTTTGCTACAAGTTGGACTTTATACTTGTCCACTTCTCCCTTCTCATTAAGCTTCATCTTAAACACCCATTTGACTCCTATTCTTTTAGCTCTAGTTGGTAAGGTACTTAACTCATATTTCTCATTTTTTTAATAGCTCTTATCTCCAAATCCATTGCCTTTCTCCATTTCAGACTCTTGTATGCTTTCTTAAATGTGATTGGATTTGTAGCTTCGGTAAACATTACCAAGTTATAACTCTCCTTTTCATCAGTCAGTTCCTCACCGGTTACATAATCTTTCAACCACATTGGTTGCCTTCGTCTCTTCCCTTGATATGGATTTAGTGGTGCTTCCTCAGATGACTCATTTGATGATGATTTATTTATTTCTTCTGTTTGTGCATCTTCTAGACCTTCTTTATCATTAACATAAGCATCTTCTTTGTTGCCTTCACACTATAATGCATTATGTTTCATTTTCCTCTTCATTTCTACCCCAATTCCACTTCTCATCCTCAATACATACTATATCTCTGCTAATCACTATCTTTTTCGAGATTGGATCATAAAGCCTATAGGCTTTTGAATCTTCACTTACACCCAAAAGAACACATTTGAAGTTCTTATTATCAAGCTTTTTTCTTTGATTGTCACGCACATGAATATGAGTCATACACCCAAATACACGAAATGATTGGCACAAGGTTTTATGCCACTTTAAGCCTCTTTAGGAGTAACATCTTTGACAGTTAAAATGGGACTCTAGTTTAGCATATAAACTGACCAATTCACAACTCTTAGCCAAAACTCTTTTGGTATTTCCTTTCCTAACAACATGATGCACACCATGTTCATAATGGTTTGATTCTTCCTCTTAGTAACCCCATTTTCTTACGGGGTGTAGGTTCTGGTAAACTGTCTGTTTACCCCATTCATGTTACAAAATTTGTTGAATTTGAGGAAGGTGAATTCCCCACCTCTATCGGTTCTTAAGTAGTAAATTGTTTCTCTACTCTCCTTTTCCACAAATATCTTATACTTTTTAAACATAGCTAATGCTTCAGATTTTCCAGATAAAAAATATGCCCATGTCTTTCTATTATAATAATCAATGAAGGTGATTACATACCTTTTACCATTGTTTGACTCTGTTGAGATAGGTCTACAAATATATGTATGGACTAGTTGAAGCTTCTTGTATGCTCTTCATTGGCTTTTCTTTAGTATTGCTTCTTGATGTTACTTCCTAACCACACAATCACCACACATTTTGATGAGGCCTTGAGCATTGGCAAGCCTCTGATCAATTTCTTATAGATTAGAGTTCTTAGCCCCTTGAAATTCATATGTCTATATCGACAGTGCCATAATTGGGTGTTGTCTTCGAATGTGACTTAGAAGCAGGTTGAAGTTGGAGGAATCACAGAAGCTAGCACAACAAACATCTTATTGGCTAACATCTGTGTTTGTATAATTAAGCCTCTTCTTGGATGGTAAATCTTACACATGTCATGCTGAATGAGAATGGCTAAATTCTTTTCTTGAAGCTGGCCAATGCTTAAGAGATTATTTCTTAACTCTAGTATGAAATAAACCTCTATGATTACCTGAATTACTCCATTGACATGAAGTTTGACATTTCCTTTTCCCATAGCCATCATCCTTGAGTTGTCCCCAAGATTCATTGATTGCCTAAACATTTCATCAAGATCAAAAAACCACTCCTTGTCACTACACATATGGTTGTTGCA
Organism: Hippophae gyantsensis; assembly: GCA_030763125.1. Classification (NCBI taxonomy): domain Eukaryota; kingdom Viridiplantae; phylum Streptophyta; class Magnoliopsida; order Rosales; family Elaeagnaceae; genus Hippophae; species Hippophae gyantsensis. Next base: position 28,468,379 of record CM061030.1, read on the forward strand.
ACCTGAGTTAAGAAACCATACATTCTCCTTTTGTGACACATTTGTTTCCACATATGCCATCAGAAGCATCTTTTCTTCCTCATCTAATTCGTAATGCGCACCTCTCTTTGTACTAGGGCATTCATATTGAAAATGCCTTAGTTTTTGGCAATTGTAGCACTAGACCAAGGCTTTGTTAAAGGGTTTCCTACCCCTACTTCGGCCTATTCCTCTAAAACTTCCACGAACTCTTCCTTTCCCTTCAACTTTGTGCTTATCTCTTCCTCCACTTTTCTCTGAATTGATGATGTTTAAAGCATACTCCTCATCCTGTTGTCCTTGCATTCTTTGTTCATAGACTAATAGGCTGCTTTGAAGCTCATCTATAGTCATGGTGGAGAGATCATTGGACTCTTCTACTGAACAAACGACATAGTTGAACTTGAGAGTCATGGACCACAGAATTTTCTTAATGATCACAAATTGCTCCATCCTTTCTTCACATGCCTTCATCTTATTAGAAATGGTCAATGTCTTGGCTTTCGCCCTCCTTCAAGCCCATACTTTCAAACTCTCTCCTCAAAGTCTGCAACTGAGCACGTTTCACCTTGGTAGAGCCTTGATACTTCATTTTCATTGAATCCCATATAGCTTTCGCAGTTTCCTTTTCCTTATGGATGATGGTCTCAATAATAGTCCTATCGATAGCTTGGAATAAATAGTTTTTCACATTTAAATCTTTTAGTTTCTGATCTTAGTGGCTTTTTTGTTGCACCTCTATTGGCTCACCCCCTTCTGCTACTATAAAAATCCCACTCTCTATCAAGCCCCAATATTCCTTTTATATGAGTAAATTCTCCATAAGCATGGACCAATGGTCATAATGATCATCGAATCATGGAATAGTTGGCTGAACAAAGATGTTGTTCTCTATCGTCATCATTCTCTAACTCCTTTTCGTTTGCTACAATCGGAAGAAATTGCAATTTCGTAGAACACCTAATCAGCTTTCTATGATGTTGCTTTGATAACAGATGTTGGATCTCAGAAAAAAATAGGTTAAAAACACACATTTTATTATTGAAAGTTATGTGGCTTTATAGAGTCGATTACAAGGAAATGAGAAAAATCAGCTTCATGTTCACAACAACCCTAAGAACGTGTAAGTTGGTTTAGGACCGTTTCAAAACAAAAAATGATTGCCCTATAAAGTGGGACATTATTAACGAACAACTGTAACTAACTAACTAACTAACGAATACGAAAAATGATTTCTAACAATCTGAATGCTTCAACATAGAACTCCAATATCTCGTATGACGTTATAAGTAGCTTGAGATCTTAGCTAGAGTTAAGGCAAGTTGGGTGGAGAAGGTGATAATTGCTAGAGTTTTAGTGGTGTTGTGGTTAGTCTGTACGTTGATGAGTTGTTGTTGTGAAGTTGAGTTATGTGAAGTACAAAGATCCCAAGCTACTTGCAATGGTTAAAATAAATTATACAAAAGTTTGGCTTTAGTTGAAACTAAGTGTTCGAGTTTTCCTAATGGTTGTTTGTTTAGGAAAATGTGAAATTTTAAATATAGGAAATGAATTGGAGACAAATTTATGTATATTTGGTGCTTGCTTGAAACCTATTTGATTAAAGGTGTGAGTGGGTCAGTGAGTAAGAATTGTTTTTGAATATGAATGCAAGGTCATATGCATGGGTTTAGTATGTTATATGTAAATACATACTTTTGAATAGACCAAAACCATTCCTCACTTTCTTCGTTTAAAGCCTCAAGTAAATTTGTTATTCTGATTTTAATTAAACTGTATGATTATTTCAAAATATATGCGTAAGTTTTATATATTTTGTTCAAAAATAAAAAAGTCTCACATATTATTTATGAGAATTGTCAAAGGCTCAACAAGGTTACTAATGAAAGTTATAAGGACCTGACAAGCTAGTCAGTATAAGCTAATGGAGCTCCATTAAAATTACTAATAATTGTTATTAAAGTTTGTTGAAACAAGTTTGTTAAATACAGTACTGAAACAATATTATCGATAACCTGATATGAACTGCTTGGGTTGAGTCGCGGACTAGGTCGCTCTCTTTAAGACGTTTCGCGGCTCTGCCCAATTTGTGCAAGCAAACACAAGCCCGTCTTCCCAGGATAAAACAGCCCATAATCTTAATCTCTGTCTCAGAACTTCACTGCACTGATGAAGACTGGAATGCTACACCTAAAAATTTGTTGCTTGGAAAACTAGAAAAAATAACTTAGAATTGTAGAGAGAATTTTTTTTCGTAGGGAGATGAGTTTGCAGATTGTTGTCTTAAAACTGAGAGCTGAGGCCCTCTATTTATAGGTTTCAGAAACTGTGTGGCAATTATGATAATAACGGTAATGTCTGGGAATTAAGAACGTAACAACTATTCTGAGTAATGAGGAGTAACAGACATTTTCCTGAGTAAAGACGAGTAACGGTCATTTTTGTGACTAAATACGAGCAATGGCTATTTTTCTAAATAAAGAAGAGAAACAGCCATTTAACGGTCATATTCTGATAAAGAAAATAACGGTTGTTTTTTTTGGGAAAATATATATATATATAACAACCATTTTCTGATTGGAAACATTTTTGTAAAAAATATTTTTTCCAAAAAATGAAATGCCACCTCACCTCACACACACGCACGCACTCGCACTCGGCTCGGCTCGACACGGCACGGTCGGTCGGACGGACGGACGGCGGCGCACGCATGTGTGGCACCCCTTGGGGCCCAATCCCAATAGCTAACTTTTCACTATTTATACCTCTTTAAAATAATGTAAAAAAGCAATGTGGGACAAGGTTTGAAATTTTTTTTATAAACTTCATCTTTTCCAACAATCCCCCACTTGAATTTTATATAAAAATAATTTCATCGAGCAACTGATCAATTAAAAGTATAAGAATGTGCATAAGCAAAGGTGTCTATCGACTTGAACCTTTGCATAGTGTTGATGCTTTAGAATATACTAGAGTAACTCGTAGTTTTGAACTCTATCTCTAACAACATTACACACACAACCTTTCCAAGGTGTAGTTCTAAAAGCCCGTGCTTTATGGCCATGCACGTATATCCCAGTATAGTGAACGCTCTAGTAAATTTTTCCCCAAAAACAATTTTCATAGGAAGCAGCCACACTTCCAAATTCATATAGGTGAGTCTATCAAGAGTACTCCTATAGCTATGTACTCCATTCCATATAGAGTATAGAACTCATTAAGAGTTTAACAATTAACTCATCCTTTTCTATCGCTTCAGGACTTCATGCTTCTAACAATATAGAATGGGATTTGAAAAATAGCATGATACATCTCATATCACTTTATGACTTGTTATTACCCTTTGAACTTATTTCTTGGGATCTCCAGTCTATAAGTTGGGTTACCATCACAAGTGACTCTTCATTCTAAGGGCATTAATCCCATTCCTTTTGAGGTTTTGAAAACCTTCTCTCTCGGTAATCCTTTCGTCAAAGGATCTGTCAAATTTTCATCAGAACGTACATGATCCACTCTTACAGCTCCCGTAGAGAGAAATTCTCTAACAGTACTATGCTTACAATGTATTTGTCGTCTCTTACCGTTGTAGTAACGATTCTAAATATTTGCAATAGCTGCGGTACTATCGCTGTGGATCAAGACAGTTGGTATCAGTCTTTCCCACAAAGGGATCTCAGCTAACAGACTTCTTAGCCAACTTGATTCTTCACTAGTAGTCGCTACTACTATCATTTCAGACTCCATTGTAGATTGAGCCAATATTGTCTGTTTCTTAGACTTCCAAGAAATAGCTCCATCAACTATGTTAAATATATAGCCGCTAGTTGCTTTGGAGTCTTCTGATAAAGTGTTCCAATCTGCATCGATGTATCCTTCTAAAACAGCGGGAAACTTTTTATAATATAACCTAAGGTACATAGTTCTCTTAAGGTATATCATAACCCTTTCAATAGCATTCCAATGCTCTATACTAGGTCTACTTGTAAACCTACATAGTAGTCCCACAACATAAGCTATGTCTGGTCTAGTGCAATCAGTAGCGTAACGTAAGCTATCAATGATGTTCGTATACTCAGTTTGTCTAACACCATCTCCGGTGTTCTTGAACAACTTTACACTAGGATCATAAGAAGTACATGCAGGTTTACAGTTAAAGTAATTATATTTCTTTAAGATCTTCTCAATGTAATGAGATTGATCTAAAGAAATTCCCTTTTCAAACCTAGTTATCTTTTTACCAAGGATTACACTCGCTTCTCCGAGATCTTTCATATCAAAATTAGCTCTTAACAACATTTTCACATTATTCACAACATAAATATTTGATCCAAAAATAAGCATGTCATCCACATATAAATATATAATAGTGCAAATATTATCTTCTAATTTATAATAAATACATTTGTCACTTTCATTTATTTTGAATCCATGTGAGATAACTAGATTATCAAATTTTTCATGTCATTGCTTAGGTGCTTGTTTTAGACTATAAAGAGATTTATCTAATTTACAAACTTTATTTTCTTGACCTGGGATAACAAAACCTTCAGGTTGATCCATATAAATTTCTTCTTCTAAATCACCATTTAAGAAAGTAGTTTTAACATCCATTTGATGTACTACTAAATCATGGATAACAGCGAGAGAGAAAAGTACACGTATGGAAGTTATTCGTGTAACTGGTGAAAAGGTATCAAAGAAATTTACATTTTCCCTTTGCCTATATCCTTTAACTACAAGACGAGCTTTGTATTTTTCAATAGTACCATCGGGTTTTAATTTCTTTTTTAGTAACCATTTGCATCCAATGGTTTTGCAACTAGAAGGTAAGTCAACTAAATGCCAAGTCTTATTATACTCAAGTGAGTCCATTTCATCATTTATGGCTTCTTCCCATAAGTTGGCATCTAAAGAAGATAATGCTTCTTTAAGAGTTTGGGGATCTTCTTCTAAGGTATAAGCATAAAAATCAGACCCAAAATCCTTAAGGGTTCGAGCTCGTTTACTTCTTTTAATTTCAGTGTTTAATTCTTCATTTTGTTCACTAGTTCTAGTTATGGGTAAACTACTAGAAGACGATCCCCCACTATTTTTAAATTTTAAGGGAAATCTATATTCATAGAAGTCAACATCATTTGATTCTATAACTACATGATCTTTTAAGTCATAGAATTTATAAGCTTTACTATTCACAGTGTATCCTATGAATACACACTCATATGCTCTACTAGCAAGTTTATTTCTTTTAGGATCAGGGATCCTAACATAGGCTAAACAACCCCAAGTTTTAAAATAAGTTAAATTAGGTTTCTTATTTTTCAAAATTTCATATGGTGAAATTTTATTTGTAGATTTAGGCACTCTATTTAGCACATAACAAACAGTTAATAAAATTTCTCCCCACCAATGGGAAACAGCACCAGTGTTTAATAAAATTGCAACAACTGATTCAGTAAAAGTTCTATTTTTTCTTTCAGTTTTGCCATTCATTTCAGGAGAATAAGGTGCAGTTTTTTCATGAATGATTCCATGAGTTTTATAAAAATCATTGAAGATATTGGAATCATATTTGGTGCCTCTATCACTTTGAAACCTTTTTATTTTTCTGTTAAGTTGATTCTCAATCTCAGTTATAAATATTTTAAACATGTCAAACACTTCACTTTTATTTTTCATTAGATATACATAAGTGTAATATGAACAGTCATCTATAAAAGTTATAAAATAGCGTTTTCCATTTCTTGTTAAATTTCCATCAAGTTCACATATATCAGAATGAATTAATTCTAAAGATTCAGATTCTCTAACTACTGATTTATGTGAACTTTTGGTTATTTTAGTTTGACTATAAAAATCACATTTTTCAAAATCATTTAAAGATAGTTTAGGAATTAGTTCTAAGCTACTCATGTTCTTGATTATGCTTTTATTAACATGACAAAGTCTAACATGCCAAATATTAAAAGAACTAAACATGTAAGCAGAAGAAGAAGTTTTATTGATTTCAACATTTAATTTAAACATGCCATCAGTGGCGTACCCTTTCCCAACAAATATATTATTTTTATTTATAGTATATAGTCAGTCCCTATAGTTTGAGTAAACCCAGCTTTGTTAAGAAGATAGCCTGAAACTAAGTTCTTTCTCATCTCTAGAGTATACAAGACATCCTTCAAGATGACAGTCTTTCCAGAGGTAAACTTCAATACCACCTCACCAGTACCAGCAACTTTAGTGGAGTGGGAGTCGCCCAGCAGCACTTTCTTGTCCTCATAATCAGAATAGGACTTGAACATGTCTCGATCATAGCAGACATGGTGAGAAGCACCGGTGTCCACCCACCACCCCTCGGATCCATTAATAAAATTGACTTCAGATATCATAGCAATAAGTTGATCTTCGGTAAGGTTCGCCTGTAGGGCAGGACGATTCCTGTTCCAGCAGTTCCTAGCCAAGTGGCCAGGTCTATTACAACTATAACACATGAATGTGTTATTCCTTAAGGGGGTTGAGGTCCATTCTAGGAAGGATAGTTTCTATTTCTATTTTGGTGGTTGCGGTTTTGGTTATTATTATGATTCTGAATTTTCATATTTCTACCTTTAGGTTTCATAATTGTAGAGGAGGGTTTCTTATTGGTACTGTTATTTGAGACTACGAGTACTTCATTTCTTTGGTCTTGCTTTCGAGCTTCTTCTTCTATTCTTAGACGAGTTATAAGACTTTCTAAAGAAAATTCCTTAGTTTTATGCCTAAGTGTATTCTTAAAATCTTTCCAAGTAGGGGGTAATTTATCTATTATAACAACTACTTGAAATTGTTCATCTAAAGTCATACCTTCAGAAGTTATTTCGTGTGTTATCTTCTGCAGTTCGTGTGATTGAGCTTCCACTGATTTGCCATCAATCATTTGAAACTTCATGTATCTACTGACAACATACTTATTAGTTCCAGCTTCTTCAGTGTCGTACTTCTTTTGAAGTGCTTCCTAAATTTTCTTAGCAGACTTATCAGAGTTATAATAAGCATACAAATTATCAGCTAAACCATTAAGAATATAATTTTTGCACAGTAAATCATTTTGCATCTAGGTGTCTAAATCCTTAGTTGCATCTTCAATAGGAGGAGTAGACTGTATTGGTTTTTCAGTAGTAAGAGTAGAAACGACTTTTTTTATGGTTAAGAAAAATAACATTTTTTGTCTCATCTTTTAAAGTATAGTCCCTCAAAACGGAATGGTTTGTTTAGATCAACAGTTAGCATTTCAGTAGACATGACAGATTGAATTCGTCTTAAAATTGTTGAAACAAGTTTGTTAATTATAGTACTGAAACAATATTACCGATAACCTGATATGAACTACTTGGGTTGAGTCACGGACTAGGTCGCTCTCTTTAAGACGTTTCACGGCTCTACCCAATTTGTGCAAGAAAACACAAACCCGTCGTCCCCAGGATAAAACAGCCCAAAATCTTAATCTCTGTCTCAGAACTTCACTGCACTGATGAAGACTGGAATACTACATCTGAAAATTTGTTGCTCAGAAAACTAGAAAAAATAACTTAAAATAACGGTTGTTTTTTTTTTTGTAAAAAATATTTTTTCCAAAAAATGAAATGTCACCTCACACACACACACTTGCACTCGGCACGGCCGGTCGGTCGGACTAACGGCGACGACGGCGACGCGCGCACGTGTGGTATCATATTTGACTAGGTCCTCTTCCTTTCTACAAAAGTGGTTACCCTTTGGGGCCCAATCCCAATAGCCAACTTTTCACTATTTATAATAATGTAAAAAAACAATGTGAGACAATATTTTAATTTTTTTTATAAACTTCATCTTTTCCAACAAAATTATATTTATTTAATTTATTAATAATAAAATAAAGATAATTTAATTTTAATATATATGATATGTCAAAATTATGAAGTTTATGATTTATTTTTGTTATTTAAGTAAAATTTGTATTTTTTTTGATAAATTCATTCCATTTAAATAAAGAATTATCTAAATTATCTAAATATTTAAATGTGTTAGAGTAAATAAGAAAATTTTAAAAAATAAAAAATAACTTATTAAGAGGGGATTACGTAAGTTTTATTTTATTCAATATTATAATTCTATCTATTGTAAATGATTAAAACTAATTCAAGAGTTTGAGTAAATAAGAAAATATAAATAAATTCAAAAGTAACTTAGTGCAAGTTGTCAAAGTTACTTTTTGTTGAACGATTTAATTGTATTAATTTTAAATTATTAAGAATAAATTTACTCACTTAAAAAATACTAATAAGTAAAAATATGTTACAATGTTAAAAATATTAAGATCCTTTTGTATAGAAATTAAAAACATAATTACTTCATAAAAGTATTTTTCTAAGTATAAATTTTAAATAAATCTTTAAAATAATTATGTTTACAGAAAATGACAAATGTAGTTTTCCGTATTTTTAATTTTTTTTATCTAAAACTAAATTAATTAATATCTAAAAAATAGTTTTAAATTTCATTACTAACACATTTATATTTAAAATATAACTTAAATATTAAATTAATTTTTAAATCATGTAATTTATTTTAAAAAATTAATTTATAATAATAAACCACACGTAATCTTATTTTCCCAAAAATATTTTCCATTTTATTTTTCATTGACGAAAGGATCTGAATTATTATTCTACGGAATAACAGCAGAGTTGTCTCAACGGCAATGGAAAGCTTACGTGATTGACCTGACCCCCGGCAACTGATCTGGTCGTCGTTCATCAAAACTTAAAAAGTCCTCCAAACCAAATCTACGGCAAGCTGGTTCCTTGGTAAAGTCGTCTCTCCTTCCTCTGGATGTACTCCACCTTTTGCTCACACTGTTCGTCTCTTCTTCTTGTTTCTCTTTTTGCCCCTCTTTTAATTGTTATAGATTTGGCAGAGACTGCATTTTTCCGGTTCTAAGGAATTTCAGAGGTTAGTGTTCCACCTTCCTACGGACCTTTTTTTTTTTAATGTTTGTTCCATCATTGTCGGTATCGTAGCTTTGAAATTATATATAAAAAGAAAAAAAAAGAGTTGGATATTGAATGGTAGGATAATGAAATCTCGGATAAATGGATTTATTTATTTTTGCTGAGAAGGGTTTATTTATCGGCCTCTTAATTGGGCTGTATATGTTGGGAAATGATTTTTAATTTACTAATGAACTTTTCTTGTAGTTGCGTCTTTAATCGAATTGAGTTGGGTACTTGTTGCGGATTTATCTGTTCGCGAATTCTATAACTTAGAAATTATATATCAATATGGCGGACGGAACTACTCAATCGCATTATGTGAAACTGAATAAGGATCAAGCGCCTCATGAAGATATTACCCCTGGAGAGCTTAATCAGCCCATTGAAGTTCCTCAGGTTTCTCTTTCTCCCCATCTCCAATAATATTTGTAATTGAAATTATTGTGAAATCTTCTGCTGTTTACTCTATTATCTGATAATGTACGTGGATGATTGGAAAATTGCACTGGCCTTTTGTAAGGAAATTGCAGCGGTAATTTATAAAGTTTTAAATCGTTTCAATGTAGTTGGGATTTGGGGTTTAATTTGATAGAGGATAGCTGAATGAGATCCCTTGGTCTCTATTAGAAGATGGATAAACAATATTGATTGTAGTGATCCTCTTGATCATTCATTGTTTAATTTGTATGTTGATGGACAGATGAGTTCGTGTGGTTTATGCCCTGCCATGTGGTCCGTCTTCTGAAATAATTTCTTTATTAAGTTATTTGTACTGTAGTATAGGAGATCCACATATTGTAGTTTCCTTGATCCTGAAACTGCTCGGAGGAATTAGCAGTTTACTGCCTTTATAGATTAAGGTATCTTGTTAGTTTTAAAGAAATAAGGATGGATGGTGATTTATTGTTGATGAACATATTTACTGTATGTTGTAATTCATTCAAAACCGTAACGAAGTTCCTCTGATTTATACCTTTTTAGGATAATTGTTTTTTTTTAGTATAAGATAGCATTATAAGCTTTTTGGTTCTCTTAGGATTAATAATATTCACTCCAAAGCAATTACTACTGATTGTGAATAATATCAAATAGTTGTATGTACACAAGTGCAATGAATGTGGGCAACCTCTACCTGAAAGCTATCAACCCCCTAGCAATGAACCTTGGACAAATGGAATCTTCAGCTGTTTTGAAGACAGAGAAAGCTGTAAGTCGAGACTGATAAACTATATCGTGTGTTTTATGGCAGTATGGCCTGATTTGTATGTTTAGCTGATTAGTGATTATATAGGAAGCTGAGTTGCAGTCATGTTTTTCTTACCTTTACAGGCTGGACAGGACTATTTTGTCCATGTGTTTTGTTTGGGCGTAATGTTGAAAGCTTAAGAGAAGATATCCCATGGACCCGCCCATGTGTCTGTCATGCTATTTGTGTGGAAGGTGGCATTGCTCTTGCTGCAGCAACTGCAATTTTTCATGGTATAGACCCAAACGCTTCATTCCTAATCTGTGAGGGTCTATTATTTGCATGGTGGATGTGTGGCGTATACACAGGCCTTGTCCGGCAGTCATTACAGAAAAAATATCATCTAGAGGTAATTTAAAATTTCTTTATCGCAAAGTAGTTGGGCAGTAGAAGAAATATTCTTCCTATTCTTTAGTATCTAAGTTTCCTCACCCCAGGGGCGTTGGGCCTTCTTCCAGCAACTATGGTAGCTAAGATTAACTTTTTTCCAGTATCATCTTTAGGTTTTCTAAGAAAAAGCATGTGAACTGCGTGTATTTTGTGGTTCATTCTTCTTTTCTCCATTTCTTTATGAGGATTTTAGAAGCAAGTATACTTGGAGGAATTATATAAAATTAAAACGTTGAGTTATATCTGTTCACGTTGTTCCTTGCATGCATGCTCTATCTACAAGCAAGTGGTGGACTTTTGATAATCACAAGTGCCCATCATGGATACAAATTTTGAACAAAAATTAAAATTAAATTTTAAGGTTAGAGTGTAGAAGGTAGCATGTTACTTAACCGTAGAAAATACATATATGCCTCCATCCTGTGTGGTTAACCATATGTGCAGGATGGCTCATCCAGGCTGATGTCTCCTGCTGAGATTCTAAGTTGCCTTATCACCTGGACCTATTTTATGTGGCAGTAGGATCTAGCTGTGCTATCGAGCACTTAGACCTTGGTTTAATAATGCGAATTGGATTGAGTTTTTCCTCAATGTGTTTTTGCTGACATGCAGAACTCACCATGTGACCCATGCATGGTGCACTGCTGCCTGCACTGGTGTGCCTTGTGTCAAGAACATAGGGAGATGAAGGGGCGTCTCTCTGATAATGCCATGGAGCCAATGACCATCGTCAACGCTCCTCCTGTTCAAGAGATGAAGTCTGCTGATGATGACGAGGCTTCTGCTGCTCAATCCTCCGCCAACAGCAACAAGGTGCATACCCATTTGGAAATGCAGGCACTCTAGAACATTTTCTTTTTAAATATTTAAAACCCCTTTATGTTTCAATATGATTTTCACATTGGTTTAGACGCATATGGTTCACATCACACAAAGCCCTTTCCATTCTATACTTACTATGTAGCTCAATCCAAAAACACAAAGATATAGAGATTTTTTTTATTTTTTTCAATAATAAAACTTCATAGCTGTCCGTACTATCCCAAATCATTGACGTTGCAGTATAATTTTTCACTTACTTGTCAAGGTTTCCTCTCCATGATTGCACATAAAAGTATTATGGGAGTGTTATCACTCGGTACTTGGTGTAAGAATTAAATCCCATATCAACGTCCATGATAACACTCAAATTTGCACCCTCACGTATACCAGCTCAATTACGGAGCCAATTGACCCATGTGTGTTATAGAGACGTATTATTTGAGACTCATGTGCTTATGAAACGTGATAAAAAAACATTTGTTTGATTTATGTATTTTCTTAATTTTTTTTATAGAAAATAGAAAATTTTATTCATTATGATATAAGAGTATAACGAAAATTAAAGATCAAACTTTTAAATACAACCAAATTTTAATCGAGAAATCAAGTTTGGTCATCAATTATACTACTTTATCTACGAGAGAATAACATTCTTGATTTTATTTTATCAAATTTATATGTATATTATTTGTCTTACATTCTCGTGAGATTATTAGTTTAAAGTTAAAGATAACTTACAAATGACAATAAATTTTTGGGAAATTAAAAAAATATAAAATATAACATATTTTAAATTTATAATATTAAAAATAATACTCAAATAATATTGAACTTGAACGAGTTTAATTAGAGAATATTTAACATGAAATGATTTGGTAGATTTTTTATAATAATAAAAATGTATGAATTATATATAAGATTATTATTTTTGTAATTATAGATTTCAAAAGTCACGTTTTTATTATTTTTACTAAAATTTTGTCAGCAACCCATTGTTTCATGTGAAAACTTCGAAGCCAAATAGTACCTTGATACCGAACTTATTTATGTTTTCATATCAATCAAGCCACAAGATTTCCAAGACAATAAATTTGAAAATTTTGGACCCTACATCTTTATTGTAATTATCTCAAATAATGTTGGTAGAAAAATTATTGTGGACTAAATAATATTGTATTTATATTTCAATAATATGCACATGTTGAATCTATGAGAAAAAGTTTTTGTACCTTTTATTAATGTTATTAATTGATCGGTTTAGGTATTTAATTATTAGGTTTGATATTAAATATTTATAATTTTTTAAAAATAAATACTTGAATTTTATAATTTATGAATAATATATTAAATATTATAATAAAAAATGAATAATTTTAATTCTATAATTCATCAAACTCAATAATTTTAATCCCTAATAAATATAACAAATAAAAATTTATATTACTTAACTTTTATAAATAATAAGAATAAAAATTAATGAATTAAAATTCTTATTTTATTAATATTAAAATAAAAAATATTTTTATAAATTTTTATAGTGTTAAATGATATAAGTGTTGAAGTAATCATAAATCGTTCTAACAATGTAATCTCTATCATTGACGTCCTTTTCTAAAACAATATCTATATCTCTTGCTCTGTCACTGAGGATAATATTCAAGCTTATTCATGGCGGTGGATATTCGTCAGCGTACACGTGTCGGTGCTTCGAATGACAACAGTGATAGCGCAGAGTAATGCATAATAAACCGAGTTTCAGAGTCGTACTGAGAGGTAGTGGTAGAGATGAGAAGTGTATTGTTTGGAACAGATGACATAGAAGATTTAGATTTTGTATACAAACAAGATCTGTTTGAGCATTTCAAAAGAAGAGAAACTATGAGGCTTTTGAAGAAGAATAGAAGGAAGAGTATTTGGCTGAAAATTATCCATTGTTTTGAGTTTATAAAGCTTTTGGGTTGTCGTGTTTGAAGTATGATTGATCTTTTCTTTCTTATTTAATTTTGTTTACTCTTATCTCTGAGCTCTCTGTGCTTTTTATGTTGTATTTAATTACAAATGAATCCAATGAAAATAAAGTTAGAAATTATCGAGGTAGTATGAATTGCATATCACATGAATCTTAAATACAAAAACTACAGCAATGGAATAACATACAGAGCAGAAAATAGCAGGCCAGGGAGTGTTTTTTTTTTATTTCTTGTCTTCTATGATTAATAGTTATTTCTATTATTGAAAAATTACGCATATTCTTGATAAATCAGATTTATGAAAAAATAAAAATAGATAAAATAACACGTAAATTTGATAACGTTGTTCGATCAATTTTGCTTACGTCTTCGAACCTACTGTAGATCTTTTTATTAAAAAAAGAATAAATTATACAAAGTATTTATAATACTCACAACTCATAACCTAATTACACTAAAGAAAATTGAGAGTAATTTTTTCTCACTAAAGCCTTTTTTCTCAATTGAAATGATAATTTAATGATAAATTTATTACAATTATACATCTATATATAAGGAGATTGACTCCTTAAATTAAGGGTTTTTTAAATTGCTCATTGAATTAAGCATTGATTTATTCTTTAAATTAAGGGTGGTCACTCCTTTATTTACTCCTTAAATCAAGGGTGGTCACTCCATGATTTGCTCCTTGAATTAAGGTCTTTGACAACGATTTCCCACTTGAAGATTGATTTTAATCTGTCTTCACACCTCGATCAACACAATAACTTTTCTAGTCTTATTACTCTAGCAGACCAACTGAAGTTGAACACAACTTCAGTTTGTCGATAGTAACTGCCTTTGTCATCATATTTGTTGGATTTTTGCTTCCTTGAATCTTCTCAAGTATTAACACATCATCTTTTAATAGAGATATCATGAAGTGATAACAAAGCCTAATGTGCTTGGTTCTAGAATAAAATGTTGAATTATTCGCCAAGTGTATTGCACTTTGATTATCACTATGCAGAACATTCTTTTCTTGTTTGAATCTCAACTCAGTTAACAAACCTTGAAGCTATATCATCTCTTTACTAGTTTCAGTCAGTGCTATATACCCAGCCTCTATAGTGGGATAGAGTGATAATATTTTGTATCTGTGACATCCAACTAACAACTGTAGTTCCAACAGTAAATATATAACTAGTGGTGCTTTTTCGGTGATCAACTTCACCTTTAAAGTCTGCGTCTACGTAGCCTTGTACTTTTAACTTTCCTTTACTAATGTACAAACACTTATCTATGGTGCCTCGTAGATACCTCAAAATCCACTTGACTACTTCCCAATGAGTTTTCCCTGGATTTGACATAAACTTGCTAACAAATCTCACTACATGGCCAATGTTTGGTCTCGTACAGACTGTCGGGTACATCAAACTTCCAATGGCTGAGGCATAAGAAACCTTAGCTATGAATTTTTTATCTTCATCGGTCTTAGGGGATCGATCCTTGGATAGGCGAAAGTAACTGGCCAAGGGTGTGCTAACTGGTTTGGCGTCACCCATGTTGAATCTTTGCAAAACATGGTTGATATACTATGCTTGAGATAATTACAAGGATCTTTTCTTCTTATCTCTTGTGATTTGCATTCCAAGAATCTTATTTGCTGGACCTAGGCGTGTCCATAAACCGGTCCAGACTAGACCAAACTGGAAAATCGAATCGAATCGAACCGGACCGAATAGTTTTATAAATCAAACGATCTAGTCCAGTTTATATTAATTTTTAAACCGGTCGAATAGGACCAGACCGGTTTAATAATATATTAAAATTTTCATACTATTTCTCATTAGAGGTGTCCAAAAATCGAACCAAATTGGAAACTAGACCAGACTGAATGGTTTTATAAATCAAACGATCCGGTCCAGTCTGATCCAAGTAATATAAACGGTCTGATCTGGTTAAATTATTTCCCCCAAGCTGGACCGGACTGGATTGGTGGACACCCCTAGCTGGACCCAAGTCTTTCATGTCAAACTCCTTTGACAATTGCAACTTCAACCTTCTGATATCATCCATTTATGAACCTGCTACTAATATATCATCAACATAAAATAGTAAAGTGATATAACGAGACCTATATCTCTTAAAGTAACAACAGTAGTCGGTATTGCACTTCTGGAAACCTTCCTTGTGTATGAAGCTGTCAAAAATTTTGTACCACTATCTCAGGGCTTGTTTCAAGCCATAAAAACTCTTTTTAAGTCTACACACTATGTTCTTCTTCCCTTTTTTGAAAAACCTTCTAGCTAGTACATATATATTTCTTCATCTAAGTCTCCGTGAAGGAATGCAGTCTTCACATGTAACTATTCAAGATGAAGATCTTCAATGGCTATAATACTCAACACTGATCTGATAGTATTGAGCTTCATAACAGGAGCAAAAATGTCAGTGTATTCAATTCCTTCCTTCTATTGAAATCCTTTGACAACTAGTCGAGCTTTGTATCTCTTAGAACCATCATGCTCCTTTTTCACTCAGTACACCTATTTGTTTTGAAGTGCCTTCTTCCCAATGGATAACTCAACTAGTTCCCATGTATGGTTGGAGATGAGAGATTTTATTTCTTCTTTTATGGAAATCTACCACTTGCTAGCATCTTGAGTCTGAAAAACTTCATCATAGAATTTAGGCTCCCCTTCATCAGTCAGCAACATATAGTTCATGTATCTTCTATTAAGCACATGAGGTCGAGAAGACCTACTCAATACAGGAGCTAGAGTAAGAGGTTATGGTGTGTCAGACTACTACATATTGCTTTGTCCAATGAGTTCCTCTAGTTGAGGACTTATTACAATTGGTTCCATCAAGGAACTATCTAGGACATCATCTGCATCTGTAAATACTGTTTCATTATGCTCTGAGTCATTGGCATCTATTTTATGCATGTCCTTATACATCACCCTTTCTGTCACCATAGTTGATGAATGTACATTTCTTGGATTTGGGATCAAGCTTATTCATGCCTTGATCACTGATATGTATAAATTCTATACAGTCAAAAACTTTTAGATATGATAGTTTTACCTTTCTGTCAACGTTCTAGCCGTATACGAATGCTTCTAGCTCTTTTTGTCAATGTTTGGTTCATACGCTCATCTACACCATTATGATGAGACATGCATGGTACAGTTCTCTCCATTATGATCTTGTGCTCATAATATTTTTTTTTGAATATGGTGTCTTTATATTCACCACCATTGTCGGTTATGAGCTTTTTGATCTCCAAATTTGTCTCATTTTTAACCATGACTTTCCATCTTCTGAAAGCCTCAAACTTATGCTTTAGAAAGTAAACTCATACCTTCTAAGAGTGATCATCGATGAAAGTAACGAATTAGTGTTTCCCATTAATTGATGAGACATTCATTGGTCCCCAAACATTGGAGTGAATAGCTATAGCCTTTCCTTTTTTAGGCTTCCACCACTTGTCTGAAAGTTGACTCTTTTTTGCTTTCCAAGTATGCAATCTTTGCACATGTCTATCTCTGTGGACTGTAGACGTGGAAGTTTTCCCTTTGAGTGCATAATCTTCATCCATTTCTCACTCATATAGCCTAGTCTCTTGTGCTATAGATTTGGTGTTTCATTGCCTGTTACAACTACAATCGAACAACATGCCCCTATTGTCATGTAAATAGTATCACTCTTCTTGCCTCGAGAAACCATCATTGCACCCTTTGAAATCTTCCAATCATTACCAAGGAAGATCATAGTGTAGCCTTCACTAGCCAATTAACCTACTGAGATTTAAGTTCTTTCTTAAGTTAAGAATATGTCTGACATCCTTCAACTCTTAAACAGATCCTTTCAACTTAATCTTCACTACACCTTTGCCAATAATAGCACACGGTTGATCATCACCAAGATATACCTTTCCAAGGTTTTCAGAGATATATTTCTCGAAGAATTCTTTCTATAAAGTACTATGGAATGATGTTCCAGAGTCTAACACCTAAGATCCTTCCTTGCTCTCCAAAGAGCATATTAATGCATCATCTTCTCCTAAGGTGGAAGTAACATTTCCTTTGCCTTTGCTTCCTAGTCCTTCGGTGCATTCTTGCACTGATTTTTGTATTGCCTAGTTCTCCCACAATTCCAACACTCGAAAGTCTTCGAGCTATAGGAATTATTGGGATTTTTGGATTTGGACATCTTGTCTTTTGATCTACCTTGGTAGTGTGTTCTGCCACGTCCATTCCATATGGTTGAATTTCTTCCTCTTGACTCTGTATACAAAACTAAAGAGGTTGACCATTCACTCGACTCTCTAGGTTGGATATCTTCACTAAGAACTAGATCATGAATATCATCAAATTTCAACTTATTACTTCTTAACGAGCTACTCACAACCATGACAGTAGCATTCCAACTTTTTGGTAGAGAAGACAAAAGTATCAATGTTTGTACTTCTTCATCAAATTCAATTCCAATTGAACTCAACTGTGTTGTGACTGTGTTGAGTTTATTGAGATGTTGAGCTACCGATGGGCCTTATATCATATGCAAATTGAATAAATGCCTCATCAGGTGCACTTTGTTTGAGGTCAATGGCTTCTCATACATATTAGAGAGAGTTGCCATAAGACTCGTCGTGGTCTTTTCCTTTGCTATGTTGAAAACAATATTGCGAGATAGTGTCAATCGAATAACTTTGAGGGCTTGTCTATCTAGAAGATTCCAATCATCTTCTTTCATAGCCTCTGCTTCTTCCTTGAGAAAGGTTGATACGAATTTCTTTGATACAGATAATCCTCTATTTGTATTTTCCAAAACCTAAAATCTGTGCCATCAAATTTCTCGAGTTTTACCTTTCTTTCCTCTCTGACCATTACTCCCACTCAAATCTGACTTCCTTCGGATTGTTTTTTACTATTCCTGCAAACCTCCGTGTATTAGAACACATCCGTCGACAAACCACATCGTCAACAAAATATTATTATTCACATAATTCACTATTCAAGTGAATAGTAATCTTGTAGAAAATTGACAAAAAATCACCACAAAATCTCTGATACCAACTGTTGGGAAATTATGTAAATTCTCAATAAGTCAGATTTATAGAAAGCAAAAATAAACAAAATAACACACAATTTGATAACGGAGTTCAACCAATTTTTCTTACTTCTCTGAACCTACTGTAGATCTTTTTACTAAGAAAAGGAGAAATTATACAACGTATTTACAACACTCATAACTCTCAACCCTGTTACACCTAATAAAATTGCTCTAAATTTTCTCTCACTAAAGTCTTTTTCTCTAAGCTTTTCTCTCAATTGAAATGATCATTTAATGATAAATTCATTACAATTATACATCTATATATAGAGAGATTGACTACTTGAATTACTCCTTAAATTAAAGATTCTTTGAATTACTCCTTGGATTAAGCCTTGATTTACTCCTTAAATCAAGGGTGGCCACGATTATCCTCGATTTGCTCCTTAATTTTCTACTTGAATTAAGGTCCTTGACAACAATCTCCAACATGTATTACTCGTACTAGCTTTATCAATAAATCAATTTTTCTGTGAAAAAAATATGTATAATTCAAGACAAGTACTAGGGTAAAAGGTTGTTAGATTTTACGTATTTTAGTTTAATACAATTTAGGTTTATAATTTTTAAGGTGAGTTTTATTAATTTTATAATTAAAAAAATTGATCTAAAATACAATTTTTTCGCACAAAATTATCAAAACAAACCATACCCCATTAAATTAAGACCAATTTTTGGATTTTCAATTAAATGGAAAGAAAAAAACCATAATTTTTTTAAATCAATCCATCCATCGTTATTAACCTAACAAAACGTTATCCTTTTTTCTAATATATGTTGTAACAAGTATTTGAAAACAATATAAGAATAATATTATCGATATATTACTAGGGTTGAGTCGCGGACTAGGTATCTTTCTTTAATAAGTTTTGTAACTCTGTTCAAATTTGTGCAAGTAAACATAATCTCGTCGTCCCTAGTATAAAATAGTACAAAATATTTTTTTTGTCTCGGAGCTTCACTACAGTGATAAATTCTAGAATACTACATCTCTAAAATATTTATGTTGCTCAGAAAATTTCATAAAATAATTTTGTATATTTTTCTTTGGTTTGCTACCAAGAGCATTTCCTGAGTTGTTGAGTTATGTCCTAAAATTGAGAACTAGTGTCCTTTATTTATAGTTGAAAAAAGATATGTAATGTTTACACAATTATGAAAATAACGATCATAAAATAAATGTCACATAATTATGAAAATAATGATCATAAAATAACAGTCCCATAATTTAGCACTTTTTTTCATCAATTTTTTATTTAAATTCACACTATTTTCAACAATACTCTACTTGAATTTTATAGAAAAATAATTTTTATCGAACAATTGATCAATTAAAAATATAAGATTATGCATCAACAAAAGATATTATCAACTTTAACTTTTGTATAGTGAAAAAATATAAAAGTAACATAAAAATAAAGACAATATTGAAAACACTATTTTTGGAAGAAAATGATAAAAGATGTGTCATTGTGATACTATTCTCAATTTCTCATCAATGACTTACAATTTAACTACTAATGTCATGAATAGAAACTAGTTTTTTAAGTTTTAAATTACGTACTTTTATAATTTAAAATTCTTCTTAAATCCTTAAATTTAATTTTAGAATTCTAGGTATGCTTAAGACCACTTAACTTTTTTTATCACGTAATTAATTAAAAATTTGATTATTAAACAATCTAAATTTTGAACAATATAAAAATATATTTATTAAATTTAATTCATTTATTGTATTAAATTTTAAAAGAATAATAATTAAATTAGTCAAGATTAAATATGTTGACAATATGTAACCTAAATATTTAAAGAAGTCATAATGTATTATTTCAAATAAAAATATTAACAATTACGAATTAACATCTTAAACTAACAATAAACATAATCATGCAATAATCTAGATGTACAACCTAATTCATAATATGCATAATTTTAATATTTAAATATAAAATTAAACACATAAAAAATCAAAAATTAAATGATATTAAATTAATTAAATTATAATTTAAAACTTAAAATTTATCTACAATTACAATAAATTCTTTAGCCATGCAATTCACAAAATTCAATAATTAAACTAAATATTTCATCGTAAATACAGATTGAATTGAATGAATTATTGGAGTATAAAGGAATAAAAAATATCAATATTTCACTTGTTATTCAATCTGTCTCAATTTTTGTGTGTAATAATGCTGCTGTATGATTTTCAATGGGGTGTTATTTGGATATTAATATGAGAAAAATTAAATCTTTGTACTTAGATTAAATGTGAATGCATGATGTAAAATGGACGCAGTATGCCATGTGTCATGGAGATAGACAAAACTGGTCAAGCGATCAATACAAGTTCAAACGCAAAATTTACGAGCAGAAGGGATATATGTACGTCACGTGTCTTATGTGGCATGTGCTGAATGGAAGGTGTGTTACACACACTCTTGAGGCGAGTGACTATAGGGCATAAATGTAGACACAACGTATCTGAACATGATGGATGACACATGGTAGCGTGGGTTGACCTGACTTGTGTCACCCGAAGAAAATAGACGTCATGCTAACTAGACAGGGCTTTCTAAGTTGATTCACAAAACTTTCTAAGATAATCCATCTTATTCAAAAAAGAAAATTAAAAAATCCCAAAAAAAAATAAAATCATAATAGTCTCACTTTGAAACTAAGGCATCTGCGTGAAATAACGTTTAATTTCTTTTAATATATCTTATCTTTTTTTCCCTTTCTAACTTTGAAATTAAGGCTTTCATGTGATAGATTAATGTAAAGTGTATTAAATTTCATATTTCATTATGTTAATGAGAAGAAAATTCTAAAATTATATTCTTTTCTCCGTATTCAGATTGAAATTTCCCAGTAAAAAACTATAATATTAAATTAAAGCCACTTGCATGTGTTCTTCTTCTTCTTTTTTTCTCTTTTAAATTGAATAATATTATCTTTTTTATAAATAGTTTTATTTTTTCACCTCTTCATAACATATATATATATATATATATTAAATATTGGTTAAAAGTAAAACCATATTTCATATAAAAATCGGGAAGTAAACTCTTTTTATTAGTGATTATCTACTATTAATAGTCACTTATAAGCTAACCCTTTGGTCATACTTCACCAATCCATTTGACTTATTACAAAAAGGAAGCTATACATTCAATCACATTTAACAGTCGCAAGATTTTTACTTTTCAACAGAACGAGAGTCAAGTCCACATCTAAATCCATAAAAGCATATATGGTTTTGGTTATTTATTTATAGGGTTGTTTGATTAAAAGGCAAAACCACGAAAGTACGTTTATGTGGTAATTAATTGCGAAAATGGGTCTTCATAAATTTTCTGCTATTTGGAAAGCCTTGTTATTTCTGATGCTTATGTTGGCCTTGGCAATGGCATCGACAAGATCTATAGCTTCCAGGACTCTTGTAACCAGTAAGTGATCTTCAATTTTATGGATTACTTTGTTAAATTGTGGTGTCACTTATAATAAATAGATTAAGTTATAACTCTAGTGTAAAAATAAACAATTTATCTAACATGTTTTTATTTTTAATCTCCGATAAAAAAAAATAAACATATATTCATTTTCATACAACATTAAAAAATATATATTTATATAGAAATAAAATTTTATATATAAAAAGATTATAATATATAATTAAATCTTAAATTATTAACAAAAATAATTAATAAATTTAATTTAAATTGTAACGAATAATCCATAAAAGATGAAAGTTATTTATACAATGTAAATCAAAGTGGTGTAACGTAAAGTGAACCGTGTCGACGGTTTGATTTCGTCGAAACCGTACGTCGGTTTCAAAACCGAACGAGATTCTTGATGGAAGAACCTTAATAAAGTATCGTGTCCTCTCACTATTAACTGCAATAATTCAAATATATCATCAAAATGCAGAGAATAAGTATGAAAAATCAGTAAGAGTATCAAATTAAAAATCCATTGAAATTTTCGTATAAGTGTTGAACTTTGATCAATGACATGAGATATGTTTTCAATCCAATTTTATTTCTGTTGCATTTAAATTATATGTTCATATGGTTTTCTGAACGATTTTGGATTGAATTGTGATCTAACTTACAAAACACGCAAATTTTAGTTAGGATCACCGAACATATTTTGTAATATTACCCATGTTGGATTTTGTATAAATGAATGTTATATAGTCCTTATGAAACCTCCAAATATTCACTAGAATATTTAAAGATTATCGTAATAAATTGACTAAATTTTTAAAAAAATATTAATAATCAGTACAGAAACAGAAATAAGTGGTGCATAGAAATTGATCACTAAGAATATATATGTCTAGTTTTGAAAATAAAGAAAACCATTAACACTGTGATAACATAAGCAGATGTTAGAGAAAACCATTAGTTTTTATTTGAAATTCCATACAGGAGTAGTGTTATGCTGCACCAGTCCTTTTCCTAAATATGAGCTCTAGAGTGGCATAGAAGTCCGCCTTTATATTATGAACATAAAAATATGAAAAAATCAACATAAAATTCCATACTTACTATTGTTTCAATTATATATTTTTTCATATAAAATTAAAATATATTTTTTCATTATTATTCAATTTTCAGATAACAAGATTAAAGTCGAGCAGATGAGTAGGAGAAAACCTCCATCAGGAGATACAGAAAGGAATCATCATTATTGATGCTTAACCTCCATCATGTTTAAGCTAATGATCCAGTGTCTATTGTGTAATTAATGCAAAGTGGATGGTGTCAGTTGAAAAGAAAAAATAAATATCAAAGATTTATATTTTGATTGTGTAATGTTCATGTAATATAAGGGCCAACGCTTAATAAAGACTTTATATAACAAATTAGAAGTAAATGTTTCTTTTGAAGAAAATTTTAAACATATCTACTATTATTTCATATCTACCATTATTACTTAAAATATATTATATCTCACCTGATTTAATATTGAATCTCGTCAAGACAATCAATAAAAAGTATACATAAAGATGTAATAATAATGTAAACATATAAAACTATTCTTATTTGAAATAAAATTAAATATACATACCCTTAATAGAAAGCTATTAAAAAAATTGAGATTTAGTATATCTTATTTAATTTTTATAAGACATATAGCATTTCTTAAAAAATAAAAAATAAACATTTCTTTCTATTCTAGGTTTTTGAATATAAAGATTTGTATATTAATAAGGGTATTTTTTTTTAATCCTGGGGGAGTTGTAAATATATCAACATTTTAATTATTAAAAATTTCTTCAATTTCATTAATATACTTTAATTAAATCACACAAATGTTGTTTATAACGTGAACAGAATTTGAATAGATTACACATGTGCCATTAATACTTTACAATAGAAATAAGTTTTCCTTATTATCCTATTATTATTACCAAATATACAATAAAATAACAATAAAATCAAATTTCAATAAAATATTATTAGTTGATTAATTATAATATTATTATTTAAGTGAGATTAAAATAAAAATTAAAACTAAAAAATAAAATACTAAAATGTTTGAGTTGTTAAACGGTGATAACTCAAAAATAATGATTAAAATGATAACTTTAACCTAAATTAATGAAATTAATTATTCATTAAATAAGTTTAATAAAAAAATATCTAAAAACTGATTTTGTTATTTCTCTACCATTTTCTTAAAAGTAATGGATAAAATGAGAGAGGATAAAACGACTGTGCTTTTGGTGAAACTAAGGTCCAACAGCAAAGTAACGAGTCCTGCAACATTCTTATGTTTTCTTTATAGTAACGAAACAAGTATTTAAATAGATTACATATACCAAGTTTGCAAAGCAGAACTACGTAACAACTAACAAGCCACTAAAGTTGAATCACCCAAAAGATATTATGAAATAGGATTTGCTTTAGTTGGCTGTTTACCTGTACAATAATTTCCTACATTAACATCTGTGTTAACCTTCTAAATTGATGACATAATGGTTAAATCTGTTTACTAATTGTGATCATCATTCATCACATAGCACAAGGGCTAAAGCAACGTATAGAGACTTTACACAACTTAGTCAACAAATAGAAACTTTGGATCTCGCATTCTCTTAAAAAATTTACCACCTTTCTTTCCCATGCTAGTTCCCACAACACTTGATGGAAGAAGAGATTTGATATCAGATCTCCATTTTAAGTCCTTAAGAGCAGAGAACATAGTGGCAAGTTCCGGAGATATATCACAGTCCTTTATGTTTTTACATGAAACAACACTAAGACTTTGAAGCTCCTTCCAGTAAAGGATCACAGACTCCAGACCTGTAGTTGTCAGCAATGAGCATCCTTCTAAAGATAAGAATTTTACCCTCCTGTGATAACATCAAGACACTCGTTATATACTTATAAGACAACATCTTCTAGTTCCAATTGCATAAATTCAACAAACTACCATCAATTCGTCAAGCTTATCACAAATGCAGCAGAGACAATTGATTTTCCATCCAATCAATATTAAACAAAATTTTAAGTTTCGTTGTTTCTAACAGTCAAATTTTATCTCTAGTATTCACCAAAAAGGAATCCCACTGAACTGGTAAGCAACCAAACTGGCAGAGCAATACAATGAACCTATAGATAATCTAATAATACAATGAGTTAGGCCATAAAATTATGGCTAAATCTAAAATGTAGCAGAGAATTCGAGCCTCAACAAGGCTATTCTAACGTCATGTCATAATAAAGCACGGTTATGTAAACAAAGCTAAGAGAGAAGAATCTACCTGCAAAAGCTGGACAGACTGAACATATCGTTATCCAGTCCCCAACAGTCCTGAATAACAATATCCCTAACAGATTCACAGACCAAAAATAAAGCTCTCACACTCTTTTTGTCCCGCAACTGACACTTCAGAAAATCTAACCGTTCAAGGGTCGGACAAGAACCTAGATACTCCTCTAATCCAGGATTAGTATCAATATTTTTACATGATTGAAACCTCAAAGTTTTCAAATTCTCACAGTATGAAAGACCTGCCAACCAACCACCTTCCATCCTATGATCACAGAGAATCAACTCCTCCAACATTTGACAGCACTGCCCAATAGCTTTGATCCCATCAAAGCTCCCTTCACAGCCGCACAGCTCAAGCTTTACCAGTCTCTTACAGCCTTGAGCTAAAATCGTCAACCCGATATCAGAAACCACAGAACTATAAAACCCATCTACATTTCCAACCAACTTCAATACCTGCAAATTTTCACAAGCCGCAATACCTCGAAGAACGTTGTCATTGCACTTGTGCAATTCCAAATCTTGCAATGTCAAACATTCTTCAAATATACTTAACAAACCCATTTCACTTGCACCCAACACAACGAGTTTGCGCAGATTTGGACACCCACTGGCCAAGACTTGTAACCCTTTATCAATAATCTCACTTCGAAGAAAATCTACCTGGAAATTTTCCCGGTTCCGCATAACATGAGAACCAATTTGCACAGAAAACATTTTGTGGGTCAACAAAATACCCGAACTTCGTTTCGAAATCAAAGACCCAGAAAGCAAATCGACGTGTGTCAGATTTGGGAACCTAGAAATTAACCGACCCGATTGAATAAAGTTCCAGTCCAATACCTTTAGGGACCGAACCAACCGGCCTTGTAGACTAAACCAGCGCTTACAAACAAGTGAAGAGGCTTTGCGCTGAGAATGAGGCAGCTTGGAGAGGATTTGGAGGATGACTTCGTCGGACAAGAGAAGGGTTCGGTCGATCTTAGAAAATTTGGAGAGAAGGGGTTTGTGGTCGGGATCTTTGGATGAAGAGAGGGAAGGGACTTGCATTGTGAAGATAACATTTTTGAGTGACTTAGGATTCTTGAACCAAAAGTCAGACCAGTTTTGTGGCCCTTTTTTCAATCTTGGTGGCGATGGTTTACGGTTAAGGATTGGTTTCTCGGTCTTTAACGACATCGTTTCAAAACCGTTGCTCTGCTTCTTCTTATTCTTCTACAGCAGTTTTCTCTCTGTATTCCAAGAGAGTTTTTTCAATCTTCCTAGTTACATATCTTTCTCTCTACATTCCGTCAAAGTCTAACTTGTTCCGTTGGCTGACGCTTTCTCTCTCTTACCTGCTCTTTCTCTCTCTTGACTATCTGAATAACGGATTTAAATCTGTTTGGGGGCGCTTTACCTTCTTCAGACGTAGGACTTGAAGAGTAGGAATATTTATATTGTTTTTTTTATTGTATTTTAAAGTATTATATAATAAATATATATATATATATATTTTAAAGTATCATGTAACCGTAAAGACACTTTACCTAATTATTGAGCACTGCATTTAATGTTGGGTTTGATATTACAAAGGTACATTTTTCATTTCTATTCTTTAAGAGTTTTAATTTAATATCTTTGTTTATTAAATGATTTTAAAATTAATAATTTAAACCGTACATAAATTTAATTTAAAAAATTCAACTGGAGTATCTCACGTTAAGTGATTTCAATCTTACTTGAAATAACGAAAATATCCCTCTTTTTTAAGTCACGTGTAATACATTAGCTAATTTTTTAAAATTAAACTTATATACGGTTTAAAATTATTAATTTTAAAATCATTTAACAAATAAAATTATTAAATTTAAACTCTTTAAAAATATAAGTAAAAATTATACAAATTTCTAAATATAGATATCAAAATAATGACCTTATATAGAGCCTGGATGAGAGAATATAAATTTTGACGTATATCGTTGTATGATTTTGTTTTGCACACGAGATTTTACAATTTTATTTTTTTTTCTCGCTCTTTAATCTCTCCCCTCAAATTAGAACGAAGATGTGGATAATTAGAATAGAGATGTGATAATACTCCTTTCTTTCTCCTCCAAAATAAGCCAAAGCCTACTATGTCTTATAGCCAATAATTTAAAGTGGGTTTTCAGATAGCAATAAAGGACCCATTGGGGGGGAGCAACTTTGCCATTGAGTCCAAATGGTAAATGAGTTACTTTTATGAGCCAACAATCGATGATTATTACTACGGCCAAGGTCACCCAATAAAGTCTCATCTAATCTGAATGACTCACAATCTCATACGACATATTTGATATACATCACTTTCACTCCGAAGGTTATATTGATTCTCTTTCAACTATAACACCCATGAATATTAGCAAAACCACCTTCTCACACCACCTTAAGTGCTTCAATGTTGGTTAGAACTACTCGATTTATAATAATCTCTTTGGGTTTTGTCAGGCTTTTTTTGGTAAGTTATGAGTGTTATGGCTAAGCTTAATCGTAAGAATGTTGACATTACTATTAATTGGGCAAGTGGCTTACACCATAGTAAGAAGTACGAGCCTTCTGGGTTTTATTATGTTAACATTATTGTGGTGGATAGTTTTGAGTTACTCAAAATTAATAGGATAATTGTCATTTGTTTTTAGAATATATATATATATATATATATTTATACATGTTACATATATTAGAGCTCTTTATGTAATATAATACAAATACTAAAACTTCGATGAGATCACAATTAATATTCGTGGGAAAAGTGATAGGTTCTTACTTTTGTCCCATTTCATTAAATATAAAATAAAGATTTTTTCGTATATTTCTTAAATAGTTTGAATTAAAACTTACAAGTTTTAAGAAAAATTATTACTAGTTAAAAAATTAAAATGTTACATCTTAATAAAACTTTAGTGTTAAAATATATTAATTCAAAATTTATGAACTACAATATTTCAAAGATATAAATTTAATAACCTTAATATCATTAGCTCCAATCATTTTTTTAGTCATGAGAAAGAGTAAAGATGTATTATTTTTTTTATGATGATTAATTTAATAAATGTAGAGTTATTGTAAAGAAATAAACATAATTATTAAATAATTAAAAAGATGCATCAAACTTTGCAATCACATTTTTTTGGAATATAACGTGAATTATTTGAATTATTTTCAAATTTTAAAATAACACTATATAAAAATATATAGGTAAAAACATGTACGTAAATTTGAATTATATTATTACCATTTCTCTCTTATTTTTCTCGAGATAGATGTAATTGAAAAAATTGCATATATATTTACATTTATATTAATTATAAGGTAATATTTAATTAATTTTTTATTTTCAAATTTATTTAATTAAATATTATATCATAAAAATTAATAATAATTGATACGGGTGTAAACCTTCCTCTTTCGTTAATTTAGAAAACTTGTGGCGCTTTATGTTTTTATCTGATAACTTTGAAAACGGGGGCCTTCTCAGTCTTATCTACATATTCAAAAATTTCCCTCTATTAGCCATAAAGATACCCTTAAAATTCTTTTTATCCTTTTTTGTTCTAATATATATTTTTTATTTATTTTTTCATTTTTCCAATTAAAATACTGAAAAAAATGAAAAGCGAAAAAATCTCACGTAAAAGTGTACATACAGTTTTTTCAGTAATTTAAAAAATTAGTATATAAGTTTATATCTCAAAAAAAATTATATCAATTAAAAAAAACTAATACATGTCTCATTATAATTAACTAAAATAATAAATTACGTAATATTTTTAAAATTTCAAATAACACACTATAAATAATATAAGGAAATTATATACCTGAAATATTTCTTATAAACTCAAAAAGTAACCATGAAAAGCCTACGTATATTAAATGATTGTCATGTTAACAAAACTTAAATTATTAATGCTACAAATTTTTTTATTAATGATAATTTATATAATAATAATAATAATACCATTAAATTATCATTAATTATAAAAATAAAAAACTAATTTATAATCTTTATTATAAAAATAAAAAATAATTACGACAATATCTTACTAATATAAAAGTAGTAAAAAATCTCAATCGATTTTGACAAAAAGTGAAGGATTATTAATGATTTTTAGGTTTAGTGAATAACTAATTTATTATTTTAATTTTTTTAAAATAATAAAAATAATATTTTTAAAATTTATACATGATAATAAAAATAATATTTTTTATGTCATCTCATATATTTTTATTATTTTATATTTAACATCATCTAATTAGATACCATTTAAGTTGAAATATAACTATTTAAATCAATTCAATACTAAACTTCATTCACTTAAAAGATATTTATTATTATTAAGTGTTATTTTTATGATAATTTTTTTATTTTTTCAATATAAATACAAATTAACATTTTTAGTAATTATTTATAGTTTTAAATTTTTTACCAATTTCTTTCAACATTTGACCTTAAAATATCTTTAGATTTTATTTACTTTTAAAGAAAATTGATAAAGAAGAATTAAGATCCATGGTATTTTGTAATTACTTTCAAAGAACTTGACTAATAACATTAATTTATTATTAAAAATATATGTTAATTAAAAGGATAATTATATATATTATTATAATACATTTTGGTATAACCTTTTTTAAGGATAATATATCTAATTCTTTTATACTCAAATCATGCATCCTATATTAAAGATCGACTATTTAATCGAGTATTAATATTCTATCAAGTTCACCGGTGATTAAAAAGAGTCATAAAATTTACACCAATTTTATCATATATCGATAGCTCATTAAAGTCTAGAATGTCATCGTAAATTTTCATTGCAATTTTACATAGGGTTATCATTCATTTAGATTTTGATTACATGATAAGGATCCATTTTTACCTTGAAAATCTACCTTATATGCGCACGCTCATTGCAAATTGGTCATTAGCGTTGATATTACTTGTTGAGTATGGCGTTTCAATCTGAAAGTTACAAAACATACCAAATAGACTTAGAGTAGAGTGAATAGGTTATTTTTAATTTTCAAATTATAAATATGTAACCTAAATACGGCAAACAGACATACAGTCACATATAAACAATAAAGTATAAAAATTAAAAATAAGACGCGAGATTTTTACGTGAAAACATCCTAAGTCACCATCATGATTTTAGAGAAAAATTACCAATCAATCGGATCACCTAATATAGGAGTGAATAAAATAACCGATAAATCAACCTACTCAATCTAAACCGAGTTAAACCCAACTAAGTTGGATATTTTATAAGTTCAAATAAATTGGTGAGTTAAACCCAACTAAGTTGGATATTTTATAGGTTCAAATAAATTGGTTTCTATTTTCAAAATGCAAAAAACCAATGTTCATAAGGTTGATTAAGGTTTTAATATTTACAAACCAACACTTAACCAAATCAACCTGCATGTTATTAATACACATATTTATTTTTTAATTTTATATATTTATAATACATACATAAATATTTATAATTATCTAATTTTAATTAAATTTTTATGTCATTTAAGAATGTGAAACCTTATATTATTATTCTCTTATGCTCATTTTTTTAAAAGAATTTACTACAACTAATAAAAAATCTAAATTATTTTTTGTTCATAACTTTTACTCATTTTTAAAAGTGATTATTTACTTAAAAATCGATACACAAATATAGTTTAAATACTAATATATAATTTTTTAATTAAATTATTGATTAAATAATAAATCTTATTTATTCATTTAACATTAACATAAAGTAAAATTATTTAAATTTGTTTAAAAAATAAGTAAGCCTAAATTACAAATTAAACCTATAAAACCAACATAAATATGTTGATAAAATATTCTATAACTGATATTTTATAGGCCAGTTTTAATTTTTGATTTAACAAATTAATCTATGTTAGTTTGGTTAGCATATTAAATCAAAATGATCAAAAATGAATTGCGTCCACCCTAACCTAATATATCCACTATGAAAATTTAACATTTAAGTACAAACTCGATCTTATATTATTCTCTCTAAGATAATATCTCAATATAATTTACTTACGAGCATCTACTCTATTTTTATAGCCTCTAAGATTAGCGTGAGCGGATTCTGACCAAAATTCTAATTAGCTTCTCATAAATCAGATACATTCATGAATCAACTTGTAAATAGGGATAGCACAAAAAATACAAGTATCTGAGTGTGTTCTAGATGAATTTCAATAAGAAACAAATCATAACCCTAGTTCAAAACATAGATCAGTAAATATGAAACTAAGATTTTTTAAACAGATAATAAACCAGTAATCTAATTAGTAATTTGTATATGAAATAGCAATTAAGAATATCTACAACTGAATCTAACCAAAACAGTTATAGAGTGATAAAGCATAGAGAAGACGACAATAGTTCTAAAAAATTATATATTCTATATGTTCTTAAAGTAAGCCAATATTTTCATACCCTAATCCTAGATCTCAATGAAAAATATTAAAATATCCTCGTGAGGTTTTAAAACACTTAAATAAAACAAGGATATTAAGTAAGTTCACACAAAAGTCAATTTAAAAATAATAATTTAAATCATGTTAATTGCTCGCTCAATTGATCAAGTCCCTTGATCAATTGATAGAAATGCATTAAGTAATTTGACTCAAAAGTACTCTATTGAAGTTGAACGAAATTCAATCGATCAATACCTTAGTCAATCAATCAACTAACGTAGCTTTTAGCGCAAAAAAGTAATTTTAAGTGTTGTAAACATGTGAAAGTGAATGCATAAGTACAACACTATATGTAATAGTTATTAAAGATACATCTGAAATATGACTATTTAGAACTCGAGTGCTTCTTCAACTTAGCACTTAATGGTGAACATTAGATCTAGTTTACAAATAAACATTTTATCCATGAAAATCACCAACACTCATAGTTTTTTACACAACTCAAAATTTTAAATGCATGCTTTCAACATAAAATAGTTACTAAATTGATCCTCAAAACTACTTCTAACTATTTTATTTTAAATTTTGTTATCTAATTCACTTTTAGTCAAAAACTTCATTTCAAACTACTTTTAAGTGTTTATACTTCTTTCAAGTGCAAGATAACCTTTAAGGAATTATAGAGTTCTTTCCTTCTTTCAATTAGGACATTTCCTTCACCACACACTCATACGATGATTTATAAGGTTAATAACTATTCCCTTTACTATGCTTACCTAGCTAACATTTCAATCTGACTCTACCTCAACTTATTTAGTTCACCTAAAGTTCCATACTTATTTGATTATTGCTTAGTAGTTTTTGAATAACTAATGAAGCTTTCTAGAGAATATTTTAATGTGACCAATTTTATCCTCTTTTGTAATTAGATTTGCTACAACACATGATGCTCTTGCTAATTATCCAACATTTAAAAGTATGATTTCTATATTATGTATGGTTGTAGTGAAAATAATTTGTTTTATAACTAGTGCATGCTTGTTAAAACTCTGTGTATTATAACATGTTCAAAAGGATTCTCGTTCTTCCGTCCAATATTTTTCTTTTTCTCAAATATTCATATTCAAATATGGTGGATTCGATGTTTACAAACTGACTTCATATAATTTATAAAATACTAGCTTTTAAAAGCCAATTGTTCATATCTTCGTTATTTGATTATGTCTATCTAACAGACTCCACATTTACCCCGAGGAGCATTCAAAAATATACCTTATATTCATTCACGAGGGCACTTCTAATGGGGTGAAAACTGTATCAACAAGTCTTTCATCTTGCAAATAAGACATAATCCAAATGTGCCCTTACATGTATAAATTTTATTAGTTGCTTTTTCCTTGGGCAGAAGCTAAGTCTCTTAATGGTTAATACTTGAATTACAAATAGGAAAAACAAACGTTCATGGTTAATACTTGGATTGGCATTCTCCTTGTTATCACTTTGGCTGAAATGCCTTGGAGCATTTGCTGGTTGCTTGTTAATTTTCATTATATCGGAGTGTCGCCTCAAGATAGCCGTTAAATAGCCGTTTATGATTCAAAATTTATTCTCGCAAGTGGGGACTTCCCTCTGCCATCGAAACAATAAAGTCATTTCAGACTTTTTATGTCAAAAAAGTGGCCCAGATTGAGATATATGGGAACTGGGAAACCTCAATTTCATGTCCTACGAAAATGGGGTCACACTCGTCGTATAGAGGAACAAAATCTTCAATCTTGTATTCAAAAAGAGCCCAAGAAAAAAAAGTAAAGCCACAACAGTAATGATGCAAATAAAAAAAATGATGCAAATAAAAATGAGTGTATAATCGAGAATGTTTTTAACACTACTCATGATATATATCACTATTAAATAAAGCAATAATTATATCATAAATTACACTACAAATAATAATTGAATATATATCATTAACCAACACAGAAAAAAAAAAGAGAAGGACGAGAACTTCTCACTTTTGGCATACCAAGTCCCCAATTGAAGGCCCGCACGACAATCTATTATCTCAATGGTGGAGCATAACCTTGATAATTGTGTTTTATGCCCGAGCTCTGAGCTCTCTTTAAAATCTTACCTAAGAATTAATGTTTTAGTATTTTTAAAGCTAGGAATATTGCTCTGCAATCATAAAATAATGTTTAAGAGCTATTCAATAAATTGTCAACTCAATATTTTCCTAGTAGCATCATAACTAAATTGTCAACTCAATATTAATTTTCTGTGCTTTATACAGTTTTTTGTACTTATAAAGATAATAATTTTTGTCTTTATAAATAAATAAATTCACTCAAAATAATTTAATTTTTTTCACAGTATTAAAAAAATAAGTGAATTTGGCCGAGACCACGAACACAATACAAACAGCACAACACGTACAAATTAACACCTGGATTATCTTTATTATTGAAAGTGTACTTTGACCCTACACCTGGATTATCTTTATTATTGAAAGAGTACTTTGACCCTACACCTGGACTATCTTTATTATTGAAAGAGTACTTTGACCCTTAAAATGAGGTAAATTTCCTTGTTGCTCATCAGTAAGCAGTGGTCTAGATTTCAGTACAGCTTTATCTCGTATAATATAGACTACGCATCAAGAACAAGCCTAGGCAATGCCCTAGGGTAGCCAAGTGATATTCTTCCTCATGATTCATGGAAGAACAAAATTCAAGTCTTCACCCGAATTAGTTAGGAGGTTTCACTAATTTTCAGTTTTTTGTTCCATAAGTTACCCACGATTCTATTTTTAGTTCAATAAATAAACACCCATATAATAATAATAATAATAATAATGAAGAAGAAGAAGAAAACCAAACAGTCATATGGGCCATCATAATTCCGAAATAGAAAGAAAAATGAATTTACAATCAGAGCAAATATACATATATAGCACAAGAGAAGTTGGGGTGCACTTGCCGCTTTAATGAATTGTTTTGACTTGGACCATGAGTGAAGCTTGTAGACATGTAATCAAGAACGAGGAGCTGTCATTTGCTGCTTCTTTATCCTCTCCCCTTGTTTTACCATGCTGTAACAAGAACATAAAACCCAGTACTCAGTTAAATTGACAATCCCACTGGTCAGGTGAAAAAAAAAAGTTGATCATTCCAAAACAAAGATATGCTAAAGTCGATAACATAGAAAATAAAACACAAAACAAGCAAAAACCACGTATTCAGACAGTTCATGGTCTGTTTACAAGCATCAAGCGGAAACT
Organism: Hippophae gyantsensis; assembly: GCA_030763125.1. Taxonomy (NCBI): domain Eukaryota; kingdom Viridiplantae; phylum Streptophyta; class Magnoliopsida; order Rosales; family Elaeagnaceae; genus Hippophae; species Hippophae gyantsensis. The sequence continues at coordinate 28,503,452 of CM061030.1, forward strand.
GAGAGACCCTCAAGAATATTAAAACTTGAGGTAAGAACATTCAATGGAGTAATTTTTGGCAGGGCATATAAAAATGCTAACAGGAAGAAGCTAAGGTCCAACTATACACACAAGCAAAAGACAGTTGAGAATGCCAAGTCATCTTGATTGCAGTTTAATTAGAAGTGAAATGCTTCAAAATCCAAGATAAGCTGTGATTAGTGATATCATCTGTGTATTTTACATGAGAAGGATAGGACATTTAAGATGCTGCCTCGCATCAACATGCTGCATTCATCATTTTTCTTCTTTTCAAATAATAATAATAATAATAATAGCAGAGAACTCTCAGTCTCATTCAACAAAGGAATCGCAAAAGAGAACCACCAAATAACATTAGAATATGACATCTATAAGTCTAACCCGTTATATGTATTGCAGTCAGAACCTTATATTAAGAATAGTATGCACTGGGGATCCAATAAAATGTAAAAATAACATCATGTTTCTTTTGATTTATTCTTTTCATATATATTTTTATATTCTACCAAAAGCTAAGAATCAACATTCATATAAATGTGACACTCACAATTCTAAAAATCAGCTTACATATTGGTTGATATAATCAAAAATTAATCCAGCTGTCCATCTAAAGGAAGATTGATTAATACCTCATGAATTATCATAATCGGATTCTCTTAAAAGTGTCAAATATATATATATATATATATATATATATATATATATATATATATATTCAGCTTCAAACAAACAATTATAAACAAAGCTGCATCCACTTCAGGGCAATTCAAGCAGGCAACGTACGACATGATACTTCCAAGTCAATGACACATAATTAGATGGAATGAAAGACAAAATCAACGTCAACACCGGAAATAGATGCCAGAAGACTTAAATTCCATATTCTCACTACTTTAGAAACATACTGTCCTTAACCCAGTACCTTATATCATGAGGAGTAATAAAAATCCATTGGGATCCTTGAGCTAGTGCAAAGTCAACAAGAGTGTCTAAACTGATTTTTCGACTTACGGCGTCCTGAAAATACAACACAAAGCAAGTTCAAAAGGAAATTAGTTGGCTTATTTTTCTAACATTTAAATAACAAATTAACAAATATGCAAGATATCCCATTTTACAAGCATGCCAAAAAGCAGAACTACATTACTAGCAGCAAGACACACATGGATGCAAATAAAATCATACCATAAACACATCAAACTCGTCCATGGCTCGAAATGGAGCTTCAGTCATTTCATGAAGAGCCAATGCAAAGCATAAAGTTGAAAAGGAACGCTCCCCACCTAATTAACAGTCAAACGCACCATGAGCAACTTTTAAAGATCTCATGCATTCCAAAAATGTCACAAGAACCTCTTCGAGAAGGGGGAACAAAGAAAATGTATATTTGTATTGATGAACAATATGAAGCCTATGGAATACAAAACCAAAACAAATCTTTGCCAATCCATGGGAAAACATTAAGAAATTTTTTTGCTCGATGTCAACAGCATCTAGAAAATAATGTTATTTACTGAAAAGCTTTCAAATATTTATGATGTGACGAGAGGGGGGGGGGGGGACCTGAAAGCCCTCTAGTATCACGGACCGTGCTGCTTGATGCATCTTGGGGCATCTTTACCTGAGAAGTCGTAAAGGTAATTTATAAGTAGTCTACTGAGGACGATGCACAAAATATTGTTTTAGTTAATCCTAGAAGAAATTCATCATAAAAAACATTAGTCTACCTCAATAGAGAGGATTTTATCTTCATAACTAACTTTGATATGTCCACTGATCCCTTTCTTTCTCAAATGACCATTAAACCTAAGGCAGAAAATTGATAATTTAAAAAATATAGAAAATTATTTTCAAGAAAAGAACATTGAGCATAGAAATATAGAGGAATGAAAGAGCAATGTTATTCAGTTTTTCAAAAGATATAATCCCATACTGCCATGTTAGCTGACGCTTTAAAAGATCTGCATTTCTCTGAAATTTCTTCCGACGCACGTCTAGTGCTGTCTGACAAGCCTGCCATTTGGATATCATGATATCAACAAACACAAAAAAAAAATCCATTGATGTAGGAAGAATTTCTATTTATGAACTAATTGCAACAGAATTATCCAGAATCATTTTGATTTCATTTTAAATAAAGCAACCAATATCTTTGGCTTTTAGATACTAAAAACTAATACCCTAGTTGGGTAGCTCATGCAAGGGATAATTGATAATCAATTCCTTATTATTTTCCTTTCTTTTTCTTTTGGGTCATCCAGAAACAATTCCGTAAAGGATATTGTCCACGCAGAATTTTCTATGAGAAGATATTTAGTAACCTACATCTTTTGCTTTTTCATTGAATTGAATGGAATAATCTACAGATAAACTCATGGTACCAAATTTTATACTAAAAAATTCAACAGAGCATGAGAGCAATACCAACAACAAAAGTGACAAGAGGTTTAGATTTTCAGCAAAGACAATAAATAATAAAGAGAAATACATGGACAACTAGGATCATTTGATGACCTTGCTTGAAGTTATTATATTAAGATTAAATTATGCAGTGAACAATGGCGTTTTGAAGTGGTAATAACAGTCTCACATGTACAGTTTGGGCAAGGGCCAGCAACCAAAGAACATGATACACTATATTTGCAATTTTCCTCAACAAAATAAATTTTAAAAAGTAACAGTATGAATTCCTATGAGTAGGATGGTAATGAAAAATATATATTTTAAAAGTGTCAATTAAAAAAATCATAATTTCCATGTTAAATATCTGGCATTAACCAATAAAGCATTAGCTATCTAGGTGAAATATTGTTACTGAAAGTCAAAATTAATATCAAGAAGATATATGAATCTGAACAATAAAAAATAATAATCTTAGTCGTAGTATAGTAAATAAGAGAAAAGGGTCAAGGGATAAGAAATTTGTTAATGTGTGTGTTATTTGGTAAAAGTGAAATCAATAATATATTATTTTTTAATTTTTGTTTTGATAAGTTTATCGTTAAATAAAGACAATTATCCAATATATAGGGATAACATATTAGTAGTTGCATTATCCAAAAAGTTTAGAATAAGTAGTATATATGTGAGCGAGAGAAAGAGGGAGGGGGGAACCCACTGTATATTTGGTGGTTTCAGGAGCAGGAAAGAAAAAGGATTGTAGTTTTTGTTCTTAAATCCAAAACGTATTACTTGGAACTATTCCACATTAGTAAATCTTTGGGTTCTGAGAACATTAATGGTTTTACTTTGGCAGAATGTAGGTTATTTTCTCTCTTTTTTATTGGAGAGAGGGAGGGAGTGTTAAAACTTACAGCTAATTTTTCTCGGAAAGCTTTGTTTCTTTCCTGCTTTCTCTTGATTTTACGCTGTTTCTTGTCACACAACATCCTGAGGTCTTCAATAGATTCAGAAAATCTGTAATAGCCAACCATAAAAATATTATCTATAGCTGAGTCTTACTATCAAAGAGAGATTAGAAAAATAGATTAATATCATAAATACCTATTGCTTTCTCGCTGAAGTCTCTGATTCAGTGCAGTTAATTGAGCACTGAGCTGCTCTGGGGTATGACCATTGCAACCACCCATAGCGTCAGTTTCATTCTCAGAACAAATGATAGAAGCTTTTTTCTGATATTCCTGCAGTTTCACCCCATGACTGAATCATGCAACTAACCAACACTAAAATAAGAAATTTCCTCTGAATTTCCCAACAATGAATATAAAAGCCAAATCCAGTAATCATACTTTGATAAATTACTCATTACAGACCTTTTATGTTAAAGATAATAGCTTCAGTTATTTAAATCATGTGCTTGTTCTTCCGAGAGTAACATTTATGTTTAGAAACTAACTCCATTTTTCACATCAGACTTTTTCTGTTTTAAAGAAAGGCATTTTTTGTTAAAATTCAGAGCAGAATGAACATACAGCATTAAAGAATTATTATCAATACCTCACGGAGGTGCTCATACTCCTGATATAATTCCTCTGCCTTTTCAATGTCAGGAAGGACCTTTTTTTTCATTATACCTTCATAATGAACCTTCTCCTGATAAGGATTTGATTTTTATGTAAAAACAACAACAAAAGTTGTAAACTGGCAACATGGAAGCAATAAAAAGAAAAACATCAGATACCGCTTCTGCAGATCGCAACTCCTTTTCAAATCTTGAAAGTTCTTGTTCTGCTTCATCAAAGACATGAATATCTCCTTCTGCAGATTCTACAGTAGTTTATGATGTAAAAGAACGTGAGAAACTAAAACTATTCATAGTTGTTACGGACCCATACAGAGTGTGAACATATTTAATATGATGAGTTGTGTAGTCTACCTTATGGATTGCTACGAAGGTCAAAATAGTCACCCACCTAAATTAAATTGATTAAGTTCAATTTTTTTCCACCAGTTAAGATTTAGATTTTAACTAGAACCATATTTTATGATATTAGAGTATTAAATTTGTTAATTTTTCATCTAAGTTCATGTTTAGCAAGGTGACAATTTTGTCATGAGATAAGCTTCATAGCTCAACATATAATCTCTCTATAAACACTTACTACATAGGGTCTCATATGACTGCCTAATATCATTAGCTCTTGCTTCAGCTTTCCTCACTCTAACTTGTAACTTTTCCAGAAACACTTCCTTTTGTTGCATCTCCTCTTGAATTTTCTAGAAGTCATTTCCAACATAGCAACATTATTTACAGACTATATAGTCAGGGAAAAAGAAGGAAATATACAGTATCATTTGAATTTCAAATTATATAAACTACAGTGGACTAAACTGATATTTCTTGATGAAGCTCATCAACAGTTGATGCAGATGATGGACTAGCTTCAGCAGCAAGAGACTTTTTCAGATCCCGCAGTTTAAATATCTTTCTATTCCAATCACGCTCTTCCATAGAACATTTTCTCTATGCATGACAGAGAAAAAAAAATTATCAACAGAACAGTCCTAATAAGGTGATTCAATCAACAGAGAAATGATAATACAAGGCCTATATAATAAAATAATTGAAATATATTTCGTGCAGCCAAATAAAATATTTGGAGGAAGTCTCCATCAGTTAAGATGAAAACCGGAAATCTTAATTTATTGCTGACAGGAAACATGATTTTCGACATATATCTAGAGTCTAAGCAGAACAATATTTATTGGGAGTTAATTTTACTCTATATAAATGACTCTCCTTCCAATGAATAATTCTTCCTATTAGATTCAAGATTCACAATTCCATTAATATATCGTGTACATTTGATATAGAAGAATGTTCGAATAGTTCATCAACTTAGATTTCTCTTGAACCTTGTTGATTTTTATACCCACAGCATACCAAGTAGTGGATTCTTTTTTAATGTTCAGCTTCTTCCGCAATATACCATATTGAATTCTTACACATGCCAGTGTAAACAAAGAGTATACCTTCACATTCTTCAAATCTTCCTCAAAATGTCTCAGTTTTTCCTCTGCCTCCCTTTTCCTCTTCCTACACTGTTCTACCTCTTCTCGGACACCTAACCCAACTCTTTCAAGATTCACGATTTGATCATCAAAGGAGGAACAAAGACGAGGAGCTCTGATCTTTTTGTTTGGTGGAAGTATTGTCTGGACTGAAGCACGAGAAAACCTGTAGAGGAAACAGATGGTAATTCTAGAGACAAAAGATGAGCTCTATCTAGGCCAAATAAAGATGAAAGGTTTTACTATCAATAATAATAATAAGATGAGAGGTTCTTACTCTCACTCAAACAAGAAAATGGAATTGTATCTACAGTATAAGGGATAGTGCAAATGAATATGGCTCAAGTTAGTTGCAAGAAACCAAAAAAAGCTTCAACCAGGAATAGGCCCAAAAAATAATAGATTGAGAAAGTGCACCATACTTTTTCTTTGACGAAAAAGTATTAATTTAAAAACTTATTGGCGAGGGAGATGTTGACACCAAAACACTCAAAAAATTAAGGAGATAAAATAAAAAGAAACTAAAAAGATATAAGAGAATTCATAAATTACAAATTTGCAGTTACATCCAAAATAGCAAAAGAATAAAACGAATAGGTGAAAGTGGCTAAAGTTTGACATTACAGAATAATGCGAACAAACCATGCAAACTAATACATAATATACACTGTATCACCCAAATTAAAGTTGCATTAATAAAAACAAAAGGGAACATTTGAAAACATAAGATCAAGTATTAGATTTTGTTTATAGAAAAAACTGAAAAGTATCCATTAGAAGAGAAAGTGAGAAGGGGCACTTAACATTAAATTAGGAAGTTGGTTAGTCAAATATAATAAAATAATTATGCACTAAAAAATTTAAGAACGTAAGAGGGGCATGTGCCGAGTTCAACTTATCTAATATACCAACCGTTATTGATGTAGGAGTCTTTTAAGCATTAAGGTTGAAGATAACTTAGACTGAGGTACTAAGCTATTATGGCTTAGACCAGTATATTGATATACGAAAACAAAATAAAATTCAAAGAGAATTAGTTACAACAAGAAATTATGGCCAAAAGTAATGAGCCTCTCACACACGAGTCTTATATAGTCGAAAGCAAAAAAAAAGCAGTTAACGATACAACCTCTTTGAAAATCAGGCTCTCTCGAGTTTGTCAACAATACAACCCATTCATCTAGTGGATAGTACTCAAAAAGATCAAAAATGTTAAAAGTGAGACATTTTTAGGACTTCAAGAAGGTCCATAAAGTATGCATTGTCTCCTACCTTATGAACACTCGAAAAGGTCCCATTTTTCTGCCTTGGAACTTGGAATAAGTTCCTGCAAGTGTCCTACCTTTCCCATAATTTTCCATAACTAAATTCTTCTCAATAAATTCTTTAAATCGTCTTTTTTTATCAACTGTCCACTTCAAATTTGACTCTTGTAAACACTCAATGACATCTTTCAACATATTTTGAACTTTCAAAGTTGTTTTTGTAACTGAAGTACTTTTGACTTTGGGTAGAACAGTGATATTAATGAGAAAATTAAGAGATTCAGTATAGACTATTTCAAATGGACTTTTTCCAGTGAATTTGTTAATTATCCCATTAAAGGCAAATTCAGCTTGTGGCAAAGCCAAATCCCACTGTTTTGGTCTAGAATCAGAGAGGCACCTAATCAGATTACCAAGAGTCCTATTGATGATCTCAGTTTGTCCATCAATCTGGAGATAACATGTGGAACTAAATTTTGGATGAGTGTCAAACCTCTTCCAAAGTTCTTTCCAAAAATAACTTGTAAATTTTACATTCCGATAAAAAACAATTGACTTTGAAACCCCATGCAATTTAACCTATATCTTTGAAAAATAATTGAGCTACCAAGCTAGCATTATATGTTTTCTTACATGTTGTGAAATGAGCAATTTTGAAAATCTGTCTATTACCACCATGATTGAATCTATATGCTTAGGAGTCTTGGGCAATCCAAGAATGAAATCCATGCTTAAATCTTTCCAAATATTGCAAGGAATAGGAAGTGGTGAATACAATCCAACATTGTTACTAGTACCCTTAGCAGACTAACAAATAGGACAATGTTGTACAAACTTTGTGACATCTCTCAAGTTTTGGCCAAAATTACTTACTCTTCAAAGCCATGATTGTTTTATCTCTACCTACATGATCAGTTAAACCTCCATTGTGGTGTTCTCAAATCAACATTTCCCTTAAGGAAGTTTTAGTAATACACAAAAAGTTTCCTTTGAATAATCAACCAAACTGAATAGCGTAATCTTCAAAGTGATCTTTGGCTAAAAGTTTTCTCCAAATGTCTTCAAAATCCACACCATCCCCATAAAGTTCTTTAAGAGTGTTAAAACTAGTGATTTCATGCCTAACCATAATCAAGAGCATACCCCTTCTACCAAGGTCATCAACTGCTATGTTGTGTTTCCTAATTATGTGTTTGAAAACATAACTTCTGTAAGAAAAGAGCCCACCTAGAATGCATTCTACTTAGGGTCTTTTATGAATTGATATACTGTAAAGATTGATGATCATATTGTAGAATGAAATCCCTTTGAATGAGATAATGCTCCCGATCTTTTACAGCCCTTATGATTGCCTTAAACTCCTATTCATAGGTAGTCCATTTCTGTCTAGCTTCATTGAATTTATCACTGAAGTATTCAATAACCCTTCCTTCCTGAAGCAAAACTCCTATTTTAACCTCTGAAGCATCAATTTCCACCTCAAACACCCAATCAAAATTTGGTAGAGTCAGCACTGGAGCACTTGTAAGTTTTTCTTTGATCACTTCAAAACTGTTTTCTTGCTCTTGCCCCCAATGAAAATGACCCTTCTTCATGCAATTGGTGATAGGTGCAAACCCATGGAAACTTCTAACATCATTCATATTTTTAGGTGTTGGCCATTCAGTCACAACTTGAACCTTCTTTTGATCCACTGAAAACCTTTAGAGCTGATCACAAATCCCATGAACACTAGCTGACTAATAAAAAATTCATACTTTTTGAGATTAAGGAAAAGAATTTTTTCCCTTAGTACTCCCAAAACAGATCTTAAGTGACCTAAGTCTTCATCTTCATTCTTGTTGAATATAAAGATGTCATCAAAATAGACAACCATGAATTTCCCTATGAATAGCTTGAGGATTTGGTTCATCAATCTCATAAACGTACTAGGAGTATTACACAACTCAAAAGGCATTACTTACCATTCATACAGACCTTTCCTTATTTTAAAGACTATTTTTCACTCATCTCCTCAATGAATTCTAATATGATGATACCTACTCCTTAGGTCCAATTTAGAAAAAAAATTATGATCCTACTAACTCATCAAGCATGTCTTCAAGTCTTGAAATGAGAAAACGATAACAGTGATCTTATTGATAACCCTACTGTCTATACACATCCTGTAACTTCCATCCTTCTTAGGCACTAGCAAAGTTGGCACTGCAAAAGGGCTAATGCTCTGTTTTACTTGTTTCCTTCCCCATAGACCTTTCACAATGGTTTGAAATTCATCATGATCTTTTGGACTCATTCTATAACGTGGTAAATTAGGCAATTTAGACCTAAACACAATGTCTATCTTATGTTATATGTTTCTTAAGGAAGGTAATCCTATTAGCAATTCTTCTGGGGTAATATCCTTGAATTCTTCTAGCAATGAATTCAACAAAGGATTGTTGTTAGAAGTATTAGGATGACTTTCTTTTATAACCAACACAAATACTATAGAATTCATCTTGTAAGTTTTCTCTAATTCAAAACCAAAAATACTAGAAACCATCAAAGCTGAATGACTACCACCAATTGTTTCTTTAGGTTTTTCTTGTTAGAGCATTGGTACTATCTTCTTATTTTTTCACACAAAGGAATAATTATTCTCTTTACCCTTGTGAATAGTATCCTTGTCAAATTGTCAAGGTCTTCCTAACAGAACATGGCAAGCATTCATCTCAATGATAACACAATCCACTTCATCTTGGTAGTATTTTCCAATGGAAAGAAGAATGGTGCAAATCTCAATCACTCTAGTCTTAGAACCCTTTTTAATCCAACCCATCTTCTAAGGTTTAGGATGTTGCTCAAACCCATTGCATTCACTAGGGCTCTTGACATTATATTTTCACTACATCCCTCATCCATGATAACATCACAAGCCTTCTTTTTGATGGGACATCTTGTCATGAACAAGGCATGCCTCTGAGGCTCTTTTTATTTTGGAAGATAACAACAACGTCTGTAAAATACAAGTAAATCTCTCCCCTTCATCACCCTCTGTAACTTCAACTTCTACCAATTCATCATTATCTACATCCTCTTCTACTCCATCTACAATATTAACAGATTTCTTCAAAGGACATTCACCGGACTTATGCCCAAGTTGATTACATTTAAAGTATTTTTCCCATTATAGGTCTGGAATAAGAGTTGGGTTTAGAATTGATAATAAGTTATTTAATGGGATTTTTGGGATTGTTGATAGAATCAAAGGTAAGTTTATAGGATGATTGGGTTTATTTGTATTAGAAGAATAAGGTAGTTTTTTTGGGTTTATTTCTAGGCTCTGTTTCTTATATGGAAATCTAGATGATCTATTGAATTGATTTTCATACCTGGTAGCAAGTGTAATAGTTTCTAAAAAACTGGAAATGTTTCTCACATCCACCTAACTTCTTAAACGTTCAAGCAAACCAATGGTATACCTCATCACCTCTTGAGATTCACTCTCATCCAAGTCATTACGAGCTCGTAATTCTTGAAATTCATTAGTGTAGGTGCAAATGCACTCTTCAAGCCTTGTTGACAAGTTTAAATAGAATCTGATGGTAATCAAAGGGCAAAAACTGACCATTCATGAGTCATTTGATCCAACTCCACAACCTGATAGGAAGTTCATCATGCCTTTTTCTGATAGAGTGAATGTGATCCCATCGTGCACTTGCATATGACTTGTTTACCATCAAGAATTTCCATATATTCCAAGAAATTATCAACTGTCTTAACCCAATTTAAAAATTCCCTAATATTAAGTTGGCCAACATATGAAGGTATCTCATTTTTATTTCTAAAACTTTGGTAATCATTCGACTGTAGTTGAAAAGATGTGAGTAGTTAGGATTGATGGTCAGATTCTTCAAATAGATGATTACGTAGACCATTTTGGATACTGAAATTTGGGTAATCACTAGGGCGAGGTCAACAAGATGTGGGTAGTTGGGATTGAAGGTCAAGTTCTTTTAATGGAAGATTACCTAGGCTTTGGTTACTGTGAAACGTGGAACGATGCAAAGAGTGGTGAACTCCACCCCCTTTGTTGGTTTTACATGGGGTTAACGAGGATGAGTGGTATGAAATCCATTATAGAATTGTTTGGATTGGTCGAATTATGTAGGGTAAGTGTTTGAGGTGGGTTGTTTTGAACTACTGGTTGGTGAATCTCGAAGTTCCTTCACCAACTCCACTCGAAAATGAGTGAGAGTCTCACATAGATGATCGATGAAGACTTGAAAATGAGTCTCGCTCTTCTAATCTTGTTCGTGTAAATAAGTTATCAAAGCTTTCGCAACAAGCTCTTTGTCCATATTACGTTGACCACTATCGACCTTCTTTGTCATATGAGTACAAAAAAATCCAAGAGCTTTGATACTAAAATTGATGTAGGAGTTTTTTAAGCGATAAGGTTGAAAATAACCTAAGCTGAGGAACTAAGCTAGTATAACTTAGACCAGTATATTGATATACCAAAACAAAACAGAATTAAGAGAGAATTCGTTACAACAAGAAATGATGGCCAAAAGTAATGAGCCTCTCACATACGAGTCTCATTTAGGTCAAAGTGGGAAAAAGAAGTTAACCAAAATTACACAGTTTTGGTATCATAAAGGAATTAAAACAGAATAAGTAATAAAGAAATGAACGACAATATAAAGGTGAAAATGACAATGTAATAATTAAGGCATAAACTTAACCCCTGCATCAGCCATTGACTATATTAGAGTGGGACTTACTTCATAAAGTTTGATAACATAAAGAGCTACAACCACCTAACCAAACTGTTAATGTAACCACCACTGTGCACCAATACTGAAGTGTTTGTGAACAATACGCCCACAAAATATTCACTCTAAAGTAACAATAGTTATTAACAAAATACTAAAGTAATCACTAAGGTAAGGATAATAACTAGCAAAAAATTTCCATAGAAATTCAATAACCTCCAGGCTTTGTTGATAAGATTTTTTGTAATATTTTAATTCTATATTAACTTGTCAAATCAAATTAGTGATTTCTTATCTTACATTTTATATCCATCTAGCGTATAGACTTCCTTCACATTCAAGATCCTCTGGTCAAAGGCAACTTCTTTTCCTACATCATAATCCTTCACAAGAACTTGCCTCTCAGCACTGCCCTGTTACACCAATATGAATGGATAAATTTCTCTTGAAAACAAATTGATAACATAAAATATTACGAACAAATGACATAAAAGAGGCCATAGAATAGGGGAAATTACCATATCCACCAAGACATTTATAACGGTATGATTTTCGGAATGAAGAACAGAAAGTGTAGTCGGGTGACTTGTTTGGGGTATCATATGATGTGGTATATCCAGCCTAAACCAACAAGTGATAGCATAAATCAGCAGTGCAATTATGAAGCACAATAATATAGCATATTCTTGTAAAGAAGGGAAGATGAAAATATAAGATACTCAAATTACCTTGGTCTTGAAAAATCATATATTATAACTTGAAGGTGGCTATAATTGGCTTCCCTTGCCATTGATCTCAAAAGAAGAGAATCTTTATGATCAGTCACAATGAAAGCATTGAGCAACTTTCCAATGGCATGTTCCACAGCCAGGGCCCACTTATCACCATTCACCAAATTCTGCAGAAATTTAATCGGAATGTCAATGCAAGTTGCCGTATGTAGCAATTGAGCCAATGATAGCCCATTAACTATTTTTTGGCATATTAATTTTCCTTTAACTGAATTGGTCAATGAGTAGATAGATATTCTGTGCAATATAAACTCTAAGTCATACCACATGGGCACCGATTGGCCCAACTGGGGGCTGTCTGAACCTCTGATGATGTCTCTCAATGACACGTAACAAGTTAAGGACTCTGTCTCCACCAAAAGCTGTAACCTTTGCTTGAAAAAAATTATAGCAATTGAAAATTATCACTATTGTGATTCCTGACTAGTCTTTTGAGTTTTTTTTTAAGATGGTCAAGACAATAAAACCAGGGTTCACCTTGTTGGTCTGATGCCGTCGAAGCTCACGGATGGAATATGATATGTCATGGTGCTTCTTTTCAAAAATATCAAGCTAAGAAACCAGATACTATTATAAACAAATTTGAGGACACTTGATAAAAGAAAATTGAATGAAATAAATTAACTGTTACAATATAAGGGAAAACCAGCAAGGGCAAAATAAAGAAAATAACAAAAGGTAAGCATACATAATCACTTAGTGTACTGTACATAAGCCGGCAAGACAGATAAACTTGGGGTAGCAATACAAAGACTTCCATAAATAAACATTTACTGCAATCATTCTCCTCTTCTAAAAACTATAGCCTAAGCACACTGATTTGTTTAGGACTCTTGAAGTGTCCATTTTGGGTATGTATCCAGGTGTTGCATATGGCTATTTGGAGTGTCGAGCACACATATCCATGTCTACTTCATACTTCATGGAAAATGAAAGATGGCTAGAGCATACCCCCCCCCCCCCAAAAAAAAAAAAAAGTCAACAAGCTAGCAAGAAAACACACAAATCCTCTCACAACCATTAAAATATTTTGCACATGCATAGATTTTAGAACCCTTAGTTTTTTTCCATTAAGTAAACCAAGAGCACGTTCCAATCAGCAATATTTTTCCTCAAGACTAATCTTCTCCATGACCAAGCAAAATTGCAAAACACAATATTAACTGATTGCAGAGATAACACCCAGTAAAGCAATCGAAACTGTGCAAAATAAATGAGCAAATAGATCTTTCTATATACACCATAAAGGTTCAGGGAAAAATTACCTCCTCTGATATCTTTCTTATTTCAGTCATTCCCTGGGTTATGCTTTCTGATATTGCATTCTCTGCTTCCTTCAACCTATATTATCATTTATCATGAAATCAACTGGCATTATGTGAAGTGACTCTTAACAGTAAAATTAAAATACAGAGACGAAGAAATTTGAACCTTGCAACCATTAAATCAGCAACATCAACCTCACATTGTAGTTCCTTAAGCTTTTCTTCTATTTTGAATTCTTCGGCCTGCAACAATTTAAAGTTGTAGATGCAAAACCAAATATAAAGATTTGACAGAGTAACCTATGCATTTATAGGCTAGGCTATGTAGGTAGGAAAAAAAACTGCACAAACCATGTGATCCAGCAAAAGAAAACTTCATTCAGATCATGGTATATTTTTAAAATTCAAACTTGGTGATTTTAAGTCGTATGAGCAATATAATTGCAAAATTACTCATAACATTAAATCATTAATATGCTTCATAGTTCATTGTCCTCATAGAATTAGGTCCCCTAATATTGTAGTAAGATATAACTTAGAAGGACAAATTGTTCGTCATTCCCCTCCTCTCACAAACTTCTAGTTTAAACATTTCTAACAGAAAAATTATTTTAATAAAACAGGGGAAAAACATATAGTAAAGGAGTGGACTGGCAATCCACTCAACTACAAGAAGTTCTTAGACCGCAGAACAAAAAAGAACTAAGAACCCACCAAGAAAAACTTAACAGTCAAAGAAGTCTTCCTTGCCAATTCCAAATAGAAGCCTGAAAATTTTTGGAACTCTTAGTTTAATCTTCCCACAAAGAAATTAAAAAAAAATTCTCATTAAAGGGTAACATTATGTTGTTTGCCTATGAAAATTCCTCTATTTATCTCCATCCAAATAAACCACATATCACTGCCCCAATACCACACTATCACAATTATATACTTTTTCAGCCCCACCCAAGAAAAGTTCCCCAACATAAAAGACTTGTACTTCTTTGGAAAAAGCCTGCTCCGCTGGATACCCATTTTTCAACCAATTTTCTCAATAAGCCACAAAGTAAAGACAACAGAAAAATATTATTTCAATCTTCTGATACATACATGTTTTGAACTACATCAAACCATCTTAATGTACTAAATTATTGAACCAGACAGCTCAAAATCATGAAAATGTTCTCAATATAACTTTTAATCATTTCTAGACATAGTAAAACAAGTAGTCCAGCCAATTCTAATCTTCTAGGTCCATATACAGCTCAAGAATCATAGAAGTTATTCTCCTAAGTCCTTACAAGCACAACTCTTGCTTGATTGCAACTTCGATTACTATACACTCATCCTGACTTTGAACAATAGACCATTTATTCCTAGTTTGCAAGCATATGATGGCAGATTTCGTACTCTTTCCTATCAAACAATTCCTAAATCATGCATATTCATTAGCATAAAAATGCCTTACATATTCAGCACTTACCACAAAAGCACCTAATATCTAAGCCAACATCACTATCATTTTATCCTTAGTTCATCTTGCAATTATTGACACTATAAGAAGATATCAACTCTGAAAAACCAATGAAAGAAAAGTAATCAGTTTTTATTTTTTACCGTCCTCTTTAGGTATTAACATATTCCTTTTGAGTTTTGCAACAAAAAGCAGGTGACAATACCTGTGTATTTTTGACATGCTGGTCATAAATATCCTGGACTTGTTGCTCAAGAACCCTGACGCGATTAACCATCTTCTGAATTTCATTACTTCTGCGGACATGCTCTTGCTCTAGCTCAAATTTCTCTTTTGTAGCCTAGAAATATAAATTCACTTGAGGGTTCAACAGATCATTGTACAATTGATAGAATAAAACATATTATATGAAACAAACATGAGTATAAAGGATACAAATGAAAGGGAATAACTAATAAAAAAATATTATTACAAAGAAAACACGATTGATATAAACAAATATATTTAAAATTTGAAATAAATATCACCAGTTTCCCATGAGATTAAATCTAACATTGCCCACCACTAGGACTTAACAGAAGAAAAACACTGACCTCATCTCTGCAGTTGAACAAACACTTACTAAAACTTGATTTGTATGCTCTTAATCAAAAAGAGATAATTAAGAAGATAAACCCGAAAGAAAATGTCTTGGAAGAGGTTTGCAGAAATTTGTACACTAGCAGAAGGGAGGTCAGTGATGCTATCTAAATAATAAGAAAGGAGTAGATATTAAACTAAGCCTCGGCAGAGTTAATTAACAATCACCTAAATGTTCTACAGAATAAAATATACTCTGCTCTGCATTTGCAAGATGATAAAAGTTTCATTGTTCAATAAAAGACTACAATCCAGTCTTCATCTTACTATGCATCCCCTCCATGACTGGTTCCACAAACTTAATCTTCTAGCTATCTTTACATTTAGTTTTTTGAAATGTTAATATGGCACGAAGAAAATGTAAAGATTGATAAAAATCCTTCATTTACATGCATTTGTAAGAAGAATCAACTAAGTCTTAGCATACCGAGGTTAAAATCTGTTGTAATTGATCCCTCTGGCTCCTCACTTTTGATGTCTCTTCTACCATTTCAGCAATTTGAGCTTTCTTTTTGGTCAAGTGTTCCTTTAGTTCCTCCATCAAACGCTACACGATAATTAAACAAAATGCTTTCAGTTACAAATCATACAATAGATAAAGTATTCGGCTATAGGCTACGCTTCCACATCATCCTCCATTTCATGTATTACAAATTTACAAGTTTACAAAGACACATACAAGGGCATTTTAAACAAAAAGAGATATTGAGGCAATTAACAAAAAAATAAATTCTTGTCCCCCAATTACACATCCAACGGAGGAAGTATGAAGGCTTTAAGCACACTTGCAGGACAAACTAAGTAATGCTTCATGGATCTAAATATATACCAAAAAATTGCTTAACCTTCCCCAACAGCCACAAAATAATATTCTTCGACACACAAAAACCCATACAGACAAGATACCACCTCAGAGAAACATAGTCCAATTGCAATTTTTCTGCACCTAACAAAACCCAGCATAACTTTTTTTGCACCCACACACACACACAAAAGAAACGACATAGCTAGGCTACTAACTGCTACATACCATTTCCATCAATTAGAAATCCGGCAAACACATAGGAAATCACATCGAATTAAAAAAATCAAGGCCATACAATGCAAACACGCAACTTTTCACCAATTAGAAACCAAGAAAAGGAACTACAAAGACTTTATGAACACCGGATAATATTTTAAAGAAAATGGAAATCTTTAAGTGTCATAATAAGAAAGAGATTCCTGTGCCCCATTATCATAAACATCCAGCAAGAATAATTGCTTTTATCGAGAAGGAATAAGTATCAAAGAGAAAGCAACCCATCTCCCATAAGACAGATATGCATAGTTTCACCAAAAGGTAACGCTCACAATTCGATGATCAATTTCTTGCTGGCAAGCAGGTATACGATCTCTCAGCTTTCCAATCTTTACATGCTGTTCCTGGAGCTGCCTATCAACATCATAAACCCATGCCCAAGCAAGCTTCTTTTTCAACTGCTGTACCTGCTGACTTATTTCTTCTACATGCTCCATATTTTTTATCTTTTCTTTCAAATTAATAAGTTCCTTCTCAACAGGTCTTATTGAGGCCTCTAGTTCACAAACAATATCATTGGCAGCCTTCAAGCGTATATTGATATTTTCCAAAAGATCATTAACTTGCTGAAGAAGAGTAGCCTTGAAAAAGAACTGTATGTTCAAGGGTCAGAAAAGCATTATTGCAATATATCAAACAAAACACAATCATGAAATTACCTTAAATTTATCTCTATCATTCCCAGAATGCAAAAACTCTCTGCTCTTATCCTGACTCATTATTACACACGGATTTTCGACATCAATCTGCATTAGGTCAATTTAACATCATAAACTTACAACTTAATTTTTTAAGGGGAAAATCATGTCCATCAACGCTAAAAAGAAAGAGAAAGAAGCGGGATAAAGAGAGAACATAAAGCACAAAAGGTTGAAATTCAGACAAAACTTCCACACTTAAAAATATTGTGTGCATGTGTGTATATGCTAAGTTTAGCCGCATCTGTGCATGCTTAGTTATCAACAGTTTGCTGTGACTGAGGAAAAAAATATTACCCTTGATATTTAACTTAAGCAGATTTATTGTCGTTAAAGATGCAACAAATGTATGCACGTAATAAGAAAATGAGACAAACAACAAGTGATCAGATATGATGCACCCAAGGATCAAGTGTCTTCATAACATGTGTTACTAAAAATCATTCAGTTTTCTCCAGACCATGTTCACTAGGAGTAGTAATACACCATCAACTATATTTTATACCGTTCCAATGGAATTACAACATCAAATTTGGCGTAGTAAGAGGAAATTTTATAGAGATGAAAGATGTGTAACATATAAAGAATGGACCATAAAAATTAAGAGAAAAGCAGCAATAGATGGAAATTAACATAAATGATGTGAAAACATTGAACAATTGTGGGTACATAAAAAGTAAAAGAGAAGAAAGAGAACACATATAAGTGTAAATCTAGAGAAAAGAGAAAATATGGTTTCCCTTGAAAACTTCTTACTATTTATCTTCAAGAACCTATCAAAATGAGGACATATCGAAATGTAATGTTTAAACAAAAAGGGAAAGCAATGTTTCCATTGGATGGTTTTAATTTGTTGTCATCAGCCTGTGATACCTTGAACATATATTGATTTTCTAACTTTCATTGAATCATTGATTGCATCTTCAAGATTTCAAGACATCATACTAGTAGACTGATAAAGTGATCCAATGACATAATTTTTTTTTCTTTTGTAATAATGATATGTAAATATAGCTACAGAAACCACTCAAGATGAAAATAATTTGAGTTTAAAAGCCATCTGAATGTAGACCAATAAGGTTTAACACACATCATCCTGACAAACAAATTTGCTAGCACAGAATAAAATGTATTGACTCAAGGTCCGAAATAGCATCACTTAAATAAAGTTCCACGGATAAAAAGACTCACATTAAAATGTTCTACTAGTTCTCTGAGCTCTTCTCTCCTACTGGCAACCTTTTTTCCTGTCAAATATCTCAGATGAAAAATATGATTGAGTGAATAACCAGAACTTCATGAATTTCTCTAGAACATCCATGTTACTAGAACAAACTCAGCTTCTAGAAAATTAGTGCTCTTCAAATAATTTTAAACAAACTATCAGACTGAGTGGAACTGCAAATAAACCATCCACCCCTTGAAAAATCTGCAAATACTTCTTAAGAATTGAAGTTCACCATGAAGAACATGTAAAACCAAATATATTTAAAGAAACAAAGTTCCTATTTTTAAATGTTTTAGGATAGAATCATGAAAGAAAATGATTCAAACCTTGATGATCTTTTATAACAAGAGAGCTTGTAGATTCAGTAATCCGACGCTCTATGATTACAACACTACCATATAATTCTGGCTTAAAAGCATCATCCCCTTGATTTTTTATTTCCACGTGAACAAGAGCATAACTGAAATGAGCATAGCAGACAAAACTCATAAGCTATAACAATCACGTAATCCTGCCAACATAATAGTGATCCAATGAGCATGATTAGATATTCATATTCCCATACAATTGGATGATATTAAACATCAATAAGAATAGCAGAATCCTAGGTAATGGTATTAGATTAAGAAACTTGCACAATAACCCATCTCTCTGCAAAGAAATGCACCACAGGTGATTCTTATGAAGAACCACGTCAGCGAGAAGATAAATCCTTATAGACAATGTAGAAAGAAAACCAAGCAAATCCTTAAGGCAATGATTACACTACCAAAAAAATATTCTCTCATCCATTTTGGTTATATAAGTCATCTTCCTACCTTAACTTATAGTTCCTTACAGTCCTTTGATTTGTTATGACAGAAGCAGATTACCAATGATGTTATAAGAAATTCACTTAAGAGTCCAAATCAACAACATATACAAAAGTCTCATAAACGAGTAACTTAAATTTAAAGAAATTCATCTATCCACTCATACACCTGAAAAGCATTCAAACCTTGATACCAAAACATCAAAATTCACCTTAGTACTCTTATGGCATCACATTATAGATAGACACTTCATAAATGTACAAATGATGTATCGGACTTCATGTTGCAATTCATGCCAATAAAGCCAAAGAATACAATCCTTTAAAGGAAAAGGAAAATTTAATCTTAGGCCATCAAATACAATCGCAGAGAGCGAGATAGTTTCAGAAGAACCTGCAACCGGTTTTAATAAAATCCTTTAAAGTTGAGGCCCTTTGAGTTCCTTTAGCTCGACAACCGAAGGCGACACACAAAGCCGTGAGTATTGCACTCTTACCACCTGCAGGTACAATTTAAAAATATATGTATCTTTCAATCAAAACATTGAAACAGAAAGATAAAAGGGTAAAGAAATTGAGAAGCAATGACCATACTTCCATTTTGACCAGTGATAAAATTAACATAATCTCCGATCTCGATTGAGAGGTTACTGTGGCACATGAAGTTCTCCAATCGAATCTTGAGAATAGTACCGGCCGTAGCACAGGGAGGACGAATGGGAATTGGATTCGCCATGACCTGGGGTGAGCTCCCTAGGGTTAGATTGTAAAACCCTATGAGTAAGATTTTGCAAGAATACACGGAAGGACGAGAGAGATAAGGAGCACAATAGGGAAGTGGGAGAAATCGAATATCAATCAATAAAATAGCATCACTATGGCGGGAAAGGGTTTGATTGCGTGGAGCCGTGGATCCGGCTCAATACAACCGCCTATGTGTTTTAAATTTTTCATATAACCATTGGAATTATAATGGGGAATTCTAATGGAAAGTACATAGAAAAAATATATAATTGTGTACCTATTGGGTTATCAGTTTTTTTTTTTTTTTTGAGGTAAATTTATATGGGTATTGTCCGTTTACTCAATGATACCGTCAATCAAATAAAATAACAAAAATATATATATATATTTATATTTTATGATATAAGGTTAACTAATTTATCCTTTTTTTTAAACTATATTTCATATTTTAATAAATATATAAATTTATTTTAAGTTATATTTTTATTATTTTAAAACATCATTAATTTTTCTTTTATAAAAATTATTTATTTATATTTTAAAATATAAAATATTATGATTATTTTACAATTTATTCTTATTTCAAAATAATTTGTAACAAAATTTTATCAATAGTGTTTACTACAAAAATATTTATGTATTTATTGTTATATATATTTTATTTTTTTATCTTATATAAATATTATTTATTTTGAATTATATAATGTTTTCAAATTTTCTATCACTTCTTATTATAAAGTATTTGTTATTTACGGTTTTTTATAGTTTTTTCTTTCTAAAAAAATAAAATAAAATTCCTTAAAAATTAAAAAAATAATATTAAAAATATCAAATATATTCATTTTATCTATTTGGAGTTCTTTATTTTTCAATTAAGATCCTTAATATATCTATATAAGAATTTTAAATTAAAATAAAAGATATATTTAAAATTGAGGATTAAAAACGTAATGAAGGCCTCAATCCTATTCGATTTCGTTAATAACTCCACTTATTATTATTGTATCTATCATATGTTGTATCGATCATAATAACAGTTAGGCATGTAATCGTATGTAACAATAAAGTACGAAAATAAAATGATAATATACGATATTTTTAGGTGAAAACAACCTAATTTACAACCATGACTTAAGAGGAAAACCACCGGTCCATCGAATCACCTAACTTTCTACTATAAAAATCAAATATTTAAGTACAAACTCTGTCTTATGCTACCCTCCCTAGGATACTATCCCAATATATTTTACTTATGAGTCTTTGCTCTGTTTTCACAGTTTTCAATATTAGCATTAGGGGTTTCTAAACCAACGTTTCAATAAACTCCCCGCTAATCAGATAAGTTTACGAATCAATTGTAAAAAAATTTAGCACAAAAACTCAAGTGTCTGTATGTTCCAGAACGAATTTAATAATAAATAATTCTAATTAGATGATTTAAAATATATGTTATTTAAATCAAATCAATTAATAAATTATAGAGTAAAAAGATTAAAAACAAGAGTTTCTTTTAAATTTAATAATCATGTCAAATAATTATAATCATACATAAAATTATTTAATCTAAACATGTAAAAATCAAATTAAGAAAAACTATATAAATATAAAAATATCAAATAATTTTACTAATAAATATATCACCTATGTTCTAATTAATAAAGATTTATTAATTAAAAAATTATTAAACCTTTACGACCACCATCTTATAAATCAATACACATGTATAATCTTATTAACAATCTTCACTTTTACTCTCTATTCTTATATATATATATATATATATTGACAATCTTTACAGAACGTCTTTATTCTCAATTATTAATTATTATTATATAAATCTGCCTATGCACTTGAGTTATTTTAATTGGGTGAGGGAAGTCATCAACAATGAAGCAAACAGACAGCGACGGCAAGCGGTAGAGAATAGGACATTCAATAACAGTTAGGCAGCAGCTTAAGCGTTTTAGCAGATTCACTTTCTATTTTGCCACACGTTAATTCAACCATAATGTATATATATATATATATATAATAATGACCTAATAATATTAAAATTAAATATATTTTAAGCTTAATTTTTAAAATTTATTAAAAAATTTAATATTATAAAAAAAATTATTTTTAAAATACATCTTAAAAATATTAAGATACATTTAAAAAATATTTAATCACATCTATCTAAGTTATAACTAATTGATAATTTCATAAATTGATTCAAGTTTAAATAAATATTTTAACACCAAAAATAATTTCAAATTTATGAGTATGTGCTATTAAATGCATGAATATAATCATATGTATCGTAGTTATCAAATATATACTTAAAGTACAATTATCTGAAATTCGAGTATTTATTCGATTTTTCTTGATAAATTTGATAACAGACCTAAAAACAAAAATTACAAGTAAATATTGTGTCCACAAAAATAACAAAAACTCATAATATTTATAATTTTTTTTACATCAAAATAATATTTACCGTAATTCGAATATATGATTTAAAAAAAATAAAAAATAAATCTTGTCGTCATATTATCAGAAGCACAACCACAATATTAATTAAGAATTTTAAAATATGTTGCAAGTTTTGGTAATCAGCGGAATCAGTTTTTTGTCGAAAAAATTTGGAACAATTCTCAAATTTAGTTATTCTACTATTGGGTTTGACTTTGAGAATGAATATTCCTAACTCTATACTTAAAATTATAAGTTTATATTTTACGTATATTTAAATATAAAAAAACTTTTAATTAATATATTATTATTTTTAATTTATAAATATTATTTCTATTAAATTTAATGTATTTAAAATCATCTGAAATTAAAAAAATTGGGAGCACTGAATGAGTAACCCTGCCCAAGGGAAATTCAGTTTTATTTCGAGTTCGAAAGTAGTATAGAATTTTGATTTCAATTTAGGGTAATATAGACCCAACCACATTTCAACCGATGGACATTTTCATTATCATTGTAATATAAGATAAATCGATAATTTTTCCAACAAATAAATATATTTGAGAAATCTTTACATTGAATTGTATTATTTAAAGGGAATGTGATTGTAAAAAAATTATATTTATTTTAAAAATGATATTTAGATTTTGTATTTATTTTTATATTAATTTAATATTATTGTTAAAAAAAATAACTACTTAAAGATGAATAATTATTTTTTATGTTTTTATTTTTCTTTAATTCTTTCAAGTACAGTTTATTTAAGTTATAAAAGTATATATCTAATGTAATGGAAAAAAATAAAAAATATTACCTTTATTTTTATACATTCATTTTTTTTCATAACAATATGATTAAATTGTTAAAAATAATTAAATAATCTAATTTTTTTTACAATAAGTAAATAACATTGAAGATGTTTTTCTTTTATTTAAAATACAAAATAATCTTATATTTTTTTTGTTAATAGTCGTAAACTTTATAAAATTTCAAAATAAATTCCTACACCAAACGTGGAACATTTAAAATGATGGTGTTATTAACGTGACGAGGCTCATCCTTATAATTTTAATATATTTTTGTTTAAATTTTAATTTATGTAGAATTATTTATAAATTTATTTTAATATAAATTTTGATATATTTTTAAATACATGTTTATATATAAATTTATTTATTTTTATTAAAATTATTTTTACCTTATATTCGTAATACACAAAATCAAACATATTAATTGAAAATATAAAAATATTATAAAAAACAATAAGGACAAACAAATGGAAGTTTAAGAAGATAATTATTGTAAATGTTATCATTCAAATGATGATATTTGTGATTGATGTGTGTCAAATTTATTTATTTGTATATTATAATTGAATTATTTGATGTATATCAATTATAATAAATTAATTTTTTAAAAAAAATAAGTAATATTTGAAAAATCAAATTGACCAATCCCAAAGAGAGAAAAAAAAGAAAAATATTATAATATATTTTTATTAATTCCAACAATTTAAAAAGGATGAAAGTTTTATCTAGGGATTTTAAAATTACAACTTACTTTTTGGACTAAACCTCTTTAAAATTATGTAGTTCTTTTATCTTTATTGGTATTCTTATGTACAATACATAGAGTTTGTTTATTTTACTCAATATTTCTATCTTCATCTATATAAAGTTGATTACTATTGATCGGTAATGTACGTACAAATATAATTAGTTACATTATATTTGAAAACATTTTTTACACACACCATTGGATTATTTTTTTAGTATGTATACTGGGTTGTGAGTGGCGGTTTTTGTTTTATTTTGAGTGTGAATATTTATGAAAATAACTCAATAATTTTGAAAGCGAGGCCCTCATCGAACCTCAGGAGAAATGATTGGTGAGGATGGCGGATGGTGCCTTGTGATTCTATAAATGCTCCCATCTTTTGAATCTTTTCAAGGATCGAATCTATATCGAAATGTTGTCAAAATTATCTTTGAAAGTTACTTCTGCATCATAAATTACCTTGAGTGTTTCTCAATTTTTGTGTTACATTTTTGTGAGTAAAATAGTGGGCTTGAGTGTTTAGAGCTCTTGACTAATTTACATATTTTATGGGAACAATATTGTGAGATTAGGTTGGGCAGTATTCGTTGAGTTCTCAAATCTATAGTTGTTCGTGGCCCATGGTTGAGTGTATTTTCCATGATTGGTTATTGGTTGGTTCATAGTTGAATGTATTTCCCACGATTAGTATTCACTTTATTGATCATATCACTCTATGTGATGTTGGCTTTGGAGTAGAGCCAAATTCGTGCATAAGATTGAGTTGTTGTGGAGGTAACAAGTGGTAAGCAATTTGGACAGAAGTCCCAACTGATAAAAGTATTTATGTTTATATTTTTATTAAGTTGTATCAGTTTTATTGCTTAGTGGATTTGTTTACTGTTGAATGGTTTCCATAAGCAATCTCAGGGTTTACCACATGGACAAGGGTTCTATGTGGGTTTGTCTTGTTATATATGATGTTATACATGCTCTATTATTTGGCTAATATAATCTCTGAGTTTAAATTGTGTATGTTTCAACATACTACAGTTTGAAGTCTGATTAGAAAGTTTTTAATATTTATTGCTTACTTTATATTTATTGAATATTATTTATGACTTTAAAAGTACTCTGTCTATGATTATTATTTACTACTAATGTTGTTATCTGGTAAGTGTTTACCTTTTTGCTGCTTACTAGATAGGGATGAGTCCTTAAGAAGCTTGTATCTCCTTACCCTAGTTATGTACCAAGTCTCGAACTTTTTCAATTGATATTAGAGCAAGTTCACCATTTTATGGCTTAACTGCTCTGATATTGATTCGTTTAACTTGCCTATCATAAACACACTATTCTCTCTAATAGACTCAAGGGAATGAGATAATGTAGATAGACCTCCACTTTCAATAGGCTCAAGTATGCTAATTGAAAATCTCATATGCTGGTCTTCTATATGGTCCCTTAGAGACTATGACTAGTTTTTAGTTTAGAACTTTAAAAAGTCTACAACCATGTACTCAATTAGGGTAGAAAATACAAACTCTAAAAGGACTTGTTCCCACAAGCAACAAAACATCAAAAATAACAACAGTAAATAAAAAATGCAAGTAAACAAAACAGTATACATAACAGATAAATCAACTAGTAGACATGAGTATATATAAGACTATAAAAAGTGTTCTAATAAGAGTTTAAACTCTACACGATTTAAACTCATATTATAATCGCATAATAATACACAATACAACAAAGTAAACCCACATAGAGACCCTATCTATGTGGTAACATCCTCGAGTTGTTTATAGTAACCACTAGGCATCAAACAATTCATTAACCAATAAATAATTACAAGAAAAAACTAAAACCATTATTGCCTTTATCAATCGGGACCTCTATCAAAACTATTTATTGCTGCTTTTACTTGGTGCTTTCACAACGACCTAGTTTGACACACGAATTTGACTCTCGTCTATAGCCAATACCACATAATGTGATGTGATCAATAAAAATAAGTGTAGCTACTCACAATCTTAAGGAGCACTCTCAAACTCAAAACAACTTATCTCTTATTACACACAATAAGAGATGCGATAACTCAAAGAATTTAACTTAACTTATTCTCACAATAAGATTCTTACAATTCAATAAAAATAGTCTACCTCACTATTTTATACTTTCTCAAATGTATCACTAATATCGTAACACAATAGTGAAACCAGAATTCGAAATGATTGAAAATTTTGGCAAAGCTTCGATAGAATTTTTGAGTTAAATTTTAATTTTTTGTATTTACAACACATGACCAGCCACCTTGCCAAGGAACTCGCCAACCACCTCAGCAACGGTGGTGGCTAGATGTTAAAAAATCACATTTTTTCATTACAATAATTATCAAGTAATATCCATAAATACTTGCACTGGAACCGAGCCAAAAACCACCACTCTTGACCTAGTATGTATATTAAAACAACCAACCCCATGGTGTGTGAAAGACATACTTTCAATCACAATATTCTTAATTATATGTGTGTTCATTACTGATTCGCATTAACCCGCCTCACATAGAGGAAGATAGAAAATTGAGCAAACACATATAGACACCTTATTTTACAAAGTTGGATTAAAAGCTTATTTAATTCAACTAATTTGTAAAATGAGACGGAGACTTTAGCTTTTGTGAATTTCTCTATATTAGTATAATCAAAGAATAGGAGAATATAATATGTTTTTGTTGAAGTGCAATACATGCTAATAGTAGAGAATGATCCTATAATCATTCTTTTATTTGAATCTTTATCATAATTTTTATATTTTTTTTAATAATATTTAGTTAGATTTAATTTTCAATTTATAAAATAAAACTCTCCATTTTTTTAATAAGTAAGAGTTAGTTTTAAAAATCCTATGCATAAAACTCTTACTTGTAATATACTAAACAATAATATTTTAAGTAATTTAAAGTAAAATTTAAATTGACTATTTATTTGAACACGCATCAATTTTTGGTATCGTATCGTCGAAATTTTTTGTTGAATTAACTCTCATTTGCTTTAATTTTTTTTATATATAAGATGATAAAATTTTAAATTTTAAAAATATATAAAAATTAAAAATTTTAAAAAATAGAATAAATTAAAAATAAAAAAATATTTTGTTTATTTTGATATTGATTTTATTGATATTTGTGTTTATTTTATTTTTACTTAATTTGTTTATAATCTTTAATTATTTTTTAAAGTCATACTAAATCACTAGTTTTTAACTATTTAATTTTTTATTTTTTTAATTTTCTTTAGTTGTTTATATTAGTTTATTTTTAATTTTAAATTTAATTTATTCTATTTATGTATGGTTACTAATTTTTTTCTTGAAGTGTTAATATTAAGAAAACATAAATACTTATATGGATGCAGTATAACCTACATACAATTGATTTCCTGCGTCATATTTTGAGCATCAATAAAGCAATTGGGATTATGTTAATGCTATGGGTGGATTTGAAAGCCAAAGTGTTAGGAATGATCCATACTCTAACATGTATAATGCAAGATGATGGGATCATCTATACTCGAGCTATTCATATAGAAACCTAACTGAGACTTTCAACATTACACCTAATTTTCTATTTCCAATGTCATAACAATTCCAACCACTCAAGGTAAATCGATCTAATAAATACGATAACATCCAACACTGCTCAATTCTAATAAGATACTATTTAGTTCCAACAAGAATCACTCAAGCTTCGACAAGACATAAATGTTGTTATCCAAAACCTTTAGACTCAATTTGGTCAATTGGTCACAATAGTGGAAAGACTAAAAACACAAGCAATTGTTGAGCTCTCATCTCAAATAGATGCTAAACCTAGAGAAATTGTCAATGTCATTATTATGGATAATGATAATCAATTAGACAAGCCTCAAAAAATCACTATAAGTGATATATATACGAAGAAAAGATTAGTGAGGAGGAAAAGACCACCATCCCCAAGGAATCCAATGTGGCACCAAAGGTAATTTTCGAACCTTTCTTTTTTCCTGATAATCTTGCTTTATCTTTTTTGAACAGATTTAACAACTCAATGAGTCAGAATCATGAAAAGGAAATTTTGGAGCTTAAGATGCAAATTCACATACCTCTTATAAAAGACATTAAGGATTAACCTTGCTTTGAAAAGTACCTTAAGAAACTTTTTCTTACTAAGGACAAACATAAGGATAACAAAGAGATAAATGTCGAAAAGAATGTGTCTATTATTCTTCAAATGAGACTATATAAAGGTGCAAGGATAAAAATAATGAACTACTGGCTTAGAAGTTTAACATCGCATACTTTAAGATCATTGATGATGATGGATAATAAAAGTGAAAGTATCAGGCTAACGATGTTAAATCAGGTGTTTTATGAAAGGTAACCTACCAGATTTATTTTCTACTCCATTTTTACTTAATTTTACATTATATATATATATACATGTGCTTGCATTAAGAAAAATGTAAGAATTGGGTTTGGGGGACTGTTAACGCATCACTATCTTTATTTTTTATGCTTTATTAATTTAGCATATTTTAATATGCATGTTTTAGGATTAGTATACTATAGGTAGCATACTTTTTTTTTGTTTTTAGTATTTATATATTACATTTATTAGGATAACTAGGATTAATAAAATGGCTTGTAATCAATCATATATTCTCTCTTTATTTTATGGCATATGTGAATGTTGATAGAGTCTTGACTTTATTCCCAAGTAAAAGTAACTTTATAATAATTTTGCTCAAAACTTGTATGGAAAATAGCTAAATTAGTGATAGAAAAATTTATATGTATGAACTTGTGAAAAATATTATAAATCCCTAGAACTTTGCTATATTTTTAGTGAATAAGAATAAGTTTTAAGTTTATCAAGACTAACTTATTTGCCTAAATTTTCCTACCTTTAATATTTGTATCAACTTCTTACCCTTTCAACCAAATATATTGGCTATATCATATAGTTCAAGAATAAGTCTAGAATAACATTTAAGAGTGTCAAAAGTACTATAATTGATTAAATGACCAACATACAAAAACATCTTCTGCTACAATATGTTTCCTAAAACAAATAAAAAAAATAAAAAAAGAGAAGAAATATATATATATACACACACACAAGGGTACAAGCTTAAAAGAATTATAAAAAAAGTTGTGTGTTATTTAAGAAAGTGACATAAATAAAAAAGAAGTCATTAATGATGTTCGAGTCAACATAATAAAATTTGATTCTATTTAATTAACATGATCATTTTTATGATAGTATTATTTATATGTCTCTTTCTCTTAGTTTATAGATTCATAGATTTTGTTTCTTCTTCTTTCCTTTTATTTGATAGAACCAATAAATATAGTCACATATTATAACCAAATGAAAGACATTTTTGATTTTAATGAATACTTTTGGTGAGTAAAGGTACAATTTTAAAGAAAAGCCTATGGTATCTAATTCAACTCTAAAAAGAATTTTGATATTTTGTAGAGAGGAACAATATTTCAACTTATTTATACTAGATGATTTGACTATTGCTATTGATATATCACACACAATTTGAGCATGATTATTGTACAATAGCTGTAGCAAAGTGATGATTAAATATAATATCTAATATTTATTAGAATTTGAAACTGTAATATTGTTAAACTCTAGAGATAAAATGTCTATATTCATTTAATTATGAGTATTAATTTTGCTCAAGGACTAACAAAGAGTATATACTGGGGAGTTTGATAAGGATAATTTATACATTTTTTAGATATCAATTATTTTATGTTTATACATATTTTATTATTATAATAAGTTAAAATTATTTATTTTGTATTTATCAAAAAATATTAATTTTTTAAATTTTTTTGAGATTTTTATGGATTTTTAATGATTTTTATTTGATAAGTGGATTAACTTTGAAAAGAAGTTGATATGTTTCACATATTATCTTATCCTTTTAACCATTATAGTTTATCATATCCTTTTGACATGTAGCGTATACTAATCACGTCTCCATGAGAATATCAAAAATTCTATTTACATATGGATTTGATTTTTATCTCATATAAATACAAAACAACACATTACAAAATAAGGTAGAATATTAGTATATAGATTTAGAGTTATGAAGATATAAAAATTATAAAATTAAGCTAGAGGCAACAATTAAAAATAAGAATATTCAAGAAGCAATCAAAAGAATTAAATATTAGAATTAAAGGCAAAAATCCTAAGATTTCTTCCATTCTTTTATTATTTTTATGAATAATTTTTTGAGTTTATTATTTGTCATGAATAACTAATTTTATAATTGATGGTGGATGATTTTAAATCTCTAGACATATGATAACTGTATTTTATATAATTATTTTCATCTATTTTATTAATTATAATTGTTATGTTCTTCATATTTTTAGTTAATTTTAGTTTAATAAATTAGTATTTACTATTATGCATATATTTTAAGAAAATTAAATAATTTGTATCGAAAACGTACTTAATTGCAAATTTGTGTCCAAAAATATAATTTAAAATAAATAAGTACCTAATTGCAATTTATAAAAGTCGAAAATATAATTTAAATTAAAATTAGGCTTAATTTTAATTATTAAAAGTTTAAAATTTAATTTAAATTAGAAAAGAGCTTTATTGTAATTAAACAAAGTTTAAAATGTAATTTGAATTAAATTTGTGGGTCAAAATACAATTAAGAAAATTTATATTCTGTGCAGGAAAAGGAAGCCACGCGCAACATTAATTCCGGGCGACACCAACCGTTCGATCACATAACCAACGGATACGATGAGGCGAGTGGATTGCAAGCGCGACAAAAGAGCGTAAACACGGATTTCATGGATTATGCGGCTCAGCGTGCCAGTGGGGCCCACCTGCCGTGCAGGCCGGCGTGTAGTATGGGACCCACGTGTCTGTTACGCGTCTGCCAAAGGGCGTTATTCCGTGTGGCAGAACCACCTGCAATCATTCTCTCAAACCATTTAACGTCTACCACGTGTCACACTTTCCCCCTCAGCGAATCATGAGCTGACGTGTGGCACTTTTCTGCGAAAGCAAAAGCACGGAATCCCGCACGTGTCCCAGCCGCTGTCCCCCACGTTTCGCGCGCCCCAATCCTGTGCGACAGTCCATCGTGCACCCGTTCCCTGTAACCAATGAGGTACTGTCATGTGTCCCACTATTTGTTTCAGCAAATTACATCGTGACACGTGGCAACATGGATTGAAAACAAAATCAGAAACACGCAGCTCTCTCCACTCAGATTTTGAACGTGTTTTCGATACATTTTGTCCCCCCACGCGTTTTACGTGTATTAAAAGAAATATATTTTTTTTATTTGATGTTATAAATAGGGGATATTATGATAGAGTAAAAAAAGTTTTGGAAAGTTTTTAGAGTTTGGAATTTTTGTATTGTTCAGTTCTGGACTGTGGAACACGCAGAAGCCATTTTTGGCTTCTGTTGTGTTCTATGTGTGCCAAATATTAATGATACAAGATGTTTTAATTTCCTTTCTTCTTCTTCTTATTTTTCTGTATTTGTTGTAATTTTATTTTTAATTAATGAAGTAATTTAATTTTTCTAGAGTTGCATTTGATCTAAATTTATAAAGCTTTGATTTTAATTATTTTTGATAGATTTATAAGACGTTCGATTTGTTCACTCTATTTTGTGCTTAATGTTTTTTGATTATTTACGAATTTTATCAAAACGATCTGTGACACATAAATAAACTTGGAAGAGACATTTGTGTGTATATTGCTCGTAGATAGAGTGACATGTATGATGAAGGATAGATATATACCCTAATTGTATGTGTGGCCATTTGAAAACTTAGAACGTAATGAATCTCGGTGAATTTAATTCTCATAGAGATATAGTGAATTAATTTAACGAGGTGTGTTTATACGGAGCTCGGAAGAGATGTATGAATAAAAATAGAAGTTTTCGGTTGACAAAGTAAATGTACTAAAAAATATAAATCAAAAGAAAATAATATGATAAGAGTGGATTAATTTGGTGAAAAATTGCAATCCTAGATTTCTTTTATTTTGTTAATTCTTTACACTTTTTCTAAATCAACGGTTGTTTTGGATAAAATCAGAGAGAAACAATTTTAGTACTCAACAACTGTAGTAACAAATCTCTGTGGGAACGATACTTTACTTACAAATCTTATTACTTGTGACCGTGTATACTTGCACGTTTTATGTTCTCCAAAAGAGACAACAACATGGATTGCAATAATTAATATGATTTGTAATATTTTATTCAATTATTTTTTTATTATGTGTTAAATCTCAATTTTATTTTATTATTTAAATGTATAATTAAATAATTAAATTCATTCATTGTTAATCAATTTAGTTGATTGGGTACATAATCGTTTAATCGATCTAAATAATTAGTGATAAATTGCTCGTAATGAGAATTAGTACTCAAGATAATTAAACCGAACTTGTGTATTTAACTTTGATTCAATTTGCTTTTTTAAAAATTGATGTTTTTGATAGATTAAATTTAAAGAATTTATTATTGGTTGTATATTAAAAAGAGTTGGATTAAAAGCTTATTTAATTCAACGAATCTATAAGAAGAGATAAAGACTTTTGCTTTTGTGAATATCTCTAAGTAAGTTTAGTCAAAGAATGTGAGAATATGATATACTTTTCTTGATTTGCAATATAAGTTAATGGTGGAAAATGATCATGTAATTGTTCTTTTATTTGAATCTTTATCATAATTTTTATATTTTATTTTTATCTTTGTTAATATTTAGTTGTTAGATTTAATTTTTAATTTACAAAATAAAACTTAATTTTTTAATAAATATGAGTTAGTTTCCTAAATTCTTTGCGGGAAATATCTTTACTTGCTATATATTGAATAAAAACATCTTACGTGATTTAATATGAAGTTTAAATTGACTATTTATCTGAACACACATTCATTTTTTTCGAATTATGGGGTACCCTTAACATATTTGATGATTCTTTAACTACAACAATATGTGATTCTTTGAGGCTAGCCTGATATTTAAGATATACTCCTATATTGAAGGAGATGTTAAGATGGTTCGCAGTTAGATACAGAAGACTTCCGATCATACTCTGATACAAAGCCTATTCTACTTCATTTCTCGAAGGATCTTGATAGAGTTTTAGGGTGTGCTCAAAGGAGTTCGAGTAGGAGTGGTGTTTTCTAAACCAAACTTTCTAACCAATTCATTGGCATACTTAGCTTGAGATAGAAAGATCCCATCTTTTATCTGTTTTACTTGAAATCCAAGAAAGAACCTACTAGGTCTATCTCAAACTCGTTCTATATAGTAGCAACAAATCTTTAAGCCACGTCATCTTTAGTAGACCTAAGAATAATGTTGTCAATATAAACCTGATCAACCATAACCTTACCCCTAATTTTTGAAACAAATAAAGTTTTATCACCACCTCATCTCAGAAAACCATTGTTGGGGAGAAATGTGACAAGACGCTCATATTAGTCATTAGAAGTTTGCTTCAAGCCATGAAGTACTTTCTTCAACCTTATCAAATAATTGGGAAACTGAGGATCTTAAAGCCTTTTAGGTTGTTTCATATGCACTTCTTCTTTAATGACCGCATTCAAAGAGGCACTCTTAACATCCATTTGATATAGCTTGAAACCAAAATAGTAGGTGAGACCCAAGAGAAGTCTCACAGACCCCAGGTGGGCAATTAGAGCAAACCCTATTTTCAATCTGAGTATAACCTTGGGCAACAAGGCGAGACTTGTTTCTAGTAATAACCCCATTTTTATCTTTTTTTTTCTTATACAATCAGAGAGTTCCAATAACATGTTTGTCTAATATTCTGAGAACAAGATACCAAACATCATTTCTTTTAAACTAATTAAGTTCTTCCTACATGGAATTGACCCAATATACGTTTTGTAGGCTTATTTTACATGTTTTG
Organism: Hippophae gyantsensis; assembly: GCA_030763125.1. Lineage (NCBI taxonomy): Eukaryota > Viridiplantae > Streptophyta > Magnoliopsida > Rosales > Elaeagnaceae > Hippophae > Hippophae gyantsensis. The sequence continues at coordinate 28,537,669 of CM061030.1, forward strand.
GGGAGAATAGTTGAAGTGAAACATATGTAATTCAAGGTCTCTTATAACTAACGTCTTGTTTTAACACTTCCTTCCATGTCACCAATGATGTTATCAGTAGAATAAGCCTTCTTTGCCCACTTAGGAATATATAGGTTTTCTTGGTCATCATCTCTTTCAATGTCAGGATTTATGGGAGGATCAATGGGAGTAATTGTAATAGCAATCTCAAAAGTATTCGAAGCCTTATTAGGAGAACTCAAATCACCAAATATATCATTGTTATCATACTCTATAAGTTTAGTGGCACTAGAGACATCAATCACAACATTTATTGATTCCATAACAATAGAATTTCTTAAGTTCTAAACCTAGTATGCACAGTTGTTATTAAAGTATTCGATGAAAATTCTGAGATCACTCTATATTTCAAACTTGTCTAAGTTTTCTCTGTCTCTTAGAATGTAGCAAGTGCTACTAAACACACATAAATGTTTAACATTATGTATTTTTCCATGCATGAGTTCATATGAATATTGACAAGTGCGAGGCCTTAAGAAACAATGATTCAACGTATAATAGACACTTTTGACATCTTCAACCCAAAAAAATTTTACTAAGTTCTTGCTGGTTAGAATGACCCTGGCCATCTCTTGTATAACCCTATTTTTTCAATTATGTCATTTTGTTAAGGAGTCTTGGGAGTGGAAAACTCATAATGAATACCCATTTCATCACATAAAGCACTAAACTTAGAATTCTCAAATTCTCTTCTAGAGTCACCTATAATTTTGATGATGATACTAATGGATTCAAACTTCTCATTTTGTAACTTGATACATAAGGTTTGAAATAATTAAAGGCTTTAGATTTTTCTCGTAGAAACAACACCTAAATATATGTGAAAAATCATTAAAATAACCAAGATATACTTTCTCCCTCTCATACTAAGAGTTTGAATAGGACCCATTAGATCCATTTAAATAAGTTAAAGATGTCTTGTAGTGGACAAATGTTGATTCTTCTTATGTTGGCTTTTTCTTTGCTTTCCCAATTGATATAAACGACAAACATGCTCAAGGAAGACACCGTATAACTTTAAGATTTGAAATCTTCTTAAACTATTTTTAGTTGACATAACCCAAACATTGATGCCATAATTCTTCAGTACTTAAGCTCAACCTATTACAAACAATCTCAAGAGGTGACCCTACACAATAACAGTTGTTTTCTAACCTGATGCCTCACTAATGACTCAATGAAAATAGAGTCATTAGTGCACTTTTTTACTTAATATTTACTTTTTTTATTTAATAAATAGTATTTTTATGACCAAAAAATTAAAATATAAACTTTTTAGTAAAAATATAATTTTTGGAATCTTTTATGATTTTTTAACGTAGAACCAATCAGAAGTTGCCACGTGGCATGCCATGCGAGCAGAGGAGCTGACTGAGCAAGCCATACAGATGCCACTCAATCACGGAGAACGAATCATGTCACGCCGCGTGTGAGGAGGACAAAACACGCACCACACACCCCCAAACTTAAGTTTTTGCTAGTCCTCGAGCAAAAGGAAAGAAATAAAACAAATATAACTGCATTTAAAATAGTGATTTTCAAAATATTTCTTTTATCTTTTGCAATTACACAACTCAACGAAATAAAAGAATTTTATCTAAGCATCAAAATCAATTTAAAAGTATATCACATTTTCACAATGAATTTTAGTGTGTGTGTGAAGTCTTTTCATATTTCATCACATGAAATCCGGATCAATTTATACAAATATAAAATCAAACAATTTGTCATGAAATCACAAATCTCAGTAAGTTTATTTTTCATTTCTCTCTCCACTAATGTAGACAAACACAAAACACAAAATCAATAGGACTTTATTAAGCTTGTAATGTATGGCTTAGGTAAAGGTAGGATGAAGGATAATATTTAGCTTAAAACTTTTCCCGAGCATTACATTTCAAGATTGAAAAAGACAATTCTATCATCACAATAATTACTTCCCAATTTGGGATTTCTCATCACATACAATAACTATATTTTTTTTTTCAGATTCTATATTTTTTTTCTTTTCAGAATCTCTTTTTTTTTTGTATCTTTTTTTTTTCTTTTCCAGTAACCCTTTTTTTTCGATATATCCTTCAGTATTTACTAACAATTGTCACATGTTAGTGAGATAAGAACAATAGGTATATCTACACACACACATATATATATATTTTTTTTTAGATAGGCTTTTGAAATGAGAAAAATATATATGTAAACTTTGAAGCTCAAAAGGGGTATACTATGGATAATGCATGTTAAGGTAGATAGAAAGGCTCAAACGATCCAAAGATGGCCTAAATCATTTTCTTAGTTACATGTCATCTATAATTTCGCCTCGAGAGAAAATCAAACAAATTCTAAAAACTGTGACACCACAAAAATCAATCGAATTCCATACTCACATAAACCTTCTCTAAATTATCATAACAACTCAAAAATCAAGACTAGTGCTCATGAATATTTATTCTTGTAAAAATGAAACATACGTAAAAATTATTTATCACTTAGACAATATTCAAATTTTTCAAAGAATTATGCATCATTTAAATACAAGAAATCAAAATAAATCACTATTCATAGCAAAATATCTTCAATCAACCAAACAAAAAAAAAATTTCACAAGCGATAACATCGAGAAAGTATTTCAATTAGGTTTAATATATCCACCACCCCCAAACTTAATATACACATTGTCCTCAATATGTGAAAGTTAAAGAACATATGAGATGGGATTAAAGAAACTTCCTGGTTTGTTTGATTGGTTAAGCCAAAATTGATTCATTACCTCCAATTTGCACCTACGAAAAAAAAGTACATAACATAGTATAAAAAGTAATACATGCGAAAAAAATAAAAAAAAAATAAAACACATGGGTTGCCTCCCAAGAAGCGCTTGATTTATAGTCTTCAGCTTAACTTCTCAATTTGTTTTTCTTTTGTAGGTAAAGATTTGTGTATAACAAAATCTCAACTTACGAGAAAATTGAAAAATAAATTAAGAAAATATAACCAAATTTTTTTTTCTCTTTGTGAGTTAAGATTTGTGTTTAAACAAAATCTCACCTCACTAGAAAAATAAAAATAAAAATAAAATAAAACAAACAGCCAACAATAAGAAAATAAAAATTTTTTTGTTTTTCTTTTCGTGTATTAAGATTTGTGTGTCAAACAAAATCTCAACCCACAAGAAAATTGAAAAATAAAATAAAACAACAATAAGTAAATTTTTTTTTCTTTTTGTAAGTTAAGATTTATGTGTCAAACAAAATCTCAACTTACTAGAAAATTTTTAAAATAAAATAAATAAGAACAATAAGCAAAAAAAAAATTTATTTTTTAAATTTTTTTTTGTTTTTTTGAATTAAAATGAGATTGATTGGTATTAATATCAACAATGAAAATAGTAAAACAAATCCCCGGCAACGGTGCCAAAAACTTGTTGCGTGTTTTTCAACACACGAACTCGTACAAGCATACACGGTCACAAGTAATAAAGATTTGTAAGTAAAGATCGATCCCACGAGGATTTGTTACCATAGTTTGTCGAGTACTAAAATTGTATCTCTCTGATTTTATCCAAAATAATCGTTGGTTAATAAAAAAGTAAAATAAGAAAATAAAAGAAATCTAGGATTGCAATTTTTCACCAAACTAATCCACTCAAATCATGTTATTTTCTTTTGATTTATATTTTTTAGTACATTTAATTTATCAACCGAAAACTTCTTTTTTTATTATTCATACATCTCTTTCGAGCTCCGTATAAACACACCTCGTTAAATTAATTTACTATATCTCTATGAAAATTAAATTTACCGAGATTCATTACGTTCTAAGTTTTCAAATGGCCACACATACAATTAGGGTATATCTCTATCCATCATCATACGCGTCATTCTATTTACGAGCAATATACACACAAATGCCTTTTCAAGTTTATTCATGTGCCAATGGATCGCTTTGATAAGATTCGTGAAATAATCAAAAAACATTAAGAACAAAATAGAACGTCTTATAAATCTAACAAAAATAATTAAAATTAAAGCTTCATAAATTTAGATTAAATGCAACCCTAGAAAAATTAAATTACTTCATAAAATTAAAATAAAAATTATAACAACTACAGAAAAATTAGAAGAAGCAGAAATAAAATTAAAACATCACTTAAAACAAATATTTGGCACACGCAAAACACAACAAAAGCCAAAAATGGCTTCTGCGTGTTTTTCCGTCCAACACACAAACACAATTAAAATTGCAAACTAAAAAAAACTAAAACACTCTAAAAACTTTCGAAATTAAAACTAAAACTCTACTCCAAAAACTCCACTCCAACCAAACTTTTTTACAACTAAAAACTATCTCCTATTTATAGCAAAAAAATACATCAATAAAATATTAAATTTAAATCTACGCGGGGGGACAAAAAGGTGTGGCGAAAATAATAAATTAAACGCGTGGGGGACAAAAATTGTATCGAAAATGGGATCGAGGGATGCTGCGCGTTTCTGTTTAAATTTTCTTCCACATTGCCACGTGTCGCGTTCTGATTCGCGGACACAATTAGTGGGACACGTGGCAGCATATCATTCGTTGAGGGGAAACGGACGCACGATGAATGGTCGCACGGGAGCCAACGGCTACAACACGGGCTTGATCCAGCGCGGTCGCGTTCATTGTAACATGCCACGATGTCCTGGCCATGATTAGGCGAAAAATTGAGTGGGACACGTGTCATATCTTTATCGAGGAAAATCGGGTTGCAGTAGAGATCGCTGCACGGGATCGAGGCGCGCGAACGCTGGGGGATGCCGTGGGCCGGCGTCACGCGGGTCCCACGCCGCAGCCGACCCGCGGCAGTGGGGCCCCACTCGCGCCGAGCAGCGTGAAGGAATCTTCGCACACGCCATTTGGCCTGGGAGTGATCGGAATGCACGCATCGTAGCCGTTCCTTCTTTCGACGGACGGTCCACCTTTGGCGCTGTTCGTTGGTAGCGCGGTTCTTCTAATCACAAGCGTAAATTCAATTTTCTTAATTGTATTTTGACCACAAATATATTTCAAATTACATTTTCAACTTTATTTAATTACAATTAAGCCCTTTGTTAATTTTAAATTAAATTTTTAAACTTTTAATAATTAAAATGAAGCCCAAATTTAACTTAAATTATATTTTCGATTTTTATAAATTGTAATTAAGAACTATATTATTTGAAATTATATTTGTGGACATAAATTTAACATTAAGTACATTTTCGATACAAATTATTTACTTTTATTAAAATATAAAAAAAACAGTAAATACTAATTTATTAATCGAAAATTAACTAAAAACATCAAGAACATAGCAATTATAATTAATAAAATAGGTGAAAATAACTATATAAAATACAGTTATCACACCACATGTCAACATGACGTTCAATCCAAGTTCGTGAATCGGTCAACGCACCATGCCATTGCTCTATGCGTTCCACCCGTGCGCCATGCCATCTGTTCCCGAAAATCACGTTGCACCACGTGTTACTAACTCGGCAAGCATTGACTCTAACCAATCTCCCCTACCATGCGTCGCTCCCTAATTTGCCCAATGAATTTTTTGATGCCACGTGTCACGTTATGATTGACTGAAACTATCAATTTTGCTTATTTTGATTGTAGCCCTTGATCTGAAGCTGATTGGATGATCCAAATCACACCTGAGTTTTATTTAAGCCCCTAATCACTCCATAAACCCTAATTAGCCTCCATTAGAATAATTTTCACCATGTGATGATCTAAAATTTTACCCCAATTATAATTATAATTTAATTATATTATTTAATCTGATTTTTAGGCTATTAATTATTTGGCCAACAATTTATCTATAGAAGCAATTAAATAGATTTAAGATAATTATTTAATTGTTTGTCTTGATTAAATAACATGCATAATTTCTAGACAGAGATGTATGATTCTTATGTATGTGATCCATAATTGATGAACTTAATGAGTAGTATGTAATTTAATTGACATGAGAGTGTGATTAAATTAATTACTATATGGTGTGTAGTTTACTTGAGAGAGGAATACATGCTAGGTTAGATTCAATTGATCATGTAATTAATTGATATTATTTTAGGGGGATTTTAACGATTCGCATGTTTAGAAAATTGGGGGATTAAATATTCCTAAATATTTTCTCATATATCTTTTTAGTTACCAAATTTGATTTAATTAATTATTGCTATTTACTTTTAGTTATTTTATTTTTGTTTGCTTAAAATATAAAAACTCAAAAAAAAATTGATTTTTATTATTTTTAGTTTTAAAAATTAATTTCTAATAAAATAATCTCCATTGTAACAATCTTTACTTATCATTATATTACTTGTTACAATATGTATATTTGCATATTCATTGCACACACAATTTGTGTGGTGATCACTCACACTAGAATATTACCTCTCTTATCAAGCATAGTGCAATTCTTTTTAGTGAATTTTATTGTGTAATTATTATCACAAATTTGGTTGATACTGATAAGATTAGCCTTGAGTCATTACACAAAGAGAACATCATTGAGTTTAGGAATTCTTAAAGCATTTATATATCCTCTTCCACATATCAATGCCTTATTTTCATCACCAAAAATAACATCCTTAGGCCATCTTCAAAATCATCTCATATTCAATGTGCGTTTGTTCTTAATTATGCAATGTTTTGCCATGAAAAAGTCATAGTAGAGAATGTAAGTCATATAGTCCTTTGTGTCTTTTTTGATGTTCTCGTATGCAAAACACGGAATTTGTTTATTTTAGTTAGTGTTTTTGTCTTTTTCTATATAATGTTGATTACTATTGATTAATAATGTATACACACATAATAACGTACATTGTTTTTAAAAGCATGTTTTACACACACCATATGATTATTTTCTTAGTATTTATACTAGGTTATGAGTGGCAATTTTTATTTCGTTTCAGGTGCGAGTATTTATGAAAATTACTCGACAATTTTAGAAACAAAAAATTAAAGTTTTTGGCACCTTGATGATGGCCTTCATCGGACCCCTTATAGAATCCCCGACGAGGTGGTCGGAAATGACCCTTGGTAAGGATGGCGGGTGATGCCTTGTGATTCTATAAATACCCTTTCATTTCACTATTTTCAAGCATTGAATCTATTCCTAATGTTGCCAAAATTATCTTTGAAAATTGCTTCTATATCATAAATTACTTTGAGTGCTTTTCAATTTTTGTGAGTAAAAGAGTGTACTTAGTGTTGATAACCCTTACTATTTTACATATTTTGTGAGAATAACATTGTGAGATTGGATTGGATAGTATTGGTTGAGTTTCCAAATCTGTGGTTGTTCATGGCTTATGGTTGACTATATTTTCTATGATTGGTTGTTGGTGGTTCGTGGTTGACTATATTTCCTACGATTGATAGTTCACTTTCTTGTTCACTTTACTAATCTTCAATTGTTGATTACACTACTTTTTGTGGTGTTAGCTTTGGAGGAAAGCATGATCCGTGTGTTAGATTGAGTTATTGCGAGGGCGACAAGCTAAGGCAATAATAGGTAGTTAAGACAGAGGTTTCGACTGTTGAGTGAATTTATTTACTATTGAGTAGCTGTCATAAGTAACCTGAGGGTTTACCAAGGGTTTTATGTGGGTTTGTCTAGTTATATGTATTATACATGCTCTATTGTTTGACTAGTATATTTTAAGTTAAAATTGTGTATGTTTCAACTAGTGAAGTTTAAACTTTAATTAGAAAGTTTTTAATGTTCATTGTTTACTTTCTATTTACTAGTTCATTGTTTGACTAGTACATTTTAAGTGTTAGTCATGTTATTATTGTTATATGTTAAGTGTTTAGTTATGCTGATCGAGAGTTAGGAACAAATTCTTAAAGAATTTATATTAGTATCCTAGTTGTATACTGCATCTTAGACTTTTTTTCTCAATTTTACAATTGTCAGTATTATGGGTGTCCATAAATTGGTCTATATCAAAAAATCGGATCAAATCAGACGAGACAATTTTATAAATCAAACGATTTGGTCTGATTTTTTTTTAATTTTTGAACTGACTGAACCAAATCAAACTGATTTAATAATATATTAAAATTTCATTTTATTTCCCATTAAAGGTATCCATAAATCAAACTAAATAGAAAACCAGATTAAAACGAATCGGATTAAACAATTTTATAAATCAAACAGTTTAATCCGATTAATTTTTTTTTCTCAAACCGGACCAGATCAGTGAGGACCAAACAATCTAACTAGTACGATAACATAATAAGTATTTAGAGTAAGCTACTTCAAGCAAGAAATAAATGTTGAGGAAGCTGAAGCTGAAGCTTGAAGCTCGAACGAGTGTACTAACTATTGGTTTTACCAATGTTTTGAATTTTAAGGTTATAATAATTAAATAAGATTGCAAAACATTATTGATTTATTTTTATATCAAGAATGTTTTGAAATTTAAGGCTATGATAATTAAATAAGATTGCAAAACATTGATTGATTTATTTTCATATCAACCAAATCACATCACTTGAAAAGCTAAAAAATTAAAGTGATAGATAAAAGTTTCTTAAATCTAGAGTCAATTTGGATTTCAAGAATTTGTAATATCTTCTTTTATAATATAGCTGGTTGGTCGTTTAAAGAACATAAAATATTTTTGATATTCTTCCAATTGCATATGGAAATTGTAATTTATACTAATAAATAAGAATATGATTTATCAAAAATAAAAATAAAAAATCCCACCATTGGAGAGATAGAATTTAGGGGAAAAAAAAGAGGAAGAGAAGAAATTCAAAACCCATTAAAATTAACTATCATATTAACATTCCACAACAGCTGGTTTTAGTGGCAAAGGAATATCACTCATATCAGCACCAACCATGTTGATAACACTTTCAGGCAACTTCCTACTGGGCTTGGCTTCTTGCAGCATCAAAACGACATCCCTCATAGAGGGTCGCTCAGCCGGATTCCGGCTAGTGCAACGCAAAGCAATTCTAAGCATTTGCATCATCTCTTCCCTCACAGAAGCACAGCCTGCACCTGCATTCTTGTCTAGTATCTCAATGATTCCTTTCTTGGCTTTGGTCTTGGACCTAACCCAATCCACTATGCTATTTCCATCCCCAAATTCTGAGTCTACCGATCTTTTACCACTCAATATCTCCATCAAAATGACACCGTAGCTATATATATCACTTTTCTCATCCACTTGAAGTGTGTACGCATATTCTGCCAAAACATAAAGCGAATGTTGGCCAATGGAAAATTATCAAATTAAATTATTAAAGCCAATGGAAAGTTTCAATCCAAAATCTGAAGTGTGTCCAATTTTGTAAATTATGCAAACCTTACAAAACTGATTAGTGAAAAAGGGAAAGCTAGATAAATAAAGCAAAAAGAATGCTTCTCTTGCGGCACTAGAGATGTAAATTGCGTTCTATTATATCATTTGGTATATTATTTATTATTTTTAATGAATTTTTAGTATAATATCAATTAATTTTACTTAAATATAATATATTACTTCTAGATTATGGTAATTTTAAATATATATTATATTATTTTTTATATAAATAATCATATATTATTTTTATTAGATTATAATAACTTTAAATATATATTAAATAAGTAAACTTATTAAAACTAGGTGAGATGGAATAAAATAAAATTTAAAAATTACTTAATTATATCGTAAATTTATTTAATATTTTATTTCAATAGACCCCAGCATCCCATGAACATGAAGTCACCGAAAACGCCTCAGAATATAGTTGACGATAGCACAAACGACACCGTATCATCATTTAAAGCTTTGACAATAATTACTATATATAAAGTGCGCTCCTTTTTTTAGTACCGTGGAATTAACTAAACACAGTACCACGATTTAACATAAAAGCTACTAGCACCAATATACTTTTGTGCCTTTCGTTCTAAGGATAAGATACTAATAAATTAACATTATGGTCAATATACTCGCTAAATCCAATTAATATGTTATTTATTATTTTTGAATCATATTTTTTATTAGGGATATACATTGTATTAAAATATAATATAAAATTCATACTATAATCTTTTACTTTTTAAAAGACATTTGATATTATTCATTTAATTTTTAATTAAATAATATTATGAAATATTAATTAAAATGTATCATTTATTAATAATAAATTTAAATAAAATAAGTTAGAATAAAAAAACAACAAAAAATATAATATATTACTATTTATAATGTAAATTCAATAATAAAAATAATAAAACTTAGTGATGGAGAGATTTCTTTAGACAAAGTTAAATATTACGTGTTAAAGAATACCAAATATTAAATATTAAGACACATAAATTAGAGATAACGAATTATAACATTAAATAATACATATTTTAGAGTATCAAATATTAAATATAAAAGCCCACACACTAAAGATAAAGAGTTATATTAAAGATTTAAAAATTAAGTCTTACTTGTATTAGTTAATTTTAATGAAAACATCCCAATATTATTATCGACATTATTTAAATCTCAAACACAATTATATATAATTAATATTTTTAATATATGATAAATTATTATTATTTTTTTATAATTATATATCTTATAAAGTTTTTTAATATAACTACTTACTATAATCATAATCATTATCTTTTAATAAAAGAATTTTATCATCTAATAATAGCAGTGAAAAATAAAATTTTATAGTTAAAAAGCTTAGTGAATTAAAATAAAATAAGTGTTTAAAAATAATTATCATTGATTTTAATTAGATAAAATTTTTACGTATAACTTGTGTCTATGGTAAAAAAATTAAATTTTGATGTTCTTTAATTTTAAAATTAAAATAATTATATATATTTGCTATGTACTTTTCATCCACAAATAGAATTTACTACCGTTAGCATATCGCAATACTTTTTATGCTAATATGCTACTAAGTAATTGCAAAATAATTAATTAATTATTATATTTTATAAATTTTAAAAAATAAACTAAAATTATATATTAAAAAATTAATTTTTGTTGAAAAATAAGAATAATATACTCTTAATCCTAACGTACAAAAAAATTATAATTACTTACTATATGTTATAATTTTACTTTTAAATTTTATTAAAAATAAAAAAATATAAATTTACTTTTAAATATAAAATACCTTTAATCGATCCTAAACCATTTTAGATAAAATATTAATATGAGATGAAATGATATCAGATAATATTATAACATAAATACATTAGTTATACTAAATAAGATAACCAACTCATTTTGTATTCTTATTTTTCACGAATCAAATTATTTTATCAAATAAAAAATTATACTAATTTTAAATTTTATTGATTTAAAATATATTGTCAACACATATTCTATAATATTTACGATCATTAGAGATTTAATTTGAGTCTTATTAGGAGTTTAATTATACTCCTTAAAATAATAAAAATAGCATACACTAAGAAAATTATTGATGTATTTTATATTTGTTAGTATAATGAAATTATTTATTGATATTTGAGTATGTAATGAGGTAATTGTTTTTAAAAAACAAATACCTAATCAAAGTCTTATCATAATTTGTATTTATATTTAAGGCATGTTTGTTACATAATATTAAAAATCATGATGTATAATTTCTATACAATGATGTATTTAATTATGAAGTTACACCATTCCACGTAATATAGAAATAGTTTAATTATATAGAAATTTAATGTAATTAGAATGTGTGGCAGTTTAAATTATAAAATTATGTGTCTTTATTTTTCTTTCATATATAATTAAAAATAATATTTTTTATTTCAAAATATAATAAAAATATAAAATAAATTAAATATTAATTTAAATAAATTTTATATTAATAAATTATTTTATTAAAATATTAACAATTAATTTTATGGAACTATATTATAAAGTTTGTCATCAAATACCATACATAATTTTTAACACTATAAAAATTAAATTATAAATTTAAAATAAAAAACTTAGATACATTAACAATCATAAATTTGATAATTATGTATAATTAAAAGAAAAAATTCAAATCACTTCCCTCTGTATTTTAATTAAAAAAATATTATTAAGTTACTTTTGAATACATTAATAATTTATTAGTATAAATAATATTATTTTAATTTTAATTTTATAAAATATAGTAGTTAAGAATATAATTTTTTTATTATATTAATAAAAAAGTATTAATATTTTAAAATAAGGTGATTTGTTACGGCAAACTTCAAATGAATATATTTAATAAAAATGTATCATTCAAATTGCTCTTAATTTTTTACTGATGAAATAAGAAAATGATAAAATAATCATAATAAAATTAATATTTAAAATATTATCTTAATACTTTTATTTATTCTTATCTAACTCTATCTAAAGAATAAATGAAATAAAAAAATATATATATTATAAATAAATTATATTAATGAAACTTCCAAAGTTATCCACCCTTTTTATTATTCTTGATTTTTTTATTAAATAAATTTATATTAAATTTATATATTTTTTTGTTAATAACTATGTTTTATTACATTTTAATATCTCGATAATAAAAATAATATTTTAATATATATATTTTTAAAATTTACGGAGTAAAAGTTACTTCTTAAAATCTTAACAAATATATAAGCTTGCCCAACTCCTCTAAATTTTCTTAAAATCTTTAAAAATTTACATGTGTAAATATGCACACAACTTAGGATCTCGTCTCCTAACAAAAGGAACTTAACACGACATTAACAAACAAAAAAAGTTCCAATAGTTAACCAAGGCCTAATATTATAGAATTCTTAAAAAGGGTGAAAAGAACTTAACGCACCTGGCGCAATGTATCCATAGGACCCAGCAATGACGGACATAGACTCGTTACTTTGGATTAGCTTAGCGACCCCAAAATCTGCCACTCTTGCCTCCATCTCAGCATCCAATAAAATATTACTCGGTTTAAGATCGCGGTGCACAATCACTGGATCACAGTCGTGGTGAAGATAACATATCCCTTGAGCCACACCCAATGCAATCTTATACCTTGTGACCCAATCAGCAACTAAATTATGACCTTTGTTTTTGCTATGTAATAAATCATCTAAATTCCCATTGGGCATATATTCATAGAGCAGCATTGTAATTTCCTTGTTGCTGCAACATCCTAACAATCTTACTATATTCCTATGCCTCACGTTCCCCAACACCTCCACTTCAGCCAAAACTCCTCTCCTCCGTCTGATTATATTCATATTCTCCTTTTGCTTACCCCACAACTTTTTCACCGCTATTACCTCGCCACCTGGCACATCAATTCTATATACCATCCCAGTGGACCCCATCCCGATTATGTTATCACTCGTTGACATACATTCCAGTACATCATTAGCCGTGAAATTCAACCGTTGAAAAGCGGTCAACTTCCAGGGACCAATGGATCGGTCCTCCTTGAATCCACGGCTGTAATTAGCTCGGAAACATTTTGTAGCAGCGACGAGAACAAATAGTCCGATTCCAAAAGCGGCAACCATTATCCAAGGAATCGCACCCGCGGTTCGTTTCGGTTGCTGTCGGTGCACTTGGACCGTACCGACGTTGTTGTCAGCATCGGCTGCACATGGTTTGGCCAAAACGATGCCGCAGAGACCGTCGTTGCCTGTGAATGAAGTTGGGTGAAGATTGGGAAAGATTGAACCAGAGGCTGGTATTGGACCCGTTAATAAATTGAACGAGACATTGAAGGTTTCTATTGTACTACAGTTTCCGAAATTTGAAGGGATTGTTCCTGTGAGAAAATTGTGCGAAAGATCTATGTCTGTGATCGATGGGAGAGCCGAAATTTCCCATGGAATGATTCCAGTGAGTGAATTTCGGCTTAGGTTTAGATTAATAAGCTTTACACAATGACCAATGTCCCATGGAATGGGGCCGTTGAACGAGTTGTGTTGGAGCTCGATTTTGTAGATACTTTTGCAGCCATTGAAATCTGGGATTTTGCCCTTGATTCCACAAGATCTAGCTGAGAAGATTTGTAGGTCGGTGGCATTCCAAATGTTCTCTGGGAGGTTTGAATTCAAAGGGTTTTGGGAGATGTTGAAATATTCGAGTTTTACGGCGTTGCCCAAATCTTTAGGGATTGGACCAGTGAAATTGTTGTTGCTCATGTCCACAAATGTTAAGTTTGGTAAGTAACCAAAATTCTCTGGGATCGACCCGTTAAGTTGATTGTTTTGGATTCGAAACCTTGTTAACGATTTGCAATTTACTAACGACATTGGAAGCTGGTTTACTAACCTGTTTGAGAAGAGAATGAGCTTCGTTAATTGACTGCCTTGACAAATATTTGGTGGGATTGAACCAGTGAGTGAATTTGAGGAGAGATCCACCTTTAGTAGTTTCCCATTAGAACCAAGCTTCTGAGGGATAAACCCAGTCAACGAATTGTTCCATAGAAGCAGAGTGTCTAGGCTCTGAAGGTCTTCAATTGCTTCTGGTATTTCACCACTAAGATTGTTGCTCATTAAACTCAACCTTGTGAGCTCCTTCAATGAAGAGACCAGTGTTGTTGGTATAGTCCCTGAAAGTTGATTATCTGATAAATCAAGCACTTTCAGAGCTGTCAAGTTGGCAAAACTTTCTGGAATTGTGCCTGAAAATCGATTATTGAAAAGTAACAATGTGTCTAGCTTCGTTAAATTGCCAAGTTCTGGTGGGAGAAACCCAGAAAGATTAGCAAATGAGATATCCAAGTAAGTGAGATTTGATAGCAGAGCAAATTCTATTGGAAGTCCACCATTGAATTGGTTGTAGCCAATTTCAATGCGCTCTATCTGTGTCAAATGGCCAAGTTGAGGTGGTAGAGATCCTTCTAGAAGATTTCCAGCCAAATAAAGAAACTTTAATCTTGGAAAATTGCCATATTCAGAAGGAACAGTTCCTCGAAAGTAGCTACCTCCAAGATTGAGTTGCTCAAGGAAACCAAGCCTAATGAATTCTTGAGGCAAAGGGCCAGTGAAGCAGTTGCTGTAAGCATTGAACACTCTCAAAAACTTGAGCTTGGAAATCCCAGGATGGAAAGTGGAGTCAAAATTGTTGTGACTAATGTCAAGTACTCTAAGTTCACTTAGTTCAAAAATGGAAGATCGGATTGGACCATCAAAAGAGTTAGAGCTTAAATTCAAGTGGGTTAAGCTAGACAAGTAGCGGATTGAAGGTGGGATTGTGCCTGAAAGGTTTCTATGAGAGAGGTCAAGAGTGGAGATTTTGGCAGTATTTGGGTGGCATTTGATGCCAGACCAAGAACACCAAATTGGGTTTTGGGAATTAGAGTTGGAGGAGGTGGAATTAGAAGGGTCCCAATCATTGAACGTAGAGAGAGGATCTTTGAGAGAAGATTTAAGGGAAATAAGTGCAATGAGTTGGAAAGACAGAGTAGTAGTGGTTTCAGATTGAACAAAGGAAATTTGGAGAAAGAAGAATGTGATAAAAAACAAAGGAAAAGAAGAAAGTTTCATGTTCTTTTTTGGGGTTAGGAAGTATAGATTGAGAAGATAGTGGTGTTCAGAGAGTTAAATTTAAGGGAAGGTTGGTTTTGAGGGGAAAGAGAAGTGCTTTTCTGGAGTGCTGAGTCCAGAGGGTGTTTCATGATGATTACTGGTTTCGTGTTTTTTCTTGGTGGACTTCTTAGAGTAAATAAAGAAAGAGAACGAAACAATTACTATGATTACAAGTCTATAACTACTTCTAGATCTTCTTCTTTATCTCCTCTACAAACTACTAATACATTTATCTCTTTCTCTATCTAAATCTCTTTGTTTGTTTGTCTCTCTCTTATCCAACTATTGTTCTACTTCTACCTTTGTCTGTTATCCGCCTATACTTTTGGCTTTCTTTTTTCCTTTTCTTTTGCTTCCACTTTTCATCATTCCTTGTTTTCTTTATCTTTGCCTTACAAATTGATACACCTTGGCTCCCCGAGGATCTAAGAATGCCATCTTAATTTCTCACCATATTTCAAAACAACTATCCAAAATTTCAAGGAGTGAGGGTCTAATTATGTAGTTTTATTTGTAGGTTAGTTCCAATTGGTTTCAAAATTTGTAAGAAATAGTTAAATCCAAATTGTGATTTTTCTTTTAAAGAAAACAAAAAGAACATAAGTGAGAGATGTATGATCTTTTCTTCACGAGAATTGGATGAATTTAACCATTTTGATGCTAAATGGATAAATTTATTATTAATACCCTTAAGTTTCAACATATCTTAACTTATATTCCTAAGGTTTGTAAAAAGAGTTTCAATATCTCTGAGTTTTATAGTTCATATTACTAATGTTTTTGAATGGTTATCGACGTTAACCTCTATGATAAATATATTAGTGGAGAAGGATGTAAAAAATAGACTTGTGAGACTTGTTTTAAGATTGAATTGATTAGCATGCTATCATCCAATGCACTCATGAAATTAACTTATAATGGCACGCTAATCAATTCAATATTAGAACAAATCTCACAAATCTATTTTTCACATCTTTCTCCACTAATATAAATATGCACTTAGATTAAGATCAATAAGGACTTTACATGATTGTAATGTAAGACTTAGGTGGGGGGTCGATAAATGAAGACATTTAGGCTATTTTCACATCTTAGCTTTTTTTTCAACATGCACTTTTCAACTGTAATTGATTTTTTACTTGATATTTCAATACATCATCTTTTATCATTCTTTTATTTCACATCTCTTTTCTCTCTATTTTTTTGGACTTTCACAACACCCCTAAACTTATTTTCAATTCTACTTTCTTTTTTTTAGAGGGATAATTGTGTTGTGAGTTTTGTTTTTTCTTTTTATAGGGTGCATTTTATTTCACCTTACGTTATAGCATAACACATTATTGTATTTTTTTCTTTTTATACAAGCTAAAGGTACAAGGATAAAAGTAATACTTATTAGTTAGACATTAAATGTGACTTAAAGATATAAAAGGTTCTATGTTAAGCTCAAATGGATGACTAAAGATATTAATAATGGTTAGCTTGGAAGGCTCAATAGATCCAAATAACACCTAAATCATTTCTCTTGTTAAATACTATTTATGATTTTGCCTCAAGGGATGATCAAATAGATTCTAAAACCTGGTAGATCTTATTAAATCGCATGACTCACTATAAATTTTCTCTTAATAAGCACACCAAAATTAATCATAGATATGTGCATAAAATTTTGAATCAATTCAATCAAAAATATCGTGCATATCACATGATTAATGTAAATATCTTAACAAATATGTTACATTCTTTATCCTAGTCATGACAACCAATGTTTATCATTGAGTTCATATGTTTTACATCAAGTATGCATGCATTTAGTTTCCATATATTTATCAATTTTTTACCTAAATCATGATTAAAAACATCATAAAAATTAAAAAAAAAAGTTCCTAAAAAAATTAAAATGCATAGTAAATACTAATGTAGAGAATGAAGTTTCTTCCTCTAAACTTAAATTACACATTGTCTCCAATGTGCACATATTAATATGACAAGGTAAAAGAAAAATAAAACTCCCTTAATCATGACACACCACATCTGTCGCTGAAATGCTCAATCTTGTTGCGTAATTGCTTTTCACATTTATTCACCTACAAAACAAAAATAGTGAAAATATAAGTAAAATAACGTTGGGTTGCCTTCCATTCAGCGTCATGTTTAACGCCCTTAACTAGATGATCATATCAACTCCTAAGGTACATCCACTAAGCTTATCACAAATGTTTCATTTGATAAGTGATCTTCATAATAGTATTTCACCCTATACCCATTAACCATAAATCACTCTTTATCTTTGTTTTCTAATTCAATGGCTCAATGGTTGGTTATCTTAGTAATGATGAATAAACTTGACCATCTACTTTTTAATTTTCCTGAAAATAATTTGAGTCTTGAGTTGTACAGTAACAATTTTTGACCCAGTTTAAAGATACGATGCACAATTTTCTTGTCATGCCATCTCTTTGTCTTTTCCTTGTAAAGCTTGGCATTTTCATAATGCATTCCATAAACTAGCTTACATGGGGTGGTACCAATTGGTGTTTTAAATGCATTCATGTATGCCCATAAAGCATCATCCAACTTAGATGACCAATCTTTCCTATAGATGTTCACAGTTTTCTCCAAAATTCTTTTCACTTTTTTATTGGATACCTCTACTTGCCCACTTGTTTGGGGATGGTAATGGGTAGACAATTTATGCTTAATCCCATACTTAGACAATAAAGAATTAAATGTTTTATTGCAAAGGTGACTTCCTCCATCACTAATAATGATCCTATGAGTTCTAAACCTAGTGAAAATGTTTTTCTTCAAAACATTCATGACAATTTTGGCATCACACTTGTTGCTAGCAATGACTTCTACCCATTTTGAAATGTAATCCACTCATACAAGTATGCATTGGTTACTAAAGGATGGAGGAAATGGTCCTATAAATTCGATGCCACATACATCAAACAGTTCCACTTGAAGTATACTATTTAGAGACATCTCATCTCTTTTTGAATTATTACCTATCATTTAACATCTGTCACATTTATTTACATAATTGTAAGCATCTTTAAATAGTGTGGGCCAAAAATAACCAAATTGAAGTACCTTAGTTGTTGTTTTTGATCTCCCAAAGCGACCTCCATAGTCTGAGCTATAGTAATGGCAAAAGATACTTTCAACTTTATCATTAAGGACACACCTTCTCAAAATATCATCACCATATTCTTTATAAAGGTAAGGGTCATCCCAAAAATATTGTTTAATGTCATGAAAGAACTTCTTTTGTTGCCATGTAAGGTTCAGTTGAAGAATGTTGGCGGTAAGAAAATTTGCAATGCTCCATACCATAAGACTTATGTTTGAGCTATAAAAAATATTTGCTCATCTGGAAATGATTTCCTAATCACCATATTATCATCCATTTTCGCTTCCTTTTCTAGTCTAGATAAATGGTCTACTAGATTTTTTGTTCCTTTTTTATCATAAATTTTCAAGTCAAATTCTTATAGAAGGAACACCCATCTTATCAATCTTGGCTTGGCATCCTTCTTCATCATGATATACTTTATTACAGAATGATTTGTGTAGACAATCACTTTTGTGCCAACCAAATAAGATCTAAATTTCTCAAAGGCATATGCAATGGCAATGAGCTCTTTCTCTGTAATAGCATAATTCATTTGAGCCTCATTCAGTGTCTTGCTTGCATAGTATATGGCACGAAACATTTTTGTCTCTTTGCTATCCCAGAATAGCTACAATAGAAAAATCACTTGTATCACATATCAACTCAAAGAACTTGTTCCAATCCGATGTGACTATAACTGGTGCTGACATTAATCTCTCTTTAAGCACTTGAAATGTTGTTAAACATTTATCATCAAACTTGAAAGGCATGTCCTTTTCCAAAAGATTACACAAGGGTTTGGAGATTTGGGAAAAATATTTTATGAATCTACAATAAAAACCTACATGCCTAAGAAAACTCCTTACCCCTCGTACATTGGTAGGTGATGGTAGTTTATCAATCACTTCTATCTTAGCTCTATCCACCTCAATACCATTAGTTGAGATTTTGTGGCCCAAGATTATACCTTCATGTACCATGAAATGACATTTCTCCCAATTTAAAACCAAATTCGTTTCTTCACATCTTTGTAACACTAGGGAGAGATAGCGTAGAAATTCATCAAATGAGTTTCCAAAGACCAAAAAATCATCCATGAAGATTTATAGATGTTTCTCCACCATGTATGAGAACATGGCCATTATGCATCGTTGAAATGTAGCATGTGCATTGCATAATTCGAAAGACATTCTCGTGAATGCAAAAGTTTCATAAGGACATTTGAAGGTGGTCTTTTTTTGGACTTCAGGTGCCACATCAATTTGGTTATAATCAGAGTATCCATCTAGAAGGAAAAAGAAATAATGCCCAGCTAATCGGTCAAGCATTTAATCCATGAATGGGAGAGGAAAATGATCCTTCCTTGTAGCTTTATTTACTTTACGAAAATCCATCCATACTCTCCATCTCGTGACAATCCTAATAGGTATTAACTCATTGGACTCATTTTCCACCATAGTGATACCTCCTTTCTTCAATACACATTGGATTGGACTTACCCATTCCCTATTTGATATTGGGTAAATAATGCTCATGTCTAACCACTTGACAATTTTCTTCTTAACCACTTCTTTCATGATGGGATTTAAGTGGCTTTGTGCATCCTTGGTGGCTTTAGCCCCATCCTCTAGCAAGATTTTGTGTATGTATATGGATGGGCTTATTTCTTTGATGTTGGAAATATACCAACCTATAGCTCTTTTGAAATGCCTTAGCACCTTTAGTAGTGCTTCCACTTGCTACATACTTAGATCAGTCGAGATTATGATTGGAAGTGTCTCGTTATCACCCAAAAATGTATAACAAATATGAGAAGGTCTAGTTTGGATGGCTCCTCAATGGATAGTTTCAACCATGAGCTTATTTCAAGACATTCTACAAATGCATTTGATACACACATCAAAGGCATGTCCTTTAAAAAGTTCATACAATTCGCAATATCAACCTTTGATTCTTTTCAAAACTAAAATAGGTTGAGTCATTTTTGTTGAGTTAATGTCCTTTTTCATCACATCATGTGTTAAAGTCATAAGTGAAGGGTGATTCAACAAGCTTTGTTAAGCTACCGACATGAATTTTTGCACCTACATAAGTGTCATGGTATTCATTAGTGTGTGTGTTTACAAAATTAAAAAGCACAGACTCTAAAGCATCAATATGGCATATGTCATAAAGCACATCAGTGGTTAGCACATCAGTGGTTAGCTCATCAGTACTATCTATTCGAAAGTAATCATCAGCATTATCATCATTAGAAAATTTAATTGCTTTGAACACGTTAAATGTTACTTATTCATCTTGCACTCTTATTGTAAGCTCACTTTTTTGCACATCAATAGGTTCTTTTCGATTGCTAAGAATGGATGAACGAGTATGATAGGAATGTCATAGTCCTCTTTCATGTCTAGCACAATGAAGTTCACCGGAAAGATGAATTTGTCTACTTTTACTAGCAAATCTTCTATCACATCCCGCGGTCTTTTAATTGACATGTCTTCCATATGCAATGTTACTGAAATGGGTTTTGCTTTACGAACCTCCAATCTTTGGAAGATTGATAATGACATGAGGTTAATACGAAAACCTAAATCACATAGTGCCTTGCCAAAATGAATGTTCCCAATAATGTAAGGAATGTTAAAACTACCTGGATCTTTCCATTTTTGTGGCAGTTTTTTATCAAGGATGACACTACAACCATCAGTCAAGGTTATTGTTTCATGATCTCCAAGCCTCCTTTTCTTTTATAGAATATCCTTCATGAATTTGACATAAGATGACATTTTTTCAAGTACCTCTACAAATGGTATGTTTATGTGCAACTTCTTGAAGACTTCCAAAAATTTTGAAAACTGCATATCTAACTTTTGCTTTTGTAGCCTTTAAGGAAAAAGAATAGTAGGTTTGTAGAGGTTTCTCTTTTTGGCTGTATTATTTCCTTTCCATTACTCTCTTTATCCACTAATTCCTCCTCATCTTTTTTAGTTTTTAGTTCCTCCTTATCCTTTTTAGTCTCATAGTCCTCCTTATCCTTTTTAGTCTCATAGTCCTCTTTATCCTTTTTAGTCTTATAGTCCTCCTTATCCTTTTTAGTCTTATAGTCCTCCTTATCCTTTTTAGTCTCATCTCCCTCTAGAGTTTTACCACTCCTCAAGGCTATGACATTATAATGGTCCTTACCTTCTCTTCTTGGGTTTACAATTGTGTCACTTGGAAGGTTACCTTAAGGCCTTTGACTTATAGCCTAAGAAAATTGTCCCATTTGGTTTTCCAAATTTCAAATTAAAGCCTCTTAAATGGACACCTTTGTATTTATTGATTGGATGAAGTATTTCATCATCCCCATTAAAGCATTTGAATTGGCCTCAGTAGATGGCTTCTTCTCTTGGGCTTGTGATTGTTGTGGTTTTTGAAAACCAGGTGGTGAAAATGATTGATGGTTGAATTTATTACCACTTTGGCTGTTGTTATTACTCCAAGAGAGATTTGGATGTTATCTCCATCTTGGGTTATATATGTTCGAGTATGGATTATTGTTTTGATTCACATTACCCATATAACATATAGATTCAGGATTATTTGGACAATTATCAAACAAATGAGATCCTCCACAAAACACACATGACACTCATGGATATTGGACCTAGTTTATACTCACTTTCGAGTTTTAAGCCTTCAAAAGATTAACCAATGATAACACTTGAGTTGTAAGTGCTATGATATCATTTACCTCATGCACCCCTGCTACTCTACTTGTGACTGTCATTCTATCCATTGACCATTGATAATTATTGCTAGCCATTTTCTCAAGTAAATCATAAGCTTGATTATAATATTTGTCTAGCAAAGCTCCATTAGCATATGCATCAACTTTAGTTCTTGTTTGAGCATTGAGACCATTGTAAAAGGTCTCCATTTGAATCCAAGAAGGAATACCATGATGATGACACTTCTTGAACAATTCCTTGAATATTTCCCATGCATGCTTCATATAAAGATTCTCCTTCGTATTGTTGGTATGAAGTAATATCATTCCTAAGCTTGACATTCTTCATTGGTGGAAAGTATTTGATCAAGAATTTCTCCACCTAACCATTCCAAGTTGTAATGGAATCAGGTGGCAAAGAGTTTAGCCAAGCTCAAGCATGGTCTCATAAAAAGTAAGGGAATAATCTAAGTCTAAATGTCTCCTCGGTCATACCATTGAACTCAAAGTAATCTACAACTTCAATAAACAATCTGAAATGAAGATAAAGATCTTCTATTGGTAATCCGATGAATTATCCAACTGTTTGTAACATTTGAAACATCACTTTCTTTTACTTAAACTGATTATTTTGAATGTTTGGCCTTGTAATACTTGGATTCAGCCTCTCCAACGTAGGTATTGCATATTCATTCATAGCTCTATCTCTATCATCTATCAAAATCATTTGATTATTCAAGTTTAACTCATTATTATTTATTTATAACATATTAAGCATTTCTTCCTCTTAGGTGACTTGTTGTTTTCTAATTGATCTCAATGTATGCTATTTTTCAAGATCTAAAGGTAAGATTTCTCCCTCACGAACACTACTCATGCAATAGACTCACTATATTTCTACAATATTAAAGGAGATGTTTACATTAAAAAAATAAAAATAAACAACTAAATAAATAAATTAAAAATAAAATAAATAAATAAGTCACTAAAAGAAAATAATTAAATTAAAATTAAAATTAAAGTAGAGAAAAATAAATTAAGAAAAATAACTAAAATAAAATAATAATAAAAAAATATTAATTTATAATATTTATAATCTCCGGCAACGGCGCTAAAAACTTAATTTCCACACAAATTATGTGTGCAATGAATACGCAAGTATACACATCGCAACAAGTAATATAATGATAAGAAAAGATCATTTCCATAAAGATTATTTTATTATAAATTAAATTTTAAAACTTAAAAATGAAAATAAATTTTTATGTGTTTTTATATTTTAAGGAAGCAAAATTAAAATAATTAAAAGTAAATATAAATAATTAATTAAATCAGATTTGATGACTAAAAAAATATATGAGAAAATATCTAGTAATATTTAATTTCCTAATTTTCAAAACATGTGAATCGCTAAAATCCTCTCAATATAATTATTAATTAATTACTTGATCAATTGAATCTAACTTAGCATGTATTTCTTTTTCAAGTAAATTACACATTATATAGTAATTAATTTAATCACACTCCCATGTCAATTAAATTGCATATTACTCATTAAGTTCATCAATTAAAGATCATATACATAAGAATCATACATCTCTCCTTAGAAATTATACATGTTATTTAATCAAGACAAATAATTAAATAATTCTCTCAAATCTATTTAATTACCTCTATAGATAATTTGTTGGCCAAAAAATTAATAGCATAAAAATCATATTAAATAATATAATTAAATTAAAATTAAAATTAGGGTAAAATATTATATCATCGTATGGTGAAAATTGGGTTCATAAGATCCCTAGATTAATAAATTAACTACATATAATTGTGTTCATAAAACTCATATTTTTCATAAAAAAACATTAAAATTGATAAAGAAAAGAATAGAAGAAGAAATACAATCAATCTCTTGAATTGAAGTTTTAATCTCATCTTTAATCTTTATCAAAATTGTGTCATCTCTTGATTTTTCCTGTATTTTTTTTCTCTTTTTAGCTCAAAAAACTTACCAAAATTATGCTAATGATGATCACTTAGAGTTTTATGGAGTGATTATGGGCTTAAATATTGCTCAAGTGCGATATGGACCATCAAATCAGCTTCAAATAAAGGGCTGCGATCAAAAAAGTAAAGTTAACAGTGTTAGTCAATCACAATGCGACACATGGCAGGGAAATTCATTGGATAAATTAGAGTGCGACACATGTCAGAGGAGACCGATGAGAGTCAATGCTCATTGGGTCAACGCAACATGATTCATGGAAACGAATGCAATGGGGCATGGGTAGAACACATTGAACAATCGGGTGGCAACACATAGAAGAACGGGTTAACCGATCTTCGAACTCGAATTAAATGTTATACTGACACGTGGTGCACTTTTCGTCCTCCTTACATGCGACGTAACATGATTTGTTATACCTACTTGCGTGGCATTTGCGTGGTTTACCCAATCAACTCTTCTACTTGCGTGACATGCCACGTGTCAATTCTCGATTGGTCATGTGTTAAAAATTCATTAAAAATCCCAAAAATTATATTTTTACCTTTTTTTTACTAAAAAGTTTATATTTTAATATTTTTTACCATAAAAATATTATTTATTGAATAAAACAAGTAAATATTAAGTAAAAAATGTACACTAATGACTCTACTTTCATAGAGTCATCACACCCCAAAACTTAACTCTTTGTTTGTCCTCAAGTAAAACCAAATATAACTAAATAAAATATGTTGGGTAATATATTCATAAATATACTTCTATTAGTACATGCATATTTCACAAAAAATATTCCTTTCAAAAGTTGTACAATCCTAAGTAAATATTAAGTAAAAAAGTGTGATAATGACTTTACACTATTCATTTTTCTCTTTTTTTAAATATTTATATTTTTTAGAGATGAACCGTGTACAATTTGTATGTTTTTTTTTATATAATAAGGCGAGTGGCTAAATTTTGTGGCTTTTCTTTTTTATTTTGGTTTAGGTAATCCTAGATATATCTATTTTTGGTAGAAGTCATGCATGAATGAGATAAAGGGCATACACTGTCAATTTCTATTTAAATCATTCAATCTAAGCAGTAAAAACAATATATGACACTTTACTAGTTGTGGAAATCCTAACATTCAATGCTAATACTTATTGAGATCATCTAAAAATTTGAAGAGATAAGAGATGTGTTTAGAGTAGAAAAATATATATATTTCACTCAAAATAAAGAAAATTAAGCTCAAATTATATCTATGTAGTATTCACTATTTGATTCCTAAACATTGATTTTGAATTCATTATAATTTTCACATTTTTTCTTGAAATACTACTTGTGATAAAAACTAACTAATTAACATGTACTCCATGATATATTTTCAAAAATTAATGTAATAGTTTGATTTAAAGAAATGATAATTTTTTTAAAACAAATTCTAATATTCTAAAAACTACTAAACCATATAAAGAAAATAAAATCAAACACAGTAAAAATGAAAAATGTGAACATAAAAGTTTTTAAATTTTTTTAAAATAAGCATGGTAACTTTTCACCACCTTAACCTAGAACTTACATTGTTCTCAATGTAATAATTGTAAATTAAAGTTAAAGAGAAAAGAGAAGAAAAATTACTTATTTCTTAAGAATGTGCAAGTAGTGATAGAGAAATACAGGTGCATCTATCATATTTATAATTAAAGTCCACATAGAAAAATCGTTGTGAACTTTTAACATCTCAATAAATATTTTTATTTTTAACAACTCTAAAATTATTCACATGAAATTAAATTAAAATAAACAAAATAAGTTAAATAAATAAAATATATAAAAGAAAATTACCTAAAATGATGAGTTACCTCCCATACGACACTTAGTTTAACGTTTTAACAAGACGTAAATGAAAGGATTTCATTTTAAGTAAACTCAATATCCTCGTATTATTGAGTCAATCAAACTTATAGGTAAGACAAGTTTGTCTATTTATACTTTTTAAGTCATGCCCTGTAGATTTTTAAAATTTTATTTACTTAAAAATAGGGACATGATTATGGGTTTTAGATAATTCACTTCTAACAAACACAACTACCTCCTTTTATCACATATTGTGATTAAAAACTTTAAAATTTTAGAGATAGTTTCAGAATTTTTTTTAAAACTAATCTAAATAAATATTAAGTAAAATAAATAAAGAAAAGTAAATAATAAAAAATAAATAAAGTTAGTAAAATAAAGAAAAGAATAAAAAAAATAAAATAATTATACATATTTTACAATATATATAATAGAAACAAATTTTGATATATATATAATTATACAAACTTAAAGTATACATATTTATAATACACTTTATCTATCATATAATACAAACATATTTTTTATACAAATAAATATATATGATTAAATTGTACAGAATTTAATACTTTATTTAATATATAATATAAACACATTTTTAGAAATGTTACATCATACAATATTTACAACAATTAAGTTAATCTTTAAGTTAAATAATATAATCAATATTAACTAAGGGTGATCTTAGGAAAGAATGGTGGGGTAAAGTATCCTTAAAAACCATCATACTAAACACAACAACGTTTCGAGGAAAGACTAGTAGCACAAAGGCTTCCAATAATTAGTTTCCTAAACATAATTCTCTTAGATCTTTAATTTTTATACTATTACACAGTTAGTTTTTTTAATTAAAATTAAAAGTAAAATTTAAAATTAAATTAAATTTTTTATTAGATTTTTTTTATTATTAAAAAAATAAATTTTAAATTAAATGAAAATTAAAACTTAAAAAGTTTTTTTTTTAGAAAAGAAAATAATTAAATAAATTAAAGTTTAATTTTTTTTACTAAATAAAAAAATCACAATTATTTACCACAAAATTTCTTTAAAAATTTGATAAATAATTTAAAAACGTTATTCCTTCCCCGGTAATGGTGCCAAAAACTTGATGAGATAAAATCGACATCAGGTTAGCAATATCAATTTTAGAGATACTTTGGTTTTGTATTTTTCAAACTCTTCCAAGTGCACAAATTATTTTATAGAAAATGATAAGTATATTCCTAGGGTCGATCTAAAGAAGAAATATATGTGATTTTTAATTTATTATTCAAATTTTTAAAAACGAAATTAAATCCTAAATATTTTGTCATGATATTTTGATTTTTTGTGTTTCCTAATCTAATAACATAAAAAAATAAACATAGATGTGGATTCAATTAACAATTATGCAAATTTTTATCATTTATAACAATTGAGTATTTATGGATAAAATAATTAAGTTAATCGTGCTTGCTCATATTATTTATATTATTAAAGATATAAATTGATATATATATATATATTGATTCTTTTTTTATATAAAAATAGCACATTTGGTGGGGTTAGATATTCTTTGTTTATTAAACAAATAAATTAACACATATGGATGAGGTCGATAATTAATTTAGTTAATTAAATTAATTTTTTTTCTAAGAGATTGAAAATAAACCATTTAAATGCTACTTTTGGTGGGGTTAAATATTTTAAACTTTATTCAAGATATCCAAATTAAACCTAATAATTTAATTATCTGAGTATTAATTTTCAAGTTTTAAAATCATTACTGAAAATATGTTGTAAATATATTTTTGAATAATAATTCTTATAAAAACTTTTAAAATAGAGCTTAACTCTAACTACCGAATAATTATATTAACAAAAAAATATTTCTTTGAATTTGGGATATTAATTTACACTTCTTTTCATACATATACATATATTTTATTTTTATCTCACGGTCATCTTTATTTTACTTCCATAATTTAAATTATGCTATATATTTTTTCATATAATACAACTATAATTAGAATCTATAATTATTTAACATTTAACTATTTTTTATAATTTATTTTTATTAATAATAGACTTATTAATCAAAATGAACGAAAGTATTTATAATATATGCATAAAATAAAAATAAAAATTTTAAATATAAATAATCGATTGTTTTGATGCTTAATTTATAAAATTTTATTAAAAATCATAATTTTGATACAATTTTATAATTTTTGTGAATTTTTTTCAAATTTTTTCTCAACAATGATAACATCTTAGATATTTCTATTAAATTTAAGTTTTAATAACTCAATCGACACAAACATTTTAAACATTGTTTATATCTTGGGAGGTTATATTTTTATTTTAATTGCATAACATAATTTATTTTTAATCCTTTTCAAGCGATACACGAAATGATGTAATCAGAATTTTTTTTATAGGGAGCACCATTTAAGCTATAAGCGAATAATGAGCTTGAAAATTAGTTATTAACGAGTCATGGTTCATTGTCATGAAGTTCATTTGAGCATATAAATTATCTGAAATTCAAATTTTCAGTTATAAGTGTATGAATAGTGTAGTAATTAACAAATAAATATAAATTCGTATTTATATTTTTATCAAAAAGTTAAATACAAAATTTTATGGGTATAATTTGTGAACAAATAGAGGGATAAAATATAAAATTATAATTTAATTGTACTATAAGACAATAAATAAACTAAATTTACTATTAAATATGTCATAAAATTAAATGATAATATAATATAGAGAGGTGTCATACATATATGTCTCTTAGATTAGTTCATTTGTATCGTTTAATAACTTAGATTAAAAATGTGATAATTTAGTCCCTTAATTATTAAAAAATTAGTCAATTAATGACCAATAATATTATTTTAATAATATTTTCTATTAAAAATTTATTATTTTTTTGTCAAGCGATTAAGAGTGATTAAAATACAAGTCTTCAACAAGTATAAAATTGAAATTTAATATGAAATTATTTAAAAAATATCAATAATAATATATTCAAACAAAAAATTATTTAAAAAATATCAATAATAATATATTCAAACAAAAAATTATTTAAATATTTTTTAATTTTCAATAAAATGGTAGAAATTAATAAATATCAAATGAATCCTTTGTGAATTTTTTTCATATTAAGTATAATTTTACTATCGTAGATTACTCATGTTTTATTCATATTTAATCATTTAAAAGAAAATAAATAAAATTTTAAAAAAATCATTAAAATAATATTATTTATCCTTAATTTATCTATTTTTATAACTAAGGTATTAGATGACATAGTTTTTAATCTAAGTGACTAAAAAACACAACCTAATTAAAGATGATTTTGTGACATTTTTTATACAAAGATATAAGAGGATGAATAAATTACAAAAATGGCTTTATTATTAGAATTGCTATTTTATACATCCTTTTTAAAAAGAGATAATTTGCATAAATTATTCAAATTAAGTTATTTAATGATAAACAAAATTAAGCACTTTAGCATTTGTGTGGTTGGTGTTGTTTTTAACATTAAAGAATTTAAAATATAAACATTCAAAATATTATTTTTCTTTACAAGAATAAAAATGAAAAGAAAAATTCATAACTTTGTTTATAAAATTTGTAAAGCTTAAAATACATATATCACTTTGTTTGAAAATATTATTTTTCATAAGCGATGTAAATCAAATTACACACGATAAAAATACTAAAATAAATAAATATTACAAATAAAAAACACATTTTTAAAAACTAAAAGGCTACAATGGCCCTCCTAGGACATATGTGCCTCCATCCCGTATACATATATGTTATTTTTTATATAGCGTAAAAATATATATTTTTCTCATGTCCAAATATACAATACATATTTGTCATTTTATATAACGTAAAAATATATGTTTTTCATAAAAGTTTAAAAGTAAATTAATGTGAATAATTATGGTATATAAAATTTGGATATTATAATTTTTAATCATATATATATTTAAATAAATATACTATTTACATACTCGAGATTCGAATATCAAACATTCTATATACCTAAAGGCTATATATTATTGAGTCACAAACTCATTAACTATATGTTTTTTTTTATTTTAAGCTTAATAATTTTTTTTTATTATTATTCTAATTTAAACATAACAAAATTTATTATTATCTTGATTTTATTATTTAAACAAACATATTCATAATATTTTTCCTTTCGTTAATTTAATTATATTCATAATTTTTTAAAATAAAATAATTAAAATATTTATATATTCATAACTTTTTAAAACTAAATAATTAATATATATGTGTAACTTTGGTGTTTCAACCCATATCTTCAATACCAATAAAAAACGTGTATTATTAAGATATAAAATAATAAATAATTATTTTAATAATTATTATGTTTATTACTTTTACTATCTTAACAAAACATGACATTAGTCTTTTTTTCATTATAAATTTTTGTTTTTCCCACGATGACATACTTAAACTAAAAAAAAAAGAAGGAAATATATAAAGGGTATTCTGAGTTTTTAGACTAAAAAGAAATCCTATTTATAATTTTAAACAAACTCTATAAAATTTACAAATCTAGCCTAATATATTAAGAATATTATCAATAAAATTTCTAAAGTTTCAAAAATATCACAAACACTCCTTAATTTAACAGAAAAATAAAAGTAAAAATGACAGAAAAAATAAAAAATCAAGAAATATTATAAGTAGAAACAGAAGACATCTTATGGTATTTCTCATAAGATAAATGGTAATTAGCAAAATGAAATAAAATAAATTCAAAAATTAAGATTAAATCTTAAAAAATGAGATGAGTTTAAAAATCCATCATTTTCAAAACTAATAAAAATGTTTTAAAAAAATATAATTTATTATAGAATATGTAATAAGAAAATGAGTATCAATATCACAAATACAAAATGAATGTATAATATAACATTAATTGATAAATAAACTATTAAAAATTTCTCAAAATGATAAAAAAATTGGATACATTCATTTAAGAGGAATCCAAATATTAATAAAAGTTAATTTTAGAGAATGAATTTATACACCAATAAATTAAGCAGTGCTAGATAATAGAATAATAAACAAGAACGATCCTCTATTAGGAATGATTCATGATAACTTAGGGTATTATAAACTAAAATTTACAACATATCTTAGGTTACTTATTAATATTCATAATAAAAACTTAAACCAAATGTTAAATTTAACTTATGAATTTGAAAGAGTAGATCTAATGAAAGAAGAAAGTCATGTTCCTTTTTTAATACACTACATAGTAGGATGTTCATTAACAAATAGTCATAACAGTTTAATATATTGAAAAAATAAATTTATAAAAATATATAAAACCTTCGAGGAACTTGGACAAATAATAAACCAAAAATACTAATATACTTTGAAATACCAAAAAATGGTACTTATATGTTAAAGAAAAACATTTGATATAATGAAGAAAAAGTAACATAGTAAAAAATATATATATCAAGGTTTACCTTTATAAACAACGAGGAAGAAACTTCTAATAAAGAAAAAAAAGTTACAGAACTAAAACAAGAAGTCCAAGTAATGAAAGCGTTAATACATAATGTAATACTAGGAAGAAAATAAAAAGATGTTGAACAATAAATTACAATATATAGACTTAGAATTTAATGGAAACCTTGGCACTTTTAATAAAAGAAATGGATATATAATAAGAATCAAACATCAAATCCTTACAAGACATAGATAAAAGCAAAAAGAACTCATAAATGAAATAAAAGCAAAAAGAACTCATAAATGAGATAAAAGAAATTAATAAAAAATTACAACAAGATATACATGAAAAATTTATAGAATTAAGAATAAGTTTAAATAACGTACTCAAAAACAATCAAATTATAATTCATAATCTTGATCCATTCGGAGGATTAAAAGAATAACCACCTAGAAGATTAGATTCTTTGATACTTAGGAATGAAAGAAGAAGAAGAAAAATTTCATATTCGTACCATATATCATCAAGAAATATGAGTTGATTTATTAATAGAAAATAATTTTCTAAATTTATACTTACACAATATGTAGACAAAATAAGTTAACAATACTAGACAATGAAATCATTTATGTATCAAAAATAAGTAAAATTTTGACTGCATCAAACATGATTTTTATGCAATAACATAAAAATAAAAAGCACGGTGAGATAAACACGAAGCAACAAAAAAAACATTATTAAGAAAGTATTTTACAAGATATAGAAGAAAAATAAAATTCTTTTCTTAATAAAATATAGGAAGATAAAGCCTTAATATGTATCTGAAAATTATTTAAAAAATAAGTTTATAAAATCTTTTAAATCCAAAAATTAATAAATCTAAAATAATTGTCAACATAAAATTAAGAGACCTTAACAAGGTCATTAGAGTAAAACCAATGATTTACATTCTAGAAGATATGATTGAATTTGAAAAAACAAATTTAAGAACTTTTGGAACTAAAAGTCATAATACCAAGTAATTCATTCCACTCTAGTTCAACATTTTTAATCGAAAAAGAAGCTAAAAAAAGGAGGAAAAGTGAATAGTAATAAACTTTAAAGAATTGAATAAAGAAACTATTGATAATAGATACTTTATTTCAAAGACAAAATAATTGTTATCATTAATAAAAGGAAATAAATATTTTTTAAGTTTTGATTGTAAAAGTAAATTTTGACAAATAAGATTAGACGAAGAATCTCAAAAATTAATAATATTTAGTTGCCTCTAAGGACAGTTTTAATGGATTGTTATACCATTTGGATTAGAACAGGCTCCACCAAACATATATGGATAATATATTCAAGAAATTACAAAATATTTACTTTGTTTACATAGATGATATTTTAATTTTCAATAATGATTTAAATAGATATTATTAATATTTTATAAGAATGTTGGATAGAAGACATTGTAGTTTTAGAGAAAAAAACAGTAATTACTCAACAAAAGATTAAGCACCTAGGGTTAAAAATTGAAGATGGAAAACATAATATATAATCTCATATACAAAATAATATTCAAGGATTCCCTAGTGAATTAAAGTACAAAGCTAATTGTAAATATTTTTAGGATGTTTGACATATGCTAAAACATATATCAAGAAACTTACGAAAATATGAAAACCCTTAAAAGTAAAATTAAAAAAAGATCATCTCAGGTAATGGAGAGAACAAAATACTTTGTATATAAATAAAGTAAAAACACATGCAAATTTTTTCCCAGCTTTATACCATCTAAGCTTGGATGATAAAATGATAATTGAAACAGAAGATTTATATGAATATTGGGGAACATTTTTGAAAGTAAAAATAGATGACAAAAATAAATATTTTTGTAGATATACATTAAGATTTTTCTATGATCTAGACTTAAATTATCATAGTAACAAAAAAATAATATTTAGCTGTTAAAAAGGTTATTAAAAATTTACAATATATGTTATAAGTTCTAGATTCATTGTAGAAATGATAACAAGAATTTTGTTATTTTTAAGAACTAATATTGCATGTGATTATAAACAAGAAAGATTATTTAAATGACAGTAATAGTTTAACCATTATAAATTTAATGTTTTACATCTTCTAAGAAACAAGAATAGTTTAGCAAATGCTCTTGTTAGAGAATTAACACATTTAACTATTTTTGTTCTTACAAGAACATAATATCTTGATATAAAGTCAAGATAAAAGAAAATGAGATAAAATCCTTCGGGAATAACTCAAACTTTCATATCTCAAGAAGTTTATTTTAGAGACATGAAATAAACAAGAAGAACTTAATTGTCCAAAATAACTCTTAGAGTCTAAAAACTCTAAAGAAGAATCCTCATAAAAAATTCAATCTAAAGAAAGTAAAACTTTTGAAGAAAAATCCAAAATGAGAAAGAAGAACCTAACAATTCAAAAGAGTAAAAAAATTGAAATAAAAAAGGAAAAATTCAGTTGGGTTGATGACCTAAAAGTAGGAATCTACAACAATTAGGTGGAAGTAAGTAAATCTATTCTAAAAAGACTTTACCAATAGGATAGAAGTTGAAGATAGTTATGTTAATGACAAAACACCAACATTAATAACTCTAAAGAAATCTGTAAAAAATTACTCTGCAACACTACAACAATAATCAACATCCACAAGTAGGTTAAAAACTTTAGAAAAGATAGTACAACCACCAATATTATTCAAAGAGGTACCCTTCACAAAAATAACAAGAGTAGTATGACCACCAATATTATTTAGGGAAACAACCTCCAAGAATACATCAGTCGCTGAAGAAGAAAAAGATCAATAGAAGAATTTGTCTAAACCACAATGCCTGAACCTTTATAATTAGTGAGGAAATCTACTTAAGAACATATTGAAGATATGAAATTCTACACCATAGAAAATAAATTTTCTGTAGGAAGTAAATCTAATATTCTTGAAGGAGCTGATCTAATTTTTATCTATAAGGCATATCAAGCAAGTCTTATTAAGAACCTGTATCCAGTAATCGATTTAAGTAAATTAAATTACTTTTCAAAAAATTTCAAGAAAGTTATTAAGAACTTTAGGAAGAAGATTAGAAGATGTGACAAGCCTATTCAACTCATATATTTTCAATTTATTGATGGATTGGAATGAGAAAGGATGTGTTAGTCCATATCATTTTATCAAGTTAAAGATTTTCAACACAAATAGAGAAGTTTTCAAACCAAGGACACTTCTATAAAAAGAATTCAAAATAGATGAACTTTGTGTATTAAGAGGAACTTAAGAAAATTAAAACTCTATTGAGATCAAAATAAATTATTTAACTAGTAAAGTCATCATTACTTTCCATAGTAGTATGGTTCTCATCGAAAAAAGATAATGAAAAATTAACAAATTTGAGGCAAATTTCAACAACAACAACAACTTAGAAATTTGTCAAGAAACAATGAAGTTTTTTGTTTCCATGCCAGAAAAATTAATAAAAATTACAGATGCATTTATTGCATCAAGGATTAATAAGACGAAGATGCATCATCATTTGAGTAATCAAAACTATCAGTAGAAAACGACAAGGAAGAATGAAGACGATAAAGAAAAATAAAACAACTTAAAAATTTGTCAAGAAACAATGAATTTTTTTGTTTCCATGCCAGAAAAATTACTAAAGACTACAGATGCATTTATTGCATCAAAGATCAAGAAGATGAAGATGCATTATCGTTTGAGTAATCAAAACTATCGGTAGAAAACGACAAGAAAGAATGAAGACAAAAAATTGTCAATAGAATACGATAAAGAAAAAATAAACATATAAAATCCACATTTTTAGTTGACAACACATGCCAAGGAAAAGGAATGGTTGTGATGTAAAGGTCAAAAGAAAAAATATAGTAATTCTTTATTTTGTAAACACAAATTCCTTACTCTATAAAAAGAATCCTTATTTTCATTAGAAGAATACAGCTTCAATCAGAGCATACTTTCTACCCTATAAAATTATTCATCTAACAGTTATATATCTAAGAATAATAAGGTTCTTAGTTGGTTTTTGGTATTATAATAATTATCCATATTATGAATAAAATAGAGTATTTGCACTATTTTCTTACTTCTTAGTAAATCCAATTTAAACATTTATAATATGTATGGATGCAAAGGTTTTACCATTATCACGGGGATATTAAGATTTGAGTAAACTAATGCATACGAGGTGTAATAAAATAAGACGAATAACAGAAGAAAAGATCATAGTAGAGTCATTAATTTTGGATATAGTAATTATAACTTTAAACCAATTAAAGATCTTAAATATTTAAATATTTGTCAATAACACTCATAAAACTGATAAATAAGAAAATAATGATAAAAAAATGTTATAATGAAAAAATTAAATATTTATGTTTAATTATTAATTAATAATATACAATAATTAACAAGAACTAATATTAAAAATTTAACCATATAATGATATCAGACATAATATAAAAAACCCTTGTAAGAATAAAAATATCAAGAAATGATTTGTAAAATCTTATATAACCAAACTAGTCTAAATCCATAATAAATCTAAAGTTGATTTATTATTATGATAAAAGCCCATAAACTTTAAGTTATTTAAGATAAAATCCCTAAAATAAAAGTATAATTTTTATTTCCTTACAAACAAAATGTGAATATGTAAACTCATTTTAAAAACTTTATTTTAAATTTATAAGAAAGAGAAATGTTAAAGTTAGTACTCATTTTTGTATCACATGTTATATTAATATTATATATAAAAATAAAAAAATATTTTAATTTATAAAATAATTTTGATATATGACACGATATAACAAATTCTAACACCATATAATTTTGATATATGTAAATTAAAAAATATCACACTCATCCTAAAAACTTATCAAACTTTCAACATGCATGCATTATAAGAAATGAATATCGACATGTTTTATATATTATATTAAATAAGTTAAATATAATAATATTTGATTAAATTATTTGAAATTATATTATGGTTAGTCTAGTGATAACTTATATAATATAATCGAATAAATTAATAATAAGTATTTTAATAAAATAATTTATATCTTAAGTAATATGTAATTTATTTTATATATTTTAATTTTATTATAAAAATTTATTTAAATTTAAATTTATTTTTTAAATATATAGATTTTAGAAATAAAAATTATATTATTTTAGTTTAAAATTAAAGGAAAAGTAAAAAAATTTAAAATTTAAAATTATTAAATTAAGTGTCAAATATGATTTATACTTTTAACTCTTATATCGTCAAAATTTATATAAACTTATAATTTTTATTATATATAATATAATATAAATTCATAATTAAATAAATAAATATAAAAAATATGTTATAATTTGTGTTTAGGTTATTTATATTATTTAACCTATTATATTATAAATATTGTTATTTAGTTTTTTAAG
The DNA here is from genome assembly GCA_030763125.1 of Hippophae gyantsensis. Classification (NCBI taxonomy): domain Eukaryota; kingdom Viridiplantae; phylum Streptophyta; class Magnoliopsida; order Rosales; family Elaeagnaceae; genus Hippophae; species Hippophae gyantsensis. The sequence continues at coordinate 28,574,914 of CM061030.1, forward strand.
GGAAAAAATAGATCAATTAAGATAAATTATATTTATTTTAACATTTTTATATTAAAATAATATATTTTATTTTTGACTAATTTATTTTTATAATGTAATAAGATTAAATATTAATATTTTTAATTTAAGTGATTAAATTAATATTTTTACTAATGAGACATCAATTAAATTGATAAGCATAAAAATATTAAATATTTTTTGCTATAATATAAAAATGCTAAATATATTTAAAGAATAATTTTACAATTATAATTATATTATAATAATAATTAATTTTATAATTTTATAAATTAATTATATTCATTGGTAATACTATAATATATAACTTATTATTTATCATAAAATATTTTTTTTTTATATTTAAATCAAAAGAAATTTATATATGTATTAATTATGTTGTGCTACGAATATACGTGGCAAATAATACTAAGGCTGTAATGGATTGCGCAGGAAAGTTAAGACCCCACCACAATCGCAATCGCCATGATGGTGTTCGTCGAATGCGTCACATAAAGCAATACACAATTCCATGCCTTCTTCTTCCTCTTCGTCCCACGCCGCCCAACGCGTGATTTTCTCTCAATTTCCGCCCTGACGGTTGCGTTTCCCCCCTACCTGTTTATCTGAATATATTTCCGATCTTACTTTTCTTTATTATTTTTACGTAAGACTTATAATAATATATCCCAACACTTCCCTAATTATGAAAAAAATTTCTAATAGAGGTTTTGATTATTTATATATAAAATTTTAAAAATTTTGAGATTAAATTATAAGATTTAAAAATTTAAAAATTTATATTCGAATTTTTAAAATTTAATAAAAAAATTATATATTTTAAAAGGATGAATATAAATTTAGTTAAAATTTTAGAATTATTATTACATTTTAAGTTTTCTTGTAATAATACATGTTTCTATCAAATTGAATTAAAATAAAGTGATTTTGTAAAATATATTTTTTAAAAAAATTATTTTAATATTTGAGAAGAAAATATTAAAAATAATTTTGGAGTGATATTTTGATAATTATTTTAAGATGTATGCGTGCTTTTAAAATTATTTTTTTTCAAAACTAAATATTAGTTAATTATTTAACACAAATAATAATTCTAAAAGTTTTGAAAGTATTTTTTTTATAAAGATTGTCAAACACATTTCATAATACTTTAATTCACGTAAAAATATTTTTAATCAAAAGAAGAAGCAATTCTAATCTGACACAAATAATTTAAAATTTTATTTAGTAATTTGATACTCTAATAATTTTAAACATAAAAAAATTATTTTAACATTATTAAAAAATATTTTAACAACTACCTTTCTAAAATAAAAAAAGTATTCGTGAACGTTATCTAGGTTTGATATCGAGTGAATATTACTTTTTTAGAATATAAAATATCTTTTTATTATATTCTTATTACAAAATAGGAAAAAAAATAAATCTAAGTTAAATGTATAATGAATATTATTATTTAATACGTATAATTATAATTTTATTTTTAAGTAAGAGTAAAATATATATTTAAACTTAAAAATGAGTAATATAAGAAGAAAATGATACATTAAAGTATTGACACTCTTAAATAGCAAGAATAATAATTAAAATTATAAATCTAATTCTTATTGATAAATTAATGTAGGAGATATATCATAAGTTTAATTAAAAAATATTTAAAAATTAATTTTTCTCTTCACGGACCCTTTTCTTAAAAACAAAAGGATAAAAAAAGTTATGCATAGTATTAACCTATTCAAATAACACAACCTAAATAACTGGCGCCCTTCGCCGTATAAAATAAATACAATCGATAGGTCATTCTATCCTATATCCAAATCTACTATTTATTTTTTCGGCTAAAGACTTATTACATAATTTTTATAAAATAAATACATTAATCTCGTAATTATTGAATTAAAGTCTAAATTATCACATAACTTTTTAAAATAAATATTTTAATTATATTATTTATAATTTAAGCGCTAGTAGTCATGTTATTCTAAAAAATAATCACTTTTATTACTATAATTTATTAAAAAAAGTAATTATACTCTATAGAGTATTAATAATGAACACTTATAATGTTTAAAAATAATAAAAATATAGATATTTAATTCAAAAATTATATAATTAAAATTTTCATTTGTATATAATAACAAGATTATTATGACTTTTTTTTAAAAATTATAATTTTTTTTATCCAATACAATAATTATGAAATTAAATAATTTAAAATAAATAATTATTTCACCTATTTTTTTCCTTTTTCATATCCACCTTATTTAACAAAAAAATTGAAGAATTTTTATTTTATTTTAATAACTATCCAAAATATAGGAGTATGTAGTAGTGATAGTAGGTTCACTTATGATGTAATATGGTTTAGGCCTTAGCTTTTATTATTTTTGTACCAGACAAATTAAAGAAATGAAAGACCGGTAAACTCCTTAAGCCTCCTTTTTTTTTTTATAAAAAAAAAAGAGGAAAAAAGACTCTTTTCTTTAAATTATTTGCATTAAAAATGGCAATAATTTTTTTATAGTTTTGTTCTTCAATTTATATATATATATATATATATTTTTTAAAATACAAAAAAAAATTAATTAAAATAAATAAAAATTATAAGATTATATTATGTAAGGATATATAGTTTTGTTATTCAATTTATATATATATATTTTAAAATATAAAAAAAAAATTAATTAAAATAAAAAAAAATTATAAGATTATATTCGAACTTAGATGTAAGGATATAAAGTCATATCACTTTAATTATAAACAAATTTCAAAAAATATTAATCTTATCTTTTTTTTTCCTTAACTCCACTCAACAACACTCGAATTTATACTCTTATACTCTCATATTTATCGGGTCAATTACATAACAAATTATACTAACACCTGTGTGTAATAGAAGTGGAGGATAATTTTATTAATGATATAAAAGCAAATAATAAAGACTATTTCTTATTTTTTTATATATTAAATTAAGTAACATATTTAAAACTAAAACTAACTACGACCGTGACACAACAAATCTCAACTAACAAATATGTGAGATGATATTTTTGAATTTTATATTATTTTTTATTTAAATGTTTAATCATATTAATTGATACAATAATATATTTTAAAGAAAAATTAAATAAAATTATGATATTTATTTGATGTTTTATGTCTATCATTTACTTGTATAGGTAAATTTAATTTAAAATCAGAGCTATTTTTTTATAATTTTCTTTTTTAGATAATTAGGTTATTTATCTAATAATTATACTCATTTAATATTTATTGAATCAATCCGATAGTTATATAATTGAATATGTTTATGTGTCACTTAACATAAATTTATTTTATATTTAATAATATATATGAAAAATTTAATAATATAATTTTTTTTATTATAAATAAGTATATTAATTACGTAATTTTATTAAAATTTAAATTTTAAAACTTTTACTTAATCAGTGTGCTAATCGTAGATAAATCACAACTATTTACGCGACTTTTTTATTTTTTATTTTTTTATGTGCTGAAAAACAGTGTTTGACTTCACAGTTACCTAGCTAACTGATATCATCTAATATTCTCGTGTCTCCATCTCTCACTATTACATCTTGATGAACTTAAAGCATAAGTACTTTGTTTCTTTGTCGTTTTCGTTTTTAGTTTTTTTTTTTACTTCCTCTTTCCACATGATAGCACTTTCTCATTAAAGTGGCTAGTGGAGAACAGAATCATTAGGGCTAATTTGACGGTGAGTGAAATGGGGATGCATGTGAAGCTTACTCTTAAGTCAATATTTGTTTAAGTGTAATTAAATTACATACTTTATGTCTAATTTAATAAATTTATAACTAGTTTTTCAATTGGGCATACATGTAATCAAAAAGTTAACATATAAAGAACAAATCGCTTATCATTAAAAAACAGGTATAGAGGGTAATTTTATTTTATTTTAATTATCTCAAGTCAAAAACTGCATTTCGTCGTATTAAGAATATAATTACACGAAAAGGCACTTTTTCTATATGTTAATAAGTACTTAGCAAGAATTTGGATTTGCATGATTTTTTTTTTCTTTCTAATATTCCAAAATAACTCATTGATGCCCGTATTATTTTAGCACAATAACCTCAAAATTTCTTTGTAATGTTCACAAACCAAAAGTTACTGGTTCGATTATATATATATATATAAGAATAACTTATTGAAGACCAAGCTCAAAAGCACACAGATTTTCGATTTTCAAGAAGTGGTTTGTTTAATCTATATTCCTCACAATTTTCCCCTTTCTTCTAACTATAAAAAATTCGGGGCAAAACATACCATGTTTTAGGATGACATCACTCGATCCTAAGCACAGTAAAGGCAAGAGGGTTAAAGAGAGAGTCAAATTGAATTATGGTGACAAATGTTGAATTTATGATAGTCTTATAATTTATAGTTTAATTGATTGACTTCATTTGGAAAATTACTTTCAAGATGGAGTTTTATATTTAGTATTATCAAGTGAGTATAGAACCTAATTATATCTTTGTTAGTATGTATATATAAAAAAGTTTATTTATTGATATAAAAAGATGAATAGTTATTACAAATTTATTATGAGTTGTGATTAAATGAAATCTTATTAAATGTGTTGATAATTAGTTTGATTTTAAGTTAAGATATATTATAATTATATATAAAAAAATTAAAAAAAATTTATCACACATTTGAAACCTAGTGGTGAAATTTTATAATTAACCCAAGTGATGTAAACCCAATCCAATAAAGGTGAATTTTAATAAGTAAAGAGAACTATAAAAAGGAATGGTCCTAATTTATCATTGCATATACATCATGATCTATAATTTGGTGTTTGCTTAAATAAAGTAGCTTTAACATTGAGAAAGGATTTCCACTTACGGAATGACATAGAATGATATGAACCTTAATACGAGTTTATCACAAAATTATAATTTTAATACATAATTATCTTATTGATTATTATTGTTAAAGATTATAAATATTTTTTAAAATATCCCCTCAATAAGTTTGAATTTTTGAGAGAATTTATACCTAACATTTCTATATGATATCATAGCAAATCGAATCCCTATTATACTCATAAAATTCAATTAAAATTCTAAGTTTAATGAACTTGTAAAAAAAAAAAGATAAAAAAATTTAGTGATAATTTTTTGTAAAAATAAAATAACAAATAATTAAAAAAAATGTTAAAAAACATAAATAATTATCGAATTCAACTTGAGTTTTTAGACAATTTTATAATTATTACAAGCAAAGTTTTTTGACATTTATTTCGTTGGATACTTATCTGAACCGAGTATGCATCTTAATCATAACTTTCGTTTTCCACTACTTTTCTTTGTCAAGGTTTATGATTAAATTTGTTGAAGTGCCGATATTGGAGGATAACTCATCACCCACTTTACTTTTGACAGCATAACTGTTCATTAATTCTAGCCTTTGTTTCTTGGTGCGGAAAAGGAATTTTTTTTTTAAATACTTCGGGAGGATCTTCCGATGAAGGACAAAGAGCACTTATAATCTAAAATATAATATCCACTCGTGTATGGTTGATTTTACACTCATTCCTACTTGTATTTTAAATTTGTTTGCATTTCTGTCTATGGAAGTATGTACTCTTCACGCACCGAAAAAAATTCTCAATAAAAGTAACATCATATATACCCTTAAATTTGGGTTCAAATCACATTGAAGAAAAAAGCTTTTGCTTAATTATTCCATTCCCTTTCATAAATTATCTTTTACCAAGTAATATTATAAAGCTTCCAAACATTTACACCTTTCATAAATCCTAAATTTTGGTATGTGAAATACATCAATTCCTTTATTGTTTTGATCTAAATACATCAATTCCTTAAATGATTTCGTTTTGTAGATAATTCAGCAGAACCTAAAATATAATAAGAAAAATGCTAAATGCACACAAATTATAGTCACGTGGCAGGTTTTTTTTTTAAAATGAATAACTTCATCTATACCAAAATTATTGTCACGTGGTATATAATAACTAATGTGAGTGCAAATTTAAGTGCAATTTTATCAACATTCATCAATAGAGTAATCTGAACAGAGAAAAAATGTCAAAAGCCAGAGATAAACAGTGGAAGTCAACTTATGCATTTACTGGAAACGTCACTCCAATTGACCAAGAATGTTTCGGAATGCAAATCCTCGTATAAATGTAAAACCTTTTAAACTGGATTAGTATCGTTCTCAATATTTTATCCGTAACTTTACCATCTTTTAGAGACAAAATTACAGCACAAGGGTATGCACTCCCATCGCACTGTAAGTTTTTCCGTCAATGGCAATTTGGTGGTATCCTCAGTTCCATGATACGGGAACCGATGTAATACGCATTGTTTGTAACCGATGTTTTCTGTTGAATTGCTATAGCCTTGGTTCCATCATTGTCTCGAGGAAAATGAAGGCATTATCCGATAATTTACTTGCCACTGGACAAATGAGGAACTTTATAACCATCAGATCTGTGGTAAGAGATAAGAAGATATTACCTCCGACAATTTTAGCAATTAGGACAAAAGTGTGACTTTCAGTCCGTATGATCACGAAAGCGGACAATTCTGTTGATGAAAGGCTTCTCACGCTGGTAACTGTGGATTGAAAAATATGTTATATAAACTTCCCAGACTGTTGAAATATGAAAAGGGAGACAAAAAAAAAACGATAAATACATGACAAATGATGCTGTAGAGAAGCATGCAATCCCAATGGACACATGAACGAAGAAAGTCCGCCAGAAATTTTCTGTGTCCAAAAATATTCTCTCAGAAACAAAAGTAATTACTCCGGAGAACAATAAGTATATCCAACCAGATGGCAAGCATTTGTAGAACGAAAATGAAGAATAATCCTGTACAGAGAAATGAAAAGATTAGGGTTAGTGTGAATTCCCAATGAATAACAAAGGCAAGATTATAATAATGCGAAGTCATACCTTGAAATAAGACCTGATGAATGCTCCAGAGTATGAAATCCTTAAAATCATATCTTTGCAATGTCAAGGAACCATAAGGGATAAAATTGACCTTATCAGTGTTATAGAAATTTATTGGACTCTACAAGTACCACAAGATGCTATTAGGGAAAAGGAAGCACCCGTTTTGTACGGTCGAATTCAGCATCAAGACAGTACATGTGTACATATCTTAAGAAAATGAGATATGCATTCAAATAGGAGCAAATCAACCATCAAAAAAACAATCAAACCATGGTAATCATAGTTAACCTTTCTTGTGTGCATAAATTATACAGCACTGTTTGTCTCAAGTATTACCGTCTTCTATAATCACCAACTCACTGAGCCCAGTACTGTCTCAAGATATGGAATTATAAAAATCTTTGATATTAACCTCAACTTTATATTAATATTTTAAATATAAGGAGAAGGCTTGCAAAAACTACTCATATAAAGAATATTTCACCGTGTCATAGAAAGTTAGGTTTGTTTCTAAAAAATCAAAAAAGAAATGAAAGGCACCCTTAACCCGAAAGTAGCCAAAGTTAAAAAAGTTGAAAATGCAAAAGGAGGATAATAAAGGATACTAAATGAATTTGCTAGAATCAAACCAACTGCACCAGCTGACGTAACAAGCATGAGATTCAAAATTACATGAATAATAGAAAATACAATCAGCATATTATTTGAGCGTTTGAGTTGGTTCTCTCCTGCAGCTGCATGAAGAAAAGCTTCAGAAGTCCCTGGTGTAAAATCACAATAAGATAGTTTCAGCCTTTTGGTGTGATGGTCATAGTAGTAAACTAGTAAGTGAGAAATTTCATGCAATTCACCTGCAATAGTTGACGAAAAGAATGCTAAAAATTTACTAACCATTCATAGCCAATACAATGATATAAAGGCAGTAATACTGGAGAGCTGTGGATGCTTCTCCATCACTCCATTTCTGGCCATACAGCAATCTGATGAGAGAATAAGAGTAACTTGGTCCAAATGCCATAAAGACAAGACCTACAAGATATATATTAAATTTTGAGACGGGAATAAAGTAGAGACAATTGCTCTTTTATGTTCTACTACGATTCTAATAAAATTGATTCAACACCTTTGGTCATATTAAATATACGTTCATGCAGTTCACCAAATGGTTATGCCTTCTGATAGACATATGCACATTTTGAACAAATTTGAAAAAGCATCTCAGTTTTCACTACTAGGTACTGAAAAGCTATTATTCCCTACAAGGAATGGAGCTATACAACCAGGTACATGGTAGATTCTCAGCTAGTATGTATTATAATTTATATGTTGCTTTTACTTTTGCTACTGTGTAAATTTTCTACACAAGTAAAGATGCAACATCCATGGACAGTATTTAGAATAGAGGGATCCCAAATGGGAAGCTAAATGAAACAATTATAATAAGTTAGTCAGGATTTGGTTAAGATCACCATTAACAATCTACAGACAAGATTTGACAATAGTCTGCTTATGCCAATGTTGTTGTAACATCATGTAGTTCTGATATAATATAAGAGTTCAAGTAAAAGAAAAGTGAAAGACTGCAAACCTATTAACAAAACCAGCTTCAGGGCATCTGTAAGGCAATTTCCCAAATTCCTCTTTTTATCTGGATGGGTTTCTGTCAACAAAAAAATTGCATTAACAAAGAGCAGAATGCCTACCAGATACACAAAGGCCAAAGCTATGTGAAAATAGCATATTAAAAACTGAAATCTTGAAATATGAGGTGATAGTGTTTTCTCCCATAGAGACTATTGATATGTTCTTATAATTACACAACCCAAAAAAGTACAGACTTGGAATGTGGGCCACGAAAAAATGCAAAAGAATTATCTCAGGTCAATCAGGTTTGACACTTGCCAAAAATGCCTAATTCATAGTTTTAAAATGTCACCTCTTTAGAGAGAAGATTAAATTGAATCATGCATGCACTTGAACGACCTTCAATAATAAAGGGAGAGAAATAAACCTGACGCACACCTTGCAAATGTAGCATAGGAACTTTCTTCAAAAGGAAGAAATACCATTCTCACCACTAAGCTCCCTGAAATTTAATATATTATAAAGTCAGAATGGGAAAAAATCAGAAAAGACCCTCCTCTTCATGTTAACGTAGAAGTAAAGTCTATTTAATTAAGGAAAAAAAAAATCCTTCCACTTTGATATGGAATTAATTGACTGTATGGACCATGACCAAAGATATTATTACCTAATTTGTCGACAAGCCCATATACAGCTTGATTGGATGGTGTTTCAAACCAGACAAGAGCCATCTTTTCTCCTTCTTGAAGGATCAACTTCCAAAATGATTGAATAGTGAATAGCGTACACATATTTGATAGCTCCTTATCAAGAGCATTTTTCTTTGCTAGTCTGTAATCATACAATGCCATTAGCATCTCTCTCGCATAACAAGTTTAAAAAGTAATTCCTAATAATGAGTTAATGACCTCGTTGAGAACAAGTAACATGAGATAAAGTAACTATTTCTCTCTCTCTCTACATTGCACCAAGCCTTTTGCTTTAGAAAAAAGTAATGAATTAACTGGATATGCTAACCAAAACACTTTGAAATCTTTCGATAAATATATTGGAATTCTCTCACAGGATCAGCTAGGAAGCAACAAAGATAACCTATAAGACTACATGTTCTCTTTAGTTAATTCATGCAAGTCATTAATAAAAGAAAACATGCAAGCACACAAACAAAGGTCAGAAATTTCAAAAGAGTATCTTACAAATTAAAAGAATAAATGCATCTATGATAAGTAGCAAACTGCAAACACTTGACTGAATTTCATTCATATAATCAACAACATCAGGCAGTATAGGATTGTCTGGCTCCCAACTAAATTAGATGCTACAAGGCAATTGAAATGAGTTTTGTCCAGTTTAAACGATTGTGATATTGAACAAAAGCTGGCACTTTGACGCCTACAAGGGACAATGACACCAACTTGAGGTCTCAACTTCTCTTTATACAAGCAGTGTAAGACTTCCCTCGGCTAATTTTATAAGTACACTTGAATCCAATATTTAAAATTTTGTGGGGGAAGAGAAAATGCATATAAACGTTCTCTATAAATGACACAAGACCAGAAAACTACATTACCGGAAAGGAAAAAGATGCGAAGTGCGAAATCCAGAAGAAAAAAGAAAGTAGCTCCAATATCCCAGGAACAAGCACAATCCATAAGCAGTTTGTGACAATGCAAACACAACTCCTTTCTCCTGCAACCAACCAGTGATTTATAAATACTAAATAGCTACATCCAACATATACATAAATGATGAAAGCCATGTACTAATAGAAAAGGCCCAAACAAGAAAACTAAGAGGGTAAAGGAAAACAGAAACCAATCCAACACAACATCCATTCTATAAGTTGATAGAAAGGACACTTCATTTGAAAAGGGGAAAAAAAAGTTGAAGTGAACCATATGCAAGTTTGAACTGATGAAATGAATAATGCGGCAATTATCCAACCTTCATAGACAGATATGCAACCAATATTGACCAGACTTCTGTTCAAACTCTTACCATATCTGTTTTGTTAACAATCAAAAGATACATTGTTATGCAACGAAATAGGGTAGCGACCGTTTCAACCATTAACCTCAATCTCAGCAAAAGCAAGTACTGAGAGAGGATATACAAGGGTTCTGCCAGTAACTCTAGAACACATGCACAACCTGCCAAATGAAATGGACAGATCTCAATGATCATGCTAGAACAGATTAATATAAAATGAAATATTGATACTGCAAAGATTAATAAATGCAGGATAAATGTAGTATATCACCATTGATCAAGATAGCTTGCCCATATGGATTGGAATAATGTAAATCCTGCTGCCAGAAGACCAAAAAGCATGCTCCAAATGTAATGACTAGCCCAAGAGGGAAAGTCAACCAGGCTACTCTAATTATCTTTTTTATAACTTCTTCCATTGAGGTGCTATTGCTGCACATAATATTATGAATGCGTAGCAATATGGCTGTAAGTACCATACTCAAAATCATGAATACAAAAAAAAACAAAAAAAAAAAGAAAGAAAAGAAAAGGAGTCCACTAACTTATTGGACAGATATACTAGAGATTTCATCTCCTTTGGCTTTATCTTTGAAAATACCAAGGTTTTATGTTCTTGAAGTATTGTGATCTAATGAATAAGAATGAAAAAATGTTGCTAATTCCTTCACTTGGAAAGAAGCAATTAGAAAAAATTTGGACAATAGTAGAGTGACATCCTAGCAACTGAATCTGATAAAGAACTGAGCCTGGATTGGAACTAGTTCCACTAAATTGCATGAAAAGCAGCAAAATATTTTAAAACTAACACCATTAGACCATGGACACCAATTCTACCATCAACTAAATGACTTGTGCGGAAAGGGTAGATAAAAAGAATAAGGAAAATGGTATAGACACAAATAAATTGCATCATTCTGGTGTCGACATACAGTCGCAAATTATTTGAAGGGAAAGAACCTTTTCATGTCTGCTCGCAAGCATGCCCTGCGGAATCCCTCCCGACTTAGAAATAAGACCCCGGTGACAAAAAGATGAAACTGCACTGCATAGAGCTACAACAGAGAAGGGAGATCTGTCTTTCAGTCATTAGACTCAACCAAGCAAAGAGAAATGAAACTTTTAGTAGTAAATGCAAACACAATTGAGATAAGAAAGGTCAAAGTTAACTTCAACCAGAGAAATAGCATGGCACAACAGTTAACCATACACTAATGTGACTTTACCTAATCGAAAAATTAAATTAAGATTGATATACTTCCAAAGTTTTGTTTTCTTCGATTGCAATGCTTGAGATGGAAACTCTTAAATAAACACCATAATTATTACATCCCTAATCTCGTAGAAAACTGTGGGGCTACAGAATTTACAATGTTTTCAGAAAATTCCAAAAAAATGAAGTCCTAAGGTCCCAGGAAAAAATAAAATGAAACCACCCTTAGATCTCTCTTGCTATTCGTAATGTAGGTAAACTCATTCATAAATAAATAAATAATGAATAAAGCTACAATTAAAAAATAAATAACTGATTGAAATATTAGACACAGTTACCGCATAGTCTTCTTCTGTAAGGTGCCTGATGATCAATGAATTGAACACGAATGGGATACCTCTTGACAAGAACTGCGTAGCTAGTAACCGGAAACAATTCCATTCAAATGAGACTTATTGTTTCAGCTCAAGCACGAAAAAAAAGCAAACTTTTATCTCCTAATTCCTACTCTCTTTTTTCTTTTTTCTAAAACCAACTTGGACACAAAATGGACAAAATTGTTTCGACAACTCAATTTACTAGATTTTCTTCTTTAGGTTTATGTTTCATACCGAAAATTAGCAACGACCTTAAAGGCTCAAAATTTCTACTTCGTGTATGAATTTTGGTGATCAACTACGTTTACTTTCCTAAAATATTTACAGAAAAAAGTATCAATCACTTAAAATGTGCTTTGTTTTCCGATGCCAGACTATTCTATTTCATGCTAAAAAAATAAAGAAGAAAAAATATTATTTTTAAAGACGAGACAATAAGAAAAAAAGCACAAACAAATAAGCAAAGAAGGGATACGAGAGAAACTGACCTAACAAGTACTTGAAAGTGTGAGAAAAACTGGTTCGACCTCTATCAATTGGAGATAAAGAAGACGAAGCCTTCGACATCTCGATTATGATCAAATTCGATCCGATCTGCGAATTGGGGCTGAAGCAAATGGACCTCGATAATAACAATAATCTCACTGATTTGTATTGGATTCGAGTTTCAACAATCTGAGATTTAAGAGTGGTAGTAGTCCATCAAAGCTGTCTGGCGCAAGGGGACCTACGGCAACGCCAAAAGACTAACTTCAAAGAACCCGGCAACTCACCACGAAATCTCCTCGTCTCCTGGCCAAAAATTGTATTATTGTCTTGAGAGTAGAATTGGATTGAAGAATTGGATTGTTATGAAGAGTACAATTCAGTTTGTAACTTAATTTGGTCTGATATGTTAGTAAAAAGAATTAAATTGTTATCATATCATTTATACTATTATATATATAATTTATATTTTAAAATATAATATTATATATAATTAAGTGATTAAATTTATTATTACGTAATTTGGTATTCTTCGTTAATTCATTTAAGAATAATAATTTTTTTATAATTACAAAAAATAAAAAAAATAAATAAAAATATTATTATTGAAATCATCATATTTAGATTAATAATATCCTAATATCAAATAAATTATTACTTGATTAATAATAATATATAATAATTTTAATTATAATTTTAAGGATGATATTCTAAATGGTTATAAATGGATGAAAACAAATCATATTGATTTTAAAGTTTAGATTCCATCTAGTTTGTTTTATTCGATTTGTTTAAATTTTATAAAAATTGAACAGATTTGACAGTATTCATCCCTCTATTATAATCGGAGTATTTAGTTCTATTAGTTTTTTTTTATACTTAGTTTACCAATTTAAAAAAAAGTAACATTATATATTTAAAAAATTAATTTTTAGGTTTTTAAAAAGATTTTTTTAAACATTTTTAACTTTCATTTGAAAAACAAAGTTTTAATAAGAATAATTATTAAACCAAAATTTTAAATTTAAAAAAAAAATAGAAGAAAATTATAAAATTAAAATTTCAATTTTTTAAAGCTAATGATCTAAATTATTAAATCTTAAATGTTCTATTTCTAAATAATAGTAGATATATATTATCATTCACCTTCAAATTTAGGATAACACCATCCATTATGTGCGAAAGGTAAGAGAGTAATATTATCTCTTTAGATCGTGAGTTGTAATATTATCATTTAGAAGGTGAGTTGTAATATTATCAAAACTTGAAATTATATGCATTAATATGGAACTTACAAGGGATAACTTCCCTATTAGTATAATCAATTAACTTTTATCTCTTTTGAGTCTCCTTAAAAGAATTATTATATATTAATCTTTTTTTTTTTCTTAAAGGGAAGATGCTGGTCTTCTTTTTCTTAAAATATAAACTTTATGTTTAATTAATTTATAATATATAGAAATACCACACGAGGACGAGTATTTTGTATAACTTTATTAATTAATACTATTTTTTCCTATAACTATGTAGCTTTTTTTTAATATAAAAAATAAAGAATATATATTATTTTTATTTGCAGCTCGTAATTTCTTCCCATCTCTCTATCCCTAATTCTTTTTTAACTCTATCTTTATTGAGATTGAGTATTAATTCCTACTTTATTTTTAAAAAAATACATAAAAATATTATATTTATTTTTTAAGGTTATATTAAAAGTTATTTAATAAAAAGAGTATAATTTAATCTAAAAAAAATAAATTTGATTAAATTTAACCAATCTAAAATATTAACGAATAATTTAAAAAAAAGTCTACTATTATACTCCTTAATAAAGTAAGTTATTAATGATTATTTATATATAATTTTGATAATAATTTATACATTTTAAATTATTGTTGATGTTAATTTTTATTATTAACATATGAAATTGTTCTCAGTAAAATCTAATATGAACAAAATATTAAGATCTTAAAATAGAGTAACTTTCGATCCTATAATTTAAGACTTTGAAACATCTTATGAGAATGATTTTCGAACTTATGATCGTTAAGTCAATAATAATTATACAAAAAAAGAATAATTAGTTATAATTTTTTGTTATAAGATCTAGTAATTTCAAGATGATATAAGATATTAAATGATATTATATTATGTATACATAAATATATATATATATATATATATATAAATCCAATAGCTATCACTTTTTTATTATGATTAGTTATTTTATCTTTGTAAATAATTAATTATTATAAATATATATATTATTGATATAGATTTATTTTTAATTATCTACTTAATTTTTTTTAAAATAAATAAAATCAATTATTAAATTTATATTCTCTTGATATAATTATATTATATTCATATTTTATAATAATTAGATATTTATTGTGATTAATTTATAATACTCTTTACTTACAAAAATCACTATTCAATTACTATCTATGATATATATCAAAATTATACGAAAGATACCATATAAAATTTTTATCCTATCATTTAAGAGTGTCCATAAATCGGTCCGGATCGGACCAAACTGGATTAGATCGAATGGTTTTACAAATCAAACGGTCTGATCCAATTTATATTAGTTAAAACCATTTTTCAAAGAGTCTCATCTAATTGTATTAATTTTTAAACCGATCGAATCGAACTTGATCGATTTAATAACATATTAAAAAAATTATATTATTGAAGATGGAGTCTATGAATCATCATACAGTAAAATACGAAACTTACAAATATATCTTAACAATTACAAAATAAACTCATTTGAATCCCGGACAAGAAGGAAAATTTCTTTGTTAAGTCAGCTTATAAAGCCATTGTCACGGGAAATAAAGATACCACCACAGATCAGGAAGTTGCTTTGGAGAACGAAACTTAATGAAAGGCACACTAATTATTTATTTTTATTTTTGGTGAAAAATGGCATCCAATAAACAAGCTGTTAGAGATAATTTACTTAGATTCATTGGATCAATATGTGTCCTCTATGTGATAAAGACAGAAAATCTGTGTAACATGTTTTTATAATTACTTTTATTTATATTTTGATATTCTTTTTAACTAATACATAAAAAAAAACCTATATTTAATTATATATTAGTATATATTTTAATCAATTTAATAATAATTTCAATAAATTAAGATAGTTTAGAAGTATTATTATTTTTAAAATTAATCAAAATATATATTAATAATCTAAATATAAATATTTTATGTTTCATTTAAAAACATTGATAAAAAATGATATCAAAATAAGATTATATTTATTTCAAATATACCAGCCATTTTTTTTTAAATATGAAGTATTTCACGTGGAGGACATGGTCTGGAAAGATAAACGTATGCAGATTTGCTAACGTTGATGTACAATCTTTTCCAATTCTGCATTTAACCACCTAATGTCTTCATTTCGGGGACACATATCAAGCATGAATTATTGCTAGCTTGACGAAGCTTTCAATGGTAAAACTATCAGATGGGATGAATGCATAAGGCAGATTAAGCCGTCATTTAAAGAATTCAAAGTATTGATGGCAAAGGAAATTCACAAACATTGTCCACCAGAGTTAGCTCCCAGCTTTGGTATAAATTATTAAATAATTGTTATTTTATACATATTTTTAAATATTAATTTTTTACATTTATGTTAATTTTATTTTTTTCACATCATATAATTATTTATTGAATATTTAATAATTATTAGAAAAAATATTTTTTTAAAATTTTTAAATAAAATAGATTAATTTAGAAACAATTATGAATGAACCTAAAAAGCTTTAGTTACTTCGCATGCCACACATCATCTAGCCTATGCTACCTCGTGGTGCCTCACGTTCCTTCCAGTTCTAATGACTCGCCAAACCACGAGTGTAACGCACCATTGATACACAAATTTTATATATTTTAAAATAATTCACAAATGTACGAATCATTTTGTAAAAAATAATAAGTATACTTTCAAGACCGGTTTAAAGAAAAACTACATAATTTTTTTAAATAATTGAACAAATTCTTAAAAATGAAAATTAAACCTAAATATTATGTCACAAAATTTAAGTTTTAAAATATATAAACTAATAACATAAAATAAAATAAATATCCAACAAACATTAGATAAATAACATTTCAAACTAAATGGAGAATTTATAAAAAAAATTAGTTAGTTAATCATGCTTAATTTAATAAATGATTAATAAACTAAATATAACATTCAAAATAATACATAAAATTAATCTGAAAATAAAAGAATATATTTAAAAAATATCTCAGTGTATCCTTATAAGTACAAAACTTCAAAATAGTTTTTATATCTAAAAACCTTCAATCATATTTGTCTATACAATTTATTGAATTAAAAGAACTACTACTACTACATAAACTAAACTTATTTTTAGGAGAACTTTAAAAAAATTATAAAAACTAAGAAAGTAGAAAAGAGAGAAACTAAGGAGTTAAAGAATTAATAAATGATCGGTAAACTAAATATAGCATTGAGAACAATACATAAATTTAATCTGAAAATAAAAGAATATATTTAAAAAATATCTCAAGTATATCCTTATAAGTACAAAATTTCAATATAGTTTCTGTATCTGAAAAACCTTCAAATAAATTTGTCAATATAGTTTATTGAATTGAAAGAACTACTACTATTACTATATAAACTTAACTTATTTTTTAGGAGAATTTTAAAATATTATAAAAACTAAGAAAGTAGAAAAGAAAGAAACTAAAGAGCTAAAGAATGATGATTATATTAGGGGTTAAGAGTTTATATAGAGTTAGAAAGTGATGCAAAAGAGACAAAAATATAGATCATATAGTTAGGCATCGTGGGATGCATTTCTTTTACACTACGACATGTGCCAGCCTATATGCGTTTGAATATCGATCCATAAGTCTCGCATTGTGTCACACAAAAACTACCACTACAACCCGCGTATTTCTATGCTTCTAGAAACCCTTTTGTATTTCACTCCATTACATTGGTATAGAATAAATGTAAAGCTTACATATGTTAGTCTTAATCAGTTGAATTAATTTGAAGCTATAAATACCTAAAACAACAACAAAATATTACAGTGATTTTTAAAAGATAGATTTGCTAAAAACGATGATAAGATTATGTAAATACAAATCTATTTTAATATTTAAAATGCATAAAATCACGTTATATATAGTGCTTCTCAATCAACTTCTTGCTAGTCTCTAGCAAGAAAAGTGAAAAACTAAAAATAAAATTAAACTATCTTAAATTATTTTTGTAAATTAATATGAATGAATTTAACGTATGCAACATGACTTTAAAACCCTAAGTTATCCTAGTGGATAATTCTAAGTTTGATGAGGGTTTTTAGAGATGATACTCACAAACATCAAACTAAAACACAAAAGTTAAAAAAAATAACAAAAATAAACACACAACTAAATAACGACTAAAATTTTAACAAAATAAAAGATAAAAAAATAGAATAGAAAAACTTTTCATGCTTTTAATCTCTTTTAAGTTCATAATTAAAATTCAAAGCATAAGTAAATTAACGTCTTAAACATTAATAGTTTATTGTAACAATTTGTTAAAAATCACATGTATATCCCACATACAAAAATGCATCGATATTAATTCACCAAATTTTAGTATTTGGAATCCGAATTCGCTTTGACTATAATCTCACAAGTCATATTATCAATATTAAATTGATCCTATAAGTTCAAACATTCATTCAAAGTTATAGACAAATAGAGTTTATTTAAAGAAATGAACTAATAAGTTCACATATGTTTAAAGAATAAAATAACTCAAAATAGTGCATATATTGATTTCATGAAAGGAACTGAATGAAAGGATTTATAAAGAAATTACATATTATTTTTTTATCTTTCTTTTTTATTATTTATTTCTCACAACTTTGTAGGACTTTTGGATCATAATATTTAGTTTATACTATTTCTTTTTCTTTCTCTCTTTTTTTAGAGATATTTTTTAATATGTTTTTTAGAAAGAGAACTCATGTACAGTTCTATATATTTTGGTATGATTTTGTGAGTGATTAATTTTGATTTTTGTTTTGTATTGACTTAAGTAATCTTATATCTGTCTCTTTTTTAGGAAGTTATGCATGATTGAAAAAAGGACATATACTCTCAATTTTTTCTTAAATAACTCAATTTAAGTAATAAAAGTAAATATATGACACCTTATTAGATGTAAAAATCATTACATTCAATGTAAAAACCTATAGAAATCATCTAAATAATTTGAATTCATAAGAAAAGTATTTAAAAGAGTAAAAGAAATATTTATCACTCATAATGAAAATATAAAGACTCAAAATATACTTACAAGATAGTCTTTACTATTTGATTCCTTAGTACCAATTTCAGATTTATCGTAATTTTAATATTTTATCATGAAATACAAATTACGATAAAATTAACTAATTATCACATTATTCCAAGATATATTCAAGAAATTAATCTAAAATTTCAAATACTTTTAAAATTAAATAAAAAATATGATAATTTTGCAAGAAATTTTTTAAAATTAAACCCAAAATTCCCAAACTAATAAAAATAAATAAAAGTAGATAAATGAAAATAAAACAAAGAAAAATGTAAACGTATGTTTAATAAAAAATTTAAAATTTATCAAAGTTTATATAATTATAACTTTTCTCATCTTTAACATAGAACTTACATTGTCTTCAATATAATAATTGTAAATTAAAGACAATAAGAAACACATGAAAAGTTATCGATTTAATGAACATGTTCAAGTATTGATGTGAAAATTACAGATGCATTCATCATTCTAATTATTTAAATTACAGACATCTCAACAAATAGTTGTATAGTTTAACAATTCTAAAATAAAATAACCTTATCATATGACCAAAAATTCAAACAAACTAAATAAAACAAATTATATGAAATGAAAAACAAACAAAATAAAATAAAAACTCATAAAAATTTCGAAACAAATTTGGAGCCCCTCCATGTCATTTGGTCTTTGATCTTCAGGATGTGAACATGATCATTCGGGTGATATAAAGGTAAAATCATAATCTTGATCCTTATATTCTCTTAAATGGCTTGTATCTTTCCGAAATGGTTAATTTGTAACTTATGCATTTCAAAGAACAAATGATTATAATTTACTTGATCGTGAAGATGTTAGTTTGGAAAAGTAGTATGTTATTAAACATATACTTGGTTAAAGTTTTCCACGTAAGTCATTCTTTCATCCAAATGATAAATTTCATCCTTCATAGTTATTCTCGATGAAGAAGTGGTATTTCTGTCCCTTTAGGTAATATTTATACCAGAATTGGGTTCATTATAATATGTCATATTTAATAACTTATCAGGTTGAAGCAAAACTTCACCTTTTAAGTAAGTCATCCTTTGCTTTTGCACATAATGTAGTAACAAGTTAGGAAAAAAGTAACCCAGTTGGTCGTTATTCGTAGACAATTTAATCCTGTAATGAATTATATTTTCAACATTTATAGACGTTTTGAATGTTATAGAAAATAGTAATATTACCCACTCTTTATTCACAGAGCTATAATGAGTAGTGGACATTGGTCTTGAACAAAGAAAATATTGACTTAGCTTCAAAACTCTTAGGTTTTCCACTAGTATAACCCACTAAACATTTTATGTTGCAAGGCTTTCTATTATTATAAAATAATCAATATTACTTAAATAAGCTTCAAACTCTCCCTAACCTATATTCAAAAATAATAATAAGCATTAATTTCGGTCGGTCTAAACATGATTAGTACATCACATACTTTAACTAAGTTATCAAAAGCGTTAGGAATATTTGCATAGAATTTTCAAGCAATTGATTCTATAATAATGTCGGGTTCCTTAATGAGCCTTCTCAATCTTAAAGCTACTATTACATCAACAATTTCCTCAAATTCTATATTTGGCCCCAAATCAAAGTCTATACCTCTTTCTATTGCGAAACCTTTGTTTATCACTGTAGTTTTATCAAATCTTAATTTCACCTCATAACTAGAGAATTTGACTCAATCATAATCAATAGATGTTGATGTCTCTTTTTATGTATCAACTCTACCTCTTTTTGGTGTCATTTATAAAAATTAACAATATTTAAATCCAAAAGTTCTCAAACAATCTAGATAAAACAACACAATAGAAATTAATCCAAAAAATTTCTTACCTTTACTTTGTCCAAATCAGGGTTTATAACTCTTTTTAATTCAAAGATAATCCATAAAATTCAGATAACTTAATTTAAGATTTAAATTCTAAAAATCCTTAGATTATTTACTTATGTTTTCAAGAATGATGAATTAAAAAAACACCCATTTGAAAAAGATAAAAATTTGTTGATTTTATTGAAGGTTTTTTTTTTAATTTATCAATGTAATGGGTAGGAAATAGATAAGAATGAGATATTTTTGAAAAGATTTGAAGGTTTGTGGAAGATAGATGTCATTTTTGAGAGGTATTTGATATTTAAGAGGAGATAAAATTGTATGTTTTGTCAAGAAGATGATAATATTTGAGAGAGAACGAGTGTATCTTGCTTTAGCTAGAGTTAATATTTGTGTATAATTTTTATTCAAGGTTGTTAGTGTAAAAAAATACATGCTGTAACATAACCTTTAAACTTCTAACCCATTTTTAGCATAAACACCGTACTACAACCAAAAGTTTTTGGTGAAGTAGCTGTTATATCATATATATATATGATGTTATATTTACTTAAAAAAATCCTAATTAAATAGAATAATTATAACAAAAAAATATTTAAAATTTTATATTTATCCTATTACAAAATAAAAAAAATGTTCATGAAAATAACTAATCTTTTTAAAATTTCACAAAATAACCATAAAAACTTATATTTTAACTATGTTTAAATAAAAACAATTATAACTATAAAATCAAACTAAATAAAAATAAAATAATAAGTTATCTTTCATCTAGGACTATATTTTATCGTCTTTAAAGATGCATTGCTTTTTAACGATACATTGCTTAGGAGCTTTATCATTTAGTAAACTTAATGTTCCTAAATCATTGAGTTCATTTGTTGTTCTGAACTAAAAATTATTCTTTATCTTGCTTCTGTCTTAACTTGTACTTTCACTCAACCTTTGATTTGTTCTTGATTGGTTGTCCCTGTTAGCTTAAACTTAAATGAAAGCATTCAAGTTATCCTATATAGTTGGTTTGTTAGGAGGATTTCAAGGTAGTTGTTGGTATTGATGACCTTGTTAATTTGAGCTCTAGACAAAAGGAGAGTTATTCTACCTTCAGGAGAAATTAGGATGATTCATCCACCCTGGGTCATAAGTATTTGTATTGGGATCATACATGGGTCATGGTTGGTACCCACCAATGCATTGACCAGTTCAATTCTAACAATTGCTTCTCCTTGATATAGACTGGTATCAGCACCGTGTCCTAAAGTAATACACAATTCATATTGTTCTTTATTTGCAGTGTCATATGTAGTAGGAAGCATAACTTACTTGGTCAACTGTGAAAGTTGCATCTGTACTTCTATACCAAAGTTGATTTCATGGACTCTAACCCTTCTCATTCGAGAGCTTTTTTTTAATTAGCACCCAACATCTTAAAGAGATTATAAGTCTTTGATGTAGTCTTTTCTCCCATCACTTCTTCTGCAACGTTGTTAACAATGAACTGATATTTTTGTGTCAATCCATCATAGAACAATTGGTTTTACAATTGTAGAGGATAGTTGTGATATGGGCATTGAGTGAAGAAGAGTTTGGACCTATTCTAAGCTTCGTTGAAAGGTTATCCCTCCATTTGAGAGAAAATAACAATTTTTGCTTTCAACTTTAATTTTTTGATAAGAATAAAATTTTCTTATAAATTTATTATATATATCCTCCAATGTCATCAAGGTACCTGAGGGAGTGACATCAGCCAAGCCTCGACCCTATCCTTTAGGGTGTAAGGAAAACACTGTATTTTAAGTTGGTTGTCGTTGAGTACACTAGAAGGAAAAGTTTAAACTATTGAATAAAAGTCCATAATAAAAGACAGAGTTTTCATTAGGTAATCCATAAAATGAAGGTAACATAAAAATATAAATATTTCTCAATTCATAATTCCTGAAATTCTCATCAAGTTGAATTAAGGCATTAACAATGACAATGGTTAGCCTGGTAGTCTCCCTAAGTTGTGGTGGATTTCCCCATATATAAATGTTCAAAGAATAGGTTTAGGTTTAGTTCAACATGTTGCTCTAAGTAAAAGTTGATAGAAATCAAAGTCCAATTTTCTTGACAATTCTTTTGATCTATTAATATTATTTATGTAAGTGTGAAAAGATACCTTAAGAATATCTTACTTTGCATAAATTATTCAAAACAAAAATTAAAATCACATGTAAAATAGAAAAATAAAAAAATAAAATAAATATACAAATATGTTATAAATAATTTATAATACAACATTTTATGATATAATTTATACAATAAGTATATCAGTTATATTAAATATCACATGTTTGTATACATAAATACTAAACATAAAATAAATAAAATAAAAGAAATTTAAAAGAAAAGAAAATAATTAAATAAAAGGAAAGAAAAATTAATGTTTCATTAATTAATTAAAGAACTTTTTAAGTTTTATTTAAAATATATAAATTTTGTTTCTTTTAGTTATTTTTTTAAATTTTTAAATTTTATACATTTAAAGTTAATTACTAACTTAGATATTTTAAGATTTTAAATAAAAATCACAATATTTATAACTTAAAAAGTTTTTAAAAGTTTGATAATAAAAATTTTAAAATATCATTTATCCTTGACAATATCGCCAAAAACTTAATGCACAAAATTTATATATTTTAAAATAGCTCACAAGTGCATGAATCACTTTATAAAAAATGATAATTATATATCTAAGATTTGTTTAAAGAGAAACTACAACATAGTTTTTAAATAATTCAACAAGTTTTTAAGAACAAAAATTAAACATAAACATTGTGTCGCATAGTTTGGATTTTAAATTATCTAAACTATAATATAAAATGAAAGATATATTTAACAAATATCACATAAATAGTATTTTAAACTCAATGAAGAATTTATGGGATAGATTAGTTAATTAATCATGTTTGATTTAATAAATTATTAATAAACTAAACATATCATTCAAAACAACATATAAAGTTAATCTAAAAATAGAAAAATATATTTAAATTATATCTCAAATGAACCTTTTAAGTACAAAATTTTAGTATTATTTCTATATATAAAAAAACTTATAAATAGATTTATCAATATTATCTATTGAATTGAAAGAATTACTACCCCATAAAATAAACTTTTTCAACTTTCCAAATCAAGAAAATAACTTTGAAAAATTATAAAACTAAGAAATTAGAAAAGAGAAAACTAAGAAGCTGAAGAATGATAATTACATTGAGGTTTATATAGGGTTAAAAATGCTATAAAAGAGATAAAAATATGGATCATATAGTTGGGCATCGGGGCATGAGCCAGTCTGTAATGCATTTGATTATCGATCGACAAGTCGCGTGCTATGTCACATAAAAACTATTACCATGACCCACGTGTTTTTGTACTTCTAGAATCCCTTTTGTATTTCACCCTCTTACATATATAATGAATCAATTTGAAGCTATAAATACCTAAAAAAGTACTACATATTTGTGATTTTGAAAAAATAAATATACTAAAAATGATAATAGTTATATGAATATTAATATATTTTAACATTTAAAGTGTATAAAATTACCGTATATTTAATGTTTTTAAGCACTCATCAACCACCCCACCCATCGTGTGCCACATCAGGCATGTGTTCCTCGTAGCTCCCATGTGTGTATGGACATTGCATTCTGAACACGTATTCACCTATTTTCTCTCTCTATGACGCGTGACATAGTAGATCTGCATCTATTTTTCATCATCCAATGATCCCGATTTAATATGAACCCAAAAACCTAATGTTTCCCACATAAATATCAAAATAACAACCCCAATAAATGGAGACACCACCAAAAATACACAAAAATTGAAAAAAAAAAATCATCTTTGCACCATTCTTAAATATTCTTAAAAGAAGGTTGAAGATTTATGTTTTTGGTTTTTTTGCTCCAATAACTTTTCAAAATCAAATTATTTTCTCAATTATTTTTTTATTTATGATATAATACTTAGTTTGTTTATAGAATTTTATGATTTTCATGACTAGTTAAATATTTATTGTGATTGTGCATAATTTTCACACCCTATACTATGATTTACTTAATTTAATATCATAAATTATTTTAATTGTAATTCTTTAATTCTTAATATATTCAATTCTATGTTTAAATATCAAAACTATGCATGTATGAATTATGATGATCAATTTTATTATTAGTTTAATATATTAATCTATAATTGTTAATGTTCTTATTTGGAAAAACACTTTATGAATTTTATTATAATTATGATTGAATGTTTTAGTTAAGGATTATATAACATATTTAATCTTCTCAGTTTAGTTACTTTAGGTATTATATTTTTAAATCGTAATGTAATGATTGAATTAAATATAATAATCATAATTATTAATTGTTACATATTTAGGTTAGTTAATAATTAAATTATTAATTAATTATATTGGAAAAAAAATATCAAAAATTTTAAATGACATATGATTTTTAAAGCCCAAGTTAATAATTCAATAAATGTTTTAAAATATGAATTTGATTTAAGACTTAAAAAACTAATTTTATCATAACATAATTAATTAAATTATATATTAGTGGTAATAATAGTCCTATTATTACATATCTCTCATTATTTGTTTTCAAAAATTATGTTTTCACTATTTTTTTATTTTTATATTATTTTTATCATTTTCATGATGAACCAAAATTTTTTTATTGATAACTTTAAACTCTTAATAAATTAGTAATTATAAATAAAATTTTAATAACCTTATATTTTTATTATTAATTATATTATGAATGATAATTTTTTTTAATAAAGATAATGCTTAATTTTTGATTTTTTAAAAAATGTGTCACCACTTAATAGGCTAATCAAATTCAATTTTGATACTAGTTATAAGAAAAATCTTAGTTCCATTGCGATAGTAATGTCATTGGAATCTGTAATAAGTTGTTAGAGACCCATAATACATAGATTGTTGAAGCTCGAGCCTTGTCTCTTGTAATAGGCTCGGTCAAAGCATTGAAAATAGAAGGTGATTATAAATAAGTGATTGAATATACAAACAACCAAGAAATATATCGTGTCATGGGAACCAAACAATTTTTACCAAAAACAAAAAGTTAAAAAATGGGACATAAGTTTTCATATTTTAAGAAAAAAGTGGACGATCCTTATTTTATTTATGTGTCTTCAATGTTTTTTATCTGTGAATCTATTATACTTTCTTAATAACCTCAAACATTTATTAATTAAAACAAAAAAAAATGAAAAAAAAATTATTTAAAAATAAAACCCATTAAATATATATTCAATAATAATACCAATGATTCAAGATTTTCTTAAAAGCATATTTTTTTGTTATGTAAAATAAATAATTTTAAATATAATTACATAATCTCATCTAATATTATAAAAATAGATAAAAATACAAAGATTGAGTTAATCCTCATATTTTTATATATGTTTTATATTTTTTTAATAATTTGATACCTCTAATTTTTAATATTTATACATTAATCATTTAGTTTTTTTCTAATATTTTAATCCCTTTATTTTTTTATTTTTATATTTTAATTCCTCTTGTTTTTTTAAATATTTTTTGAAATTTTATTTAAAATTAGTTTCAAATTTTGAATTAAATATAAAAAAATAAAAAATAAATGGACTAAATTATATTAAAAAAATAAGAATAATAAAACTAAAAATTAAAAAATAAAGTAATTAAATAAAAATAAAAATAATAGAATATAGAAAACTACATGGACTATTTGTATAGTTCAAACTAAAAAGGTAGGGGTATCAAAGTGTAAAAAATAAAAAAATAAAGATATGAAATTACAAGAAAAAAAGTAAAGAAAATAAAAATGCAAAAAAGAAAAAAACATAAAAGGATCCAAATAATAAGAAAAGATAATAAATTAACCTTAGTGTCAAATATATAAAAATATAAATATCATTTGTATAATTCACCTTTATATAAATTGTATAGATTTTTTTTATAAACTGTCAGCTTCAAAATATGTTAATGTTAATAGAAAAAAATGATAATTTTGAATCAAATTAAAATAATGATAATGTTACTGTATTTTTTTTTATGTAACTAACATCCCTAAAAATTTTAATAACAAAATAAGTACATCTACCACTAAATGATACCCTCTTAATACGAGTGCGGAGTAAATTGTTTTTGTTGAAATGAATTTGAAGGATATTATTTTTATTTCTATAGATTTTAGAGTTATTATTTTTGAAATTTTTTTAAATATCTTCGTTATTATATTATTACTATTCAAAATAAATTAATTTTGAGTAATTTTTCCTTTTATTATTGACACAATACATATATGTATATATCATTTATTATTGTTCTACAATTAATTATATTTTGATATTTATATAAAATTAGAGTATTCTTATTGTAAAATGTATTTTTGTTATTGTTAGAGTAAAATTTATATTTTTAGAAAGAAAATATCTATTTATTATAAATTATAGTATTATTATAATTGATGTGATAATTAAATATAAACTAAAAAATAAATTTTATTATTTTATTAATAATTATATCATAATTTATAATATAAATAAATATTCATTTTAAAAATATTTAATCATTAAATTATTAACATAAATTTTAAATTATTATGATATTATTGCGAAAATAACAATTCCCCTGGTTATCGTAATCAAACTTTATTGTTGGAGTAAAAACGTAGGTAAATGTTGTTATATTTAAATACAAGATAATCATATAAAATAATTCTAATTTTTTTTAAAAGATTTTAACATTTTAGGTGATATTAAATAGTATAATTCAGATATAAAATATTTTTTTATTATCGCATTTCATTTTTTTTTGTTTCTATAATATATTTATTATTAAATTTAAAAATTATTAAAAAATAATAATATATTTATTAATAATAAATATATTATAAAAATAATAATATAAAATGTGATAACGAACTCACTTAGATAAAATGTTAAATTGTGTGCATAAATAAAACATGTTCTATTTAACCATTTATGAATATAGATCCAAATTAAATAGCGTGCATAAAACATGTTTGATTTAACCATTCATGATTATAGATCCAAATTACTTGGTGGTGGATTATACTTCGTGTCCATTAAATGACATATCCAAACGATAAAAGAGCCGAGCAAGCGCATACAGTATCCACATATCAGAGTCACAGACACACAGGACCTCGAAATAGAACGAAAAGTCAGATTTTTTGAAGCCCAACTCCCAAACATGTACGGTGGAGGAGGGCATATACTAAAATCAGTTGGTAGAGCAGTCACAAGGGCTATTGTTACTGCTGGTGTTCTTCAAGAACCTTTTTCTTCTTCTTCTTCTGTTTCAAGTGTTGGTCTTAGTTCTAATGTTTCTGCTCCTACTTCTACTCATGCCCTTAAACCCATTACCTTCAATAATCCCTCCATCCCTTCTTCTTCTTCCAATAATATTCCCGACCCCAAATCTCCCAATTCTTCTGCCAAAACCATCAACCCTTATTGGTATAACTCAGATGAATTTGATTGGGTGTCGGTGGATGGGTGTGACGATGAAAGGTCTTTTGGGTCCGTTCCTTCCATGGATGAAGTTCAAAGCGCCGTTTCTGCTCTTCAACTGTAAGTTTTTTATATTTAATTTCACATTTTTATTTCCAGATAAGTTCTTATTTGTTGATTTTCTTTCCTGGATTATGTTTAATTTTATGGAATACTAGTTTGAATTGAAGAAATGGTAATTATATCTATTTTCTTATTACTACGAGTGGTGAAAAATATGTTGTTTTTGACATTTTGTTGAAAGCCTTAAATACATGGAATACAAGGAATTAGCTGTCAAAGAGGAGCTTAGAGAAACAAGAGATACCCTCTCAAAACTTATCTTTTTTTTTTTTTTTGTATAAAGTTGTCATCACATGGAAACTATTAGTTTCTTGGTGTGTTTTTAACGACTTGTGTTTCTAGTTTTAACAACTATTTAATTTGAATAACATTTAATTTAATTGAACGGTCTTAAATACTTTTTTTTAATATTAAATATATATGAGATTTACGTAAAAATGTTTTTTTTACTAAACATGTTCATTGCTATTGGGAATTTGACCGTAAGGAGAATAGAAAAACCTTAATCTATGCCTTATTTTCATTATATCTTGTGTGGAAATTCTTAACATTTGGAATAATCTTCTGACATTCTTACCAATCCAGCTAGATTCCTTCTTCGCATATTATAACTTTGGGCAAAGAGTTGCAAAAGTGAATTAGGTTTTGATCATTTAGATAGTTTAGTCCTTTGATTTAAGGATAATATTTTTTTTATCGGGTTATTTTTAAAAAAAGGGCCAAGGAATGAAAAAAATATTTTTTGAGTATTTTTATAATTAAATTTATCATGACTTCATTAATAAGAGTTAGATTTATTATTTTAATCATCGTTTTTGCCATTCAACAACTACTTTAACATTTTAGCATGTAATTATCTCTTTGTTTTATTCATTTTTGGTTTTAATTTCTGATTTGACTCAACTAAATAATAATATTTTAATTATATAGATCAAATAATAATATTTTATTTTAGATTTCACCCAAAATTTTACTTTTTGTCATTCTAGGTCCCTTTCATTAATAACCACAGGATAAAAAAACTCTTTTTTTATTCTAAAACATTAACGATCACTTGGGACCTAATCTACTATACTTTCACGACCTTTTCTCCTTTAACTTTAGGTATAACTTTCTAGAAAGTTCACTAATCAGACTAGTTATTAATCTAATAGTTATGTTAGAGATATAACTGCAGTTGAAGCAGCAATTGAAAGCATTTGCATGCTATTACGGATTTGATAAATATGTTGGTGATAGTTTTTAGCTGAAGCATAAGCTGAATTTTGTTTTTTCTTACATTTGAAATTTTTTGCGATGCTAATGATTAGAATGTTTATCTTTAGATTACATCTAGCTAATTTCAGTATCTCTTTAGAAGATGCATCAGCAATTCAACAACTTTCCTGTCTATATGTATCCAGTGCTACTTTAGTGAAATGCCTTTTGCAGTTTGTCTAATTCTGCTATTTTGTTACTGTTGCTCTTTATAGGTTTAATCCTGATTACCCCCAGTTTGTGAGGGATAAGTATGTTTCTGAACTGGACAAGGTGGATGCTAAACTAGTTAAAAGCCCTAATGGTTCTCTGTACACAGATTCTTCGGTTGAGTCGGAGTCAGACTGGTTAGAGCCATCTTTTTATATTTGTAATTCAAGATATATAGGAATTGACAGAGTTTATGATGCTTTTCATATGCTGCGAAACGACCAAGGATTACAGGTGAAATTTATTATTTGCTGATTGAGTTGAGTTGGTCAAAAATTTATGCTTTTAAAATGACACATCTTAAAAACCCAGGCCTAATTCTGAACCCAAAAATCAACTTGTGAGTTAGAGGGTTGTCGATGTGGGACTTAACATTTCCCCTCCACATCGGCTGGGGTGAGTCCTGGTTGGCATAGGGTGAGCAGGCCTTAGCCCTGAGTGCGTCGCCAGGCACTTGAACGTCGATGGGGGGTGAAGAAGTCAAGAGCCTAGCTCTGATACCATCTTAGAAATTCAAACCTAACTCTGAACCCAAAAACCAACTTGTGAGTTAGAGAGTTCTCTAGACTCATAAGCAGTATTACTGCCTAACTCTTGGCCAATATGAGACTTAATAACACCATTCCTGTTAAAACTGATTGGTTCAAACTAGGCTGATCTACGTACCAACTCAAGATTTGATTTTTAGCATATGGGATTGATTATTTTTCTTTTTCTTTTCTGTATTTCCAATCCTTGTGGAACGAGACATGATTAAAACTTAATAGTGGCTCAAAGCTCAATAGGATGGCAACCTTTTCATTATATAATAATAGATGAGAATAAGAAAATACAAATTTAAACACTTCTGCAGATCAATTACTTATATCGTGACAAGTTGCAGAATTATTTTGGAAAATGGAAAAGTGATTTATTTTTTAGATAATTTTATCATGTGACACGATATAAGTAATTTGAGTGAAAAATGTGTATTCATAGCATTCTTTAACGACAGATATAGAATAAATGTTTAGCATTTAATTTGAAAGAATAACTATAATGTTTATTGTTACTCGTAATCTTTATATAAGCATGTTTCTTTCTGTAGAAAATGGTGATTTCATTATCATCAGATAAGACAGTATGGGATGCTGTTCTGAACAATGAGGTGGTAAAGGAGATCAGGGAGTCATACCTTGCAGGTTGGTTCGTGTTAAAAACATAAATATAACACATAACAGGATACTTAGTCCACCTAAAAGTTTGAGCTAACAGTTGATAGTTCCGTACTTCAATGATTATAATTCAAGATTTTGTGTTAAACTTATAGTGAAAATACATCCTTCTGTCTTGAAATTGGAGAAACATAAGCTGACATTATGATCAAATTGTAAGTATTACATTTGAAGCCTTATAGTACAAATTTTTGTGTCTTGTTTAACAATGAAATTATATGCTGCAGAGAACAGCGTTCCACAAGGTCTTGATGACACTTTGGCTGATACACCCAAGGACTCCAATGAAGAAACGAACTTCCTGAAGTGGATTTTTGACAACACTAAGGCAAAATTTGTGGATATAATTGGAAAAATCACAGAGGTTGTCAATAAAATTGTTCATGGTCGCAAGGAAGAAATGACAACAGATGAAACCTTAGATCCCATGAAGAAGATGAGGACATCATTCATGCTTGCTGTAATTGTCATGCTGATTGTGGTAGCTGCTCGAGCGCACGTGGTTCGATAGTAACTTGACAGCATGACTTGGGCGTTTGAACCCAACAGATGATTCTCATGCTTCAAATCCTTTAGAAGTGGATGTTGATTGTTGAATT
The DNA here is from genome assembly GCA_030763125.1 of Hippophae gyantsensis. NCBI lineage: Eukaryota > Viridiplantae > Streptophyta > Magnoliopsida > Rosales > Elaeagnaceae > Hippophae > Hippophae gyantsensis. The sequence continues at coordinate 28,606,706 of CM061030.1, forward strand.
ATCAAATTAGCATAAGAATTACTATTTAACCAAAACTTATATCGGTGGAGAATTTGAATTACGGGATTTAATTTGGAATAAGAAACTAAATTCATATTCCCTTATTTGGTTGTTGCTATGGAATAATTCACTGGTTCGTCATCGCTACCGAAAAAGGATATTAAAAAAAATATTATGTGTCCAGGCATATTATACTTCTATTCATTTTCCAAACATAAAAAGAAATGATATATTTTGACTTTACAGTAAAAATGCTTTAAATCTTATTCCTTTAAGCGAAGGAATAACTATTCTTCCGTTCAAAGAAGAATACTTCCTTCTCACAAAAGAATTGGTGTTCTCGTAAAATTACAATTCATAACATTAAAAGTGGTGAAAAAAAATCTATTACAACTAACCGAACATATCATCTGTACAATCATATACCAAGAATGACCCAATCTACAACAGAATCCTGTAAGACCTGAGCTACACAAATATATTTGCAAACTCAGATAAAATCATGCATCGCTTCCTCCTAAGTTTCAACCAATAGTCTATTGACATGAATAAAGAGACTAGGTGTGACTGGATACTCAGAACTCATCCACAAATTGCTACAATCACAAGCGCCAAATTTGACTCCACTTGCGAGAATAGTTGTAGATCATCAACCATGGAACCCTTGTAGGGTTTTGCAAACCTACATGAGCTCACCTGGTAATTGCAAAGGAACTTTAGTCTGCCTTGATACAATCATCTATAGATGTGTCAACAATGCTGCTCTATATGACGAGTAGCTATTAATGCAAATATAGCTTATACAATGGCATGGTTACTGGGTCAGTCAAATGCTTTATTCACAGATATCTTTAACGTGCATGCATTAACAGAAACAACAATCAGTAACATTACGTAGGACTAGCTTAAGACTTCATCGTTGTTGTCCCACTTGTAAACTAAAACCAGTTGCATGACAAAAGTTTTTCTGAACCAATTTATGGTGAAAATCATACAAGATTTGGAGGGCACATTTTCACATCCAAATAAAAATCACGAGTAAAGGAATAGTATTGAAAGAACCATATAAAGATTGAAGGTCAGGTTTACCTTAATATCAGTTGCTTGAGCTACCAAGATCAAAGTCCATGGTGTAATCATATTCGATGGTTGGAATTACAGAGGCAACAAACTTCAAGAATAAGAAGAGATACCTACAAAAAGTCAGCAATATATTATTGAACTAATAAACAAATTATTTAGCCATTAGTTTGCACTTCGTAACCAGGACAAACACTAATAGTTTGTAACTTTATGGCGATATATAAAGTTGTAATACTCATCACTAAAACATTTAACTTGTCAGTGAAGTAGAAGAACAAGATTAAGTTGACATAAAAAAGAAGATTACTTGTCAACCTCAGGCTCAACTCCACGTGACAACAAAACATCAATAATCTTTTTCATCACTGCACCATGGCGGCACGGATGCACAGATGCATGTTTGCCAGACAAGTGAGGATGGTCTTCAATAGTCACCTATTAAGAACAGAACACAACTTTATAAGATTCTTTGACCCATTTTTTGGTAACAGTTCCTTTTTTTTTTGGTTGTGAAGGGGACACAATCTTACTGTTTTGCGAGCATGGTCTTGACTAACATCCTGAAGTACAAGTTCAGGTTGCAAAGGCATCTTCGACTGCAACAAGAAATTGGTTTGGTACCACATTAAGCAAAATGTAGTAAACAAATCAGAGACGAACAGCCAATATACCAAAAGAATTCATTTCTGGGACAGTGCAAGACAAAATATAAGGAGTGAAGGAGCTATAAAAAAATCCAAATTTTATGCCTTGAAAGTGCAATCAATTTGCAAAAATAATGAAGACTCAAAAAAACTTGTTTAGTTTGATTTATTCTAAAACAAAAGAATATGAAGTGTTTCATCAAGCTTCCATAAACTCTAGGGGATGCCAATGCCGTGAACTAGCATTGCGGAGTTGATTGCATGTTTTCTATTTGTTGTTATATTTAATACATATCAAATTTTGTGGTAATAAGAAATAAAGTCCTTTATCACTCTTTGAGAAAAAGAGCTACATTTATTAAGATGCTTTTGATTCAAAATCCGACGAGAAACAAGCCCAAAGAGGCTACGCAACCATATAAATTGTCAAAACAAGAAAAATATCTTTTGTATTCCACAATATAAAAAGCGTTTTTTGTTCCACAGAAGCAAGCATGATTCTGCATAAGCACTAATTGAATTCAACTTCCAAACATCCATCAGGAACAAGACATAATGATAAAGAAGTAACAAGGACTAACCTCGTCATAGCCTGTAAGCCACACGCGAGGAGTTTGATAATACTTATCATATCTAAAACACAGATGAGAGATAGAAAAGATCATAAATACGAATAAACAAAATTAATTAGATCATTCATGTTTAAAAGGAAAATATATTACATAAATTTTATCTTACGTAATGCTAACATCATAAGTCCGTGTCCGTAATATGTTGTCTTCGTCCGGTTCTTGAGCCACCATATATGTAGAGCTGAGAGTTGCCTGCATTCAAGGTTTTGGGAAAAAATAACACGCAACACAGATCTCCATCAGTCAGGCACATTTCATCCCTCATATTTTATGACGTGGAGCAAAGACTAATCGCAACATAAATAAATAAAAAAATAAGATTTCTCATTTTTGGGAACTCAGTATCCCTTCAATATATCACACAATACCCAAAAAAAAAGTATGAACATATACTACATTTTATGAGGCAAATTCAGGATTTTACACACCGTAAAAAACCTGAGTCTTTTATGTTCCGATCAAAACTTACAGGATCCATTTCAATAACATTGTCAGTGTCCTCATACTCTGCCATATCTGGAATATCATCTTCATCCCCACCTCCAAAGTATGAAGGAATTGACTGAATTGTACTCTTGTTGCTTATTTCCAGTGTATCCATGGAAGGTAAGTTTTCGTCCTCGCTAGAATTTGTTTCTACAAAGTATACAATGGCTCCATCAGAACTCATCTGAGCATTCCCTTCACAGCCCCCCTCCCCATCCCCCCAATAACACCAACAACAACAACCAAAAGAAAAGGACAAAAAAGAAAAAGAAAAAGAACAAACAAAAAAAGAAATCTAAGAATAATCAGTTCCCCACAGCAATGTACCTTTTGGCTTCCCATGAGTTGCTAGCCAACCATCATTATCTTCATTGTCAAGAAGGACTTCACCTCCAGAAGCTTCATACTCTTCCTCCACAGATGCAGCCCTCCTTAGACAAGGAACTAAATAAAGAAGTTTGTTACCCAGCAAGTAAAGAGAAAATGTAATCGAGATAAAAGTAAGATTTGAAACGGCAAAGAAGAAACATAATCATAGTTATATTCAGTAAATATATCATCGCCTAGTTTTGTTCAGAAGAAAAAAGCCTCAGATCATGGACATCATAGCATTAGAAACCATGATATTAAGGCACTGCTCTCTATTGCCACAATGTTATCCAAACTAGTAATAGTAATGCTCATCAAGTACATTAAACTTACTTCAAGAGGAGGAAAAATTATACATTGGTCCTCAACTAATGCTCATGTGTTGGTCCAGACTAATGATTATTTAGAAATGCAGATTCAAGTCTGTAAAAAAAGAAAAAGTGGGGCAATTTCTAAGTCTTTTTATTCTCTCCCCATGATTATGGCATGGCCTGGAACATTAGTTCATTCCTCCAACAGGAGTTGCTTCAGATGAAAAGAATTAAAAACAAACTCTCTCTTACCATTTCTGGTTACTAAAAACTGCTTGTCCGGGGGTAAGTAGGGCTTTCTCTTGCTTGGCTCACCAGATTCCCTAGGCACAACAAGTTCGGAAGTTATACATGGAAATAAAGTAGTTACCTTTAAAGATATAAATATGCTATTGTAAGCTAAGAAGAGAAATCTGGAAAATTTTCTTATGATTAATGAAGTTTTATGTATTTTACAGAAAAATTACTTCTCTTTATTTCTTAATATTAGATCCCTTTATATATACATTTGTTATGCCTAATACACTGTTGGAAGTTATTAGTATACATCTGTAAATCATCCTGAAAATCAGGAAACTAACATCCTAAAAAAACAGGGGTTGGTTCCACCCTGAAATACAGGAAACTGCTCTCTTAAAATTAGGGGTTGGTTTCACCCTGGAAATCAGGAAACTGACCATACTCCTAGGTTGATTTCCTACACTCCCCCTCAAGCTAGGAAATATATGTTTTCCAAACCAAGTGCGAAACAAAGCTTTGGTTAAGATATCTGTTACTTATTGTCTAGATGGAACATAGTTGAGGGAGATCATCTTGCCTTCAATTTTCTCACTGATGAAGTATCTATCAATTTTCACATGTTTAGTTCGATCATGGTGGAATGGATTTTTGGCAATTGCAATTGCTGACTGGTTGTCACACATGATTCTAATAGATTCTGAATGTTTAACCTTGAGTTCGTATAGCAGTCGTTTTAGCCAAATTCCTTCACAGATGCCCAAAGCCAATGCACGGAACTCAGCCTCAACACTACTACGTGCTACCACTGCTTGCTTTTTGCTACGCCATGTCACCAAATTTCCCCAAATAAATGAGCAATATCTAGATGTGGATTTTCGGTCATTAGGAGATCTAGCCCAATCAGCGTCAGTATAAATTTCCAATCTCCTATTAATTGTTTTCTTGAACATGAGTCCCTTTCCAGGATCCTTCTTCAAGTATCTTAGAATAAGATTTACTGCCTCCAAGTGATCTACTGATAGGTTTCCAAAAAACTGGCTAACAACACTGACTGAAAAACTTATATCTGGACGTGTATGGGTCAAATAAATTAACTTACCTACCAAACGTTGATATTGCCCCTTGTCAGTTGCCAATTCATTAGTTCGAGGCATTAGTTTGGTGTTAGGGTCCATGGGTGTTTCAACAGATTTACACCCACTCATTCCAGTCTCACGCAAGATATCTAGAACATATTTGCGTTGAGAAACTGAGATTCCTTTAATACTACGTGCCATTTTCATCCCTAAGAAATATTTCAAATATCCCAAGTCTTTAATCTCGAATTCCTTGGATAATAGCATTTGAAGTCTCTTCATTTCTCCAACATGATTTCCTGTAAGAACTATATCATCAACATATACAAAGTTGTAATTCTCCCATCTGCGAAGTGTTTGACAAATAAAGTGTCACTAGTCGAGCTTTATATCTGTCGATATTTCTATCTGTCTTCTGTTTAACTGAGAATATCCATTTACAACCCACTGTCTTCTTTCCATGTGGTAGCTTTGTTAACATCTATGTACCATTCTTTTCAAGTGCAGTGTATTCTTCTAAGGTTGCCTTGTGCCATTCAGGAACTCTTAGAGCCTCGTTGACAGAATTAGGAATCTTGATGTTGTCTAAGGATGTCACAAATGCCTGAAATTTTGGGGACAGATTTGCGTAAGAAATGTAACTTCGAAGGGGATGTTAGGTGCATGATCGAACACCTTTTCTCTATGCAATAGGAAGATCAAACTCAGGATCAGAACCTAGTGTTGGATTAGATTTTGCTTCATCTTGTAATCTCTCAGATTCAGTCTGGCACGGGAGAGATTCTTAGCTTTGCTGATTTCGTGTGGGCAAGTCAAAGTTTCTCTTTCTTTCATAGACTTTTATGGCATCATTAGGAAGGAAAAGATGTTTAGGATAGACAATGGGAGATTGATTAAGTTTGGAAGGAGAATCTGGAATGGGAACCAGGTTGGAAGAGGACAAGGTAGTGGAAGATAATTGAGATGGTAGGTTTGGTTCAATGAGTGATGACCAATCCCAATTCTGTAATTCATTCATGTGATTTTCTCCCTGAATTGCAGAATTAGAATAGAATGGAGTTTCTTCAAAGAAAGTAATGTCCATGGAATTGTAAAACTTATGGGTGATGGGAGAGAAACATTTGTAGCCTTTTTGATTGGCTAAGTAGCCAAGGAAGATGCATTTAAGGGAACGAGGATCAAGTTTACCATGATATTGTGAATGAAAATGGACAAATACAGTGCAACCAAAAATCTTGAAAGGAATTTGTGACACAAGTTGTGAGGTAGAATATTGATCCTGAAACACTTGTAAAGGTGAGTGAAATTTGAGAACTAGAGAAGGCATTCGATTGATCAAATGTGTTGTAGTAAGAATGGCTTCTCCCCAAAATTTTTTAGGAACATTGGTTTGAAAGAGCAAAGTTCGGGCAGCCTCAAGTATATGACGGTTCTTACGTTCAGCTACACCGTTTTGTTGTGGTGTGTCAGCGCAGGAGTTTTGTTGGACAATACCATGTGATTTGAGATATCCACTAAGATCAAAATTAAAGAAATCCCTAGCATTGTCAGTTTTTAGGATTTGAATATGGGCATTAAACTGAGTTTGGATCATGGCATAAAAAATGGAAATATGTGCTTGGTTTCAGATTTATCTTTCATAAGAAATGTCAACACAATCGAGTATGATCATCAACTAATAGTAAAAACCATCCAGTACCAGTAATACTGGGAATGCAACATGGTCCCCAAATGTCACCGTGAATGAGAGAAAAAGGGTGACTTGGTTTGTGCGTGCGTGGTGAAAAAGTGTTTCGAGTATGTTTTGCCAATTGACAAACTTCACAACGAAATAAATTTGGATTTATATTGATGAATAAGAATGGAAACAAACGTTTCAAGTACAGAAAATTTGGATGACCTAGGCGAAAGTGCCACCGCATGATTTCACTTTCTTTATCAGTACGACTATTAGACTTAAAATTATGACTCAATTGACATTGATGACTAACAGAATGGATTGAAAGAGTGTTGACGTCAAGAACATAGAGGCCCGCATGAAAATCAGTACTTCCAATTATCTTCCCCGAGCTCAGGTCTTGAAAAACACAAGATTTAGCCAAGAATTTAGTTTTACAGTTAAGGTCATGATTAAGTCTACTAACTGATATGAGATTGCAGTCAAAACCAGGCACAAATAACACAGATTTGAGGGTGAGGTTGTTCGAGAGACAAATGGTTCCTGTTCCGACCACTGTGGTTTGAGTACCGTTGGCCACACGCACTATTTGAAGTCTGTTACAAGGTGAGTAGGTTGTGAAAAGTGATTGATCACCTGTTATGTGATTGGAAACACCTGAGTCTACTATCCAAGATGAAGGAGGAAATTTGGCTGCATGCATTGCTGAATTACTGGAGCTATGAGTGGGATTAATGTTTGATTTTTGTATAAGTTGTTGGAGGAGATCCAACTGATCCTTAGTGAATGGGACATGATTACCAGATTGAGATATGTCAGTAATTGCAGCATTTCCCTTTGTCTCTCGGTCTCGATTTTTTTTCCAATCAACAGACTTTCTATGTAATTTCCAGCAGATCTCCTTAAAATGTCCAGGCTTTCTACAATAGTCACACCATGTGCGACCTTTCCTTATTCGATTAGTGTCGGTATGTTGAGTATTGCTTCATGCAACACATGCACCAAAATCTGGTGAATTGCTTTTGACTGTTGCAAATGTTGGGACTTCAGGAATCGTGGAAGGATTTGATTGTCCCAGCATGACACGTTTTCGGCTCTCCTCTCTGCGCACCTCAGAGAATGTCTCTCGTAGACTTGGTAATGGTTTTGTTCCAAGAATTCTACCCCTTACTTCATCAAGGGATTTATCGAGTCCCATCAAGAATTTGAAGACACGCTTAGTCTTCACAATTTTTCTAAAATATGCACGATCTTTTGGACATTTCCATTCATGTATCTCAAACAAGTCCAGCTGATGCCAATGACGATTAAGAGTTGTGAAATAAATAGTCACAGAGTTGTGAAATAAATAGTCACAGAGTTGTGAAATAAATAGTCACAGAGTTGTGAAATAAATAGTCACAGAGTTGTGAAATAAATAGTCACAGAGTTGTCGCCTTGGTGCAGGTCCTGGAGAGAACTCTCCACATAGTAGAGCTCGGAAGTGTTCTCACTACTGGAGAACGTTTCTCGTGCAGCTTCCCATATTTCTTTTGCTGTAGTGTACAATAAGAAATTTTCTCCTATTTCGGTTGTCATAGAACTGATTAACCAGGACATAACCAGATTATTTTCTACTTTCCAGATTCTGAAATCAGTAGTATTTGGATCGGGTTTTGGGATATTTCTAGTGAAATATTCATCCTTGCTTCGCCCGCTTATGAACATCATCGTTGATTGAGACCATTGAAGATAGTTTTGGCCATTAAGTTTGTGTGTGATGATAGGGGCGAGATTATTATCTGTGTTGTCTGATGTTAACCGAGGAGCAGTGAGAGTATTAAAAGAGGGATTAGATGCAGAGGAATGTTCTTCCATGGTGAGCTGTTATTTGGAAATAAAAGAGATAGATAAGAGCAATGGTTTTTTTGCGCAGAGCTCTGATACCATGAAGTTTTATGTATTTTACAGAAAAATTACTTCTCTTTATTTCTTAATATTAGATCCCTTTATATATATATTTGTTATGCCTAATACACTGCTGGAAGTTATTAGTATATAGCTGTAAATCATCCTGAAAATCAGGAAACTAACATCCTAAAAAAACAAGAGTTGGTTCCACCCTGAAATAGAGGAAATTGCTCTCCTAAAATCAGGGGTTGGTTTCACCCTGGAAATCAGGAAACTAATCATACTCCTAGGTTGATTTCCTACAATTAAAAACTTACCAATATATGCTTAATCTCCATCAAAACTAATATGCATGACAGTTATAATCAATGAGATTCCAAAATGCCGCTCAAGTATCAAATTTATCCATTCTATTCAAACGAATAATGCGTTCGATTTATTTACTCAGTATTTTCTACTTTATTCTCATAAATCAATCAAACCATGTAAAATGAACTACCAAATATGTGGACACCTAGGCATGTATAGAGCAAAAGGGGATAAGGGTCTTATATGTCCTGTAATCTTTTGAGAAGGACGCTTTTTATTAAAAAAGGTCATTTAAGGACAAAATATTATCCTTTTTAAATCACATTCGTAACATTTAGGGATAATTAAAAGGGTATAATTGAAATTTAAATATTTTCCATCCACTTCCAACCAAATACACTAGAAAAAAATTTAAACTACCTAAATTAACATCCAACATCACTTATAACTCCACACCCTTTGTCTCTCTCTCACACATTCTTTCTTTCCAATTTCTCACCATGTAATCTTCTTAGTTTTTGAAAGAAAGAAAAAATCTATTCTTCTATATATAGTACTTTATCTGCTTTTAAAAATGGCCATAATCAGTCAAAAAGAGTTATTTTAAGACTGATACTATGCTCAACATGGTTTCGATCTCAATTGAAGTTGTGATTGCTGCTTATGGTGAAGCAAAGTTCAATTCTTGGGGTGTATTTTTGCAATTATTGGTGGTGGTTTTTGAAGCAACTTGATTGGTTTTGATTTAGATATTGCTAAATGCAAAGGGTATTAGATTGAATCCCATTACTTCTCTTTACTCTGTTGCTCCTTGTTGCTTTTTGTTTTTGTCCATTCCATTGGTGATTGTCGAGTATCCAATTTTGAGGGACACATCTAGGTTTTTTTTGGATTTTATGATTTTTGGAGCAAACTCTTTCTGTGCTTTAGCTTTGAACCTTGCTGTGTATTTGTTGGTTGGAAAGACTTCAGCTTTGACCATGAATGTTGCTGGAGTCGTCAAAGATTGACTTTTGATTGCCTTCTCGTGGTCGATGATTGCTGAGTCTTGATTGTGTCAGTTAAAATATTTAAGTTTCAATTATACCCTTCTAATTATCCCCGAATGTTATGAATGGGATTAAAAAAATACATTTTTTTGAACTTTTGTTCTTAAATATTACTGTAGTAATGCTACCTAGTTCAAAAAAAAATTGGAGTAAAGCACCCTTATCAAGAAATTATAAGACCTTATCCCAAGCAAAAGCGCAAAAACGTCTAAAATAAGCAGAAACGCAAAAGAGAGAAAGAACAATAACATGAAACTCAAACTCATCGAGGATTTAAAGGATGCAATAACTATTTCCATTTCTAAAAAAAATGTATATTTTCAATTTAAAACGGAAAATGTTTTGCTTTTGAAGCTACAAGGTGAAACTAGCCTTGATTTTCAGAATTTTGTGAATTTTGCTTCCAGATAAAGCAGGGAATTGATTAGGGATTACCAAGACCAAGTGGGGCATTTAGAGACGAGATTGTCTCCGGCGATGATGAATTCGCTGATGCTGAGAACACCTTTCTCTTTGAAGGCAGAGACAGTGCGTGGGCCTGTGATTCTCTCAACCGTGCCTTTGAAGGCTTCGTGAAGCTTATGAGTCAAAACCATAGCCCCCTCTGTTCTCTATTCTCCGATCTTCCAATGAAAAAAACCCGACGCAGCAAGAAAAGGACCAAGTCCCTTGCAGAGAGAGACAAACAAAAGGAGAGGCAGCGATTTCGACGAGAGCGAACGTGAGCGGAAGATGGAAGATTAAGGCGGCTGTTTATGAAGCAAATTTAACGATCACCATATCAGAGCTAATTACCAATTATATTTGTATTTGATATTTGTTTATTTTAAGAATGTAATAAACTTAACGTAGTTTTGGTTAGAAAGGTGGATGAGAATAAAATTAAATAAAAATGAAATAATATTATTATTATATTATTTTTTATTATTAAAATAAAAAAAATAAATTAAAACGAAAAATAATATATATTACCTTAATATTTAATAATATCATTTAATTGTTATTTTTAATGAGATAAAATATATTATTTAAATTATTATTTTTCTAAATAAGGTTAAAGATTTATAATTTTAATTTTTAAATATAGGATATAAAATTTAAGATTTAAGATATAATGTATAAGATTAGGGTTTAGGTTTGAGGTTTGGGGATATAGGATTAAGATTTATAATTTAAGTGTTATGGTTTAGGATTTAGGGTTTACAGTTTATAGTTTAGAGTATATGGTTTAAGTTTTAGGGTTATATTTGTAAGTTTAGGATTAAAATTATTATTTTTTTAAATAATGTTTAGAGTTTTTATGTTTTAGATTTTGGGGTTTAGTGTTTAGGATATATGATTTAAGGTTATATTTAAGATTGAAGTAAAATTTAAATTTAAATTTAACATCGGAATGAAATCATAATTCCTAAAAGGAAGATGTAATAATCATAATTCTTTTTTTTTTAAATTAATTCTATTTCATTCTAAATTTATAACGCAATCAAACCTAAAATTATAAGGAATCAATTCCATTTACGTTACATTCCTACCAACTAAATATAACCTAAATTTCATTGATTTTTTTGCCATAATATACTTTAAAATTAATAAATAATTTTCATTAAATATATCATAAATAAAAAATAATAATAATACATAAATTTACACATAATTGATGTAACACAAATTTTTTGAAAATAATTTTTTTTACCAGAAAACTTAGACACATTTTCATATTTCACATCATAATTAATACAAATATAAATATATTTCTATATGATAAATTTAGTGCTCATTTTGTAATAAGTTTTATTATTTTTGTATTTTAAACTAAAAGGAATGTTATGATTATGTAAATTTGTACTCAATTTTGTACATGTGTTACTTATATTATGTTATGTGATGTAATTATTTAAAAAATAATAACTTCTCTATTTCTCAAAATAATACAATCACATGTTACATTGTAAATGATTCTGAATGCAAAAAATATGTGTGTTCTTATAACATTCTTTAAACTAAATTTCTATTTTTTTTATTCATTTAAGAAAAAATTATTTGATAAAAAATTACATTTTTTCCCTTGTAAAATTCATTAATTGAAAAAATTGATTTTGAATATGCTTCCAACTACTTTTGTTTTAGTTTTAACAAAAAAATTGCATAATAGTAAAACTGAATTAAACTTGTAAATTAAATTAATTACAAAACAATTCTTATTTTAAAAACTTGAATTTAAAAACTTAAACTTAAATAAAATTGATTATAGATCATGTCTTTTACATAAAATTATGTAAGAAATAATACATAAATAAACAAGTTAAGAATAAAATTATATTATTAAAATTAAAAATACACAATTAAAAATACAAAATTAAAATAACATAAAATTTAAATAGAATAAAGGATTGAACCTTGTGTATCACACTGTGTTCTTAAGATAAATTTTCGACTCATTATGAGTATTAGAGATTTACGGAAACTTATTTGACAAAATACAATAATCAAATAATAATAAACTTATACCACAGTTGATTATTTAATGAATTCTCAAATGTCTTAACTCTATTGTAGTAACATAACTCTAGATAAAAAATACAAAATTTACTTTTTTTTCTCTTTCTCTATTTTATGTCCCTCTTTCTGTTTTATTTTTTCCTTTCTTTTTCCCTCTCTTCTTTGTCTTTCCGTTCTTTTCTTTATTTTTATTCTCTTTTCTTTATTTTATCGCTTCTCTCATTATGTCCATATTTTCTTTCTTATATAAGAAAACAAGAGATATAGAAGATAGAAATCGAAGAAAGAAAAAAATTAAAATAATTTAATACATTGAAAACAAGATAGAAATGGAAAAAGAAAAAAATGAAATTAATTAATACATTAAAATCAAGCTAGTTGTTTAAAAAAAATTAATTCAAAATTTTTCAACAATTCTTCACATGAATAAAAATTGATATAGATTTTAAATCAAATTTTGACATGAAAATAGAGTTTATCGGTTCAAAACTTACATAAAATAGGTAGGTGTTACGTTTTAAACCTTTCATTGTGAAAGTATATTTACCTTACTGATTGGCCATTAGATGCGATGTTCTTTAACTGTTTTGTCGTTTATGTAAGCAATGACATACTTCATACAAGAGTCTTTCTTAACACAATTCAGTTCTCACTGTTATGTTTGATTTGACCATGAATATACGCCTAGTTTTGTGAGAATTTCTAAATAATTGAGCCCTATACAATTCTCTTTCGAAGCGGCCCCACTCATCCTTCACAGTGGCCCCACTCGTCTTTCACATAAGTGATCTCTTATCTTTAAAAGTAATTCGTAAAGAGTAACCTACATACTTCACTCGGTATTCTTTTCATAAGAATCATTAAAAGTCTTAACTTATCCTGTATCTTATAGGTATCACTATTTTTATCATATGAATGGATTTGAGGATAAACCCTCCACAATGATCTCATTAAGTCTTTATAATTAGGTTGTCCATTTTAACGTAGATCTTGGGATCTTTAGTCAAATATATTGAGTTTCCTTTGCAAATTTTTATTCATTCATGGGCTTTAGTCCTATTTCTCTCTATAATTTATTAACTAACTCTTAATTTAACCCTTTGGTTAAGAGATATGCTATGCTATCCTTTGACTTTACATAGTCAATAGAGATAACCCCGATTGAGAATAATTATCTAATGGTATTATGTCTACGACATATATATAGAGACTTACCATTATACATATTGCTCTATGCCCCCCTCCCCCCAATATCATATTGGTTATCATAATGGATGCATATTGTAGGTATAAGCTTTATCCGTTTAGGAACATCAGCTAAAAAATTACGTAGCCATTTGTCTTCTTTGCCACATTTATCCAAAACGATGAACTCGGATTCTATCATGGATCTAGCAATACACGTTTGTTTAGAAGACTTTCATGAAATAGTTACAACACACAATATGAATACATATCCATTAGTAAACTTTGAGTATTTCATGCCAAATATCCAATTTGCATCATTGTATCCTTCTAATACAGTTGGATATCTTGTATAGTACAGTTCATAGCTACATGTATATCTTAAGTATCCAAGTAGTCTTGTAATACCTTTCTAGTGATTAGATTCTAAATTACTAGTATATCTACTTAGTTTACTTACAACGTTAGCTATGTTTGGTCTCGTATCACTACTACAAAAATGAGTATTTAATTTGATATGTAAAGTCTATTTTTGGAAAAAATTGACTTATAATGAATTTAAAGTCGGTTCAGTGTAGAACCGATGCTATCCACGTTGGATGTAACATCGGTTGACGTGTCGAACCGACGCTATCCACGTAGCATAGCGTCGGTTGACACATGGAACCGACGCTACACACGTGGATACATTTTTTTCACTTCTTTCTTCCCCATACAGAAACTATTCCAAGCATTGCATAACTCTCAAAAACTCAAAACCTCATCCACTTCTCCTCCACTCTTTCTCATTTTCTAGCCACCTACGACTACCAACTCCAGCATCGGTTAGTGGGTTTTCTTCCTCTCTAACTAATCTTTTAGATCCCCTATTTTTTTGAACAAAATACTCAAATTTTTTATACCCATTTCTCACTTACAAAACACCATTTTTTCTTCCTTTCCTTCATTTTGTCACTTCATTTGTTTTTGTAAATATTTCTATTAATTTTACGTACTTATTATTCATTTTTTTCTGTTATTATGTGTTATTATTTATGTGTATAAATTTTTGTATTATATATGTAGGTTTATATTATAACATGAGGATAAGAATACGATGATATTGAATAAAATAGAACAAAATCATGGTAATTTTTCTGCTATTAATTAATATTTTATTTTTCAAATATTTGTATTATTTGAACCATTTGCTAAACTGATTTTGGTTTTTTTTACTCGAATGCAGGTTTTTATTTTAATATAATAAAAAATGAGTAAATTTAAAAAAAATAAAGTCGGTTCATGCGTTGAACCGACTTTACATTTTAAGTCATTTCATTTAAAGTCGGTTCAGTAAACCAACTTTAATGCCCCTTTTTGTAGTAGTGTATAACTCATCAAGTAGATAAGACTTTCTATCACTCTAGAATATTTTAGTTGAGACACTTTTACTTTTATTCTTAGATAGGTGTAGATTTACATCTATTGGTGTTCTCATAATTCCAGAATCACACTTGTTGAATTTCTCAAGTATTTTGTCAACATAATGACATTGATTTAGAATAAGACTACTTGATTTAGAATGAGACCGCTTGATATCCTTGATATCTTAATTCTCATAATTACATCAGTAGGCCTCATATCTTACATATCAAACCCTGAATTCAACCCAATCTTAGTAGATTTGATCATTTGATCATTACTACGCACAATTAACATGTCATCAACCTAAAGACACAAGATAATATAACCATCTTCTTTGTCCTTGACATATACACATTTTCACATTCTTTGATTTTAAATCCATTTGTCCTCGTGACATTATCAAACTTTTCATGCCACTATTTTGGTCCTTGTTTCAAACAATATAAAGACTTCACCAATTTATAGACTTTCCCTTCTTGCCCTAGGCATGAAAAACCCTTAGGTTAGTCTATATAGATTTCTTCATCTAACTTTCCATTTAGAAAGGCTGTATTTACATCTATTTGATGTATTTCAAGATTTTGTTGAGCGACCATAACAATTATCATCCTTATGGATATTATTTTTGTCATAAAAGAATAAGAATTAAAGTAATCAAGATCATGTCATTATTTGTATTCTTTAATTATAAGCACGACCTTTTACTTTTCAATTGATCCATTTGATTTATGTTTTCTTGTGAAAATCTACTTGAACCTTAATATTTTACTACTTGGAGGTAAATCAACTAGTTCCCAAGTGTGATTTTGCATAATGGACTTAATTTTACTATTAATGGCTTCTTTCCATTGAGGACTTTCAAAAGAATTCACATAATCTTATTAGGTTTAAGGTTCACTTTTTAGTAAGTAAGTCAAAAATTCTGGACCATAGAATGTTTCTGTCCCACTCCTCTTGCTATGTCTGGGTTTAACCTAAACCTTCTTTCAACCTCTTGTTCAAGTTCTTTGTTTTAACTATCTTCATTCATAGTCTCATATGTTTGTTTAGACAAACTTGATTCTTCTTGAGATTTAAATAAAAATACATGTTCAAAGAACGATACATTCCTTAATTTCATTATCATGTTCTTGTGTATGTTTGGGATCTTTGACTCATGCATAAGAAAATGATAAACACTACTATTATGTGCAAATCCAATGAAGATGCAATCTATATTTTTTGGACTAATCTTCACCTTTTAGGTATAACTATAGATACTTTAACAAGACACCCATGTACTTATAAATATTTATAAGAAGGTATCATTTTCTTTAAATAATTAATACGGTGTCTTATGTGTCTTCTTTTGGGGTACCTTATTTAAAAGGTAGTTAGTTGATAAAATAGATTCCCTTCACAAGTTTTGTGGCAACCTAGAACATAATAGCATTGCATGTATAATTTCTTTCAAGGTACAACTCTTGCGTTCAAAAAATCCATTTTGATGAGGTGAATAAGGTATCGTGGTTTCATGGATAACTCCATGTTGTGCACAGAATTCACTATATAGTGCTTCATATTCACCATCATGATCATTATATAGTACCTTCATCTTCTTGTTGAGTTGATTCTCAACTTTTGTTTTATAAAGAATAAATTTCTCTATAACTTCATCTTTGCTTTTAAGGAAATACACATAGCAATTTTTTGTGCTATCATCAACAAAAGTAATAAAATACTTATTATCACCCCTTATTTGAAGAAATTTCAGATTACATAAATTCCTATGGATTAAGTCAAGGGGTTAAGTGTTCTTTTCAATCAAATGAAACAATGATCTAGTCATTTTTGCCTCAACACAAGTCTCACGCTTATGCTTTAAATCTATTTGGAATGCGGGTATGTGTTCCATGTTAATTAGTCTACATAATGCATCACAATCACAATTAACATAACCTAGTCAACAATGCCACAAGTTGGAAGACTCAAGCAAATAAGCAGATAAATTAATCTTATTAATATTCTTAGCGTTTACAATCATTACATTGAGCTTAAATAATCCATCAGATACATACTTTTCTCACAAACATCTCATTTTTGGTTAAAGCGACCTTATTAGATTCAAACACTATCTGAAATCCATGTGTTTAACAATGAGCCAGAAACAAGATTCTTACGGATGTCTAGCACATATAATACATTTTTTAATGTAAGCTCCTTCCTAGAGGTCATCTTATATTTGACTTGGCCTTGCCTTTGAATGGTTAATGTGGTAAAATTTCCCATGAATAGCTTCTTTCCATATTTCATTGGTTCAAAAGTAATGAATAGCTTATTTCCATCTTTCATTGGTTCAAAAGTAGTCAATAGCTTTTTATCTGAGCATATGTGTCTTGTTGCATCAATATTAATCCACCAGTCTTTTGGATTTGATCCCACTAAGTTCACTTCAGAAACGATTGCACACAAGTCAATATCAGAAATATCATAGTAATGTTATCAACCATATTTGCCTCATGGTTCTTGTTTCTTTTTGGAAACTTACAGTCTAGGATTTATGCCCTGTCCTCTAACAATAAAAGTAAATCCATTTGAAGCTTAACTTCTTAAAAGTTATTTATCTAGGTCTTAATTTAGACCCTTTACCCAACTTGGCCTTACCCATGTTCTTATTGTGCTTGGAACTTTAACCATGGTTTGTCACATTAGCCTTGGGTGCTGATATGATATACTCTCTTTTAAAAGAAGCCTTGTTATCTTCTTTCACTTTGTATCTTATTAGCAAGTCTTTCAAAGATATTTTTCTTCACTTGTGCTTAAAGTGTGCCTTGAACTCTATCCATGAAGGGGGCAATTTTTCAATAATAGTTACCACTTGGAAGGTTTTACTAAGTATCATCTTTTCATCATACATCTATTTTAAGATATCTTAGATTTCACATATTTGACTGCATACAAGTTTAGAGTCCACCATCTCATAATTGAGAAAGCAACCAACCAAAAATTTCTTAGCATTAGCATTTTCAATTTCATACTTCTAGTCAAATGATTCCCACAAGTTTTTAGTCGTCTTCTCCTTATTATACTTATTGTACAAAGAATCAGTTAGACTATTCAAAATATAGTTCTAACATAGATAATCAGCATGTTTCAATAGCACTAACAGACTAAAAATCTTGTTCACTCTTAGGTTGATTGAGAGCTTCTTCAGTCAAGAACTTTTATAAATTCAAGGTGGTGAGATAAAACATCATCTGACTCCTCCATCTCTTGAAGTTCAAGCCATTAAACTTTTCTGGTTTCTCTACCATAACATGATTCATAGGGACAAAAATTGATAACATTGAAGTAACTCCATGAACTATAAAATGTCTCATTATTTGATTCATATTAGAACCATTCACATTAGGGTTAGTAACATTCACAACTAGATTATGAGTGTGGGACAATGTATTGGTCATAATTTTTTTTTCCTTTTTTTAAAAATACACTATTAAGAACAAAGTTTTATAATTACAAAATTATGTATAAAATATTTATAAAGTTATTCTAAAGAAAAAAAATTACTTATAATAAAAAGTAGCAATAAAGACATAAAATTTTAAAATATTTGATACATAAAATATAAATGATAATTAATTTTTTTTTTTGTAAAATTGTTATAAAGCTTATTAAAATTAATAACACAAAATAAGTAAAAAAAATAAACATACTTAATATGAAAATAGAAGTATTAAAAAAACAATATTAAATTTATATAAAATAATAAGTGATAACAAAACTAAAATAACAGTAAGCCACCACAAAATGAATAGTTCAATCATATTAAAAAAACAGTAGACAAAGTATTGATATTAATAAGTCACCACAAAGTGATAACAGTATTAAAAAAAGCAGTCGACAGAGTATTGGGATTAAGATTTCAAGAAATCGATTTCTAAAATCACATAAACGAAGCTGACTTACAAAATTTAACAATAGCAGTGATAGAAAAAGGTTAAAAGCAATAAACAAGTTAAAAAAAATGTAACAATTTTATTTTCAAAATTAAAATTCTTAATTTGTTTATTAAAAGGATGTAAATAAGTTATCATAATATTGTAAGAAATAATATACAAATAAATAAATTAAAAATAAAATTATATTATTAAAATTTTAAATACATAAATATAAATATGTGTATAAATTATAAATATAAAATTTAAATAGAATAAATGATGAAATATTGTGTATTACGTAGTAACTTTAAGATAATTTTTTTATTTATTATTGTTGTTAAAAAATTATGAAAATTTATCTCAAAAAATATAATAATTAAATAATAATATTTTTTTTCTTTCTTTCTTTATCTCTTCTCTCGGTCTGACTGTGTTTTCTTTATTATATAAGAAAACAAGAGATAGAGAAGCCATAAATTAAAAAAAAAAAACTCAAATCATTTAATACATTAAAAACAAGATAGAAACGGAAGAAGAAAAAAGCTTAAATACATTTAAAAAGAACATAAATGTAAAAAATATAACTAAAATTAATTAATAAATTAAAACCAAACTACCCATTTTAAATTATTTCAACAACTTTTGATTCAATTTTTTTTAATAAATTATACCTTAAAAACTTATAACAATAAAAATAATACATAATAATAATAAATGATATTAAACTAAACATATTTTAAATGATTTGATTTTAATGTAAAATATTTAAGATGATTTTTTTAATAAAAAATAAGCGTTAAACATAAATATAATATTTTTATCATTGTAAATTTTAAAAAATATTATAAATATTTTTTTTCCAAGTTTTTCTTTACTTTATAAAAACCATTGTTTCAAAAATATTTCTTAAGCATAAGAGTTTTGAATTTCACTTCTAGTTCATAATGTTACTTTCGTTTTCCACGCATTTATAATTTGTTACTGTATAAATTCTACACATGTGATAGTGGGCAAATAGTAAAAATTAATTAATAGTTGATGCTATTTAAATGAAAATATATCCTAAAATAATGCAAGATTTAGATGATAATTTTATAAAGAACAAAATTTATAAATGGTTAAATGAAAGATAATTTAAAAGTAGATTTACCTTCTTACCCTTAACCGGTTATTTCTTCTCCTCTATATTCTTCGCAACCTATGAACTCAAACATCATCGCCACATGGCCACCAGCGTCAAAACCATTAATCCTACCATTGTCAGTCATTCTCTTCATATTCTCACTGGCATCTACTATGTAGTTTTGGTTTGGTTTCGAGCCAATCACGAAAATATGATTTGTAATAATGTCAATTTCAATTTCAATTTGTAATAAAATCTATAAAAATTGATCATATATCGATCATAATCACAATTCAAATTTTCAATGACTTTAACTTCAATTTACTTAAAAAATTTACCAAAATTGATCACATTTCAGACTTGTTTGACTACATGTTGTCAATAATTAAAGGACATAGCCAAAGGACATAAGAGAAGAGTATAACAAATCTTAATATTTCAATAATTAAAAACTTATCAACAAAAATCTTAATATTTCAATAATCAAATATCAACACAAATCTTAATATTTCAATAATCAAAAGCTCTTAATACTATTCATGAAAGAAGAGTATAACAAATATATAAAAGAAGAGAAAATCCTTTAAAAAATTTGATAAGATTTACCGAACCTCGTTAAGAAGGTTTTGTAGGTATTACCAAACCTCAAATAAGAAAAAATAATGATGAATATACAAAGAACATATCAATAAATCTATCAATTTTTAATGAAATTTTATTTTTACTTGAAATTAATGAGATGACTTGAATAAAATAGAAAATTTCTTCAAAATTTATTTGAAAATAAATCTAAAATCACTTGATCAACCTCTTTTTGATAGTGATCCCACGTGCTGTCTCAATATACAAGCAAATCTACTTACGAGCAAGGATGAAAATATTGATAACATCAATAAATAATATTATCATTTTATATATTCTGACATCGAAACGTGATATCGATATTTTTTAATTAAATTACCACGAAATTGTCAAAAATGTCGATAAATTGTTGGTTAAATATCATTATCATTAAATTGTAGTTCGAATACATTTTTTTGCTAATATATTAAATATTGTCGCTAAAATATCATTAGAATATCAATAAAAATTGACAAAATATCAAAAATATCAATAAATATTTTTTTTTCATACTATTGATATTTATCTATTTCTAATAGTTAATACAATTAGACAATCTACTTAATTATTTCAAATATTTTAATTATTTATTTTATAATATTTTACAAAAAAATTTATTATATAATATTTTAAATAATTGGTCAAATTATAAATTAATATAAATATTATAAGTATTTAAAAATATATATATTAAATACAAAATAGTTTAAAATATAAATAATTTTTTTTTTGATAAATTTTCTATATTTTTTGTGATTTTTTTATAATTTTTATCAACAACAATAAATATTTTAAATAATTTCATGGATACTTATGTTTGTTTCACTTCCACCAAGACAATATATCAAACTCTTCATCAGAAATTTTCACATAAACTTTTTTCTAAATAAGAGTCCAACTCAAATCTCAAAGGTCTAGTTTTATTTTGCATTAATTTCCATTGTTTACACTCGATTATACCACTAAGATTCAAAACACTAGTACCTTTTAAACTTTGAGACATATTGAAACGTATTGAAAACTCCATTTGTCGACTCTCTTTTTCTATAATTCGTTTCTGTCGATACATATTTATCAAATTGCAACACTTTCTTTTCACCTTTTCAATTTCAAAAATGACATTCTCTTCATATATTCTTAGAAAATAGAATTCGAGATAATTCATTTTAAATCTAAGATCCAAAAAAACTCCTATAACCATAACAATCAAGAGATAAAGTCTTCTTGTAAGAATTTATCTCACAAGAAGATTTTATCTCTTTAGATGTAATTTTTTTTAATTTGTCCTCCCTCTTTTGTGTTGTTATCCAATATGCAACACTATCTCCAACTTTAGAAATGCATTGATAAATTACATTCAACCCATTTTTCACTACTAAGTTTAATATGTGAGCAGCACAACACATATGAAAAATATCTCCATACTATTATTGAAGTTTTATCTAATGAATCTAATAGATCAGGTAACATTGAGTCATTTGTAGAACAATTATCTAAAGTTAGGGTTGAAATCTTACGATCAATGTTTCAATCCAAAAAGCAACCCATCAATTCCTGACCAATAATCTCGGTAGTGTGTGGAGTAAGAACATATATAAACCTACATAAAAGTTATATACAATCATTTAATATATTAAATCTCTAAAAAAAATATTTCATACGAATTGCATAAATTTCAACAATAAACTTCTAAAATTTACCTTATTATTTTACTATGCAAATATCAATTGTAATCAATGAAATGACAAGTTACAGCCATGAATCTTTTGTTCTTATTTCTAGACTTTCACATGTCACTCGCGATTGTAACATGACTTTTGTTGTTCTCCAACATATTCATCATTTTTTCTCAATATCATAAATCTTTATAATGTCTCTCTTAACTGTCGCACGAGAAATAGGCTTCCATATTGGTTGTAATGAATGTAAATACTCCCTAAAATCATGATATTCACGTAGAATTATCATCTTTGCACATTTATCATGATAAACTTGAGAGTAAAAATTTCAATGTCCTAACTCAATTATATCCCTCTTCTTGTTAGGATTTAACAATGATTGACCTATAACCTTTTTCTTGCCATTTGAATGAACAACCTTTTATATGTGCTTTCAAGTGAGTTGTCTCATTCCTTATATCACCTCCTAACTTTTTTCCGTAATAATTAGATATTGCCTTCCATATCCCATTAAATTTCTTCCTATTAAAATGAACTCATGCTTCAAACTTTAAGTTAGCCTTCCCATCTTCTTCTTCACTACATTCATGTGATGGTTGACTTTGTATATTCAAGTGAGGAGGTTGATGTAAGGACATGAGCATGTGAATGACACTTGAAGTTCTACCACTTGTTACCTCCACATTAAGTTCAATGTCATTTCCTCCGTGAGAGGATTGTGGTGAAAAATTATGAAAAAATAACGTTTAAAGTTTAAATTCATATATAAGTTCAATGTACATATGTTTTCTATTATCTCTCATTACCTTTTCAATATATTCACTTGCCATAATGTTTGAAGCCTCTATCTTCTTCACAAATCTCAAACTCTACAAGACATGATAAAAGAAAGTTAGGTTCGGCCATTGAATCATTAACAAGGAAGTTAGGTTCAGCCATTGAATCATTGACTATCTTGATGGGTTGTTATCTATTCAAATTTGGCATGGGTGGTTGTCTCTATGGTTTTGGGACAAAGCTTTCTATGCAGTAGTTCATACAATGAACAAACTTCTAACACCAATTCTCATAATGTAGAGCCTATTTGAGGTAACATTTAGAGTTAAACTAGACTATCAAATGCTTAAAACATTTGAATTCCAATGCTTCCCATATCTTCAACCCTATAACAACCACAAATTTAAGTCCAAAACTCAACCTAGCATATTTATGATTTGTTACAGTCATGTCCATAAAGGTTACAAGTACCTAACCCCTACTAAAAAATTAGCTATATCCATACATGTTATCTTTAATAAAAGCTATCTTCCTTATGTTGCACACAAAGATGAATTGTCAAAACCTGTCTCCCAATCTTACAGAATGACATTATCAGTTCTCACAAAGGAAACTCTGTAACCACAACATGTTGAACTCAATACATCTAATTCTGTTATCAATGACTCTAACATAAATAATGATGTGGTACTTGAAAATGAAGCAAATGCTTAAGAAGTAATATGACATGTTAATATAGTAAAACATATTATCATATAGCACAATACTATTGCTGTTATTTTCTTATTTGTTTTGGCTTCATATAATCATCGAATATGGTAGTTGTTATTGAGTGAAGGAAGAAATAATGATTTCCTAACAAAAGCATATACTTAGAGACACATTTTGCACAAATTCATAACCTTTATATTATAGATCTTCAAGAATTTACACTCAATTCTAACTTAGAAACTTGTCACTGAATTCTTAAATTACATCCATCAATGTCTCATGGAATGATGATTGGAAAAAATGGAAGATCTTTTCTAGAAGTATTACCAACTGTAAAAGTGCTTCCAATAGTAAACAGACTAGACCTTTGTTAATTTATTTTTTGAGCTTTCCATCTAGAGCTTAAAATGGGAAAGAAATAGTTATAACCCTAAAGCTAAAAGAGGTAGCTTCATTATAAAGGATAAAAAAATTAGCCGAATACCCATACATAAAGTGACAAAATAGAGTAGTCACTTTTGAAGTATAGAACAAAGTAAGTTGGAGATCTGAATCATATGATTCATAGGAGACATCAGATAAGGAAACATTTTATGTATCTATAATCTACCTAATAGTATCAAGAAGAAGAAGAAGAAGATGAGGACTAACCAGGGGAAGAATTAAGAGTCAGAGAGTTGAGAGTTGAGAGTTGGGAGCGGCCAAGGGCAGAGGGTAGAGGGCAGAAGGCAGAAGATTGAGAGTTGAGATCGACAGGGTAAACGGTAGAGAGACCAAAGAGACGAGTTGAGAGCTGCAAAAGTGAAACTAAAAACTAAAAACCCTAAGAAGCCTAACCTAAATACCGAATTAATATATAATTTAATTTATTAAATATATAAATTAATTAAATAAATATAATTAATTTTGGGTATGAACGGGTACAGTTTTCAGTATAACCATACCCAAATCGTATTTGTTGTTTCAAGTTCGATTTTTACTCAAAATCATACCCGTTGTTAAAATTTACCAAGTAAAAAATGAATCATCAGTTTGGATAACCAAATTCACAATTTTCTTGCTCATTCTTACAGGCTATGATATATATGCTTGAAAGATCAAAGATGACTTCCAACGAAATTGAACACATGTGAAAGCAGATAAATACATTTTGAGTTCATTTAATTATATTAGATAGATATTTTTATAATTTAAATAGATTATAATTCAAACAAGTTAAAAAATAAAAAAAAACAATTATTTATTTTTGTACAATTACTTTTTCATAACATTAGAACTAAATTATTATAAAAATATGTATAAGATGTAAGTGTTATAACAATTTAATTTTATTATTATAAAAAATTGATTGTATAAAGATAAATATATATTTTTAATTTTTTTTAATTATATTAAATAGAGACCGTTATAACTTAAATAGATTATAATGAAAAATATTTATGAAAAAATAAAATAAAAATAGAAAAATAATTATTTATTATTACATAATTACTTTTTCATAATATTAGGAATAAATTATTATTAAAAAATATAAAATGTAAGTGTTACTTTTATAATAAATGTAGAACATTTATAGAAATATTTTTTAATAATAAAAATATATAAATTAATTATAAAAATTATTATCTTTATAATTAGGAGTAATATTTTTCTTATTTAAAAAAAAATATTCTTCTTTTTATTTTCTCTGAGATAATTTTATTAATTTTGTGGATCGATGTTTCTTTTCAAATCAACATATGTAGTAATAATATATTAAGAATTTGTAATAAATCATAAATGATATAATATATTATTATTAATAAATATAATTATATTTATATGATTATAATAAATAAAAATTATCAAGTAAATTGACATTTTGAATATAGTTATAATGTATATAAAAATGTTTATATATTTAATTTCTTCTCTAAATTAAGTCTAGTCTACACTTTCTAAGTCAAATGAACCTACCAAAGTCTGGCGTCAAATTAGACACAACTCTGGCCCCCACCCAATGACCATTTTGAAATTTTTGAGTCAACTTCTAATAATAACGTTCAAACATGATTTTAAATTTATAGTAAAAAATGATTTTCATTTGAACTTAGATACATATATATATATTTAAAAAATGATAACACAATTATATCATTATCTCATATTTTAAATTTATATTAAATTAATAATTAATATATTATTTTATATATATAACAATTTAGTGTATATAACACTAATCTTATTCTAACTATCAAATTTTTATTCTAAATTAAGATAAAATTACTAAGACAAAAGAAAAAAAAATCAAAATTCTGATAGTTCTGTTGGTATTGATGCTCCTGTTGTCATGAATATATCGTACCAAAAGTAGTCCATGTCATCCATAATATTTGGACTAGTACTATAATCATAGCTGTTCAATTCCATTGAATTATTCATGAAGTTGAAAGGAGATAGAAGATTTGATTGACTTAAGTCCTCTGAAATCTCAAATGGGTTACTTAAAATCTCAGCTAAAAGTGCTTCTTGTTCTTGTTCTTCTTCTTTTGAGAAAAGTGCTTCTTCTGATGACCAGAAACTAATTTGATCAATTTCAGATAAATTATTAGTTTCAGTAGTAGTAGATGATGAATTTTCACCTGAACAACTCTCCCACGAAAGAATGGAATTTAAAGCTTCTGATGATTCATTTTTAAGGATATTGTTATTATTATTATTATTATTATTATTATTATTATTATTATTATTATTATTATTATTATTATTATTATTATTATTATTATTATTATTATTATGAGCTGTTTTGGTTTGTTTGTGGCCGCTATGTTGTTTGAGCCTTTTCTTCAAGTGCGTGTGCCACACATTTTTTATTTCATTATCTGTCCTCCCTGGTAATTTTGCTGCGATTGCTGACCATCTGAGAATCAATTAAAAATAATTAATGTTAAAATTAATTAATTAATGTATGTTAATTTGTTTCAGTAGTGTAGTTTATATATATTAGTAGTTATTACTTCAATAACTGCGTACGCAAAAGACAGATGAGAAGATATATATGTATATATATATAATATACGTTTAAAGATTCAAAAAGATTCACTTTTTGTTTTTCTATAACCAAGAGACATTAAAACATCATGATATATTCATAGATGTGTAACATAGATATAGTACATGCCAAGTGCAACTTCTTCCAAGAATGCATCTGATGAACAATACATTTTCCATTCAAGTTTTTATGAAGCATTTTTCGTTTGGTTAACAATATTGCTAACATGTAAGTTGTTATTTTTTGTTAATGAAAATTTTATTCATTAATAATAATACTAAGATATAATTAATTTTAAAAATATTTAATAGATATTTATATATTTTTAATGACGTTGTTAATATCATTAAATTTTTGATGACAATATGGTCAGTGCTCTGTTAATTAAAAGTATAAAATTTTAATAATTTTGTGAAAAAGCATAACAAATCTCATAATTATTAAAAATTGGATCAGAAGTCCAAAATTTTTAAAATTGTCGTAAATATAAGCGTGAACTATATATATGTGAATGTTTTTTAGTTGCTATGTGTATACTAAATTAATTGTAACTCAAAAATATAAATTTTTATAGGTTTGAACACATACCAAATAATTTAAGAACACATAATAATTAAAAAAAATATTTACGTGTATATTCACGTGTTCTATTTATAATATTTTTTAAAGTTTTTGACTTATGATTCATTTTTAATAATTAAATAACTTGTAGTGTTTCAATTTAATTTTTTTGGATTTTTATGGAGTTTAATTATAATTAATCAAACATTATTACACTTTAATATTATGTAATAATATATAATATAATTAATTATAAAAATAAATTACCTATTTCCAAGCGATTGATGTAAGTTGATGATGGTATCTTCTTCTTCACCAGTGAAGTTTCCTCTCTTTATATCTGGCTTCAAGTAATTTATCCACCGAAGCCTGCAACTCTTCCCACATCTCAACAGTCCTATTTTAAATATAATAATCACCAAAACAATTAATTTATAGATATCTTATATATAAATAAAATAAAATTATGAAGATGAAATCAAAATAACAAAAAGTTACAGATCAAACCAAATAATTAAAAATCTTAATTTCTTTATCTGCTATACAAACAAGGGGCTTGCTTTATATATATATATATATATATAATAAGTTTTATATAAATACCAGCTTGTTTAGGTAGAGCACGCCAATTGGCATGTCCATAATTTTGGATGTGATTTATGAGAATTCGATCTTCTTCAATGCTCCAAGGACCCTTGTTGAGTCCCATCTTTACACAGCAAGGGGCTCTTCCCATTTTAGATCTTGATTCTAGCTTCCTAGCTTGCTTGCTCACTCTTATGATTTTATTCTTACAATAGTGCTTACTTTCAACCCTTGGTCCTTGTGCTTTCCTAGCTTCCCTATTTATAATGCTTAAACAAAGCGAGTCAAAATTTAGTGTCTATTTTTTTATTTATTTTTTCAGCAGTTGGTATGGTTTTTAGTCCATTTGAAAATCATTTTTTTTAATCAAGTAATAATTGGACGTGTTTTTAGAGTATGTTGATTAGTAATTCATTCAAAAGTTTGTCCTTGTAGAGCTATGTAGGTAGATGTGAAAATATATATTATTAATTATTACGTTTATACATTAGTCTATGTCAGTTGGATATTTGATATAATAATTATATTTGTCCTACTTTAAACGAACATCTATCGATTACATATGAAAAAATATATTCACTTAATTGAAGCATCCAAAAGTTATTTGGACCCGTTTTGTGTTTTATTATTTACTATTTTTTTTTTTTGCCTAAATTAAGTATGATGATGTTAGTAGCTGAAATTCTTTACTCGAAAAACTTGTCCTTTTATGTGTGATTAATTGAGATAAACAAAAATTAGATATAATCCCTTTCTTTATAACTTTTTAAGTAAAATTACAAATATAATCTTAATTATAATTTAATTATAATTAAATATTTATCTAATTTGATGTATCAAAATTATATCAATATTCAATTAAATGAAGCTTGATTGATTGATTATATCACTTGTTCGAACACATTTAAATATATGTTTTTTGCAACCTAATTAGATATATGTTAAATAGAAAAAAAAAGAGTTGTCTAACTAATTAGAATTATTCAATTGATATTTAATTTATTAGAGTTAAATTGAACACACATTCAATTAAATTAGATAACTTTTTGATCAAACGATAATTCACTAATTGAAATTGAATTAAATACATGTCAAATTAAGTTAATACTTATCCAACAAGTCAAAATTTTATTAAGATAAAATTTGACACATATTTAATTAAATTTATTCAATTAATCAAATTTTGATTAATCAACTATCATATTCATTGAAGTCAAATTGAATATACGATCGATTAATTGAATTTTAATTAACATTTAACGCTAATAATCGATTAATATATATTTAAATAATTAATTACATGTATTCTTTATTTTTATGTATATATTTAATTGAACAATTATCAAATTATGTTATATAAATTGAAAATGTTTTTAAAATAAGGTTTTTAACTAAAACCATCGTTGCATAGTTTAACTATTTATTCATTAATAGTATAATAAAAATATTAATAACATTATAAGTTAAAAATTAAATTCAGAATAAAAATAATAATAGGCAAAGTACGAGTCTATTTTCCTTGTATTTTACTTTAAATAATTTATTATTGGTTTTTTAGCCCCGCTAACTCCGCTAAATTAGGAACTTTATTTTTTTGATATTTTCAAATCTTATATTTCAGATTTTAGTTACTGATTTAAAGACCACATGCATGGGCATGATTTACTAAATTTAATAAAAACACGCGTATTCTTTGTATTTTTATTATACCTAATAAAAAATTCACAGAAACTACATATTTGGCTCACATATATCAAAATAATTTTAAAGGTTTAAAATCAATAATTTTTAAAAAATAATGTATCACATAATATATCATAATTAATATATTTAATATTTTTTATAAATAAAATACTAAAAATATATTTATTTTATTTTATTTTTATATTCATATATACTTTTTATATTATATCATATGTTAAATTATTTTAAAAATTAAAAAATAATGAAGTTATAAAAAGATATAGTAGATTTTTTATTTTTATTTTTAAAACATCAACGTTTAGGTCTATTGTTATGTTGCATGTGTTCCACGATAAAAGTTACTAATATTGATGGTTTATAATTATTTTTAACGACATTAAAAATGCCTTGTCAATGGACGGATATAGCTAGTATTAGGTAATATTAAGTAATGTTATTTTTTAATATAAAATAATAATTTTGTAAGGCTAGAAAAAGTTATCATATAAAATATTAGGTACAGCATGTGTCTAAGATTTCGAAACCTTTAAAAATATCAAGTATCTTTTCTCGAACCAAAAGAGTAAACATTATCATCCATTTCAACGTGTAGTTGTTATTATTATTTATTATTATTATTTATTATTATTATTATTTGATAAAATTAAATAATATAATTATATTATTTAATTAAACTTTGTATTATAACTATATGAACTCAGAATATAGTATTTACAAATATAAACTATACTATATTATTTAAAATGCATATGAAATTAGGTTCCAATAGCTTATAAGTATTTTTAAGTTATTAAAAAAATTATTTTATTATCTCAATTCAAATATTAATGCATTTTTTTATCATTTTTTTAATAATAACTAATATTTTTTGACCAAAATATTATTTTAATTTTTTAGTAATAGTTTTTAAAATTAATTAGAGTTAAAAAAAATTTTAAAAAATGATTTTTTAAAGCTCTTTTTTTATGTGTTAAATTCAGCCTCTAACAAAAAGAAATTATTTTTAGACTCTAATTAATTTTAAAAAATTCACTAAATAATAAAAAATGTATTTTAATAAAAAAATTAATTATTATTTAAAAATAATAAAATATTCATAATATAAATACATTAATTAAGTTACGTTTAAGTTACCCATGACCTGAAAAAATTACCATACATAAACTTTTCATTTCATTCTTCTCTTATCATAATTCACAGATCACTTGGGATCAATCAATCTTATAAAAATAAATACATTTTTATTTCTACTTTACCTATTAAAATGCTTTATGTTAGCATTGAAAAATAAAGATTTTTTTTAAACATTTTACAAAGTGTTTTGTGAAGTTTTTTTCAGTTTCACATTGGTTAGAAGTTCGGCAGTTTATAAGTTTAGGTAACACTTAACTCAATGAGATATTATTGGATCGAATTAGACCTGATTTTTTAACATGATATCAAAGTTGAGTTTAGCTTGATCGGTGACTTGAGTTTTATCCTTAATACTATCACCGTGACTTTATAAGACCACCTCTGTCCGTGTGGAGGGAGACTGTTAAATTTTCTTTAATTTTACATCAGTCAGAAATTCGTTAACAGTGTTACTTATAAACTTGAATAACACTTAATTCAATGAAATTTTATTTGATTAAATTAAAATAAGTTACTAACAAGCTTTATATATTATTACTAGTTATTTAACTAAACATCTTTTTTTTCGTGAAAGCACAAAATGCATAGAGATTAATTTTTATTAACATTATAAATCATATGCAATTAGCAAAATAATTAACATTATTACCAATTTGAATCCGAAAATTAATTAAACCTTTTAGAGTGTTATGATATATATTTTAAAAAAGTTAAAGATTGCTTTGTGAAGATTATAAAACTTAAGATATTGGTAAAAAATTTCTAGTACTTCGTTTTATATTGTTTTCCTTTTTGACTTCAAGTATGATAGCTAATAAGTTAATTCTTTAAGTTAATCATAATCCGGTAGTAAAGATAACATTTTATATATTTTTTTAAGTTAATTCTTTAAGTTAATCATAATCCGGTAGTAAAGATAACATTTTATATATTTTTTGATACATGTTTAAATGGTATTATGTATTTTAAAATATATTATTTATGTGGACAATAATTATCGAGAATAGTGGAATCAAATCTCAAATGATTTTATTAATATTAAAATCTTCTATGCATAATCTTTTAACTTAATATTCCAAAAAAAAAAATACTAATCATGAAAAATAAAATAAAATTTTTGGTTTAAAAATATGTATTTTAATAATCAATTTAAAGTTAAAAATTTTAAGTAAAATTATAAAAAATTAAAGATAAATTGTAAGATTAAAACTTTAAAGATCTATTTATAAATTTTTAAATTTTTTAAAAATAAATCATACGTTTTAAAATTTTAATTTTTTTTATATATTTTAATTAATTTTTTTAATAATTATACTTATTTGCATTTATCATTGTGCAAATTGATGTTTAATAATGTATATTATATGTAAAGAAAAAAAAAGAATAAAGAGGATATCTAATAAAATGCTTATCTCTATCATATTATTAATTCAGAGAGGAGTTATATTCTTGGAGGGAGAGAAAGCACGGATATGTTATATACCATATTAATTAAATTTGTTATTTTTATAAAAAATATTAAAAATAAAAATAATATTAATGATTAATGATTAATATTAATAAAAAATATATAAAATATTGTAAGTAATATTTGAATTTTGCTTTTGGAATTTAAAATGAAGTGACCACAAATTATTACTCTCTTTTTTGTGTTTGGTTAGTCAACAATACGTGACTTTTTTTTAATTATTTATTTTTACGTATTAGTTTAATGACAAAATTTATTTAAATATATTAAAAGTATGACTTCAAATGAACGTAAGAGTTTAAACAAAATAGTGATTATTTTATTAAACATAAGTACAGAAATTATATAAAATAATATGTTTAAAATTTATTATAATAAAAATATTATTTAATAATATTAAATAAATTTAAATTAAATAAAGTTAAATATTACACAGATTTAAAATAATGTGTTAATTATTTTTATAATAAAAATATATAAATTAAAATATATTATTATTTTTATAAATATAAATTAAAATATATTATTATTTTTATAAATATAAATTTAAAAAATATTATTATGACAAAAATGAAAATAAAAAATAATAAAACAAAAGCCAGTACTAGTTGTTATAGATGTATTGCTCGGCAGAACTAATAAAAGGTGATATCGTTGTCATTGATAATTTAATATTTTTAATGTTGTTAAATAGGCGGTCCGTTTGTGTTTGTCGGCATAGATTGAGATGTCTAATATATGGTTGTAAGATTTTCGAAATTTGATTAAAATGAAATATTTAATAATTGTATTTTATTATATATTTTAATGAATATATATATATATATTGTAAGAGATATAAGTAAATTAGATGTGTTTAAAACACATAACATGATATATATTAAGAGTCTCATTAAAACTAAAGGTGAATATGAGAACAACTTGAGATTATCAACTAAATTACGAGTACGTTCTTTAAGAAGTGTCTTGGTGAAGATATCTGCAAGTTGATCGTTGGAGGAGATGGAGAAAAACTTGAGAGTACAATGTATAAGATGAGAACGAATAAAGTGACAATCAATTTCGATGTGTTTAGTCCGTTCATGAAAGACATCATTGTAAGCAATATGAATGACATTCTGATTATCATAATAAAGGGGAGTAGCAGAGGATGTGGACACACCCAAATCCTTAAGAAGCCATCGTAGTCAAAGGAGCTTAGATATGGTATCATCAAGAGCACAATATTCTGCTTCAGTACTGGAGTGAGCAATGAAAGTTTGTTTCTTACTTCGCCAAAAAATCAAAGAAGAACCAAGGAGAAAACAATAACCTGTAGTGGACCTACGATTAGTGGGATCTCCTACCCAATCAACATCAAAGAATGCACAAAGTATAAGATGAGACTGAGCTGAGTAGAAAAGATCATGGAAGATAGTGCCTTTCAAGTATCATAGAATACACAAAACAATAGTATAATGAGTCGATCGCGGAACAGACAAATACTGGCTCACCTGTTGAACAACATAAAAAATGTCTGAACAAGTAATTGTGAGATAAACCAGGCTCCCACCCAATCATTTGTAAAGAGAGGGATTAGACAATGGTTTCCCCCCCGAGGGTGTCAGATGCGCATTAAGTTCAACTAGAGTGTCAATAGTCTTGCTGTCAATGAGTCAAGGTCGAGATAAAAGGCCATATGCATACTTGACTTGAGTAATATAAAGACCATCTGTGGAACGAGTGATCTCAAGACCCAAGAAATAACTTAGATGTCCAAGGTCTTTCATCTCAAGACCCAAGAAACAACTATTCCTGCTTTATATTTTTTCAACCTTTCACAATTCCTTGAAGGTTCACCCTCGTTTTGGCTATTATTAGTTGGAAATGGCTCAAATGAATCAAGTTTAAGTTCATCAATGTCAAAGTGAGGTGGTTCAAAAGGTTGTTCATTTGTTGGTTCACAAGGTGGTTCATTTTGTGATTGGTTTGGTAATATAGCTTGTGTTCCCTTGAAACTCTGATATTCTAACATGGGAGGTGAGAAAACAACTTTCAAAGGATTAAATTCTACAAACAAGTCTAGCCTTTTCTTTTGATTATCCCTATAATACTTCATCAATTCTTGTAATTCATTATCGGGTTTTAATACACTTCGTTCATCACTATCAACTTTATTTGCTTCAATCCTAAAGTCTTCTTTTTTAAGCGTCAACCCCTCATTCATAATAGCCCTTTTAGCATCATGGAAGCAACCAATAAGACTATATTCATCAACAGGTATATGACCAACCCATCTAACTTCACCAAATAGATGAACATACACACTGGCCCATTCACTCATTTTTATCGCCCTATATAACAAACAAAAATATTTTCAAAAAACCTGTTACTCATGAACATTAACACACAATATCAAATATATGATCATGAACTCGATACAAAATAAAGCACCAAAACTGCATCCCAAAATTCCTAGGACTACAACATTTCAGCATTGTTTCAAAAAATCTTTAGATGGGTTCCTCTACTGTGAGGATGTAAAATTGCAGGATGTCATGGAATTTGTTGAGAAAAGACCATTTTATTTGTACAGTAAACCTTAAATTAGATATGCTTGTCCACTTAGATTTACCTTTGATGTGTGAATATTTTTACGTAGACTTTATTCTTATCAACATTTTTTGGTGTATTATGCTTTCAAACTTTTTAATTAGTTATTAGCTAAAAAAAATCAGCACCTATTTGTATTTCATCCTAGTTTGGTATATATTTATGAACCTTGAAGTTCGGACTATTAGCTAAAAAAAATCAACATCTATTTGTATTTCATCTTAGTTTGGTATATATTTGTGAACCTTGAAGTTCGGACTATTAGCTAAAAAAAATCATCACCTATTTGTATTTCATCCTAGTTTGGTATATATTTATGAACCTTGAAGTTCTGACTATTAGCTAAAAAAAATCATCACCTATTTGTATTTCATCCTAGTTTGGTATATATTTATGAACCTTGAAGTTTTGACTATTGGATAAAAAAAATCAGTACCTATTTGTATTTCATCCTAGTTTGATATATATTTGTGAACCTTGAAGTTTGGACTATTAGCTAAAAAAAAATTAGCAACTATTTGAATTTCATCCTAGTTTGGTATATATTTATGAACCTTGAAGTTCTGACTATTAGCTAAAAAAAATCAGCACCTATTTGTATTTCATCCTAGTTTGATATATATTTGTGAACCTTGAAGTTTGGATTATTAGATAAAAAAAATCAACACCTATTTATATTTCATCCTAATTTGATATATATTTGTGAACCTTGAAGTTCGAACCTCTATTTATTCTTAGCACTTAATAAAGCTACAATGATCATTAATAAAGTCACAAGGTACTAGTGATGTATTATCTTAATTGCAAGGTTCACATAAGAATGTTAAAACTCTTGTTATGTAACCATATCTAGGTTACACTTAATTTGATTTTGTCATCCCATTCTAATTGCATTTCTAGAATCTTATATTCTGAGGAAGGAAAATAACACAAAAAATTTAATTCCGAAGAAAGAACTAACCTTTGAATACCTAGATCCCCAAGTGAAGCAGCGGCGTTTGGGATTTGCAGTCTTCCCACCACAGTCTTTATATTCATATAATTTTGTAGAGACATATACACTTAGGGTTTTTGCGCGAAGAAGAAGAGTGATGCAAAATAGAGTGAAGAGAGGGTTATATATATATAGAAGTGAGATTATCATTTTGTCTTTAATATTAAACAGAGATATAACATTGATGATGTTTATGGGCAAATTTAATATTAAATAAAACTCAGATATAATTTTGTAAAAATGTAAAACCTCACGGGTAATTTTGTTAAATATATTTCCAAACAGTGTAAATCATTACGAGATATGTTGCTCTTAATTTTAGAGCATTAACGATCAAGATTTATAATGTTTTGTAATGTTATCAATTGTATTTATTTTATATTTAAACTTTGTTTTTTTTTTAAGATGTGAAAGAACGAAAGAAGTAATAATGCTAGAAAAGTCATCGCGCCAGCTTTTGTTGAATATGTACCATCATCAACAATGTGATTATGGGCCACTTAGGTGGCATCGAATCTCAGTTTTGATATATGTGAGGACGAGAGTTCGACTTGTGGTAAAGTTTTTTTTTTTTTTTTTTTATCTTTAATAAGAGATGTATATAGTTATATTAGATAGGATTATGGATCTTTAAATTGAATTATTTTATAATTATTTAATAAATATATTTAATTAAAATAATAAGTACACATGTGATTTTAAATTATCTTTTAATATATTTAAATATTATATACTAGATATATGTTATTACCTATGGTTAATTCGAATATGCAATAATAACCTTCACCCACTTTTAATAATTCACAATGAAATACGACAAAACTCGATTTCAGTTAGTCACGAACAAAATGGTAATCTATAGCTAGCTTAGGATGTAGGAGAATACCAATACTCAAAAATAAATATTGGCCGCACATATATAGACAAAGACTTTGTTAAGCTGTCAGTCTTAATTAGGAGACTAGCTGCATTTGAGGGGAGAAACTTTTGATAAACTGAGCCATATTCAAATCAACACAATTAAAAGGTCCATATGAGATCACTTAGAGTTCCATCTCCATTTTCCATGGCATTGCTTTCATATAATAACAAATTAAAGGTAAGGGATTTTCTAGAGAATAGATGCATGTAATGATAATTACTACAAATGTACCACATAAATACATTAAACACATTTTTTTTTAAAGATGTGAAAGAATGAAAGAAGTAATAATGCTAGAAAAGTCATCGCGCCTGCTTTTGTTGAATATGTACCATCAACAATATGATTATGGGCCACTTAGGTTGCGTCGAATCTCAATTTTGATATATGAGAGGATGAGAGTTCGAGTTGTGGTAAATCATGTTAAAAGTTTTTTTTTCTCTTATTTTCGTTAGAGAAGTAAGTGTAGATAATTATTGATATACGTAATTATAAATTTTTTATGGGTAATTAATATATAATATAATTTAATAAATATATAAATTAATTAAATAAATATAATAAATTTGATTATTACGATTACTTCATGTTTTATTACTCATCTCTAGATTTTATAGGATAAATATATAACAAACTGTACAAATTACACCAGAAAACCGAACCCGTTACTAATTAAGGATTAATTTACTCGCCTCACGACGAGAATAAATAAATAAATTAATTAGTATTTTAATAATGGACGTCTGTTGACTCATTTACTCTAATGGGAAATTGCCAAATCCAGAACCCTTTACAGGACTTTGGAATTCAGATTGAACTTTTCAGTTCTGGGTTGAATTTTTTGAATGTAATTCAGTCTCTATATTTTTCAATTGAATTTAAAAATTATTTTCAATCAAACTTTACTTTGTGGATGGAACGAGACGGAAATGAATGTGTTCCACTAGGTAATGAATCCGACCCAGTTGTCCAGATTGGTATTGAAGAATCGGTTTTGAACTCGACCCTCTTTTTGGAACATGTTGGGGAAGTCATTCTGACGTGTAATTCAGATGGGTTGTCTTGGAAATTGGCTGACTCGTCGGAAAATGTATGTTTTTCGCTCTTTATATATTCGATATAATTTTTGTTTCATTGTTAGGTTTGGCCCTATCAACTGTAAATTGGAAATAATGCTTATGGTTTGCATAATTTTGTTTAGAGGTACTACTCTCTCTGATTGGTTTTTATCTACACATCCTATTAGATATTTGTTGTACTTATTTTGAATCTCATTGAAACCAAGTATCGTATCATCGTATATTTTAATAACAATGAATATTTTCTCGGTATTTGTATCCGTTTTGCATTAATTTTGGTGTGTTTTATGCCATTAAGATTTAGTGGGTAAATGATATTCTTGTACTTATTTATGATTCTTAACGATATGTTTCTTGCTACTTTCATTAAAATGATTCATTTTAGTTTTTGTGGAAGTATTAGAATTTAGAGCTTCATTAGGAGACGCAATTTAGAAAACTCCTTTTATGAGCAATATGAAGGATTAAAAAAATCCTTCTAGCTTGGTTGTGTTTTTTTTCCCCCACTTTTTTTTGGTCAAAGAAGAGAAATTTTATTGGAACAGCTTAAAATGATACGAGTCTTTTTCCTCCTCAATTACATCCTGTATCCCATCGGGAATAGCATCCACCATATCAATCCCACACACTTGTTCTCTAGGAAATTTTGCAATATCATCAGCCACCCTATTAGCTTCTCTACTACTCCAGTGCACCTCACAATGGTTAAAGAGACTAATCAAATGCTTAGGGTCCTTAAGGACAGGTTCAGCAAACCAAGAACACCCGAAGTTCTCCTTGTCTATCCAGCCAACTACAGCTTTAGAGTATTACTCCACCACAATATCTGGCCATCCATGAGAAGCTGCTAGCTGCAACCACCCCATCCCCCCAAAAAAAAAACAGCAATTGCTTCCAACTGCTCCACTGAACTACAATGTATGTCTACCCAACACAGCTAAAATTCACCATACCCATCCCGTGCTACAACTCCAATGCCTCCAACAACCATGCCTGCCCTACAAGCAGCATCACGATTAATTTTCATAATACCCTCACCAGGAGATCTCCATGCTGGGAACACATGGTGGCTTGAGGTGACATAATAGCATGGTAATTCTTGGCATGAACCTCCATATATTCCAAAGCAAGCTTGGTTGGTTTACATTATATCAATTTAAGAAGTACATATTGTAACCTGAACTAATAGATTGTGACTATTGAAATGATGATTTTTACATGTAAACAATTGTGGACATTGCAAAAAGGGAACATTGAGAAGATTCTTTGAATACATTTTGATTTAAGGAAAATATATGTGCATCGACTCTCTTACTCTGGTTGAGTGTTTTAAAATTGCTT
This sequence comes from Hippophae gyantsensis, assembly GCA_030763125.1. Taxonomy (NCBI): domain Eukaryota; kingdom Viridiplantae; phylum Streptophyta; class Magnoliopsida; order Rosales; family Elaeagnaceae; genus Hippophae; species Hippophae gyantsensis. The sequence goes on from CM061030.1 coordinate 28,645,803, forward strand.
TGCTCTTACCATAGTTTAACGTAGCACTTGAATCCACAAGTATTGAGATTTTACAATTGTTAAGTGTTGAAGATGATCATAATGTTTCTTTCTTGACCTTTATACTTCATGCAATAGGATGGACTAAGTTGTTTGGGAGTTGTAATTTTTCCGAAGATTGCAACTGAGATCAAGTTCTCGGATGTCTATGCTGTTGAAAACATAAATTATGGCATGATTCATGATTCAAATGTTCGAAGTGCTGGAAGATGTCTTTTGGGTCAGACGCTTGAGGTCCACTTTAATGCTATAGTTGGTTTTTCCCTTCAATTTCTTTACATTGTATCTATGCTTATGGTGACATCTTTTTTTAACTCTAATGCAGATGTTTCGCTTTACAGTTCATTGTGTTGAAAGGTCAAAGTCTCTGTGGGGTCTCAGTGTGTATACATTTGGTCATAAGGACCTGGAAATATGTCAGATGTGGGGGAATAAGATTAATGCTTTTTTGAATCTGGAAACAGGGAGACCAAAGAATCTCATGGTATATCTTTCAAATGACCAAGCATATATATGTTTTTGTTTCCTTCAATCTTGGTGTCATTTTGTTGTTTGATTGGATTCATAAGATGTGGTAGTAAACTTTTTCTCCAGAACCTTTTTTTCTTGTCTAGGTTTTTGTCAATCCAAAGAGTGGGAAGGGTGATGGCTGCAGAACCTGGGAAAGTGTTGCTCCTATCTTTTCACGTGCTAAAGTGAATACAAAGGTTAAGTCCTAGGAAACCTATAATGGTTTCTAATATTTGGATATTTGTTGCATTATATACATATAACTAGTGATAAAGTAATTATGCAAAACTCTTTCAACACTGGCCTGTAATTCATGCCTTTTCATATATGTCTTTGTTATAAAATTGTGATCGGTTTTCTGAAACGAATACGAAACCTCTGTGAATAACTCACTTCCATTTTCCTGCCTAACTTTTTAAGAACGTCTAAATTTTAAAGAATCTTATCCTCAATTGGCTTTGGCGTGATGATTACTTTGCTTTTCATTGCTTGTTTGTTCTTTAGTTTTTCCATGTTTATCTCTGAATAGAATTAACAAGGTTTTAATTTTAACTCAATACAGAGGAGGTTTTAGTCAGTAAGTTTGAGAAATGTGTCGTGCTTCATATGGTTGCCATGGTTTTACACGTATAGAAATGTCTCATTGACATACAAAATTTCAGTTTGATGTTTTTGTGGGCATCATGTGACTGCTGTATTGAGCTTTCTAATTTAAATTATTTCTTAATACTAATGATGTTCAGTAATTTTGTAAAAAGCAATTGTGATACACATGGTCAGAGGTCCTATTTTGCTGCTTTCTTTATCAGGTTATTGTGACACGGAGGGTTGGACAAGCATTTGAAGTGATGGCATCTGCTTCAAACAAGGAGCTTAATTCATATGATGGTGTCATCACTGTTGTAAGCAATGACTTTTTCTCTAGCATCTTCTTTTTGTCCACATTTCTATTTTTTAGGTCTCTGTGTTGATGAGATGTCATTCTTATGCTTTTCTCCTTATACTTTTACCTTCTTATTTGTATACTCACAATGATAAAAATTAACAACATGCTCATTTCCTCTGTCTATTTAGCACAGTGAAGCCTCTCCCTTTCCTCCATTGATAAACTTGTTACAAGTAAAATATAAAGGGCATTTTTTGAAATTTTAATTCATTCTTGTAGATCATATTTTGGATCCTCCCAAGGTTTAAGCTTTATGAAATATTGACCGATTTCCAAATGATGATTGCTGATACTGGCTTATGCTACTTCTGTGCTTAATATAATGTTATTCAGTTTTGATGATAGTTCAGTCTTTCAAGGGTCGATGATATGCTTTGGTTTCTTAGCTATTTTGTGTTTGTCCACTGCACTAGTTCCAAATGCTTAGCTTCATAGCTGGTCATTTGATTTTCCAGATTTTATTGCTGTGTATTCAGGGCGGTGATGGCTTTTTCAATGAAATTCTTAATGGATTTCTTAGATCAAGACATAAAGCCACATACCCTCCCACTCCTCCAGATTTTGTTCATTCTGCTGAGTACAGTGGCAGTCTCGTTGTTAATGATTTGAATAATAGAGTTAGCACATCTTCTCCAAATGATGAACAATCTCCTCTTCTATCAAGCCTGAAAGATAATGGAGTGGGACCTGGTATTTCATGTTCTTATTTTGGTTGAACTTTCCTTTGTCAGTAGTCCCAATAATGTTCTAACTGTTTTACTTTTCTGCTTTTATTATTTTTTCCTGTTCTGAAGACCAAGCTGATAAAGATGAAGAGTTTTCCCTTCCCAATGAACAGTTTAAGCTAGGGATAATTCCTGCGGGTTCTACAGATGCTATAGTGATGTGGTATTTTTCTTGCCTTTGATATACTTTGCATTTTCAACTTTTGAATCTTGTTTTACTTATTAATCAACTCAAAAATCACTTATGCGTTTGCCAACACTTTTAAATTTTCTTGATTTATTAAGCCTCTTCTTCCCTTCCACATTTTTTCCTTCCGGCTGTGTTTAGATCTTAGATTTATATTGGAAAAAAAATAGTGAGAAAAATATGACGGTAAAAAAAAAAGGGAAATAATCAAATAATCCAATATATTGTTTATGAATTGATTACTATATGAAGAGAATATAAAATTTTCTTGAAATTTTTTGAACCTTCCTTCTATCTTATTTTTGACACGTTATATTTTCTTCACCATTTTTTTCTCATGTAAATCTAAGATTCAAACAAAGCCTCTCGGTTTCACAATCATAGGCTGCTTTAATGCACGTAATTTGTATACCTTCACCACCTTCAAATGTAGTATAGGCTTGCACGGAAACAGAACAGAAACAGAACAACAACTCTGATCTCGTATGAGTTGTTTCTCAATGCTATAGATTTCTGTCATATATTCTTTGCCTCCACCCCTTGATCTTTCTGGTATCTCTTCATACTGATAATTGAAATTTCTCAAATTCAGAATTTAAAAACTGTGATATACTAGCCGTATTAACATCATTTTAACATCAACTGATGTAAGCAGCTTATTGAAAACAGCAGGAGTGGGCAATAAGAAAAGGGGACTTGAATAAGTGGGCTATTGAAAGCAAAAAAAAGACGTTAAAGTTTTTTGATGTTTGCAGACTTGTATTTCTTAATTACTCTAGTGTGATTGCTTTCTCTGTTGCAGCACAACTGGAGCTCGAGATCCTATAACGTCTGCAGTGCACATTGTTCTTGGTAAAAGGGTATCCCTTGATATAGCTCAAATTGTAAGGTGGAAAACAACATCTTCATCAAAAGTTGAACCTCATGTACGATATGCGGCTTCTTTCTTTGGGTAGTTTCTTCTTTATACTTCTATGCCCTCGTATGATTTTTTCTGATTTTTGCTACTCGTACTTTCATCGATCCTTTCTTACCAAATAGGCTAAAACTTCTACAATACATGAACACTTATTTAATTTCTCATGTAAAAGACAAGCTATTGTCAAAGTCTATAAGAACAATGGGTACTTCAATCCTAAAAAGTTAACTCTAAGAGTGACAAGACTTATGCTTACTTATAAACTACACATTAGTATTGGCTATTCTTTTTATACTCTAATAGCAACTAAGGGTTGTAAACAAAGAAGGTTCAATTTTTTTTACCACATATCCAAAGTCTGATTTGTTAAACGTGTTTTTTTCTGAACATTTCTCTTCAATGCATTTAAGGTATGGATTTTATGGAGATGTCATTACTGAGAGTGAAAAATACCGTTGGATGGGCCCTCAAAGATATGATTATGCTGGAACCAAGGTGTTTTTAAGGCACAGGTATATGATAACATGACCTTAGTTGTTTTGACATGCCATGATGGAACTGTCTAAAGCTTTTAAGCCTGACTATACTCTCTTTCCATGTTCAATGTATTTTTCAGGTCCTATCAAGCAGAAATAGCATATCTAGAAGTCAAGACAGAACAAACAAATTCAAATCCTGAAAGAGGTAATCTGGTTACTCGCAAAAGGCCATTTTGGGACACAAATGTTTCTGAAAGAGTGGTTTGCCGAGTTAACTGCAGTGTGTGTAGCACACAGCCTGCTCATATATCTGCAGGCAATTTTCGCCTAACACCTTACTTGCAACCAACTGAAATAAAATGGAAGAGATCCACAGGGAAATATCTAAGTGTTGGTGCTGCCATAATCTCATGCCGAAATGAAAAAGCACCTGATGGTCTGGTGGCTGATGCACACCTTTCAGATGGATTTTTGCATCTCATATTGATCAAAGACTGTCTTCATGCATCTTACCTATGGTACTACAAGCCTCTTCCTTTCCTTTTCTGTTGAAAATAGTTTCAGTCAATGGCAGTTTCAGAATAAAGTGCTTTTGGGAAGAAACTCATATTTTGTGCTTCTATCAGGAAACACAAACTTTTTTAGATAATGAACCCTGAAAGCACTTGTAAATTTTTTGGGTAAAACAACATATATAACACCCATTTTTAACCTCAAAAATAACATCCTAATGTCTAGCTCATATATTTATATTATTAAAAAAATTTAAGCTAAACAATTCACATTAAACGTAGCTTTCAAGTTGAATATAGATCATTTAGGTTTGTTTATTGTTAAATTTCATCCAATTCAATAACACTTCTCAATATTATTTTTTTTGTTATAAGTTTTATGGGTGTTATTTTATGTAATTTTTCAATTGTTTTCCAATTTGCTTAAGAAGTGCTTGTACTTGGTTTCAAAATCAAATGCAAACACATCCTATCCCTTTCCTATTTTCATATGCAGGCATCTCATCCAACTAACAAAGAAAGGTGGAAATCCCCTTAACTTTGAATTCGTGGAACATCACAAGGTACATTTTTGCACGATATTTCACTTTCCTCGTCTTGTGTTGGAAGTTTAGGTGAACATTAAGCACACATATGTTCTAATGCAGACCCCTGCATTTACCTTTACTTCTATTGGCAATGAGAGTTTATGGAACTTGGATGGTGAGCTCTTTCAAGCCCATCAACTATCAGCACAAGTACTCCGTGGATTTGTCAGCTTATTCGCAGCTGGACCAGAAGTATAACAGAAACTTGAAAACTCCAATCATGTAGAGAAATACCAGTTGCTGTATTTGATATTGAATCATTATTCTACCTTCTCAGTTTTGTTGACATGCTTTATTCGTTAGAAGGTTGGTTGTGAGAAAAGAGGCTAAAGAGGTTGTAGAGTTTTCTTATTTTAATATGATTTGTGAGAACGTTAGGTATGAACTTAACGATTAACACCCATGTTAGGTTGATTATGTTCTGGATCGTAGCATAAATTTATACCCATTTTGACCCAATAATTAACAATGCCTTACACATTCCATGGGAGGATTGATCCTTTCGTGTCACAAGTTGACGACCCTTGCACATGGACTCACTTTGTTTATTCTAATGTCCCAAGTACTTTATTCCCTTTTTCAACTTCAATTCATTGGAAATACAAATTAAAAACTATGTTTGTTCATTTATCATTCTAAATTAGTAATGATGAAAGATACATTTAATTAGTTTTATTTGGGTAGCTTTATTATAAGAATTATTTTTGTTATTATCATAGCAAAATTTTTATTTTTATAAACACTTGATCATTAAATTATGAGTATAAATTTTAAATTGATCTAACTTAAAATATAAATTCCCTTTTAGTTTCAAGTTAATCTCAACCATAAAAATTTAATTTCATTAAAAAAATTAATTTAATAACCCCAACAATACGTGGTGGGTAATAAATTAAATATTAAAATGTAATATGTGGGTTGAGTTGTTCCATTTTCTTATTGGATAATGGAGAAGATTAATAATTAATAATTTTTTTTATTATGTATTTGATATATGAGTGTATTTAAATTTTGAAACTTGTGGGAAATATAAATCAAGGAAAAGAGAGAAGATACGAATAAGATTTAACCATTTCGATAAAACGAAAATGAAAAATAAAACCGAGAGGAAAATTCAAAGCTTTGTATAGAGTACCGACGCAGAAAGAACCCTTTGACAAGTCTTCCATGGCATGACTTGTGAGTATCGGCCATTGAGTCGTGACTTATTTTTACACGATAATATTAATTTATGGTATTTAATTATTAAAAATAAAGTTTATTTAAAATAAAAGTTTAATAAATTATATTTTATTATATTTTAATATAAAATATTTTCTTCCTATCTATCATTTTACGGGAATATCCATCTGTCAGTTTTCAGTATTTAAAAAAATTCACAAACAAGGACAATAAATTGAGATTTTCCATTGGTTAGTGATGTGAAAGACATGGAACCTTCCAACCATATATATAAAATTCGGCATGGAAGACCAATTTATAGTATTATAAGAGAAAATATAACAATCATTTAATAGAGGGTCATTCTATATCTAAGATACATATTATAATTTTAATTTACCCAAAAAAATAAATATTATAATTTTAATTTTTAAGGTAATCTAAGTCACAAAAATTAAATAAATTATTTTAAAATTTAGTAATACCAAACAATAAATGGTGAGAAGTGGATGTAACGTATAAAAACATCTCTATGCTAGATTTTTCTTTATTAATATTCCATTTATAAAAATAATAAATAATTTCTCCATAAATGAAAATTCTTTGGATGTTGTGTTATTAATGCATGAAATGACGTACAAACTACAAAGCATGAAAGCAAGGACTTCCTAAGCTAAGGAACAAGATTAAATAGATAAGGAAATTGGAAATTTTGGGCATTATTTATTGAGAAGTGTATCGGAAATATAACAAAAATAGTATTATTAAAATACATAATTATAAAAATAATACTAATAGAGTGTCATTCTATTGAGATTTTTCTTTATTAATATTCCATTTATAAAAATAATAAATAATTTCTCCATAAATGAAAATTCTTTGGATGTTGTGTTATTAATGCATGAAATGACGTACAAACTACAAAGCATGAAAGCAAGGACTTCCTAAGCTAAGGAACAAGATTAAATAGATAAGGAAATTGGAAATTTTGGGCATTATTTATTGAGAAGTGTATCGGAAATATAACAAAAATAGTATTATTAAAATACATAATTATAAAAATAATACTAATAGAGTGTCATTCTATTGAGATTTTTCTTTATTAATATTCCATTTATAAAAATAATAAATAATTTCTACACAAATGAAAATTCTTTGAATGTTGTGTTATTAATGCATGAAATGACGTACAAACTACAAAGCATGAAAGCAAGGACTTCCTACTGAGAAATACCCTTACAACTTGTATTAAACTAAGGAACAAGATTAAATAGACAAGCAATTTGGAAATTTTGGGCATTATTTATTGAGAAGTTTATTGGAAATATAAGTATTATTAAAATTTATAATTATAAAAATAATATTAATATATATTTAATATATTTTATTACGAAAAAATTGGTTTTAAATTTAATTATGATTATTATTTAGATATAATAATATTAAAAAATATTTAATTAAATTCGTTTAATATTATTAATATATTATTTTTATTATTTTAAATTTTATAAATATTAATTTTTTTAATAATTTTCAAATTTCTTAAAAGTTACTAAAATATAATTAATTTACATATATGATTTGGCAGGTGTAGCTTTCTCTCGTTACGAGGGCATCCAAACAACTTCTAAATTCTAATAGGTCCAAGAGATGAGTCAAACTCACACCACTTGAACATTGTACAAACGCGGAAACCCACGTGAATAACGAATCAAAATTATTATTATTATTTATTTTAACCATCAATTTTAACGTATATATTTTACAATGTACTTTTCTCGTATATTATGATGATATATAACATTAGATTATAAAATCTTTTGTATTAGACAATATCGTCTTTATTTGACATTTCTCCTCAAATTGACGATAGTTGTCAATAAACATCAATTTTCTCACAAGATATTCATGGTGAGCAAAATACATAAATTTAACGAACAAGTCTATAATTTGATCATGGAAATAGACATAAACAAGACATCAAACTTTATCTTGGACCAATTCACGAATGTAATGACAATAAATTTTAATGTGTTTAGTCTGCTCATGATGAACTACATTAGTTATAATGCTAATAACATTAGTATTATCACTAAATAAAGGAATATATGTATAATCACCGATAACATCAAAGTCAAGGAGAAGTCGTTGAAGTCAGACAAGTTCAGAACTCACATAAGACATAGACTGATATTCAACCTCATTAGAAGATTTGTATACCATTTCTTGCTTCTTACACTTTCATGAAATGGGTGAAGCACCCAGAAAACACATCATCTATTGTGGAACGACGAGTGTCGAGACACCATGCACAATCAACATCAGGATATGCTTTAAGAGAAAGAGGTGTGTTGGAAGGAAAGAAAAGACCACGGTCACAAGTTCCCTTAAGATAGCGAATGATTCGATGAAGTGTTGAAATATGAGGATGTCGAGGTTGAGAAACAAATTGAATGAAAACCTGAACAACAAAAAATATCAAGACGTGCAATGGTGAGATAAATAAGACTACCCACCAAGCGTTGGTACAAAGTAGGATCAAAAAGAAGTACACCATCATCATGTTTTAATTTCAAATTTTGTTCCATTGGAGTCGAACAAACTTTATTATCAGTCAAGTCGGCTAACTTGAGGAGATCCTCAATGTACTTGCGTTGTGTAAGAAAGAAGTCATTAGAGAAGGATGACACCTCCAAACCCAAAAAATATGTGAGAGTCCCAAGATCTTTCATATGAACAAAATCATGAAGAAATTTTTTAAATTCAATAATTTCTTATTGATCACTATCAGTGATAACCATATCTTCCACATAAAGAAGCAAAATAACAATGCTATGAGAAGAGTGATGGGTGAATAGAGATGGATCATTAGAAATTTGTTGAAAACCAACTAAGTAGAGTGAAACTTTTCAAACCATGCTCAAGGTGTCTGTTTGAAACCATAAAGAGATCGATTAGTTGTCCAACAAAAATCAAATTAGCTATCAATCGAGGAACATAAAAAGTATTAGGAAGATAAATAAATTTTGGAGAATTATTTGAAAAGTAAGCAGTTCTAATTCCTTGAATTGGTAATATTCTACCATTTATAGTAGTGACAAATTGATTCAAGGAACAAGGTTTTAGATCAACAAACACATGTTTTTGATTATTAGTGTGATTAAAGGGTGCTGAATCGAGAAACCAAAGATTCAATATATTTCGTGTACCTAATATCCCAGCAAAAGAAAAAATTGAAGAAAGAACACCTAGAAGTGTTGACTTCATGGAGTCTTAAATCATTTTTTGTACGACTTGTGGTGTGAGAGACAATGCATTTGTATTTTTTGTTGTTGTATTTGGTGTCATTTGATCACAACTTATAGTAACATAGGCCGATTGGCTTTGCTTATTCTTTAAAATTCTGCACTCCAAAATGATTTGGCCTAGTTTCTTACAATAATTGCATATATTCTGCTTTCGACAATGAGATTGCACATGCCTGAGTTCTTTGCAATAGCTACACCAAATATCTTTTTTATTTCCATTCCTTTGTTTTGATTGATAACTACCATGTGAAGCTAGAAATATAGAGTCAATAATATTATTTTTTGTGTCTAGTTGAGCTTGAGTTTTCAGGCGTGTTTCATCATGAATAAGTTCACCCAAAACAGATTTCATGTTCAAATCACCACGATTCATCAAAATACCCCTTGTTGTCTCAAATTCAGGTTGATTCTTCATGAGAACTTGCATCATTCTTCGTGATCTCGTTCTTTCTTTACTTCATCATATGCAGTAGGTGAGATTTTTGAAAAAAAGATCATGTCTTGTTCTGTCCACAACTTTAGCATTGCAACATAGAAACTACAAATATCTCTATTCTCATGACTAATATTTGCTATTTTATATTCAAGTTCAAATTGTCTTGACTGATTCACTTGAGAATAAATCTCATTAAGATGATCTCATATAGCAATAATGGTTTTGAAAGATCGAAGACTTAGAGTAATGTTAGGTTCAATTGAGTTGAGTATCCAAGTAATAATCTGTGCATTCTTTGTTTTCAAATTTCTCTTCACCTTCTCATCAGCTTCTTATTTTTCAAAGCCATTAAAAATTCTAGATAAACCTTTTTCTTCAACAAAAATTCAATAATGGAACTCTCAAATTACAAAATTTTTGCCATTGAATTTGACATATATCGTTTTAAATTTGTTTGTATCCATAATGAACAATCACAATAATTCAAGCTAGAACAAATCCTCTAAAAGATAATCACAAATAATGAAGAAACAAAAATTCTCAAAAGAATGTAAACTAGAAAGTAAAATATTTTCTCAATGCTTTGATACCATGATAAGCTATGAAATAGAGAAATAAAACTATACATCTTTATGTGTTTTGTACAAAGATTACAGCACCACTATATACAAAGTCTTATATATAACATCTAGCTAATCAAAGAATACAAATAAGTAATATATAATATGAATCCCAAAATATTAAAAAATATTTTTTTTACTTAATTGTCATAAAGTCTTCTCTTTGACATATGAATTTCAAAATATATGAGATATTTTATTCCTTAATTGTGACAAGATCTTCTTTGTTTGACAATTATACCATTTTCTCATAAATTACATTATGTATCTTTTATATAAATAATATGTATACATGTAATATTTTATGTATATGTTAATTTGGTATTAAATTAACTTAATTCATTTTTATTCTTTACCGCCTCTGCTCCCTCTTCTGTCGTACATGTTCTCTTTAATTTTTATATCTAAATTAGATTCTCGAGGGATGTATTTAAATCTATACATATAAATCATTCTTTTTCAAAAATGTTATTCATGAATATATTTATATGCATTATTTGTTAACAATTTATAATTTAAATTAAACAAATAAAAATAATAACACAAATACGATACTATTCCGTAAATAACAATTAAGTTCTGTAATTATAACTGTTAAGTAATAAGTGAAACTGGACTCAGAAAATTGTGTTAAATGAAAGCAGTGAATTATAAAAATAAAAATAAAAATAAAAATATGGCAGTGCCACGCTTTGATTTGGCTCGAGGGATTTTTATTTGAGGTAAAGGGTAATAATGGCACATATAATATTATTTAGTTATATTATAAAAAATGTGTTATTTAATTTTTTATTGTTAAAATAAAATGATTAATAACAAATTTTAATAATTTTTATTAATTAAGTGGTAAAAATAAGAGAAAAATAATAAATCATTTATCTATTTTCCTTAGCTCTAAAAATAACGCAAATAAAATAAGTAAAATAATGAATTGGTTTTCTTCTAAAAAAATGTATATATTAGATAATCAAATTATCTCTTTAATGAATATTTATTAAGTGTTAAAATTTATAAAATATTAAAATAATTATGTTATTTTTAAGTTTGTTTTTCTAATCAAATTTTTATAACTAAAAGAACTAAATAATATATTTTATAAGTAAAATGAATATTCGAGTTCAAATTCATAAGAAAATGATGAAAACAACACTCACCATTTTATTTATAGTAATATCAGAAATATTTTTTTAATGAAAACATTGTCATCATTTAAATTGTTATTACTAAAAAATTTTCATTAATATTAATATTAATGTCTAATTAATAATATAATAAAATAAATATTTTATTTTCAAAACAATAAAGACTAATGATAAAGCAAAAGAACTTTTTAGGGTTGTTAATTTTTTTTCAAATGGTACAAATCTATACGAGAATTATTTGATTGGAGGTAAGGATAGAAACAATAAAATAAAAAATAGAAAAATGGAAAACCAAATTTTATAACATGAGGTGAGTAAGGACAAAGATTATATTACGTAACTCATTCTCCAAAATTATATATCATATTTTAATAAATGTATAAAAATTTAATATTTTTTTAAATTTAATTATATTTAAATTTAAAGTAATAATAAGTAATACATTATATATTTTTTTATTTTTTATTCTATTAAACATCAAAAAATTTTCTTTTATAAAAATTATTCAAAATATTTATTTAAACTCTAAAAATATAAAATTTTATAATTATTTTATAATTTATTAATATTATTTCAAATTAATTTTTAACAAGATATTATCAATGTTGTTTTGTATATTTTATTATATATATATTTTATTTTTCTCTCATTCGTATAAATATCATTTATTTTTATTATTTATTTACTAAATTTTTTAATCTTTTTAATATAAATATTTATTATTATTTTATTTTTTTTATAAATTTTTATTTATGATAAAGATATAAAAATTATTAAAAATAAAAATAACATTTAAAATATTACTTCGAACTTCTTTCTTTATTTGGGATTTTTGTTTTTAATTAAGAATTCTTGATATATCCTTGCAAAAAAAAAAAAAAAATAATAAATTAAATATAAATAGTAATTAAATTATAAATTGTGGATGAAAATGATAGTGGCGACTTTGTTAATAATTCTAGTGCTATCCTTTACAATTTTGTTATTGTAAATAGTGGCATTAATGTGTCCAGGTAATATATATATATATATATATATATATATATATTTTAAAAGTGATTTTAGTTTATTTTTTTATAAGAGTTTAATTATATTGTTATGAAAAAGTGTTTATAAAAAGATAAATAATTATTTTTTATTATAATTTATTTAAGTTATATCAATTTATATTTAATATAATTAATTTTTTTTACTTTTGTTCACATTTTTATAATAATAAAATTAAATTATTATAAAAAAATAAATACAATATCTAAGTATGTTTTTACTATCAATAAATATATTTTTCTATTTTAATAATAAAAACAATGTGTGTAATTAATACTTTGAAGTAATCTTTTCAAAATATAAACAAGTGATATATTTGAAACTACCCTGTGGCGTCTGGCTGACAAAAAAAATACAAACGTCAGAAAAAAAAAATAAAAAATTTAAGTCTCAGCGGTCAACAAAATCTAAACAAGCTGATTCGTTTACTTATTCATACAAATATAACTGCCCATGTAATATTCGTAACATTTTCACGGCAAAGCTAAATTGCTATATCTCAAGTGTCACGTCATCAACTATGAAATTTGTGAAAGAAAATGGAGTTCATTCGAATGTTTGAAATGGCGCAGCAGGAACAGGAAAATATATTATTAATCAATTTCTATACAAAAACTTGTTGCAACTCCGACTTTGATTTTCTCAGCTGCTGGTTTGTATGCATTTACGCTTTAATTTTGTTTGGTGTTTCTTTTGTTAGTTGGTCTGTATGATTCTTCTTCTGTAAACTTTTGATTATCTGTAGCTTCCTAAAATAATCAAATGGGAGTGAAAGTGAAGGCTCTTCGCGATTCTAATGAACTTCTGATTTTTTCTTTTATTAAAATTGTTAGTTTCTTGAAAAAATTTCTTTTTTCATTTGAGATCTCAGGCTGATTTTTTTTTTCTTTTCATGTGGAGAAATTCGTAGATTATTTAATTTGATGCGATTATTATTATTATTATTATTATTATTATTATTTTTTTTTTTTTTGGTTTTTGCCGAGGAATAATCTGTGTTTTGAATTCAACGTCCTCGGTTTTATCTTTAATCTCTAATTCGGCCTCTTGTTTTCTTCTTCTTGTTCTCCAGCATGTTGACTTTCGGTTTTCAGAGCTCAGCTTATTAGTTAATAAAAACACAATTGAGATTTTGAAAATCTATTGCTGATATCTCTACAGTTGGCGTTTTTGATTATGTAAAATTTAGTGTATTGGAAATGTTTGTTAAATATTTTGCAATTTTGCTCCTTATGGTCACTTAAATACATTGTGTGAGTATGTGAAAAGTTATTTAAGAATATAAGGAAGGTTACATTATTTTATTAGTACCGTCTTATGAGCCCTGTTGTGTTTTATAATGCAGAAAAGAAGAGAGCTAAGAGAGCTATGGATGGACGTGAGGTTGTTGAAATGGATGGCAATCTGAAATTGGAACAACGTCCCCATCATTTGAAAGTTGCAATTGCTATCAGTGGAAGAAAGGAAAGTAAAAGCATCTTGGGATGGGCGCTAGAGAAATTTGTTCAAGAAGGAAATGTGTTTATGAAATTGATACACATTCGTCCAAGGATTGCTGGTGTTCCAACTGCTAGTAAGCTATGCCCTTTTCAATTTCTAATACATGTGAAGTCTTGGTTTCATCTTTTTAACCAAACCATAATGGAGGAACCAAACTAGGGTTTTAATGGGGATTTGATCCCTAGAGAGACCTAATAAATTTATAAAAATATTGTTAGTCTTTTTTCTAATAGCATAAACTTTTGAGAGATGCATAAGGCTAACACATGAGGGAGAATAATAGATTTATAAAAATATTGTTGACTGTTCTGTTAAGTTTTTGGAAGACTTGGTTTCCTGACACTTACTAACAGTGGAAGACCTAAATAGAAAAATCATTATAATTATGTCTTTGTCGTGTGCTTGATTCTTCTTTTTTCGCTCTTTGTGTGTATGTTTATGTTCTAAAGTGACTTAAAGCATTGTGGAGCGATTCCTTGGTTTTAAGCTTTAGGCATGTCCCTTGTTCATAGTTTCAAATTCTATATATTTTAGCTTGGATGATTGAAAATCATTAAGAAGGACACATTCTGTCTGCATAATTTGATTTTGTATCACCAGAAGGCTCAGTGACTTCTGCAGTAGAAGCTTGGCATCATATAGCTCTCTAAGTAATCGTATGAATTTTGCCTTTCTACTCACTTACTCTCACACAATCTTCTTACATTGATTGCTTGAATAGTTTAATCAACATTTTTATACTCAGACATACGTATCTAGTTAAGCCAACTTATTTTACAATATGTTTCTCTGATAACATCATTTCAAATTTTTTGTTGATTCTAGTGGGAAACCTGATTCCTATTTCACAAGTACGTGAGGATGTAGCAGCTGCATTTATAAAGGAATTGGAATGGCGAACAGACGAAATGCTTGCCCCTTATAAGAACATGTGTTTTTCGCAGAAGGTATGTTGTTTATAGTTCGACAACTTATCCAAATTTACTCGAGGGAAGAATTCCATATTCAGCATAATTTTCAATTTAGGTGCAAGTAGAAGCTATTGCAATTGAATCAGACGATGTGCCAAATGCAATAGCAGCTGAGGTTGCTAAATCTGCTATTAACAAGCTTGTCATTGGTGCTCCATCCACTGGAATGTTTTCAAGGTATGTGTCTAGCATATCATTTTGTATTTTCATTTATACTTAGCGAAGTTCGATTTTCTGCTCTTCATAATGTTTTTCGACTTCTGTCAATATCATTATTAGTATTAGAAAACATTAAATTTCATATAGCTTGGCCTTGATGTTTGTAATGAAGAGTGCGTTCGATATCTTAGTATGCATGTACTTCTTAAAAGATTTTGCTAAAGAATGAGCATAAATTTTCACACGAGAATGGTAATTTATCATGAATTATAAGGTCTGCTTTATCATAATTTTCATAGCTCATTGACTTCAAATACATGAAAAAATCACAAGAGATACTACTTATATGCCAAAGTAGACATTGATAGGGTGTATATTTATTACCATGAGACAATTGCTTTAGAAGTGATTTTGTTGACAATCATAAACTTGTAGGAAGTTTAAAGGTCTGTCCTCAAAAATATCAGCATCTACTCCAAGCTTCTGTACAATCTATGCTGTTTCGAAAGGAAAATTATCATCTATTCGTCCATCTGATTTGGAGAGGGTTGGGAGCTCTAAAGACGACAACAGTGATACATGTTCCATCACCAGTAGTTCAAGCTACGCATCCAGCTCACAGACAGGTAACAACAATCACCAAGTTTTTGGCTGCATCATATTGACTGATGGCTATGATATGATATACAAACTAAACTACTACGGAGATCACAGGCTAGTTGTTATAACCACACTCAAATTTGATATATTGATTTTGTATTTTGAGCCTAAAATACCTGCATATGAATGTGGAGTATATTATATTATTCATTTTGTGGTTAATTATGTAGTTTGGTGTATAAGACTCTTCCACTTAAAGTCAACAGTTCGAACTTCGAACAATACCAATATGGTTTGATTTTATGTCAAAAAGGAATTTGAAATATGCTTCTCATACTACCGAGAATACACCCTGATCCCATACATTTTGAACCTGCAAATGTTACATTTAATTATTACTTCTTGTCCTGGATGGCAGACTGTGGATCAGTTTCTTCAAGCTCTCAGTCCCAGACCTCTACACCCTCCCTACCAATACAAAAGTTTCAAGCTCTTTCCAAAATGAGCCAGACACTACTCATAAGAGGGAAAAATTCATTAGCAACTAATAATTCTAGATATAATCCTTTGGACACTGACGAATTCAAGACTGGTTTGAGCTCTTGTCCCTGTAACTCTGATATTGTATGTTCACCGAGTCAGGCTCCTAACCTTGAAACCATGCCAAAAGACAATCAATCATGGACCTATGACCAAGCGTCCACACCAGATGTGGTTGCAGCATATCATTCTTCAAATGAGAGCCAGGTATTATACCCTGATTCATTTTGCTCGGTGGAAGTCTCTCTCTTCCTCTTAAGTTTTTGGTGATCTTTATTTTGGGATTTATTTTATTTTGCTATTCCTACTGTATATGTATATTAGTACTTGTAATTTTCCCCAACAAAAAATGAAAAAAAAAACTCTTTGTTGCAGTTAGTCATAGAATTGATCTAGTTCAAAGAATTTTTTTTTGTTGTTGCTAAATTAGTTCAAAGTTAGTTTAATTGTTAATATTTGGTTTTATAGAATCTATCTATTAGAATATTTATTATAAGGGTATTTTAGTCTTTTATTCTTTTTGTTTATATTTCCCTTACTTCTCTATTTTTTATTTAGGGTTTTTGCATATCTCCTTTTACAAGAGAATCTATTCCTTTTCACTTCTTCTTTGTTCTTCTTCTTTGCATTTCTTTGCTATTTCTCTTTGTATTTGAGTGATTCACATGGTATCAAAACTTTGATTATGAAAGTTAGTTTTTATCTCTTCAAAAACAAGTGTAAAATTTGAGAGTTCAAGATTCTTTTTTGATTCAACTTCTTCACTTTGTTTTGTGGCTTTTATCAAGTATTTATTATTCTAGTATTGGGTAATCAATTTCCTTCAAGTTTTATAAAGATTAAGTATGTTTGCATAGAGATTGATTATAATTTTTATCATCTTGTCAAAGTTTTAACATTTTGGGTAGATCTATAATTAGTATAAAGATTGTGGTATTTTTGTAATTTTAGAAAATTTTGGAGTGTATTTGAAATTTTTGGAAAACGCAGGGGTGTATTTGAAATTTCAGGAAGATTCAGGGGTATATTTGAAATTTCAGGAGAGTGTATTTGAAATTTCAGGGGTGTATTTGAAATTTATGGAAAACGCAAGAATATATTTGAAATTTCAAAAAAATTCAGGAGTGTATCTACAATTTCTAGAAAACTCAGGAGCATATTTATAATTTTTGGAATTTTTGGTACCGTTTGTTTTTGCAATGACTAGTAATAGAGATGACTCCTACATTCCATCAATGTGAGATTAGATGAAAAAAATTATTCATATTGGAGTTATGTGATGAAGAACTTTTTAAAAGGTAAAAAGATGTGGAGTTATGTTTCTAGAATCGTGAGTAAACCTACAAGTGATAAAGTGAGTATGAAAAACTGTTAGATAATTAAGAGTTGATAATTCAAAAATTATCACTTGGATAAACAATTCCGTTGAACACTCAATAGGTACTCAGTTGGCAAAGTATGAAACAGCAAAAGAGGTTTGACAATATTTGGCAAAATTGTATACACAATCTAACTTTGCAAAACAATATCAGTTAGAACATGATATTCAAGCTCTTGAACAAAAAAGCATGAGTATTTAAGAGTTCTATTCTGCAATGACAGATCTTTGGGATCAGTTGGTTCTTACAAAATTGGAAGAACTACGTGCTTGTGCAGCTTATATTACTCGTAGAGAAGAGCAACGTCTAGTTCAGTTTTTTATGGCACTTCGTGATGATTTTGAGGGTCTTCGTGGCTCCATCCTGCATCGTAGCCCGCTTCCATCTATCAATTCGGTAGTTAGTGAACTCATGGCTGATGAGATACGTCTTAAGTCTCAGACAAGAAAAGGAATTCTCCCGGTGCCTAATTCATCAGTTTTTGTAGTTCCTTCTAGACCTCCTGCTCATTATGAAAACAAGCTTCATTCAAGGGTTAAGATTGATGAATGCAGTTTTTGCAAGCAAAAAGAACATTGGAAGGCTCAATGCCCTAAGCTATTGAATAAAATACCACAACTACACCAAAAAGGCATCACTTAAGGCCTCTACGGTTTGGAAGTCATATTCAACCACGATCATATCGTCCTCCACAGGTTAACACTGCAGTAGTTGTACCATCATTTGATTCTTTTGGACTCGGAACCTCATTCTCAAATCCCGCATTTGTAGCTCTTTCTGAACAGTTTCAGAAGTTTCTTGCTACACAGTCACATGCTATATCCACATTCCCCTCTAGCTCTTCAGGATCCGCAGTTTCAGAAGTTGATTGGGATAGGTCGTAGGTAGGGTGGATTATATGTTTTGGACGAGCTGAGATTACTAGTATTTGCAGCTCCTAGTGTTGACTTGTCTTCATTTCGTTTGTCTCCTTCATCCTCTAGTTTTTATTTATGGAATTCTCGTCTTGGTCATGTATCATCTTCCCGTTTAAGATTCTTAGCTTTTACAGGTGCCTTAAGAAATTTGCAAACTCATGATATTTCTGATTGTAGTGGTTGTAAACTTGCAAAATTTTTTGTTTTGCCTTTTCATCGAAGTACTTCTTGTTCTATTGCACCATTTGATTTGGTCCATTCAGATGTGTGGGGACCTTCTCCTATTGCTACAAAAGGGGGGTCTCGATATTATATTTCTTTTATTGATGATCACACTTGTTTTTGTTGGATTTATCTTATGAAACGTCGTTCTGACTTCTTTGGCATTTATAGTAACTTTCGAGCTCTTGTAAAAACTCAACATTCTGCAGTTATTAAGTGTTTTAGATGTGATTTGGGTGGTGAATATACTTCCAATAAATTCTGTGATCTACTTGCTTTAGATGGAACTATTCGCCAAACTTCTTGTACAGATACTCTTGAGCAAAATGGTGTGGTTGAAAGAAAACATAGGCACATTGTTGAAATTGTTTGCTCTCTTTTGTTGTCATCTTCAATTCCTAGTGAGTTTTGGGGAGAAGCAGTTCTTACTGCAGTCAACCTCATCAATAAGATCCCTTCGTCTCATACTTTAGGTTTGTTACTTTTTGAAAAATTATATGGGTATGCTCCTGATTATTCTTCCTTGAGAGTCTTTGGTTCTATTTGCTTTGTCCTTCTTCCTCATGTAGAGCGTACTAAATTGTCATCCTACTCTACCATTTGTGTGTTTCTTGGTTATAGTGAAGGACAAAAAGGATATCGTTGTTTTGATCCAGTGTCACGAAAACTATATTGTTCTCGTCATGTTGTGTTTCTTGAGCACATACCTTTCTTTTCTATTCCTGCTACTACTCACAACTTGACCAAGTCTGATATCATTCATATTGATCCTTTCTCTAACCATACAGATAGTTTATCTTCACATGTCCCTTCTACTACAGACTCTGACTCATCTATTGTCCCTATAGTCCCTTTTCCTCTTCATTATTCTTGTAGGGTTCGTACTGTTAGTTTTGGAGATACTAGTATCTTGCAGTCTGGAGCTCTTGAAAATCCCACTCCTCTTGCAATTGCCCAAACTCCTCATGAGATTGTGGATTCTACTTCTCGTTATCCTCAGTGTACTCGTAAGTCTACTCACCTTTCAGATTTTGTTTACTCTTGTTATTCCAATTCATTTTCTTCCTTTTTAGCATCTATTCATTGCCTCCCTGAGCCCTTATCCTATAAAGAGGCAATTCTTGACCCCTTTTGACAACATGCTATTTTTTGCTTTGCAAAAGCTGGTACTTGGGATTTGGTATCTTTACCTTCTAGTAAAAGTACAATTGGTTCTCATTGGGTATATAAAATCAAGACTAAGTCTGATGGGTCTGTTGAGCGCTACAAAGCTAGATTGGTAGCAAAGGGGTTCTCTCAGCAGTATGGTATGGATTATGAGGAGACTTTTGCTCCTGTTGCAAAAATGACTACTGTTCGTACTCTTATTGCAGTTGCATCTGTTCGTCAGTGGCATATATCTTAGATGGATGTTAAGAACGCTTTCTTGAATGGTGATTTGTATGAAGAAATTTACATGATTCCCCCGTCTAGTGTTTCTTATAAGCATGGTGAGGTTTGCAAGCTTAAGAAAACTCTATATGGTCTCAAACAGGCACCTCGAGCTTGGTTTGAGAAGTTTTCTAATGCTATCACTTCTCTTGGATTTTCCTCCAATAATCATGACCTGACTCTTTTTGTCAAGTGGACCACTACTGGTCGTATTTTGCTTTCTCTATATGTTGATGATATGATTATTACTGGTGATTATGTTGATGGAATTGCAGTATTAAAGTCAGAATTAACTCATCAGTTTGAAATGAAGGATTTGGGCCCTTTATGGTACTTTCTGGGTATTAAAGTTGCCTTTTCTCCAAAAGGCTATCTTCTCTCTCAATCTAAGTACACTGTTGATATTCTTGAGCGTGCTTATCTTACTAATATCAGAACTGTTGATACTCCTTGTGAGCTTAACGTTTAGTATTCTCTTTCAGATGGTAATCCTTTGTCAGATCCTACCTTATATCGCACTATTGTTAGCAGTTTGGTCTACCTCACTATCACTCATCCAGATATTGCATATGATGTTCATATTGTTAGTCAGTTTGTTGCTTCTCCTATTACCGTTCATTGGGCAACTGTTCTTCGTATTTTGCGGTATCTTTGAGGTACCACTTTTCATAGTCTTTTACTTCCATCCACTTCTTCATTAGAACTGTGTGCATATTCTGATGCTGATCATGATCGTGATTCCACAAGTCGCAAGTCTGTTACTGGTTTTTGTATCTTTTTGAAGAATTCTCTTATTTCGTGGAAAAGTAAGAAATAAATAGTTGTCTCTCAATCTTCTACTAAAGCAGAGTATCGTGCTATGACATCTATTACCAAAGAGATTGTTTGGTTACATTGGTTACTTGTCGATATGGGCGTTTCCCTTTCTTCTCCAACTCCTATGTATTGTGATAACAAAAGTGCTATTCAGATTGCTCACAACTCAGTCTTCCATAAACGGACTAAGCATATCGAAATTGATTGTCATTTTACTCGTCACCACCTCAAGAATGGCACTATTACGTTACCTTTTATTTCTTCATCTTTACAGCTTGCCGACTTTTTTACTAAGTCGCATTCTATTTTAGGTTTTTGTTTTCTAGTTAGCAAACTCTCGATGCTTCTTGCAACTGCATCGTGAGTTTGAGGGGTTATTAGAATATTTATTATAAGGATATTTTAGTCTTTTACTCTTTTTGTTTATATTTTCCTTACTTCTCTATTTTCTATTTAAGGTTTTTACATCTCTTCTTTTACAAGAGAACTTATCCCTTTTCTTCTTCTTTGTTCTTCTTCTTTGCATTTCTTTGCTATTTTTCTTTATATTTGAGTAATTTAGACTATCATATTATTGGTCTATGGCTTGCATGTTTTACTTGGAAAGTACGTTGATTTTCAGTTAAATGGACAGGCAAACGTTGATATTGAGCTAGAAAAGCTGAGAATTGAACTCAGACATGTCAGAGGAATGTATGCAATGGCTCAAAATCAGACAAATGAAGCTTCTCGAAAGGTAAGAATTGTTTTTGTGAATGAGATCAATTCTATGTTTGCTTTGATTTGATCTTAGTTGAGGTTTTGTATTCTTTATCTGTTTCCTTTTATTTTGTTCAACAACTTTTTTCATTCCTTTTTTTCTTTTTACTGGCTTTTTTTAGATAAACAATCTTAAACAGCGCCGATTGGAGGAAGCAACGCAGCTGAAAGAAATAGTTTTAAAAGAGGAGGAAACCAAAGAATTAGCAAGACAAGAAAAGGAGAAGCATGAAGCTGCTAAAAGAGAAGCTCATTTTGTGAATGAATGTGCTGAGAGAGAAGCTGCTCTACAGAGAGTGACAGAAATGAAATCCATGCATGATTGTAAAGAGAAAGAGAAGTTTGCGAATGCCCTTACGGGGACTATGCAGCGATGCCAGGAGTTCACATGGGAAGAGATTGTGTCTGCCACCTCATCTTTCTCTGAGGATCTTAAGATTGGAATGGGTGGGTATGGAACTATTTATAAGGGTACTTTTCACCATACGACAGCGGCTGTGAAAGTTCTCCATTCTAAAGAGAGTCCCAAAACCAAGCAATTCCAACAGGAGGTATGAATTTTTTTTAATGAAATACACTATAAAGTTTATAAGATATTAACTTAATTAACTTAAAGGAGTGAATAGTTTATTTTTAATTTAATAACTTAAATAAAACGATCAAACATGTAATCGCTTGTAAGAATAAAGTATAAAAATAAAGAAATAACACACAATATTTTTTAGATAGAAACAACCTAGGTCACAACCACGACTTAAGAGCAAAAACCACCGAACTATCTATTTTTCTACTATGAAAATCAAATGTTCAAGTATAAACTCGGTCTTATGCTACCCTTCTTATAATGCTTTTTTATAATGCTGTCTCAATGTACTTTACTTACGAATCCTTACTCTGTTTTCACAGTTTTTGAAATTAACATGAGTAGTTTTCAGACCAACGTTCTAATGAGTTTCTTACCATTCAGATACGTTCACGAATTAATTGTAAAATAGTTAGCACAAAAATATAAGTGATTGTGTGTATTTTAAAATGGATTTAATAATGAATAATCCTAATTAGATGATTCAAAACATATGTCATTTAAATTAAATCAACTAGTAAATCTTAGAACAGACTAAACACAAGTTTCATAAAAATAATTTTTTTAAATTTTAATAATTAAATTAAATAATCATGATTTTATACATAATTATTTAATCTAAATATATAAAGATATAATAAAAAAAAAGTTACGTAGACATAAAAATATAAAATAAAATTAACTAAAAATATAAAAGTGTATAGAAATAAATCTGATTACAAATCAATTTCCAAGCCGAATAACCATTTAAATGCATGAAGTATTAGATAATATGATTAATTTACCTTTGCCAAATTACTCAAAGGAATAACTTTATGAATCTCTTTCCTCCTTTTATCAAAGTTGCCGAAAACTCTAATGAATCACACTCGTCAATTATTCAACATTTGACTTGCCAATCAAACTACCTTTCTTCAATTACCTTAGTACAGCTGCTTCTGATATATTCTCTTAGTTTTCGGCAGCATTTCGATAGATTGCAGCATTTTCTCTTTTTATTTTTTCTTTTCGGTTTTTTCAGCTCAGGGAGCGACAGTTCGGCTGGTATTCTTAACTTCTTTTTCCAACTATTTTAACCCCAGTGTATATGTATATATATATAATAATAATACCTAATATTATTAGCATTAAATATATTTTAGATTTACTTTTTTTTTAAAATCGAATCTTAATATTATACAAATTATTTTTTAAAATACATCTTAAAAATATTAAAATACATCTAAAAATATTTAATTAATAATTTCATAAATTAATTAAAGTTTAAATAAATATTTTAATACAAAAAATAATTTAAAATATATGAACATATGCTATTAAATGTATGAATGTAATCTTATGTGTCGTAGTTATAAAAAATATACTTGAAATACGACTATCTATAACTCGAACATTTATTCAATTTTTTTTGATAAATTTAATAATAGACATAAAAATAAATTTACAAGTAAATATTTTATTCATAAAAATAATTAACACTCATATTCTTAATAGACATACAAAGTAGTTTATTTGTCTCCTCAAACTATATTGTGAAATATGTGGAACAACTTATAAATTATATGTTCTCATTTCCAATGTTTAACTATCTATTGGTCAATTTATTTATTTTGCCAACTTGCAAAATCCATGTTTTGAAAATCTTGATGCGTAGTGTCGATTTGTTTATACTTTTAGAACCCTGTAAAAGAGCTTCAAAACAAATAAAATAAACTCATCATAAATGCTTTTAGGACTCCAAAAAGGCACATTTTGTATTTGCTTGCAGCTTAGACCATAACGTGCTGTTTCCTAAAAGTATTTTCTTTTGAATGAAACCACTTTAGGGAGGAATGCTTATTCTTCACTAAATGAGAAGAATAGTTGATTTCTTCTCTAAAGGATTAAGATTGTAATATATTTTTACAAAAAACCTCTCAGATACTAATGAAAATATCCTTATTGCTAAAGATGAAAGGGTAATTTGGGAAACTATGAAAAATTAATTAATTTATTCTCTTTATTCCATCATAACTACCGAACAAATAAATAGGAATTATAGTTTTCTATATTCCTGATCTATCGGTAATTCAAATTCTCTTAACCGAATATGTGCTAGGTGTTTTTGCTAGATTACTAGTATAAAATTCTTATCCTAAATAGAAGCCATGATTTAGTTGTCTCATTATATAACTTTTGGTAGAAATTTCATCTATAAAGGGGAAGTTTTGATATTAATAAAATCTCTCTTGGTTAAAAAGAATTATCCAAGGGAAATCCTGCAATCTTTTTACCCAGTCTTCTTATTAGACCATACACGTAAATGCTACTGAATAATGCTAATACTATTTAATCTTTCTTTGCAGCTTGATATCCTAAGCAAAATTCGACATCCTCATTTGCTAATTCTTCTTGGTGCATGTCCTGATCATGGTTGCCTAGTTTATGAGTACATGGAGAACGGTAGTCTCGAAGACCGTTTACTGCAGAAAAATAACACACCTTCCATCCCTTGGTTTGATAGGTTCCGAATTGCTTGGGAAGTAGCGTCTGCTCTTGTCTTCCTCCATAGCTCAAAGCCGAAACCAATCATTCATCGCGATGTAAAACCAGCAAACATCTTGTTAGATCATAATCTTGTGAGCAAGATTGGTGATGTTGGACTTGCTGCAATGCTTCAAACAGACCTTTCTTCTATGTCTACCATGTATAGGGACACAGGACCTGTTGGGACTCTGTGCTACATGGACCCGGAGTATCAAAGGAGTGGACTGATATCACCAAAATCTGATGTTTATGCTTTTGGAATGGTGATTTTGCAATTGTTGATTGCAAAACCAGCAATTGCTCTTGCTCATGTGGTGGAAACAGCTGTTAGTGAAGATAATTTAATGGCTATTTTGGATCCAAAGGCTGGGAATTGGCCAACTGAAGAGAGTATGCAATTAGCTGATTTGGGTTTGAGCTGTGTGGAGCTTCGACGAAAGGACAGGCCTGATTTGAAGAATCAAGTACTTCCTGTACTGGAAAGGTTGAAAGAGGTTGCTGATAAGACCAAAGGTGGTTCAATTTCCGTAGTTCAAGTTCAACCTCCTAACCATTTTATTTGTCCCATTCTAAAGGTATAATCTTCTACTTATATGAAAAGTCTAAATACCACAAATTTGTATTATAACTCAAATGATATGACTTGGTGAAATTGAATAGTATAATTGTACCTATAGAATTGTATTAAATGAGATTTTGTCGTATCAGTTGTGTTTGTGATAGACTTGTAATGTATTATAATGCTTATTATTTGGTAATTGATAAGTTAACGTAATTTATTAAGGGAATTCAAAGCGCTTATGATAATTAAAAAAGTGATTATAAATTAAACATAAAAAATTTATCGGAAGTACTTTTAGGGCCTAAAAAACACATCAAACAATTTATTCTTTCTAACATAATCATAAATAATGTTCTTCTTTCAATAATTGTTTTCTTCTTTTGGATAAAATCAATTTTAACAGAAGCACAAGTTAATAGAACTTTAATGAGTTATGCATTTATAATATTGTGCTATTTATTTGGATGCAGGATGTCATGAATGAACCTTTTGTTGCCGCGGATGGATACACGTATGATCGAAAAGCAATAGAGATGTGGATTGAAGCAAATGACACATCGCCCATGACAAACTTGCCATTGCCAAATAAGAATTTGATTCCAAATTACACTCTACTTTCTGCAATAATGGTGTGGAAGTCCAGTGGACATTGACGTTTGCTTCTTTTCAAGTCTTAACAATCTGATCAATTGGTAGTGTTTTAGGTTTCATTTACTAACCAACTCTAAATTTTGGAGGATTTTGTTTCAAAAATGAATGATGGTTTTCTTTTTCTTTTTTTATTTTCCCTTTTAGGTAATGAGAGAAGCATCATAATGTATAATTTTGTATAGCTTGTACATAAAACTAGAGTAGGGCTAGGCCTTGAAGGCTTGAAACTAAACTTTCAAAACTATATTTATTGTCAGTTGTTTCTTTGTGTTTATAATTATGACGAATGAAGATGATGATACGGTAACCGAGGAACACATGAATTGGCTCCAACAAAGCTAGCTTATAAGTCTTTGTAATAATGAAGGCATTGTTGAACATTTAAGTAGGTTGTTGAACAATATCGTTTTTTGAATGTCATGAGGTTGGCACATCACACTATATTATTGCATTAGGTGGTTACAAGCGGATACAAAGTAAAAGATTAGTTCTGAAATTTATTTATGTATTAATTTGGCTAAACATGATATGTTTACTATTTCTGTATTGCATTAGGTGGTTTCTGAGGTTGGCACATCATGTTTATTATTTATTTATTTATGTATTTATATGGCTAAACATGACATGTTTATTAGAATTAGTTCTGAAACAGAAAATAACACTGCATGTTTGGAAAATTAAAATTATTCAAGCATTTGAAATAAATAAATAAATAAAATCAAGAAATTAAGGGACGATACTGGATAGGGCAGGCTTATTTTTCAGGTAACAAATTTAATAAACTAATTATTTGTTGAAAGCATGTAAATTATTTGTTGCAAACATGAAAAACTATAGTAATATGGTAAATTTATTTACATGGAGGAAATAATTTTTTATTTTATAGTAGGACAATAATGGAGGAATGTGATTGCCTATTTTCTACCGTCCAAACAAAAAAAAAAGATGTTTTTTTTAATTGAGACAGATATTTTTGTAGTTTTTAAAAATCACAAGAGCATTAAAGTAATTTAATTTCCTAGAATTTGTTGTTCACATCTTTTTAGTAACGTGAGTAAGTGGGTGATTCTCTCATAAGTAAATGATATTTGAGTTTCACTATCCTATTTGTAATGGTAGTTAGGTGACACCAAATTGAGTTGTTTGGGAAAAAAATAAAATAAAATAAAATAAAAAAAGTATCATTACTTTCATAGTAAATGAATAAACTTTTATCTGCTCATGTAAATGAAGAGATAAAAATAACAGAAAATGGAACCAACGTTATTTAGTTATACCAGTTAAATTAATTTATTTAATTTATAATTTTTTATAATAATTTAAATCTTTTATTACAAAAATAATAATATAATAAAAAATGATTAAATAAAATAATAAAAAATTAAACTATTCTTTTTACATAAATAAAGAAAGCACCCAAAATAATTGGTTCCATAACCACCCAATACTTCTCGTGAAAATAGCTCCAATTGTTTTCATCTTTTCATTAGGTCAACAATATAATAGTTATTGACTAATAAAAATCCACATAACGCACATAACGCGTCAGGGTGATTATATATTTTATTTTCTCCTTTTAATTATGAAATAACTCTTTTAAAGTATAGGTACATGAGTAATTCTATTCTAAGGTTCAAAAATACTTTATTTATAATAAAAAAAATTAGAAAAATAATTAAAATAATACCTTTAAAATTTATAATCATAAAGATAAGTAATATTATACTTGTGTCTGTGTGTTGACTTTTCGTGTATAAAACACGATACCTATTATTTTACTTAATGTTTTTATGTTTTTCTATGTAAAGTTAGTTACTGTGGATCAATAATTCATAGACGCATATAATTAAGTATACTTTGTATACGAGTATGTTTACACACATTATAGGATTGGTTTTCGTAGTGCACATGCTAGGTAGAGAATTAGCTTGTTTCAAGTATGGGTATTTTTAGATATTACTTGGTATTTTTGAAAATGAAAAATGTAACTTTTTGACACCTCACCACCACTCTCGTCATGGACCTCGTTACCACCCCTCGCCATTACCCTTGGCGAGGTGGCTGGTTGATTGCTATAAATACTTGTAATTGTTATACGTTTATATGAGTATAGAATAGTGTGAGTGGCTATTTTACATGGTAAGTGAATACTTTTCTATGTGAGTAGTATTCAAAGATTGTGTCAGTTGACTCTATATATTATTGTTCTATAGTATCTAATCGCATTACATTAAATGGTGTTGGCTATACATGATAGTCGAGTTCCTGTGTCGAGCCAAGTCGTTACGAAAGTAGTAAGAAAAACCAACTAGGAAGTTAGGATAGTGGTCCCAATTGATATAGATAATATTGATTTTATTTCTTTTCGAGTTGTAACTATTATATTGATTAACGAATTATTTGTTGTTAAGTGGTTGCCTCAAGAAACCCGAGGATGTTACCATATAAATACGGTCTCTATGTGGGTGTACAACATTATATCTTATGTTATGCATGCTCAATTGTGGTGCTAGTAAATGTTACCATATAGATACGGTCTCTATGTGGGTGTACATCATTATATCTTGTGTTATGCATGCTCAATTGTGGTGCTAGTATAATCTGTGTTTAAATTATGTATGTTAAAACATATAGTTATTTAAACTTTGACTAAAATGTTTTTTTTACTCTCTATCTGATTTTTAATTTACTTATAATATCTTACTCTGAATGTTGTTTGCTATTTAGATATTATACTGGTATTGTTTTCAATATGTTATTTTGTTTACTATTTATAGGGATGAGTTCATTAGGAGTCTGTATCTTCTTACCTATGTGTGTATTAGGTTGTGGACTTTTTAATTGGTATTAGAGCTAATATACCCGGTTTGAGCTTGACCATTTCGATGTTGATCTTTTACCCCTACTCTATGTGTTTAATTATTTCAAATCTTTTATTTATAATGCATGATATACAAGGGTTGGTCGATGGACCACCTAAGTTTAATGGTGTTTGTTATTTTACGGGAGATCTTAAATGTGTTCCTACTTGAGATCTAACAACAATGATGTTTGGTCCTTGATTGAGAACGATTGGACATGTCATATGCACATCTCTATGACTGGTGTTGTTGAATCCAAACCTGTTATTGTCTGGAGTAAAGAATAACTTCATCTCAATAGTTCAAATTTCCAAGGATTGTACCTTCTTATCAACTAAATTATCAACGATGGTTAAGGAAGCTTGGGATTTCCTAGAAAAGAAATATGGTAGATACACTTCCTAGACTTATGTGTCATTTTTAGAAAAAAGATAGAGGTTATTGCTCTTGAATGCTCTATTCTTGTGGCTTCTCACTCTAAGAATGCTCCATGTAGATCTTCTTATTGTATTGACACTAGTGAAAATGATTGTTTCTCTCTACAAGATTCCTATGACCAAATTTTTTATGACATTCTAAAGTTAAAAAGGGTTATGACCAAGATTCATAGTGGTATTTCTGAAAAGTATAAAGAGCTTTTCAATCTTTATGACCAATTGCTTAACCTTACTTTGGACAATGATTTACTTGTGAACAATTTGAAATTAAATTTGGACAATAATATTAAGTCTCTCCAGATTCTATTACAGGATAATGAAAAGTGCCTTGTAGAGAGTCCGAAGTTGTCAATGATCAATGCACACCTGAGTCTTCTTGTAATTTAGAAGTTATATGCAATATTAAGAAAGAAACTTGCATCTTGGAAGACATAAAGGTTATCCTAGAATCCTTGTTGGAAGATTGTGATGCTGAGTTGACTAGACTTTATGCTCGTGTTGAAGCTGATACTAATAAAATCATTCTTATTGAATCTAACATTATATAAAAGCATGCAATGACTAATTTTTTTCATCTTTAATAGTATGACTTCAAGAGAAAAATTAAAGAAACTGTTGAAATTGGAAATAAGTGGTCTCTTAGAGATATAAGTTTTGAGAAGTTATTAAAACTTAAAGATGTTCATCCTTCCTCTTCTACTTTATTACTATTCAAGATCATTCTTCTATCATTGAGATTTTTGATGATGACTCTGTTGTGTGGTTTTCAACACACAAACTCGTGCAAGTATACACGGTCACAAGTAATAAGGTTTGTAAGTAAAGATCGTTCCCACGAGGATTTGTTACTATAGTTTGTCGAGTACTAAAATTGTATCTCTCTAATTTTATCCAAAACAATCGTTGATTTAACAAAAAGGTAATAAGAAAATAAAAGAAATCTAGGATTGCAATTTTTCACCAAACTAATCCACTCAAATCGTGTTATTTTCTTTTGATTTATATTTTTTAGTACATTTAATTTGTCAACCGAAAACTTCTTTTTTTATTATTCATACATCTCTTTCGAGCTCCGTATAAACACACCTCGTTAAATTAATGCACTATATCTATATGAGAATTAAATTTAATAAGATTCATTAAGTTCTAAGTTTTCAAATGGCCACACATACAATTAGGGTATATTTCTATCCTTCATCATACATGTCATTCTATTTACGAGCAATACACACACAAATGCCTTTCTCAAGTTTATTTGTGTGCCATGGATCGTTTTGATAAGATTCGTAAATAATCAAAAAGCATTAAGAACAAAATAGAACGAACAAATCGAACGTCTTATAAATTTATCAAAAATAATTAAAATCAAAGTTTCATAAATTTAGATCAAATGCAACCCTAGAAAAATTAAATTACTTCATTAATTAAAAATAAAAATTACAACAACTACAGAAAAATTAGAAGAAGCAGAAATAAAATTAAAACATTACATAAAACAAATATTTGGCACACGCAAAACACAACAAAAGCCAAAAATGGCTTCTGCGTGTTTTGCCGTCCAAAACACAAACACAATAAAAATTATAAACTAAAAAAAACTCAAACACTCTAAAAACTTTCGAAAACTAAAACTAAAACTCTACTCCAACTCGAAAAAACCTCTCAAAAAAAAAATCCCAAACTCTATCATCTTATCAACTATTTATAGCTAAAAAAATACATCAATAAAATATTAAATTTTAATCCACGTGGGGGACAGGAAAGTGTGGCGAAAATAATAAATTACACGCGTAGGGGACAAAAATTGTATCGAAAATGGAATCGAAAAAGTGAGTGGAGATGCTGCGCGTTTCTGTTTTATTTTCATTCCACGCTGCCACGTGTCGCGTTCTGATTCGCCGAAACAAATAGTGGGACACGTGGCCGCATCTCATTCGTTAAAGGGAATGGGCGCATGCAGAACTTGTCGCACTGGATTGGGGTGCGCGAGAAAGTGCGGCAACGGCTGGAACGAGGGGTTGATTCAGCCCGGTCGCGCTCATTGTAACATGCCACGTGTCGGAATATGATTTGCTGAAATATTAAGTGAGACACGTGGCATATTCTGGTTCGTGGAATAACCGGGCGCACGTGAATCAACCGCACTGGAAAATTGGTGCCCGAATGTGGGGGACAGCGTCTGCACGGCGTCAGACGGGTGGGTCCCACGCTACACGCCGGCCTGCGCGGCAGGTGGGCCCTACTCGGGCACCGAGCCGCGCGATGGAGGAATTCCCTACACCCACTTTCCCTGGTCGGGTTGAAGTGCACGCACGAATCTGAACCGTTGATTTGA
This sequence comes from Hippophae gyantsensis, assembly GCA_030763125.1. Taxonomy (NCBI): domain Eukaryota; kingdom Viridiplantae; phylum Streptophyta; class Magnoliopsida; order Rosales; family Elaeagnaceae; genus Hippophae; species Hippophae gyantsensis. Next base: position 28,677,670 of record CM061030.1, read on the forward strand.
CGGTCCACGATGAAGCGTGGATAGCGCCGCGTGGAATTTCTTTCCTATGAAGAAAACTAACTTTTATTAATTATATTTTAACCCACAAATATATTTCAAATTACATTTTAAACTTTATTTAATTGCAATACAGCCCTTTTGTAATTTAAATTAAATTTTAAACTTTTAATAATTGAAATTAAGCCCAATTTTAATTTAAATTATATTTTCAACTTTTATAAATTGCAATTAATAATACTTTTATTTGAAATTATATTTTTGGACAAAAATTTGTCATTTAAGAACGTTTTCGATACAAATTATTTAATTTTATAAAAAATGTATTTCTTAACACATAAAAGGTAAATATTAATTTATTTAACTAAAATTAAACAAAAATGTCAAGAACATAGCAATTATCATTAATAAAATTGATGAAAATAACTATATAAAATACAGTTATCAGACTCCACCAATGATTTTATGAGTTCTTGAAGCTTGTCTCCTTCCCCTATTTCTTGTAATTCATGTCATCTCGCCTCCACTTTCTCTCAAAAGGAGTCTCTTATTTATAATGGGGATATGTTAAGTCATGTGGAAGAACTTTTAACAATTTCCATTACTTTGACTAGTGAAGCCTTAACTCTTCAAAATAATGCCATGTTGATCTTGAATGAGTTTAAATATTCTCTCAAAATTGGTACTTATGATCAAGATTTAAATTGTAATGTGGTTCGCACTACCTTGAATGCTTATACTTCAAGCTATTGGTATTTTGATATTGGTTACTCAAGAAACATGATTGGTAATAAGTTATTCTTCATCAATTTAAATCTTACTAATTAAGGATGGATCAATTACATTTGGTGATAGTAATAAGGCATTTATCTGTGGTTGAAGATCTATTAGTGCCTCTAGTATTTTTGAACTCAAAAATGTACTCTATGTGGAAGGGCTCAAGACTAACCTTATTAGCATCAGCCAAATTTGTGACAAAAACTACACCATTAACTTTACTTGAATTGGTTGTATTGTGTATGATGAGTCAGGTGGAACTTTAGTCAAAAGTGTTAGATTTGATGATAATTTTTATTGTGTAGAAATTCCTCCTGAAGTTATTTATAACAAGTTAAGTTTGAGCACTGAAGAATTATGGCATCAACATCTTAGGCCTGTTAATTATAAATTGTTGAAGAAAATCTCAAATCTCAAATCTCAAATCTCAAATCTCAAATCTCAAAGTTGTTTGGGATCTCCCTTCTATCACCTTCATACTTGAACATGTTTGTGGTCTATACTGGATGGGTAAACAAAGTAAGAGTCAACATAAGAAGAATAAACCCTTATCCACTACTAGACCTCTTCAACTTTTTCATATGAATCTAATAAGTCCTGTTCAAACTCCCACTATAAGAGGAAGAAAGTATATATTGGTTATTATTGACAATTTTTCTAGATATACTCAGATGTTGTTTCTCAGAGAAAAATTTGAAGCCTTTGATCATTTTAAGACCTTGTGTATCAAGTTACAAAATGAGAAATTTGAATCCATCGGTATTATTATCAAAATCAAAAGTGACCATGGTAGAAAATTTGAGAACTCTAAGTTCAGTGCTTTCTTTGATAAAATGAGTATTTAGCATGAGTTCTCCGCTTCCAATACCTCTCAAAAAATGAGATTTTTGTAAGAAAAAATAGGATAATTCAAGAGATGGCCAGAATGATGTTGGCTAGTAAGAACCTGACAAAGTACTTTTAGGCAGAGACAGTTAATAATGTTTGTTATACGCTGAATCAATATTTCATGAGACCTAGTGCTTTTTAGTCTTTGTATGAACTTATGCATTAAAAGAGACCAAATATTAAGCGCCTTCTTGTGTTTGGTAGCACTTGTTATATTTTAAGAGGTAGAGATAATCTAGTCAAGTTTGAAGCTAAGAGTGATCTTGGAATATTCATAGGATACTTTAGTAATAGTTATGCATATCGAGTCTACAATTTAAGGATGTTAACCATCTTGGAGTCAATCAATGTTGCAATTGAAGACTTTGATGCTACTAAACTTGTTGAATCGGATGATAACAAATTTTTTGGTGATTGGAGTTCCTTAGACAATGCCACCGGTATTGTTGAGACTCATCCAATAGTAACTCCTATTAATCCTTCTAGAAGTTCTGAGAATGAAAGAGATGGTGATCAAGAAGATTTGTCTCTTCCTAAGTGGGTAAATAAATCTCATTCTACTGACAACATCATTGGAAATGTAGAAGAAGGTGTTAAGACAAGATCTCATCTGCAAGAGACTTTGAATTACATGTGTTTCACATAAACTATTCTTCCAAAAAATGTAAAAGAAGCCTTACAAGGCATACATTGGGTCAACTCCATGCAAGAAGAACTTAATCAATTTAAGAGAAATGATGTTTGGTATCTTATCCCTAGACCTTTAGACAAACATGTCATTGGTACTTGTTGGTTATACAAGAACAAAGAAGATGAAAATGGAGTCATTTCTAGAAATATATCTCGTCTTGTTACACAATGGTATACCTAGATTGAAGGGATAGACTTTGATGAAACCTTCACTCCTATTGCTCATCTTGAGTCTGTCATACTTCTTCTTGGTCTTTCCTCCTTCTTGAGGTTTAAACTATGTCAAATCGACGTCAAAAGTGTTTTTCTAAATGGAATCATCAAAGAAGAAGTTCATATGGAACAACCAAAAGGTTTTAAAGACCCTTACTTCCCAAATCATGTCATGACATTAAAGAAAGCTCTTTACAGATCAACACAAGCTCCTCATGCTTTGTATGAATGTATCACCACATTTATACTCAATAAAAACTTTTTAGAAGAAGGTGGTGACAAAACCTTATTTGTCTCAAGGATTCAAGGAGAGGTTGTTGTTGCTCAAGTCTATGTTGATGACATTATTTTTGGTTGTACTTAAGATGATCTAACTTAAAAATTCATCGCCACCATACAAAATGGGTTCGAGTTGAGTTTAGTTAATGAACTAAAATTCTTTTTTGGTTTTCAAATCAAACAAATGACAAATGGGATCTTCCTCTCACAAGAAAAATATGCCAAGGATCTGGTTGGGAAATTTAGGTTAGATAATGCCTCATCTACTTGAACCTTTATAAGCATAACTCTAAAACTTCATTAAGACTCTTCAAGCAACGTCATTGAGCAGACTTTTGTATAGGAGCGTGATTGGGAGTCTTCTTATCTAATTGCTAGCTGCCTTGACATCTTCTTCAATGTTGGAGTTTGTACTAGATACCAAGATAACCCCAAAGAATCACATCTAGTTGTTGTCAAAAGAATCATTAAATATGTCAAGGGTACATTAGAAGTTAGTATTTGGTACCCTAGGGATACTATTGCAAATTTTTTTGGATACTCTGATTGGGCATGATGTAATGATGATAGAAAAAAATACTTCTAGTGGCTATTTCTACTAGGGAAATTCTTTGATCTCCTAACATAGTTCAATTTCTCTTTCAATTATTGAGGCTGAATATATTATTATTGGTTTGTGTTGCTCTTAATTATTTTGGATAAAAAAAATGTTATTCGATTACGACATCAAAGTTAAAGATATTCTCTTACATTATGACAAAGCTAATGCTATTTGTATTTCAAATAATTCAGTCAAACATTCAAGTACCAAACATATTGATATTCGTCACCATTTTATAAGAGATCTTGTTGAATCAAACATCTTGACTTTGTAGTATATAAGCACTGATTGCCAACTTGTTGATATTTTCACTAAACCTCTAGATTTTCAAAGGTTTGAATCCTTTACAAAAGCTATTGGTCTCTGTTGCTCACCTTAAAAGACTTGTTTTGTGTTCTTTAGATTTGAAAAAGCCTAAGGAACTTTGCTTACTGTTTTACTCATTTCTATTTCCTTTTCTCTTTTACGTGTTACCTTCTTTTGCTGGACATACCTTCTTTCCTCTTGTGTTTTGAACTTATTTTGAATAACCATGGTTTTTTTGTGATTAATATGCCTTTGTCTTAAATTGAAATAAGGTTATCTTGATATGTGTATTTATTGAAGCGTTTGTATGACTAAATTCTTGTAGTGTTTTAAAATGATTTGTTTCTTATATCTGTGTCTTAACATTGTGAGTTTATATGGATGTTTTGAGAAGTTTGTGTGTTCCTTGCTTAAATTATTTGTATGACTCTAACAAGCTTTAGAATCCACATGTATTGTCTCTTAAGGTGAAATTATAGGTACTACTTAAATAGAAAAATGATTTAGGCCTTTTTTGAACCGTTTGATCCATTTTGCTAACCTTATCTACTTGTCCTTAGTTTCCCCTCTTGAGCCATTTTGTTACATTTTTGTTTCTTTGCACCTACTTAACTATCTTAAATAATAAATCCCACTTACTTAGCATTCTTTTTGTTTAGTTTCAACTTTACCTTGCTTAACACTTTTGCTTTGAGAATTATTGCATTTTTCTCGAGCAAAGAAAGAAAATGATAAAGGAGAAAGAAAGAAAGATAAAAGGGAGAAATATATATATATATAAAGAATTGTTCAATGAATATTTGTTAAATCACTATTAAAGAAGTTCCCTTGTTGGGAAAATTTTTAAGTGCTTCATTTTGAGAGATATAAGAAAAGGGTTCTCTGTTTAAAGGAAAATCTCTTTTGGTTATGAGCTTTGTGCTTAAAGTGAAAGTTTGTTTGTATAAAGGTGTGCCTTTGCTTAAATTTTCTTTCTTTTCTGCCCAAACCTCAACCTATCTTTACAAGCTTTGAAAGACCTTATGATTTCTTCTGAGCTTGCACTTACATTAGTAGAGAGAGGCTACTTGTGGACTTATAAATTTTGGTTCAAATTGAGTATATATTTACATATGTTTGTTTCACTTAAGAATTTCTTAATGACATACAGATAAATATGTTTTGTATAGCACACACTGAGCATGAAATCAATTTTTTAGTCATACTCCTACTTGATTGCATCATGGGTTGTTGAACCTATGAATGTTTACATAAATTGCATTGTTTATTATAAATTCACTCTTGGTTTTTGAACTTGCTTAGTCTAAAATATCTTTACTTATCATTTCTATATGCCTTCTCTCTCTTATTTAAAGGTGTTCCTTTGACTTTCAATGTCAAAAAAAAAGGGAGAAGTTTTTATGCATAACTAAGTATTTGCTACCATATTGTGAGCGTAAGATTGCATTATATATTATTATCTAACTTGCATGCATTCAGGGAGAGTATTGCATGAAATCAGAAAGAGTTGTGTTTTTATGCTTATGTTTGTGCCTATTGTTATGTACTTATGTAGGGGTAACAAGATAATATATGGTTAGACTACATATTGTGTTTATATGATACGTTCATGTGATGTGTTTTTGTTACGTATATGCAAGTTTTAGGTGTAGAGTGAAGTCTCGTCCTTCTAGTATGTAGTGGTGCTTAAGCCCTCGTGTTTCATTTTGAAAGAGAAAGCGTGGATTCATAAAGATGGATAGAGCACTCAAGATGGATGCACTTTGACTAGATATGTCTTTTAAGTTTTCACATATGTGTCATTGTGTGATTCTTGGGAACAAACTTTAGGACATCTTCACGATCATCTCATGTTTGATGAGTTTTTGTATTTAGTTGTGCAATGTTTTGATATGGAAAGCCAAAGAGGGAGAATTAAGGTCCTACTATACTCGTGTCTGTGTGTTGGCTTTCCGTGTAGAAAACACATTGTTTATTATTTTACTTAATATTTTTGTGTTCCTCGTTGTAAGGTTGGCTACTACAAATTAGTAATTCACACACGCACATAGTTAGGTACACTTTATATGCGAGTATGTTTACACACACCAAAGGGTTGATCTTCGTAGTATGCAAGTTAGGTGGAATATATGTTTTTATTATTTTTTTTGGCTTGTTTCGAGTACGGGTATTTCTAGAGATTACTTGAAATTTTTGGAAACAACAAATGTAATTTTTTGCTATCTCATCACCACCCTCATCGTGGACCTCGCTACCACTCTTAGCGAGGTGGTTGACCAATTACTATAAATATCCTCTCATTAATTGCAAACTAATTTAAAAACCTATCGAAACTCTGTTAAAATTTTCACTGATTCAAATTCCATATTCACTAATTATATCTATAATTATGATACGTTAGTGTGAGCGTAAAATAGTATGAGTTTCTATTTTATGTATTGAGTGAATACTTTTCTATATGAGTAGTATTCAAAGGTTATGTTGGTTGATTTTACACATTACTGTCTAGTAGTATCCGATCACATCACACAAGTGGTGTTAGTTACGGAGGACAGCCAGGTTAATGTGTCCAACCAAGTCGTTGCGAAAGCAATAATAGGCAGTTAGAACATAGGTCTCAACTGATAGAGGTAATATTGATTTTATTTCTTTCAAAGTTGTAATTGTTATATTGATTAGTGAATTGTCTGCTGCTGAGTAGTTACTTTTAGTAACTCGAAGACGTTACCTTATAGATACAATTTCTAATGTGGGTTTATCCCATTGTGGTGCTAGTATAATTTGGGTTTAAATTGTGTATGTTAAAACATATAATTATTTAACTCTAATTAGAATGCTTTTTAACTCTTTATCTGGCTTTCAATTTACTTATAATATTTTACTCTGAATGTTGCCTGCTGTTTAGATATTATAATGATACTGTTTTTGTTAAGTATTTTACTTTCAATCTATTATTTTGTTCGGTGCTTGTTAGGATGAGCTTGTATCTCCTTACATGTGTGTGTATTAGGTTATAGATTTTTACAATAAAAATAACATTACTTATATCTATTTCTTATAATTCATTATAAAAAAAATCTAATATATCATTTAATTTTAAACGTTATCTATTTAGATACACTTTAAATTAAACTATAGGCATTTAGATTTGTAGCAATGTTGAACGTTGTCTAATTGGAGTTCGTTTCATATTATTAAAATATTATTTTTATTATTATAAGTTTTAAGAGTATTATTTTTTATAATTTTTTAAAATATTATTATCTAAATTAAAAAAAGCTTTATCTATATAAAAGATATGAAAAAATAATAGTAAATCTGTAATTAAATTTAATAAGATATTAAAACCATTTTACGTTGAAGTAGAATTAACCATAATACCATATACATAGTGTTTTTGTGATTGTAATGATCAAGTCATTAAACTCGCTACAAATAAAATTATTTAGTTTTTTTTTTATTCTATTGTCGTTCTCTCTCTCTCTATATATTTTTTTTCATATTTCATCATTGACTTATGACTATGTACCGAACAGGGTTTAGGACCCATAGAAATTTTAAAATACATGACGACTTTTGACTAAAACTGACAAAAGAAAATTTTAAGAAGAAAGTGTAGCAATACTTTATTAACTTTAACTAAAATGTATACAAATTATTTAATTTTTAAATAAAATACTATATATTTATTAATTATTAAAAAATATATTAAAAATTAAAATTTTAAAAAATATCATAAATTAAACTTATGAATACATATATACTATTTTTTATAAGTTATTATGTGTTATTAAAAATACAAACTTATTCGATTTGAACACATAACAATTATTAACATTGCTTCACATATGAGCACCGTTACTACCCTTGGTCCTTATTTTTTTATTTTAATTTCATTACCTATAATATATCATAATTATAAATTATATAATAATTTTTTATTAAACAGATTATATAATTATACGAACTCGATCATAATTACGAACATTATATTACATCTTTTGAAATTTAATTAAAATTTGACATATCCCTTTGATATAAACAATATGCAATCCCAAAGAATGACCTATATAGACTAGATTTTAAAGAATTGATCATTTTTATCTAAATAGTACAATTATAAATTTTTATAGTAAACAAAATTATAGCTTTACCTTTCCTTTTATTATTCTTATTTTGTAATTATGTAAGAGTTACAAACCTTTTGTCAAATTTTGTAAAGTTTACTAATTTAAGATTTTCTTTTTTGTCGTTTAAATATTCTTTATTTTTATTAATTTTATGACTCTAATACTAAATCCTGGTTAGATTCTTGATTCTAGTTGATCGTATATTGAACTTAATTCAATAATTTTGAATTAAATTTATTTTCTAACCAATGACTTAATTCTTGTAATTCACTATTTTGATCTACATCTGATATGATTATGTCCAAGCTAGCTTCTAGATTTAAAAATCTTTATTTGACCCTTTTACTAGATTGCGTCTCTTATCTATTTTTTAGAAATAATAAATTAATCCTTGTAAGTTTTCAACAACTTTTGATCTTCCTGTTCTAATGATGTACAAAAACTTACTAGTCAAATTTTGTGAAATTTATAATAGCTAACAAGTGCAAGAATCACTTGTAAAAAATAATAAGTATATTTTCAATGTCGGTCTAAGGAGGAACTGTGTGGTTTTAAATAATTCAATAAATCTTTTAAAAATTAATTTGAAAATAAAACTAAACATTTTGCCATAATAGTTTAGGTGTTGAAAATTCTAATCTAATGACAAAAATAAAAAAAAGATAGATTGGTTCACACAAATTACGTGCATATGCAACTCGTTACTGCTTGGCGGGCAGAAGCTATTCCCTGGCACAAAGGTGGTTACTCTAATTGCAGACATGGGCGCACGATAGAAGGAGGGGACCACTTGGCCGTAGAAGGATCACCAATCTATCAAAAGATGCTCACGCATTCCCTCTATCACGCACTCACCATTGTTCACGCATTCCCTCTACTTTTCTTTAATTCTCTTGTAAGGCTATATATAGCCAAAAAGATTTGGAAATGAGATATCAGAATATTATACAATCATTTCCCTTTCTCTATATTTCTCTTCTTTTTCTATCCCCCTAAATTCAATTGTAGCAATAGTATCAGAGTCGATTTTAGCCATGGAAAATTGGAACCAATCCAATGTAGAGTTCCTCAATGAGGTATCTGAAACCTTAACACGACATGAGTCCAACTTCGAGCGAGTGGGCACTGCCTTACAAATGGTGCTGATCGAGCTACGAGCTCTTCATGCCTCCCATAGCTCGCCTGAACCCCATCCATTGGCACGGGATGAACCCTTGTGCCCACAGATTCCTCACCCTAACAATGATTACCCTCACTAACACCTTATGAAGAACCTTCAGAAAACCCAAGGCTAGCACCACCACCACCACCAACTCTTTCTCATGACGTTATGATGAGTTGATCGTCTGAGATCTTCAAAAATTTGAAGTTCCAACCATTGGATTATTCACCTCTGATACGCTACATGGAAATTCCACCTATTAGATCTCAAAATTGGTGAGACACATTTGATTCCTAGGTTACTCGAAGAAATAATGGTGGCTTATTCAAACACCAAGATAAAGCCTTATGGATCACCGCTACCTGGGCCTCTAGAACTGGCCCATGAATCAAGTTTTTCTCCTCTAGCTAGACTACCTTGTAATGGGTTTGGATTTGAGCTATTATCTGGGCTTATAGCCCCTGTCCATGAAGGAAATCAGCTCCCTTTCTTCTTCTTCCTCTCTTTTTTTCCCACCTCTCTGAAATCAACTCTATCAATCAATCGAAAGATATGAGAGAAAAAAAGGATTATGTCATTATTGTGATGAAAGAGTTGCTACCGACCATCGATGTGCATGATCGCAGCCAATTCACGCCGATGAAGGTTCAATTAGAGAACCCAAATACAATCATCTGAGGGAGCTTCATTAAGCTATTAAGCTCTATGAGCATACTCCTCTACTTACCATCTCTATGACCAACCCTCTCTCGTCAAAACATCTCACCCATGGGTCAAAACTCTGCGTTCCAAAATTCGATACAATCTTTTCCAAGAAGCCATTCTGAAATATATCCAGATGACCCATATAGGTATCCTACTTGAAGGTGCTTCCCGAGCAATTTTGATGGCAGTTGTAAGTCTTCAAGACTTGAGGTTAGAAAAGAAAATTCATGCCCATAATGTCCAATTTGTATGAGTCATATTTAGTTTCTGAGGCTAATAACCTGGTGAAATTATATCGAAAGTACAGAGATATTTGGGATGCGTACAAAGTGTTTGAAAGAATAATTGAGAGAAATCAAGTTTCTTGGAATTCATTGATTGTAGCTTTATGTCGGTTTGAGGAATGGGAAATTGCTTTATAGTAATTTCATTCCATGTTATCTGAGAATGTAAAGCCTAGCTTATTTACTTTGGTCAGTGTGGCACTTGTTTGTTCTAATTTGCTTACGCATCATGTAGGTTGGTTTGGAAAACAAGTTCATGCATACAGCTCTAGAACATGTGGCTAGAAAACATTTATGATCGATGCTTTGATGGCAATGTATGCTAAATTAGGAAGATTATGTTATATAAAAGCTATTTTGGAGTTGTTGGAGGGTCATGATTTGGTATTATGGAATACATTGATAAGTTCATTGTCTTAAAATGATCGATTTTATGAAGCATTGATGTCCCTACAACTTATGATTCTTAAAGGATTTAGACCAAACAACGTTACAATTGCAGGCTTTCCATCCAATTTCAATCCAAAATCTGCTACTAGAGTGACTTTTAATAAGGTGCACTGTTATGTGCTTCTTGGGTCCATTAGCATCCTTCCAGATTGCAGACATGTTGCATTTAACACTACCACATTGAGAGCTTGGACCTCATAGACACAAATGATTCCAATTAATACTAGGTTGCTTCTATGGGAGACCTTTGATGAAGATGTTTCTCTTTTCGATATAAGGTCAGGCATAACAGTAGTTGGGCTTCTCGAGAGAATAAATGTCACTAGAGATACTAGTGATTATTTATGGTACATGACCAATGTTGATATAAGTTCATCAGATTAAAAAAGGGGAAAATGGCCAACTCTGACAGTGTTATATATAGGTCATGGTTTACATGTTTTCATCAATGGATATTATTCAGGGTCAGGCTATAGAACAAGGGAGTAGAGGCAATTTACTTTTACTGGACTAGTCAATATTCGACATGGAACTAATACAATCTCACTTCTCAATGTTGCTATTGGATTACCACACATTGGATTATGTTATGAGATTTGGAAAATAGGAATCCCAAGTCCAGTTTGGTTTAATAGCCTTAACAAGGGACAAAGAATTAACATGGCAAAAATGGTTCTATTAGGTTGGACTTACAAGAGAGGCAATGAATTTAGTGTCTCCAAATGGGACCCTGTCAGTAGATTGGATTCAAGATTTAGTTGCAAACTAGAGCTCACAGCATCTGACATGATATATGGCTTATTTTAATGCACCAAGAGGTAATGAGCCATTGGCTTTAGACTTAAAAAGTATGAGGAAGGGTCAAGTATGGGTCAATGGGCATAGCATAGGAAGGTATTGGATGACTTATGCAAAAGGTGAAAGCAGCTAATGTAGTTATGCTGGTACTTATAGCTCTACAAAATGTCATCTTGGTTGCTAGGAATATCTATAAGTGAAAATAGAGAGGATTATGACAAGTTATGGGAGAAATTTGACAAATACTTGAAACTGGGTTGCATTAAAGATTGTGAAAATCATAAACATAATGTTCTAGTACTTAGATTTTTCTCCTCCTAGAGTGAGGAAGATATGACCAGCTTTGATAAGCATGTGGAGAACATCAAGCCAAACTAGAAGGACATCTACCACATTTCTACTGATAGTATATCAAGTGCTAAGAACACATCATTCCTCAAGAAACTGCTTGAGAAAAACCTTGAAGTGCTATTTTTGGTTTATCCTATTGATGAGGCTACCATCTAGAACATATTGTATTGGTTGGACTACCTGAGGGCAAATAAATCTACATCAACATGGGGTCTGGAAGCTCGAGTCCCATTCTTAGATAAATAATTTATCCAAGTTGCAATGAATATTGATTCGAAGCACAAAAGGTTAAGGCGTGATGAAGGAGGAATTGAGAAATGGGTGCTCATATTTTTACCAAATCATACCCCAACTTCATCCTTGAGGACAAGGATTCTAAAATGGGGGAGAAATGATACGTGCATGTTCTGCTCGCTACTGCTTAGCGCGCAGAAGCCATTCCCTGGCATAGAGGTGGTTACTCCAATTGCAAAGATGGATGCACGGTAGAAGGAGGTGACCACTAGGTCGTAGGAGGACCACCAATCTATCAGAAGATGCTCACTCATTCCCTTTGTCACGCACTCACCATTGTTCATACATTCCCTCTGTTTTTTCTTTAATTCTCTTGTAAGGCTATATATAGCCAAGAAGATTTGGAAATGAGATATAAGAATATTATACAATCATCTCTCTTTCTCTATGTTTTCTCTTCTTCCTCTATCCCCTTAAATTCAATCATAACACTATGTTTGTTAAAATTAATTAGATTAATGAAATATAAATCTCTATTATTGATTCTTTCTTATATGTATAAATAATGCATTCGATCGGATCATTATTAACTAATAACTAAATCACTTAATGCCTTCAGTTGGATCACTATTTACTATTAACTAAATCACTTAACGCCTTCGTTCGGGTTTTCAGTTAATTTAATTAATTATGCTTATTGTCTAATAAATTAACAATTCATTTAACTTGACACCTCTGCGCCAAAAACTTGTTGTCTCTTTTGGAGAACATAAAAACGTGCAAGTATATACGGTCACAAGTAATAAAATTTGTAAGTAAAGATCGTTCCCATGGAGATTTGTTACTATAGTTTGTTGAGTACTAAAATTATTTCTCTCTGATTTTATCCAAAACAATCGTTGATTTATAAAAAAAAGTTAAAGAAAAGAGTTAACAAAATAAAAGAAATCTAGGATTGCAATTTTTCACCAAATTAATCCACTCTAATCATATTATTTTCTTTATATTTTTTAGTACATTTAATTTGTCAACCGAAAACTTCTAATTTTATTCATACATCTCTTTCGAGCTCCGTATAAACACACCTCGTTAAATTAATTCACTATATCTTTATGAGAATTAAATTTAATAAGATTCATTAAGTTCTAAGTTCTCAAATTGCCACACATACAATTAGGGTATATTCATATCCTTCATCATACATGTCATTCTATTTACGAGCAATACACACACAAATACCTCTTCCAAGTTTATTTATGTGCCACAGATCGTTTTGATAAGATTCGTAAATAATCAAAAAGCATTAAGCACAAAATAGAACGAACAAATCGAACGTCTTATAAATCTATCAAAAATAATTAAAATCAAAGCTTCTTAAATTTAGATAAAATGCAACCCTAGAAAAATTAAATTACTTCATTAATTAAAAATAAAAATTACATCACATACAGAAAAATTAGATGAAGAAGAAATAAAATTAAAAAATCTTGTATCATTAATATTTGGCACACATAGAACACAACAGAAGCCAAAAATGGCTTCTGCATGTTCTATTGTCCAGAACCGAACAATACAAAAATTCTAGACTCTAAAAATTCTCCAAAACTAACTCTTCAAAAAAAAACTAAAACTTTCGAACACTCGAAAAAAAACTCCTTTAATTCTATCATCTTATCACCTATTTATAGATAAAAAAATAAATCAAAAATATTAAAATATAATACACGCGGGGGAACAGAGAAATATGGCAAAAATAATAAAATATTATACGTGGGGAAAAACGGTATCGAAAACGCGTTCAAAATCTGAGTGGAGAGAGCTGCGCTTTTCTGATTTTATTTTCAATCCACGCTACCACGTGTCGCGATCTGATTCGTTGAAACAAATAGTGGGACACGTGGCAGATTCTGGTTCGTTGAATAACCGGGCGCACATGGATCGACCGCACGGGAAAATAGGCACACAAAAGGTGGGAGACAGGGCCTGCACGGCGTCAGAGAGGTGGGTCCCACCCTGCACGCCGGCCTACGCGGAAGGTGGGCCCCACTCGGGCACCGAGCCGCGTGATAGAAGAAACCCTGCACCCACTCTCCTTGGTCGGGTTTGAAGAACACGCGCGCATCCTAACCGTTTATGCGTTGATCTAACGGTCCACGGTGAAGCGTGGATGATGCCGCATGGATTTTCTCTCTTGCACAGAAAAATCACTTTTATTAATTACATTTTCACCCACAAATATATTTCAAATTACATTTTAAACTTTGTTTAATTGCAATATAGCCCTTTTGTAATTTAAATTATATTTTCAACTTTTAAAAATTGCAATTAATCACTCTTTTATTTGAAATTATATTTTTGGACACAAATTTGCAATTAGGTACGTTTTCGATACAATTTATTTAATTTTCTTAAAATATATAAAAACAATAAATACTAATTTATTAAACTAAAATTAACTAAAAATAGAAAGAACATAACAATTATAATTAATAAAATAGGTAAAAATAAGTATATAAAATACATTTATCAATCGACAATTTTAATTCATATTCAAGCTATCTAAATTAGATCTAAATTAATATATTTGAAACCTAATTTTCATATTTTAAATATATTATTAAAAATATGTAATTATAACTAATATGATAAATATGAGTTCACCTTGATCTTGCACTTTGTGATGTCTCATTCTTTTTCCTTAAGGTAGTGCACCAACTAGATCCAAACATATGTCCTTCTTGACACATTAAGGTCTATAGTATATGTATATTCCTTTAAGGTTAGAGTGATAAATATGAGTTTCTATTTAAGATAGAATTTTATTTATCAAAAAGTTTATTACAACTAGAGTACTACGAACCTTGAAGAAGGTTTTAGTTACTCATTCCTAACTGAAGGTTTACAAAAGATAGAAATATACGAGCTATGTGAATGAGTTTCTCAGAGAATGTGAGAGGTGTATCTTCCCTTGAAATAAGATTTCCCTTTTATAAACATAATGGCTCTCTTTTACATAGGTTGGATTTCACTATTTTACCTAACTTTCTTTGTTAATGCCTACATTATTAAAGTTGTAGTGCCAATTTACTATTTATGGACCCTACATTTATTTAGAGTCATTTTTTGATAGAAGCTAAGCTATCCACATCTTCTTCTTTATCTTTAATGCAATAATTGCATTTGTGGTCCTTAGCTTAATGTTTAACATAATGACATAATACCTTCTTACTTTTCATACTTACTTCCAATCTATTTCTATTGAAAGCAGTTTCATATTTACTTATATTTTCACCATCTTCCTTGGTGATAGGTAGATTACTTTATGATGTGATAATCATTTTACTGGTAAAATAATTAACTTTAACTTCATTGGCTTAACAATTGGTCATGTTCTATGTTTAATTTCTTTGGATCAAATTTTTTTTTTGAAAAGCTTTAGGATGATTAAATTCTCTTTTGGTATTGGCAAATCCAAGCTTAATGAAATGATATGGACTCATTGAAATTTCTGGTTCCAATTCATAATTGAACTAAAAAATCTTAAATAAACATGCTTATCCATGCCTTAATTTTCTTTCTAAATTTTTAAATAGATTTCCTGAATTTTTTAGGAAATAAATTTAACTTATTTAAATTATTTCCTGGATATATGTTTTCTATTAGCCCAACGTGAAATGCTTTGTACATAAACACTGGATCTGCTGCTTCTTGGATATTGAATTTCCTACCTATAGGGAATTCTTTTTTTGAAGTGTAAAACTTCATATTGTTAAGATGTTACTAAGTATATTTTATGGCTAGGTTATATAAACTTAACCATTGTTGTCTTGTGAGGTTCCTATGTTGGTCTCTTTCTTCTTCTAAAACAAGAGAGTTGGTGGTTTCTTTCTTGAATAGCACTAGTCCAGGTACCCCTCTGAGTGTCTTTAATCAACTAAGATTGGCTGATTATTGTATTGCTTGAAAATAGTTATTGGTTATCTCTAAAGGAGTTAGTATTTTTAGCATTTTATAATTAGAAAAACTACCTTCTGCTTCTATCTTGTTATGGAATGATCTGGAGATTATTCCATTGAAGTCTGTTATGACTTTGCTAGCTTATGGCCAACTAGTATAGATTCCTATTTTAGGGCCATTGTAGACTACATGAAGCTTAGTCTTTGAAGATTCTTCATTTTCTGTTTCATTTCCCTAATTGAGTTTTTCTTTCTTTTCTCTCTATAGAGAGATTATTTTATACTTCACCTATTTTAAAAATTTTGAAATAGAGGAATAATCTCATCATTTTTGGAGTTTGAACATTTAAGTTCATCCTGTTTAATTGAGGTGTTAACCACTTAGTTGTTATCATTTAAGGATTTCTTAAGATATAATATCTCAAGCTAGTAGAATTTTGATTTCATTTTCTATGATTTTGATGTCTATGTCAAGATGATCCATTCCTAATAAATATAATATGATTAAAGATGTTAATTCTCTAGTTGATGCATTAGTTAAACTGTTTTTATTTTGTAATAAATGTTCAACATCAAATTTATAATGATTGAATCATTGCTACCATTTGATTAAATCAACCTTGCTTATAATTACATACAATATTAGTTCTTAAGAAATATCTAAAGTTTATATTAACTATAATAAATCTTGATTTGATAACATATATTACAAATTTCTTTATAGCTAGATATTCATTTTCATTACTATGAAAATTTAATTCTAGATCCTGAAATATCCTACTATGAATATACAAAGATATTCATTTTTATCATCTACCTTTGCTGTTAAAATTCCCTTGTATTCATGTGAAGTATATGTTTTTATTATCATTTTATCATTTGGACTTAAGAGGTATAAAGTTGGCAAGTTTCTTACTTGTGCTTTTACATTGTCTATGTAATGTGTGTCATGTTTTGTCAAATTTCAGACATAATCTTTTTTATTTTAGTTTGTAATGTTTTTCGCATTTATGCTAATTTTTTTATGTATGCTTCTACATAAGTTAAACATCCTAAAAATCTTTGTAATTAATTTTTTTTCTTTTATTTCATTAGGAAATCCTAGTATATTATTTAATATATAAGGTTAGAGATTATATTTTCCATCTTCTATTTCTAATTCTAGATACTTAATTTTTTATTGAGCTATCACAACCTTTCTTTCTGATAGAACAAGTCCTTTTTTTCCTGCATTCTTGTAGGACATTAATACTAGCTAAGTAATATTTATTCAAGTAATTACTAAATACTAAAATATCATCAATGAATACATAACAAATGTCATATAATTTTTTAAAGATATTATCCATATGTCTTTGGAAAATATCTGGTGCTTATTTTAATCCAAACGATACAACTGTCTATTGGAATTGTCTTTATGTGCAACTAAATTCTATTCATTTATATGATTCTTCATCAATTCTTATTTTCCAAAATTTACTTTTACAATCAAAACTTAAGAAATGTTTCTTTCCTCTTATTAATGATAATAATAATTATTTCTTTGGAATAAAATACCTATCATCAATGATTTCTTTATTCAAGGCTTTAAATTTTATTACCATTCTATTTTTACCTCTTCTTTTCTCACCTTCTTTTTCAACTAAAAAGACTAAACTTGAGTGAGATGAATTACTGAGTATTATGACATTTAATTCCAAAAGTTCTTGAATTTATTTTCCAAATTCGTCTCTAACTTCTAGGGTATAAATCATTGGTTTTACTCTTATGATTTTGTTAGGGTCTTTGAGTTTTATGATTACTATTATTTTAGACGCATTGATTTTAGGATCTAAAGTATTTTCTAAACTTACTATTTGTAACAATTTTCTTATTTATGCTAAGGCTGTATCTTCTTATATTTCATTAAGAAAAGAGTTCACTTCTCTTCTATATCTAAGGAAATGTTTTTTTTATGTTAGATTGTTGCTTTGTATCTATCTCATCATGTTTTTCACATTTTATGTTGTTGCATAAAAGTTGTGTTTGATACTATCAAAACTTTTCTTATTTTTTGATATGTAAATGGTTTCAACATCTAGTGATGTTAAATTTATTTTGTCAAAATATTGAGTAAAGGGTTGGTAAAGGTTTAGGAAGTTATTTTTCATTAATAAATCAACTCTTGTTTCTTGTTGATATATGGTAGGAATATGGAATTTTGCTCTTCCTATCATTATATCTATATATCTTTTAAGACAGGATTGAGATTTATTATAGTATTATTAGCAATTCTTATAATTAAACCTTTTGGTACTTGTTTCCAAAGTTCTTCTAGGAATACATATTTACTAAGGTGACATTTGGTTCACAGAATGAAAATAAGAATGAGAACGGAATGGAATGAAAAGGAAACAGTTTTATTTGTTTTGACCACTAAAATCAAAGAAGGAATCAGTATTACAATTTTTAGTTTACAATTGGAATGAAATGGAAAATAGTGTATATTACCTTAATACCCCTATATTCAGTAAAATTTAAATAATATCATTTAATTATTATTATTTCTTCAAACAAAATATATTATTGAAATCCTTATTTTTCTAAATAATTATTACATAAAAATAAAATATATTATTAAAATTAATATTTTTCTAAATAAAGTTTAGGGTTTTAAAGTTTGGGATTTAGGGATCTACAGTTTTGATATTTGAGATTTTGGATTTGGGGTTTAGGGTTTAGGGTTATATTTATGGGTTAAAGTTTATGGTTAAAATTATTATTTTCCTAAATAAGGTTTAGGGTTTGGGGATTTAGGGTTTAGGGTTAAAATTATTATTTTTCTAAATAGGGTTTAGGGTTTTAGGATTTTGGATTTGAGATTTGAGGTTTAGGGTTATATTTGTGGGTTAAGGTTTAGGGTTAGAATTATTATTTTTCTAAATAGGGTTTAGAGTTTTAGGTTTTGGGATTTGGGATTCAAGGTTTAAGGTTTAGGGTTTATGGTCATATTTGTGAGTTAAGGTTTAGGGTTAAAATTATTATTTTTCTAAATAGGGTTTAGAGTTTAGGGTTATATTTATGGGTTAAGGCTTAGGATTAAAATTATTATTTTTCTAAATAGGGTTTAGGTTTTAGGGTTTTAGATTTAGGGTTAAAATTATTATTTTTCTAAATAGAGTTTAAGGTTTAGGGATTTGGGTTACATTTGGGGTTGGCGTAAAATTGAAAAAAAATTGAGATAGGAATAGAATCATGATTCCTTAAGGGGGAGAATGAATTATGATTCCTTCTCTTTTAAGAATCGGTTTTATTCTATTTTCACTTTTCAGCCCAACCAAACATAAAATTGAAAGGAATCAATTCTGATTTTTTTCCATTCTATTCAACCAAACATGGGGTAACTATACACATACTAACCCATGTATCTACATATGCATGTAAATAGTGACTTATGTAACTTTTAAATTTCAACCATACTTTAATATAAGTATTATTTAGATTTGTAATACTAAATAAATACTTCATCATTTGATGAAGAATATTCATATTTTGAGTTAGTTATTTATTCTTCAATTTCTTCTAATAGATAAATACTAGAAGTATCATCTATATTTGATTTCTCTATTAGTTTTAATTTCATCTTATAAGTGTCTTCTAAAATTTTTGCTTTCTGTAAAAATTCTTTTATAAGTTGAAGCCTATTATGGTATTCATTAACTTAATGCCCTTCCTCATTGTAGATCCAACATCAACATTTATTTTTCCTTAATAGGAAATAATTTTTATTTTTTGGTTGCTTATAACTTTTTTTTCTTCCTAAAATTTCTTTCCCTATAACATTCTTTGTTATATATTCTCTTATATTTTTTAAAGTCTTGTTTTCTAGATTTATATCTTTTGAATGTTTTTATATTTTTTATATTTTTGACTTGTAAGATTTTATGTTACATCCATATTTTTCTAACACTCTAAAGTAATCGATCGGTCACACTGGTCAGCGACATTCATTCGGTCATCCTGCTTAGATGGATAAGACATTTCCTATACTTTTATATTTGTTAAATACCATTTAGCTTCCCCAGTTTCATTTTCATTGTATTTAGTGATATGTCTACATTTATCTTCTCTAATAAATCACTTGTATATTTCACTTGCTATAGTATCTAATTACTGCCTACATGTGGGAGTATCCCCTTGCATTTGTAAATGTTGTTGTTCTATTAAATTTGTAGTCCAAATTTTAACATTTTGTGAGCTATTCAGACTCTAAAAGTTGAAGAATTTGATTATGTGGTTGGAGTAGTTTATATGATCACAATCATACCACTAGACCAATCATCTAATGCTTTTTTCTATCTCTTATACAATCTAAATGTAAAAGATCATATCTTTAATTTTCATGAATTTTTAATTCTAGTGGGACATTACATCTAGCTCCCCAATGTAATCTTTCTTCTCTTTTGGGTGGTTGTTTTTTTCTATAAGGAATGTTAGGATCTATTGGCCTTCATATAATTCTTTATTCACTATGTGGGTTAGATGTTCCTTCTTAATAAGGAATTCGTAATGAAATAGTTTTCATATGATTTTTTCGGATCAAATTTTCTGATTTAGAATCAGTTTTGTTAACTATTATCATATCATCATTTTCTTTGTTTGTACAAAGTTTTTCATCTATTAGGTTTAATAAAATAACTAATTTTTATATATTCCTACTCTTAGAGTTCATAAATTATTCTTCTATTTATTTTCTATATTCTATTAAGTTGGAATTATAGCTTCTTTTTTATCTTTGAGTTTTTTCTCATTCCAAAGTATTAATGCATCTGATCTTCTAGATAGTTCTTTTTTAACCGTAAAAATGAATCAAATCTATAACCTACAATTTCATATTTCTAGATATGTTATTTCCATCCCTTCTTAATAACTGTAAATTTCTTATGTATGCCTTGTTGTAATTTCTTGTTATAACCATATTCTCTTATTTCTTTAAGGAGTACTTTTTATGTTTCATTTATGTCATGTAAGGTCTTCACGTTAAGAGTTCTTTTTATGTTTCATTTATGTCTTGTAAATGACTTGATGTTTAATTCTTGTGTTATATCTGAAAGTTCATTTTTAGTTATAGATCTAAATACCTAGTCACCAGAAGTATGGTATATTAAAAATTTGCAAGTGGCCAAACAATAATCATGCCTTCATAAAGTAATGAGAAAATAAAACATTAACACACAAGATTTTTAGGTGGAAACAACCTAAGCTACACCAACGACTTAAAAGGAAAATCACTAGTCCACTGATTGAACATCCGCTCGATTAATCCATAATACATTTAACCAATATTTAAAAACAAGTGGATATATCAAGTATATCCTTTGATTGATCTAATCATATATTAAAATCAAATCAATAAGATTTATTATTACTCGATTAATTGAGTGGCTCAAATTCATATTTTTTTGTCTAATATACAATCTGATATGCACGAGAACAAAAATATACCTAATATGTGATTGTTGAGGCATGATAGTTTTTACGACTTGAAATATTCTTCTAGGACAAACCTAGAAACTAAAATTACAATTAAACTTTTTGTTTCACAAATATCTTCAATACTAACATAAACCTAACAATCTCCCCCTTTGTATATTCGCATGACAAAACCAAACTCTCACTATAAAACAATGTTAGAAAAATTAAATTTTATATAGTGGTACTATCCTATGATCTAGTGGAACCATCTTTGCTTGATTCTTGAAAGCTCATGTGAACATTTAAAGTCAAAAACATAAATACCCAAACAACTTGTCCATAAAGACTCATTTTTCATTAGTTCAACGTAATCATTAGATTGAAATTAAAATCGTTACTTTGCTTATGTGTAATATTTACAAAGTGAATTTTCAGAGTAATTCTCCCCCTAAATTAGCTCTTTCCTTTTTGTATATTTTTTTCAATTAAATTTCTAATTTGTCTCTTCCTTTTTATCATATGAATAAACAATATAATCATGAAACAAAGATAAAAATTTGACCTAGCAAGCAATGTATTTAGTACTGAAAAGAAGAGTACAAATTCTGAAAAGTTTTAAAGAATCAAAACAGAGAGCTAAAAACAATATTTTTTTCCAAAAATGAATAAACTCCGCTATCGTCTATGACTCCTCTAAATAATTTAGACTAAAAAAATTATAAAAACTATTATATATATATTAAAACACATACATATACATATATATTTTGAATTGAGTATAGTAGACTTAGCTAACCATGATTACAGCAATACACACAAAAAATAAAATTAATTTTGTTCAAAGTGTGACTATTCATTGACAACATAAATATATGTAGATAAGACATACAAGCATACTAACACATATATTGACATATCAAAAATCATCTAAAATAAAATATATGTTGGAACTACAATAAGATATCAATTTGTTCATTTATTATTAGTTATGAAAGATTCAAAAGAAGAAATATCACTTATCATAAAAAATTACAGTTGAATTCAAACTTGCACAAAATAAAATTTTACTAAGAGACAACTTTAATCAATATTATTATTTTTTGTTTTGTATTCCCCTCTTGTATTATTATTATTATTATTATTATTATTATTATTATTATTATTATTATTATTATTATTATTATTATTATTATTATGTGAGAGATTGTTTATTTATTTTCTTTTTTTATAACTAATTATGGCTTTTTCTTTTTGTGCAGGCAAAAGCTTTTGCATTTTTCTTTTTCCTTAAATATTCTTATAATTATTTTTTGTAAAGAAAATATGCACAAGCCAATATACCTAGTATTATTACATTTACACTAGTTATGAGGTAGCCATTTCCGCTCATTCCAGTAACTTTCACACATCATAGTAGATAGCCCCCTCAAAATTAGGGTTTCTTTATAGTAGTATTTTATACAGTGAAGGACAAGTACAACAATAATTTTCATAGTAAAGTTTATCTTATGTCCTAAAATCTCACATAATTAATTATAAACTTCGAACATGACATACTTATATTTCCAATGAGTATGTGAGTGGGTTCTTGTCAACATCGATCAACATATTGAAAAATATCTAAATGCACAAGTCAAAATATCAATTTCCATTATGTATAGTCAATCAAAATAAATATGAATAGAGTATGTAATGATAACGTCAATGTTAAAGCATGTCTACTTTCTCTTTTTTATTTATTTTGAAACTAAGAAACATCAATAAAAATAACACAAACTATCAAACTAAATATGTTCACTTAAGGTCAATTAATCACTCAAACAAAAGTATCTAGGGGAAACAATAAAGAATGATGGTCAAGTGATCAAAAAGGGACAATATTTTCTAACCTATACTTTCTTGAATTTTGATTTATTTATATCTTTGGGTTGAAAATCAACTACCTTAGTTGTCATAGGCATATTTTTGAACTTATCTTGTCATTTCTCATTCATCCTAGAATATGATGCAACATGCATAGATGTATGATGGTTATGAGTCCTATTATATGAAGCATGGAAAGTATTATTAAATTTAGAAGCATTCACCAAAAATCTAAACTTGGGTCTAATATAACATTTCCTACCACATTGATGACAAACAAGCACAAACTTAACATATTTTTCAATAACAGATGAAATTGTTCTTTGAATATAGCAAGTAACATTAGGAGTAGGATTAGAAGACCTTACCACAGTAGTCTTTAATGTTGAAACTATATTTGTATCCTATGAAGTAGAAGGGTTAGTTGGTTTTACAAACTCAATTTTTTTTGAAGATGATGGAGTAGAATCCCTACCTACATAGCCTAGTCCTTTCTTATCTCTAATAGGTTTTTCATAATCCAGAATTTTGTTTAGCCTTTCAACTCCATTGATTACCCTTTCCACAGCTTTTTTTATTGTTCAAGTTTCTGCATAAGATTCTTGGTTTCTTATTTAACATCAGTAAGACTTCAATTCAAGACATTAGCACTTTTAGATAGTCCAATTTTTTTATTTTTCTATAATTGAGGAATTTATTTCAACATATTTAAGTTTTTCATTTAGTTTTGCTACTTTTCTTTTGCATCTTACATAACCTATGAACATTTCATCAATACTAATGACACTAAATTTTTTGAGTAGAAATTTAGCATCACTTTCTTCATCATCTAAATCAATGTCATACTTTCTAGATCTTTCACCAACAGTTATAGTTAATACCAAGTAGTTGTTTCTAGATTCAATTGGATTATCATTATCACTTTTAGAGTTAGATAGTTTAGTACTGAAAGCTCTTCCATTTTGGTTTTTCTTGTGTGTATAGTCAATTGTGAAGTGACCAAAACCTATACATTCAAAATATTAAGATTTAGTGGGTTTAGATTTCTTACCATCAAAACTAAAAAATTTCAGTTCTTTTATATTCTAATCCTTTTGAAAACTTGATTGTCCTTTGTTTTGAGCATATTTTTTTATGATATTTTTTTTCAATCTTCTAGTTAAGAGTGCCAGTTCTTCATTATCATTGTCATTATCTTCAATTATAGCAATTTTGAAAGATATACCTTTATTCTTTGGAGGTTTTTGAAAGCTCATCTCATAGGCTTGAAGTGATCCTGCAAGTTTTTCTATTTTGATGTTGTCTATATTCTTGCTTTCATCAATTGTAGTGACCTTTGCATGGAAGCTATCTGGTAATGAGAAAATAATCTTTTGAGATATCCTAAAATCATCAACTTTCTCTCCAAGATTCAAAGAGGTGTTAGTAATATTACATAATCTAGCATAGAATTCGAAAATATTCTCATCTTCTTTCATCCTAATATTTTCAAATTAGTTATCAAGCATGCAAAATTTTGTTCATTTAATTTGATTTAATTTGTGAGGTACCCTCATAGGTAACCTTCAAAATATCCCAAGCATACTTAGTAATTTCAACATATGAAATACAATGAAACTCATTAGTAGACACAACATTAAAAATAGCATTAAATCCTTTTTTATTCCAATTACTACCAATTTTATCTTGATTGGTCCATTTGTTCCAAGTTTGAGAGTGAATACATTATTTTTAGTAATCGTAAATGCTTCCTAACAATAAAGCATAGAATTCTAAATGCTTTCATCTATAGATTGTAGAAAGGCTTTTATATGAACCTTCCAATACGGGTAATTTAACCTATCAAAGTAAAGAATATAGGCTATAGATGAGCACTCTCTCAAGTGATCCATAACAAGGTCTTAAGCACACTAAGTATATCTAGTAACCGCTCTAATACCAAATGAAAGTTTGTTTTTAGTTATAAATCTAAATATCTAGTCAGCAAAAGTTTGGTAAATTAAAAATTCATAAGTGATCAAACAACCAATCATGTGTACGTAAAGTAATGCAAAAATAAAAATATCAACACACGAGATTTTTAGGTGGAAACAACCTAGCCACACCAATGACCTAAGAGAAAAATCACCGATCCACTAGACCATCTAACTATCCACTATGAAAAATAAGTATCCAGTTACAAGGTTAGGACTCAAACTACTTACCTAGGTAATCCTCCCAAGTAACATACATATAAACCACTACTTTGATCACAGTCTTTACAAGATAGGCATTCATATTTGGACCATCAGTCCGAAAAACTCTAGTCCCACAAATTGATCGAACCCAAACCATTGTGACATGAAAAGTTAGTACATAAACAAAAGTGCAAATTTATGTTCTAAAGTATGTTCAATAATGAAAAACCCAAACTATTTGATTTAAACAATATACTAAATAAATCAAAAACAACTAGCAACTCTACAATAGACATTTTTAAGCACAAGTTCAGTAAATATAGCTTCTTTAAAGATGAATAATAAAACCAAATAATTATGATATGAAACACATAATTATTTAATCTAATAAATCAAGAACAAAAATAAAGAAGAAGCTATAAAAATATATGATCAAAATATCATAAACTAATTATTAATCAATAAAACACAACCATCAATGTTTGATAGATTAACTAAATAAAAAAACCTAAATAATTATGATCTTATATTTGCAAAACAAGAGAGAGAATAAAAGATGAAAAGAATAAGCACAATAGCTCTTGTATGGTTGTTTCTAAAAGTATGCTTAGCTTTGTATTTATAGAATATTTTGAAGCATATTAGGTTAAAGTGTAATTACCATATTATCCATAAAATCAGTTAAAACATGTTTAACAAATAAAGGCCATACAATAAAAAGCCAATCCAAATTGTATTAAAAATAAATTTAAAAAAATTGAAAGTTGGCTACTCGATCGATCCACTCAATTACTCAATCAATTGAGTGCATTGGTAGATCAATCGAACCACCACTTGATCGAACCAAAATACTTCTAACCAATATTTAAAAATAAGTGAATTGATCGAGTATATCCCTCGATTGATTTAGTCATATATTAAAATTAGATTAGTCTGGTTTATTACTCAATCTATCATGTATTCATATCTCCCCCTATTGTATCTAATATGCAATCTAATGTGTAGGAGAATAAAAATATAACTGATATGTGATCAGTGAGACACGATAGTTTCTACGACTTGAAATATTATTTGAAGAGACACCTAGCTAAAAAAATTATAATTAAACATTTTGTTTTACGAATATCGCCGATACTGACATAAACCTAATAATATCCATTTCTTCTACTAAAAGAATTAAAGCTTTCATTATTTTATTTGGTTTTTTTAAAATACTTGTTGGGCTTCTATTAAAATATAATTCTATATTCTGTATTTTGTTTTTGAATATTATTTGGATAATAATGATATCATTTTCTTCCTAATACTACGACATAGACTAATGCTTTCATTTTTTTAACTTCTTGTTTTAGATCAATCACTTCTCTTTCTTTGTTAGAGATTTCTCTTTTGTATCGTATATAAGTATTGACGATATTCATGAACAAAATATTTAAGTGTAAATTAGCTTCTAAATGATTTTTCATATCCACTGGTCAAACCTAAGAAACTTTCGAGCTTCATTTTAATATGTTTCAAATATACACTTTTTACTTAAATACATTAGAATTCATATTATACACTTAAAAATATTTGATATATATAGATATACACACACTAGTTTATTGATTAAGTAGTATGTCGATCGATTGAAGTGGTAGACAGATCGAGGATCGATTGTGTATGATCTATGTCTTCTCGAGTTGGATTTCATATTGGAATAGATTGATCAAAGTTGGGTTAAATCGATCAAAAGGCTAGATCAATCATGTTTGATATACATGATCTTGGGTTTTTATTAATCGTTATTAGATAAAAAAGGGTTTTGATATATCGACCTTATTGGTATTAAAGTAGGCCACTAAATACACTTAGTGTTGCCTAAGACCTTGTTATCGATCATTTGAGATAAGGTTCTTCTACAACCTATGCTCCCTTCTTTGATGGGTCTAATTATCCATATTGGAAGGCTTATATGAGAGCCTTTTTATGTTCTCTAGATAAGAGTGAAAAATTCTATTATTTATGGTTGGGAACCATTTATGGTTATCAAAGATAATATTGTCACACTTAAGGCTAGGAAGAATGGACCGCTGAGGATAAAATTGGTAGTAACGAGAATCAAAAAGGAATTAATTATATCTTTAGTGCTCTTTATGTTGATGAGTTTTGTTCTATTTATGATGTTGAAATTGGTAAGGATGCTTGGGATACTTTAAAGGTTTCCTATGAGGACACCACCCAAGTTAAATGAACCAAAGTTTGCATGCTAGGCACTATGTTTGAAAACCTTAGAATGGAAGAAAGTAAAACATTTTCTGAATTTTATGTTAAACTGTGTGATATTACTAATACCTCTTCAAATCTTAGAGAGAAGATTGAGGAATTTAGGTTGGTTCAAAAAATTCTTTTCTCATTACCATATTTTTTTCAAGCAAAGGTCACTGCCATTGATGGAAGCAAGGATGTTGACACCATCAAATTTGAGGAACTCATTGGTCCACTTTAAATCTTTGAAATGAGCTTCCGAACACCTATAAAGAACAAAAGTGTCACTTACAAAACCACCATGATTAATGATAGTGACAATGATAATGATAAGGGTGATGAAGTGTTGGTACTCATAGATAAAAGGCTCAAGAAAATTTTCAACTAGAACAACTCACAACCTAACAGGAAACCAACCCGTTTCAAGGATCAAAAATCAATAGAACTCAAACCTATGAGTTCAGAAGGTAAGAAATATAAACCCATTAAACCATAATATTTTGAATGCAAAGGGATTGTTCATTTTGTAGCTGAGTATACTAACAAAAATAAGAGAACTAAAAAGGCTTTCAATGCTATCCTTAGTGATGCAAAAGTGACAACGACAATCCAAGTGACTCAAAACACCGTGACACAAACTATTTGGCATTTATTGCAACTATTGGTGGACACTCCAATAAGTTTGACATTGGTTTAGTTATGATGAAAGTGATTCTGAATTTTCACTCAATAAATTTAATACTAATAGTATTGATGAACTTTTTATAGATTTAGTGGGCTATAAGCAAGAAAATGATAGGTTAGTTAAAAAAGTAACGAAATTAAATGATAGCCTCAAATATTATTAAATAAATTTCTAAATTATATAAAAACAAAAAATTGAACTGTCTAAACTTATTGATGTTTTGAATTCAAGTCTTGTAGCTACAAGAAAACAAGAATTTAGTATAGGAACTTGATCAATCAAAGGATGGTATGAAGAGTTTAACAATTCGTACTAAAAAACTTTAAAAAAATTGAGTTATGGTAAGTCACATGGTGATATACGTGGCTTTGATTATAAGGATTATAACTCTACATGTTCGACATCAAAAACCACTTTTGTAAGACCTTCTAACTCTCCACCTACTGTTACAAATTACACATAAAGAACAATTGCACTAGTGGTAAAAAACTGTTAAGTTTGTACCTATATGCCATAATTGTGATAGGAAGGGACATATTAGACTTAGGTGTAGATTCTTATTGTCTTCTAGCTACTTTGATCATAACATGTATGTACCATATTCATGAATCAATAATCATGACTATGTGAACAAGACTTATGATTCTAGATATAATAACATGAGTATGAAATCAAAGAAAAACACTCCTAGGAAATATGTGATTGAAACAACTAGATCATCTTCTATAGGTCTAGCTAAGTTTACAAAAAGTTCAATCAAGAAGTCTGATATGCACTATTTTGTAGCCCATATTGCACTTAAAGCTATATCTCCTACTATCTGGTATTTTGATTGTGGGTGTTCTAGAAACATGACTAGTGATTGTTGTCTTTTTAAGATTTATGAAGATTATAATGAAGGAACAATTACTTTTGGGGATGGAAACAAAACTAAGATTATGAGAAAATGTACAATTCAAGTTGAAGGCATACCTAGGTTGGATGATGTTTTATGTGTTAATAGACTTAAGGCTAATCTAATAAGCATCAGTCAAATTTATGAGAAAACTATAGTGTATAATTTACCAATAAACCAACTATAGTATAACTGATCCTACAGGTAAATGTATGATTAAAGGAACCATGTCTCATGATAATTGTTATTGTAATGATGTAGCTCTTAGTATTGCTTGAAATTTAATTAATAATTATTATTCCTCCCTATGGCATTAAAAGATAGGGCACATCAATTTTACATATCTTGTTAACTTTAGAAAAAAAGGAAATTGTGAGTGGGCCACCTACACTTTCTGAAACTAAAAAAACATTTTATAGACCATACCAACTTGGGAAACAAATTTTTTCTCCCCATAAAAAGATCAAGGGAGTTAGCATAAGTAAAATACTTGAGTTAATTTACATTGATCTTATGAGTCCAGTGAGAACTGAGAGTTTGGATGGCAATAAATGTATTATTGTTGTTGTTGAATATTTCTTTTGTTTTACGTGGGTTAACTTTCTAAAAGAAAATTTGATGCATTTGGTTTCTTTAGTTCCTTTATCTTAAAGTATAGATTGAAGAATTTAATAAAATAGTCAACATAATATGTTTGAGGACTAATCATGGTAAGGAGTTTGAGAACTCAAGATATGCTTAATTTTGCAAAGAGTATGGAATAACTCATGAATATTTTGCACCAATCACCCCTCAACAAAATGGTATAGTTGAAAAGAATAATTGGGTGTTACAAGAGATGTCACGAGTCATGCTACATGAAAAGCACATTTCAAAGAAGTTTTGGATTGAAGCTATAAGTACCTCTTACTATATAGTGAATGGTGTATATTTACGCCCAAGTACAAACCAAACTCCCTATGAGATATGGAAAGGTAAGAAACCTAATCTTAAGCATCTATATGTATTTGAAAGTAAATATTACTTCCTTAGAGATCATGAACATTTAGGTAAATTTGAATCTAGAAGTTATTAAGGTATTTTCCTAGGTTACTCATTAACAAGTCATGCATTTAGAGTCTTTAACTTGAGAACTAACACTGTGATGGAGTCTATCAATATTTTTGTAGATGATATAGGTACTAATACTCCAGTCGTTGATGATAAAGATGATCTCTTCAGTATAAGCTTATCTACTGATGGAAAAAATGATAAAACATAAGACATTGAAAAGGTATAATATGAGATAAATGAATAAGCAGGTTTGGATGATAACGATAAAATTCCCAAGACTCCAAGTCAGAAACTGACACGTACTAACATAAACCACCCTGTTAAGAACAACATTGGTTATCAAAATACAAGCATGGTAACTATAAGACAATAGGTAAGTGAGGTAACTCATCTTTGCTACATTTCCCAAATATAACCAAAGGATATAATAATGCTTTGAAATATGAATTTTAGATAAATGTTATGCAGGAAAAGTTAGCTCAATTCACTAAGAATGATGTATGGACTTTAGTACCTAGACCTAATGACAAGAATATCATAGGAACCAAATGGGTATTTAAAAATAAATTTGATGAATATGATGTTATAGTTAGAAACAAGGCTAGGTTTTGCACAGGGGTATATACAGGTTGAAAGAATTGACTTTGATAAAAAAAAGTTGCTCATGTTGCTAGGTTAGAATCAATGGAAATACTACTTGCTATTGCATGTTTTATGAAATT
Organism: Hippophae gyantsensis; assembly: GCA_030763125.1. Lineage (NCBI taxonomy): Eukaryota > Viridiplantae > Streptophyta > Magnoliopsida > Rosales > Elaeagnaceae > Hippophae > Hippophae gyantsensis. The sequence goes on from CM061030.1 coordinate 28,708,587, forward strand.
TGAACTCTATCAAATGGATGTGAAGTCTACTTTTTTAAGTAGTTTTCTTAGTGAAGAGGTGTATGTTGAACAACCCAAAGGGTTTGTTGACCCATAATACCCAAAGTATGTCTATAAACTCAATAAGGTTCTTTATGGTTTGAAACAAACCCTTATAACTTGGTATGAGAGTCTTACATCTTATCTATTAGATAAGGACTTATTCGAGGGGCAGTTGATAAGACTCTTTTTATCAAGAACATTAGACCTGACATTTATTTTAGTGTTGGTGTTTGTGCCCGTTATCAGTTAAATCCTAAGGAATTGAACATGTCAAAAGGATTATCAAGTATGTTTATGGAACTAAAAACTTTGGCATTTGGTACAATAATGATACTACCTATGAAATTAGTGAGTACACAGATGCAGATTGGGCAAGAAATCAAGATGTAAGAAAAAACATCCCAGGTGGATGCTTCTATTTTGGTAATAACCTTGTATCTTGACACATGAATAAGCAAAACTCTCTCTCCTTATCTACTATAGAGGCAAAATATATTGTTGTTGGAAGCTCGTGCACACAACTTCTATGAATGAAAAACATGCTTAAGGAGTATGGTTTTGAACAAGATACAATACCCGTAACTCTAATACTATATGTATTTTGAAAAATTCAATCCTTCACTCTCGAACAAAACATATAGACATTAGTTGAAAATGAAATCTTATATGATGAAATTGTGCCTATTGAAAGGCAATTAGCTTACCTATTTATTAAGGCCCTCAATACCCAAAGATAGAGGTGGACGGGGTTAGTTTTAGTTAATTTTATCATGAAATAAAAATCGAACCAATATTGATAGTTTTTTGAAACACTAAACCAAAACCGACCAAAATATTAGAAGTAATCAAACTACCAACCGACTAAGAAGTCGATTTAGTCGATTTAGTCGATCGGTTTTATTTAAAAAAATACTTTTTTTACTAATTATTAGTACTATACATAAATATTATGAATATATATATTCATATAAAACTCTCTAATTAAATAATAAGTTCTATTTATAATAAATATCATATTTCAATATTTGAACTTATATTAAATAACTCATGCCTCATTTGTCATAACTCATGAGACATAATTAACTACTCTTTTTTTTCTTTGTACACGTTAATAAAATTATCTTTATCTTCTTTTTTATTTTGATTATTTATGTATAACTAAACTTATCTATTCTTCTTCTGGCTGCTTCAAGTTCTAATGATGCATATTAAGTTTGAAATTATCTTTTTTAAATGAGCTTCGGTTTAGTTCGATTTGAAACAATTAGGTTGATCGATTTTTTATTAAATTTGTCCAACCCTACTCAAAGATTTGAATCTCTTTGAATTTCCTTAAGAATATGCACTATTAAGTAATTTTTTTACTATTTTGATTTATTGTTCCTTCTTTTAATTAAAAACAAAGGGGAGTGAAAGAAAATTAACAATGAAATAGACTTTACATAATATTTTCACTTTCAAACTTCTCTTATTTTGATTGACTCTTCATTCTCTAATTAGGAACTTCGACTTCTACATTCACATATGTTTTCACATGTGATAATCGATGTTAACAAAAACTTACTCATACACTCATTGAACACATATCATGCTTGAAGTTTATGTTTGTTTTTGTAAGATTATAGAGCTTGAGCTAAATTGATTAAAAAATCGTGTCTAAGCTCTATCTTTCACCTTCTAAATAAATTTGAAGAGATACACCTAGTTTTGAAAGGAATATCTACTCTAATATGTGCAACTATTATAGTGAGCAAAGAGAGATACCTCACAACTAGTGTGAAATTCATCATACTAGTGATGACTCTATGAAAATAGAGTCACTAGTGCACAATTTTACTTAATATTTACTTATTTTATTCAATAAATAGTATTTTGGGGTAAAAAATATTAAAGTATAAACTTTTTAGTGAAAAGGGGTAAAAATATAATTTTTGAAATTTTTTGGGATTTTTCTAGAATTTTTATGGATTTTTAACACAAGTAGAAGAGTTGGCTGGGCAAGCCACGAGGATGCCATGCAAGCATGGAGAGAAAATCACGTCGCACTGCATGTGAGGACGACAAAACACGCGCCATGTGTCAACACGTCGTTCAATCCAAGTTTGAAAATTGGTCAACGCATCATACCACGCGTCACTACGCCATTGCTCCACAAGTTCCACCAGTGCACCACGTCATCCGTTTTGGTGTGATATACTTGCTAGTTTTGATTGGATTGATACAAATTTTTATGTACATGTTCATGATTGATTTTGGTGTTCTTATTGAGACAAAATTTGTAGTAATTTATGCGAGTTGATGAGATATACCAAGTTTTAGAATTTATTTGATCATCTCTTGAGGAAAAATCCTAAATAGTATTTAGTAAGAGAAATAATTTAAATCTTATTTGGATCGATTGAGTCTTTCAAGCTAACCATTGTTAATATCTTTAGTTACATATTTGAGCCTAACAAAGAACCTTTCATATCTTTAAGCTACATTTATTGCCTAACTAATAAGTATTACCTTTACCCTTGCACCTTTAGCTTGTATGAAAAGAAAAAAATGATGAAAGCATGTGTTACACTATAGCGTAAGGTGAAACATAATGCACTCTAAAAAAATAGAGAAAAAAAAGAAGAAAAAGAAAAACTCTCAACACAATTATCCCTCTAAAGAAAAAGAAAATATAATTGAAAATAAGTTTGGTGGTGTTGCGAAGTTACAAAAAAAGAAGAGAAAGAGACATGAATAAAATAATATGAAAAGAATGATAAAAGAGGGTGCATTGAAATATGAAGTAAAAGCTCAATTATAGTAAAAAAAAGTGCATGATGAAAAAAAACTAAGGTGTGGAAAGAGCCTAAAATGTCTTCATTTATCAACCTCCACCTAATCCTTACAATACAACCATATAAAGTTCTTAATGATCTTGAGCTAAGTGTACATTTATATTAGTGGAGAGGGATGTGAAAAATAGACTTATGACACTTGTTCTAAGATTGAATTGATTAGCATACTCATATAAGTTGAATGAGCGCATTGAATGATATCATGTGTAGCACATACACACGAATTAATTTGTCAAAAACCTTGCATATCCTTGTATTGATGGAACGTTGATTGATGAATATGTGAACCTCCTTATCATAGGATTGTACGACTTTTGAAATAGATAGTTTTCTTGAAATATGCATGTACTAATAGAAGTATATTTATGAATATACTATCCAAGTTATTTTATTTAGTTATACTTGGCTTTACTTGAGGACAAGCAAAGAGTTAAGTTTGGGGGTCTTCCATGAAAATAAAGTCATTAGCGTACAATTTTACTTAATATTTACTTATTTTGTTCAATAAATAGTATTTTTTCAAAAAACAAATATAAACTTTTTAGTGAAAATGAATAAAAATATAATTTTTGAAATTTTTTGGGATTTTTCATGAATTTTTATGAATTTTTAACGCAGGACCAATCGTGAGCTGCCACATGGCATGCCACGCAAGTAGGGGAGCTGACTGGGTAAGCCACGCAAGCATGGAGAGCGAATCACATCGCACCATGTGTGAGGAGGAAAAAACACGCACCACGTGTCAGTACGACGTTCAATCCAAGTTTAGAAATTGGTCAACGCGACATGCCACGTGTCACTATGCATTACTCAACGCGTACCACCCATGTGCTACCCCATTTGTTTTCATGAATCACGTCACACCATGTGTTACTAACTTAGTGATCGTTGACTCTGACTGGTCACCCTGCCACACATCGCTCCCTAATTTGCCCAGTGAATTTTTGATGCCACGTGTCGCTCTATGATTGGCTAGAATTGTCAGTTTTGCTTGTTTTGATCGTAGCCCTTGATTTGAAGCTGATCTGACGGTTCAGATCACACCTGAGCAATATTTAAGCCCCTAATCACTCTAAAACCCTAATTGGCCTCCATTAGCATAATTTTGGTCAATTTTTGGAGCTAAAAAGAGAGAAAAATACAAAATAAATTCAAGAGACGACACAATTTTGGCAAAAATTTAAGAGGAGATTAATTCTACAATTCAAGAGATTGATTGTATTTCTTCTTCTATTCTTTTCTTTATCAATTTTTATATCTTTATTTATGAAAAATATGAGCTTTATTAACACAATTATGTGTAATTGATTTATTAATCTACGGATCTTATGAACCTAATTTTCATCATGTGATGATCTAATATTTTACCCCAATTATAATTTAAATTTAATTACATTATTTAATCTGATTTGTATGCTATTAATTGTTTGACCAACAATTTATCTATAGAGACAATTAAATAGATTTGAGAGAATTATTTCATTCTTTGTCTTGATTAAATAGTATGCATAGTTTCTAGGCAGAGATGTATGATTCTTATGTATGTGATCCATAATTGATGAACTTAATGAGTAGTATGTAATTTAATTGGCATGAAGGTGTGATTAAATTAATTACTATATGGTGTATAGTTTACTTGAGAGAGTAATACATGCTAGGTTAGATTTAATTGATCATGTAATTAATTGATAATTATATTGGAATGATTTTAGCGATTTGAGCGATTTGCATGTTTAGAAAATTTGGGGATTTATTATTTCTAGATATTTTCTCATATATCTTCTTAGTTGCCAAATTTGATTTAATTAATTATTACTATTTAATTTTACTTATTTTAATTTTGTTTCCTTAAAATATAAAAATACAAAAAAAATTATTTTATTTTTTTAAGTTTTAAAAATTAGTTTTTTATAAAACAATTTATGTGGGAACGATTTTTTCTTATCATTATATTACTTATTGCGATATGTATACTTATATATTCATTATACACACTTTCTATGTGGCGATCAACTAAGTTTCTGGCTCATGCATGTTTCCTTAACCAAAAAAAGGGGAAAAAATGAAACAAAAAAAGCTTTGCATGTACAAAAAGAAAGAATCAAAAGTGGTTATAAAAAAGAATAACCAATTCTTTTTTTTTAAAGGGAAGGAATATAAATTTTAAGTTCTCTCTTTATAATTTTTATTTTGTAAAATTAAGGATTCAATTGCAATTTTTACATGATACATGATACTTCTTGGATCTTTCATGACTAATCATAAATGAATTAATTAACATACTTTTGAAACTCAAACATGTATCTTATTTTAGGTGATTGTCAATATGTCATTGTATGTGTTAGCGTGTTCATGTGTCTTTTCAATATACTTATGCATTCAATAGATAGTCAAAATTTCAACAAGAATAATTTTTGAATTGGTTGTTCTTTTTGCCCATGATTAAATAAGACTACTACCCTCAATTAAAAAGAAATATATATATATATATATATATATATATATATATATATATATATTGATTTAATAAATTTTTGTTTTATTTTACTTTATTTTGGGGAGTCATAGAACTTAGAAGGAGTTCACTCTTGAAAGTTTATAAATTATAGACCTAATTAACCTAAAGGGGGGTGAATAGGTTATTTTTAATTTTTACCAATTTATAATTTAATAACCTAAACAAAGCAGCCAGATATGCAATCGTGTGTAAAAATAAGTGTGAGAATAAAATAATAACACACGATATTTTTAGGTGGAAACAACCTAGGCCACAACAATGACCTAAGAGGAAAACCACCGGTCCACCGGACCACTTAACTTTTCACTATGAAAATCAAATGTTCAAGTACAAACTCGGTCTTATGCTACCCTCCCTAGGATATTGCCCCAATGTACTTTACTTACAAGTCACTGCTCTGTTTTCACAGTTTCCAATATTAGCGTGAGCGGTTTCCAAACGAACGTTCCAATAAGCTTCCCGCAAATCAGATCGTTCACAAATCAACTGCAAAATAGTTAGCACAAAAAACACACGTGCCCGTGTGTGTTCTAGAGCGGATTTAACAATGAATAATCCTAACTAGATGATTCAAAACATGTCACTTAAATCAAATCAACTAGTAAATTCTAGAATAAAAAGATTAAGCCCAAATTCACTAAAAATAGCTTTTTAATATTTGATAATTAAATCAAATAATCATGATCACTCATATAATTATTAGATTTAAATATCCAAGATTCTAATCATAAAATAAGCTATATGAATATGAAAATAAAATAAAATAAATAGACTAATAGATATGAGACATTAATCAAATATTCAACTAATATATCATAAATTAATTTCTCCACGGTAAAGTTCTCACCTTCAATTATATATATATATATATTAATTAACTTTACTTTGCCGTAAGAACATATACTTACTTTTTGAGCTTGTTTGAATACTCATCTTAAATACCTTCTTGTCGCCTCTGTATATATTAATTCCTTTTCTTCTTCTATTTTTATTTCCCTTTATATTCCACAGTTTATAGCAATTCTTCTTCGCCTATGCCTATTACAGTTTGTAGCATTTTTTTTTCTCGACAACTTTTTATTTTTCAGTTGTTACTTTAATCCTATTCATATGTGTATATATAGATAATGATAACCTACTAGTATTAGGGTTAAAATATTTTGGGTTTCATTATTCAAGGTCCATTTAAATATTTAATTAAAAAAATATTTTTAAATCATATCTTAAAAATATTAAGATACATAAAAAATATTTAAGCACAAAAATTAATATTAGATTTATGAACATGTGCTATTAAATACATAAATGCAATCCTATGTGTCGTAGTTATCAAGGATATACCTGAAGTATAATTATTTGGAACTCGAGCATTTGTTCAGATTTTCTTGATAAACTTGATAGCAGGCCTAAAAAACAAATTTACAAGTAAATATTTTGTCCACGAAAATAATCAACACTCATAGTCCTTACAACTCTTTAAATACATTGCATTCATGTTCATATTGAATTTAAGCTTCAACGCTAAATTATCTTTTTGTATAACGAAAAGGGAAATAGTGGTTAATAATGAGAGAGTTATTGCACATAGTGGAGAACACATTGTTTAAGTATTCTATTTGATTTGTTATTACAAACAGGGGAGAACACATTGTTTAAGTATTCTATTTGATTTGTTATTACAAATAGGGGAGAACTCTTGATGATTAAGTGCTCAATTAGATATGTCAAGGAGAACTTTTAATGTTTAAATATTCTATTTGTTACTATACTCTGATTATGTACTCTATGATTATATTTTACTTCGGTTTACTATTACTATGAACACTGAACTAATGAACAATGAGTCATTTGAGACATGTTGTGTGCCTATTTTTTATTTTGTTTTTAGTATACATATGAACTGTCAAAATTCAAGCGAAGATGGTTTCACCATATCATAAAATAATATCACTATGTAAATATGAGTGCTATGTACTGAGAGAGAGGTTTTGTCACACAATATGCCAAATGGAATGATTGTAAGATATATGAGTGTTTGCACTATTTATGAACAAAATGTTTAAGTGTAAACTAGCTTCTAGAAGCATTTTCATTTTGTTATTTGAGCCAAAGACATTTTCAAGCTTTATGTTAATATAGTTTAGGTATACATTTTATACTTAAACACGTTAGAATTCATATATATATATATATAGGTCGATAGATCAAAGTGGTAGATCAATTGTGTATGATCTATGACCCCTCAAGTTGGATTTCAAATAGGAGTAAATTAATCAAAGTTGGGTTCGATCGATTGAGGATCAATTGTATTCATCTACCAAATCTTGAGTTTTTATTAATCATTTTTGGATCGATCAAAAAAGTTTTTGATTGATTGATCTTATTAGTTTGATCGATCGAACCTGGACTAAATCTATCTAACGTGTAAGGTTTTTACTAAAAACCTATTTGTTTACTCAAGTCAAACTAATGATTTACCATATTATCCCTATTTATTATTGTTCTATGAATTTTTTAATTGATAGAATAGGCATTGCCCATGACCTAGCATTAGGGTTTCAAATCTACTATTTAAATAACCTAATGCTCATGATTTAAAACAACCACACACATTCTATTCATCTTGTGTTTTATCTCTCAAAACATTTTATAAATACTAAATCATATTTTATTACGCTCATTCTTGAGTTGATCTATCAAACATTAGATGGTTATATTTGATTAATTAATAAGCCTATTTGTTTTTATGATACTATAATTTAAACCTTTATTCTAGGGTTTGTTAGATGATTTAAATTTACCTGATTTAATTTTGAATCTTCTAACTAAGATTTTTCATTATTGAACCTGCTCTAGGATACATTTTACACTAGTATTATTTGTGCTAACTTTTTAGGCACTTTTTGAACAAGTTTGATTACTCATGTGACTCGAGATATCGAAACATTGATTCAGATCCGTATGCCTACCTTGTAGAGATTATAAAAAAGTGAAGAATCGTAAGTATATTACTTTGGGCACATTATCTGTGAAAGGTAGTTTAAGACCTAGTTTTGTAATGAAATTATTTTTCATAGAAGATGGTTAGGTGGTTAGGTGGTTAGGTGCATGGATCGATGATTTTTCTCTTAGGTCATTATTGTGGTATAGGTTATTTTCACCTAAAATATTGTATGTCAAGTTTATCTTTATTTTCACTTTATATTATTTACATATTGCATGTCTAGTAACTTGGTAATTTATAATTAGATTTAATTTAAAAAATTACCTATTCACCTCTCTATGTTAATTATATTCGTAACTTTAAATTTTCACCATTTAGAATCTATAAATATAAACCTTAATACATTATTTTTTCTTGCCACATTTCTTGGTATTAGAGGTTTTTGTTTGACATCTAAATTCTATTATTCTAGTATTTCAAATTTTGTTAATATTTTTTATTTTATTATTTCTATCATTATTTTATTATTTGTAAAGTCTTATAAATTTTTCATCATTATATGTAAGGTCTTAAATAAATTTTAAACCTAGAAGTCACTAAAGGATAAAATGGTACTTTTATAAGGATTAAAACTCAATCGTTCTTCTATTTATGTAAAAAATGATGTTTTGTTCCTTTGAGAGTATTTTGGGCAAATAAGTCTATATAATCTCACCTCACCTTGATGTTGATCTCTTATAGTAAGATGCAAATGCCAATTAATATTAGGAGTGATAATTTGTGTCGTAGCTCAATTGACCAAATTGAACACGAAATATAGAATTTGAATAGCATTAAATTTGGACTAAATTTGAACTAGTTCAAATAACTTAAAAAATCAAACTGGGTTCAAGCTAGTCCATTAGCTCAAAATAATTTTTTAAAAAAATTATAACACTTAAACATTACAACTTATACGTTAGGTCAAAAACTAAAACTTGAAGAAACACATTTCTTCTTAATTCCAAGCTGACTCAATCTCATTCCGTCAACTCTCTACTTCTCTAAAAACCAGTAATCCTCGCTTCTCTAGTAACCAGTAACAGCAACCCTACGTCCAGCACTGTTTCACTCTTCTCCAACCACAACTTTATATCTATTGAAGTAGCTTTATGTATTTTTCATGTCGCCTTAAAAGATGATTTTTCTTTGTATGATCATTGTATCATCTACTTGAATACACTAAAAGAGTTTTATATATATGCGATCAGTTTTAGAGAAAATTAATTGTTTAATCTTATTCATATATTTCTTTGTTTAATGTGTGGAAAAATTTCTATTGAAATTTGGAGTTTTTTACTCAAACTATGAGTTTTCATAAAGACATGACAACAACTGACTTTTGCACGAGAAGGTTTGACGGTGTTTATCTTTATTAAATTTAAATATAAATGGACTTCTTGTTTTGAGAAATAATTTTCCTTACCTTATATTTACTAGTATTCTTGTTTTCTAATTAACTAACTATTGTAACATAACAAGTGTGTGTAAACAATTATATTATCTCCATAAACTTTGTTGTATGCGTGAGTTGTTCATTTAGTGTTAATTTATTATTTGTATAAAAGACTAGTTATTATAATATTATTTTCCTCATTTTTTTGTATTTCATGTAATGATGTTTGAGTTCGTGAACTTTAATCATTAAACATATTTTTTTCATTATATAAAAAAAGTTTAATTAACTAAAAAATACATATAATTAACAATTCAAGTTAGTTTGTATTAACACGTTTGTGTTTAGTTTGGATTCAGAGTTACCTTTATTAGTTCGAATTAAATTTAAATTATGATAAAGTTAAATCAATTTAAATTGGATCAAATTCAACCAACTAACAAAAATTCACTCTTAATTATTATTTTTAAATATTACACAGTGGTATTCAAAATAATATAACTTCATTAAAATTTTACCAATTAAAAGGATGTTCATAATTGTAAAATTTAAACAAAAAAAAATGAAAACATGGATTTTTTATGAAAAGAAATAGTAATGAATATTTAACAAGAAGTTGAAGCTTTATAAGGGCTGCTACTATTTTTCTAGTTCACAATAAATAAATTAAACTTATGATGCTGCACTAATTTACTTGGCCAAAATTTCTCATATTGTAATTGATTTTTATAAATGATAATAACGCGTACCCTTACAAAACATAATGGTCCTCTCTATGATTCCAAATTACGGGACCAGCTTCCACGTGTAACTTTTTTTTTTTTTTTTTGGTTTTGAGTACTACTCTGAAATATACCTGTCATGTAAACCTCAATATCATCACATCCTACAAGAATAACAGATTTGAAATCGTTGAAATAGTCCGAACTTTATGATTGCTGCATTGTATTAGCTATATGATTAACTCAGGTGACTTATAACTTTTAGGTGTCATTTCACTTATTAATTTTAATGAAAAATTAGATCATTATTGTTAATGTATATCATATCTGTTAATAGATATATGTCATAATTTTTAAACACATTTAATTTACTTGTACTTTCGATATAAAAACACTATATATATTTCTTAAAACGTAGAATACAATATAATTATTAAATGTTTTTAACAATATTACTCCTATAATAATAAACATTTTAGTAATAATATCCCACGTGAAACTAAAGTTACAAATGTGTCTCTAGCCATAAGTTAAGTGACCATAGCGTAATTTTTCCAAATTTCAAGTCTTTAATTACCAAATGTGACTTCAAGGTCTTGACTTCCCAATCTCTTCTAGCTTCCGTAGGATTTGCTTGATGGTTGGTCTAAGAGATGAGGAAAGAGAACAACAAGCCATAGCAAGCTCAAAGAATTTGAGAAGCTGTGCTTCAATGATTAGACTTTCAATATCATCACTATTTCCAAGTATTTTTGGATGAAAGAAGTCCACAATCCTATGCCTAAGGACTTCACTTCTCAAGTAATTTGGTAAATAGAAATCTTCATCAGAAGTTTGATTCTCATTGATGGGTTCTTTGCCTGTGAGTAATTCAAGTAAGATCACCCCAAAACTGTAAATATCATTCTCTTCACAAGCTTCTTTCATTTTGATCAACTCAGGGGCTTTGTAACCCTCAGTTGCTAAGGCTTCAAGCATTTCTTGGCCAACACTTGGATTCAAAAGATGGTGTAAGCTGAAATCCGAGATGTAAGGTTCACAATTTCGATCCAAAAATACATTTTTCGACTTGAGATTACCGTGAATCGTGGGTTTTGGCAAGCCAGAGTGAAGATGATCCAATCCTTTTGCTATGCCAACTGAAATCTTATAAATTATGGTCCATTTGTGAGATTCAATGCTGCCATCTGCTACAAGAAACAAAAATATGCTGTTCAGACTTCAGGGCATATAACAAATGTTTTTCCCTAAGCTATAAGCTAAATTGCTTGAGATTGTTCAAGAAGATTAAATATAAGTTCTTAATGAATTCAAACAAAACAACAATGTGAATACAAACAATTACTCCTTTTTTTAAGAGTGAAGCCTAATCTAACCTATGGGAATTTGGAGAGGAGATTTTTAAGTGCATGCTCATACCACTTCATTGAGGGGAGCTGGATAAATTTACCTCTAATGAGACGCGAACCCTGGATGTGGGGGGCACTGTCTCTTTATGTTAGAGGGAATATGAAATTGACAAGAGTAGTTGCAAACAGGTATGAACAAGCAGAAAAAGACTACATCACTACAAAAGGGTTGAATAACTTACATAAAACGAGAGAGAAAACAAGAAAAATTAGGAATCTTCACTATTCAAGAAGATACCAAAACACTTCTATCTAAACATACCACTTTCCTTTGAAGGGTGGTCCTTTATTTTCCAAAGCTTCCCATATCAATATTCAAGAAAGGGAAGAAAATTTATATATATATAATATTGGAAAAGGGAATAAATTAATAGGAAATATTGATCAAAAGAAGTAAATTCTCTAAATAATTTGTTTTAAAAAAAAAGGAAAAATAACTGGGAAACTACCAAAAAAAAAACTGAAATATGGGGAAGAAAGTAATTGAAGTTCGGGAATTTATGATCGATGTGCTTAAACAAATTCAAGGCAGATCAAAATCAAACACTGCTTCTGTCTCTGACACATCAACTTAACTCTTCTTGGTATCTTTATGTATTTAATTTTGCAGAAAACAAAGGAGATCCACTTAATCTACTTCATAATAAAAGCAAATAACAAGAAGCATCAAGTAAATTACTGCTCATTTTAGTAAAACTTGAGTTTCCTTCTATTCCAAACAACAAAAAGATCATAACTTTATACTTCATAATTACCTCTAATGAACTGAGCCAGATTGCCACATGGGTAAAATGGATGAACCAGAAGTTTCTCACCTCTTGTTCCTGCATAAAAACCCAGCAGAGGCACCAAATTTTGATGTCTTATACAACCCAGAAACTCAATCACTTCATCAAAGTCTTCAACTTTTGAAGTACAAGATGGCCTCAAGAACCTCAATAATCTCACTGATTTGCTTTTTCCCAGAAGAAGAGCCTTATAAAGAGTACCATAGTTTGATTTTCCAACAACTTCACCTGAAGCATCAAGTATGTCAAATATTGTGAGGTCTTCACCACCATCAAAATTTAACAATTCCTCTTCTTGCACTTTATCAAGCACATGAGTGGTCTCTGCAATTTCTATATCTTTCTGCTCACTTTTCCATCTTCTTTTGCAGTAGGAGTAGATGAAAAAGCCTAGAGAGACCAAAAATGTTATCGAAGTGAGCAAAATAACAAATTTGAGCAAGTGGGTTTTCTTCATTCTGTTAGAATTGGGATTCACTAAAGGGAAAATTTTGTTACAGAGAACATTGGTACATTTTAGAAAAAGTTGAAACCTGGGTTTGATGTCAGAGACTGAAAAAGTGTTAAAAATGGCAGAATTATGGTCTAATTTCCAAAAACGAAAGAGATTTCATAGTGTGGGAAGTAGAGACTAGAGAAAAGAAGAAGGAGATGGAATGTGACTTTGAGAGGGTGTGGAACCCAAAGCTAAGAGTTTTTGGAATCATAAACCGAAAAACGTGTCTAATTTCTTAGTAGGATTGACTTGGAATTTGGATGGAAATCTGAGAGATTAATGCAAGTGAGGTGGTTGAAGAAAAGAGAACACAAATACGCTGGCCTAATGTATTACCAAGACAGGTCTATTCCATCTTACTCTTATAATAAGGATCAATTCACAGTTTTATTATTAAAATAGCTGTTAAATTAAAAAGTGAAATAGCCGGGAGATAATTTAATTAAGAGAGAAATGTTACAAAATCTTTTACATATTACAAAAATCATATTTAGTTATTATATTTATTTTTTATAATAATTTATTTCTATTTTCATTAAAAATAATAAAAATAAAAGATAACTTTTTTAATTTTTTAAAAAAAAAATCAAATAGTATTCTAACTTAAATAAAATATAACTAAAGAATTAAATAAAAAATAAACAATGTATGCTTTTAAAATAAATATAAGACATTCGTGTTAATATTCTGTTTAATAAAATAAAATTAATTATATTAAGTTTTATAAACTGATAAATTTTTTTCCACTCCATCAGCCATGACTCCATGTGACGCTTTATCTGATTAATTGACTCTGTGTTCGTGTTATGACTTATGAGCGTGAATTTTCCCTTTTGCCACCGAAGAATGTTTCTTCTTTTTGTATGATAAATTTCTTTAGGTCAAGTTTTTTGTATGATAAATTGAGAAAGAGTACCATTATATAATTAAGAAATTGATGATAATCAAAATATACTATTAATCTATTAAATAAAATTTTGTAAATTTATCTGTATTTAATAATAATGAAATGTTGTGAATTTTTTTTATCATTAAAATTTTAAATAATGAGTTTTTTTTTTCCTAATGTGTAGAAATTAATGGTAGTTGAAGGATTATTTAAAATTGACTCACTCAGTGGTTTAAGGGTGAACTCAAAATTTGTTTTTTTTTTGGGCTAATCATTTTCTTGGTTTTAAATCACAAGAAGAACATACATAAAAGAATTAACATTGCAACATGGGATCTAAACACAACCTCTTCCATAATAGTTTATGCAAAACAATTAGGTAACAAACTTTGAAGGCTAATCCCTTTCTTTAACATTGTCAGATCAAATGCACTGACCACATGTAGAATCGTATCACATGACTGATGAGCCCACAAAAGCTGAAAATATGATACACGCTTGTAAATCTATGTTTCATTCTTCTTATAACAATTATACTACTTCATATAATTATTAATTATTAAAATTAATAATAAAATTTCATCTATAATGAGAAAGGAATATATTGCCAGACTTGGCAGTAGACAAATGTTGAGCGTCGTTGTAATCTTGAATGCGTGGGTTGGATTTGCGAATAGAAGAGCAAAATAAAAAAAATCGAGGTATAGTTTAGTTTCTCTTTTTCTTGGCAGCTGTTTTCTAAAAAGTGCATGATTGAAAATTTTGCTTTTTTCAATAGCTTTATCCTTGGCAAAATATGAATTTAAGGTCACTTTCTGACATGTTACCAATAAACCATTCATTCGAGAGAGAAATGACACAGCTATCTATTAAGTATTGTAATTAGAGTATTTAAATCTAATAAAAAATTTATGATAATTTAGTCTACATGTTTAAATGATCAATTTTTTGATTTTTTTAAAAAAATATATTTTTTTATTTTTTTCAACTATATTTAAAAAAAATTAACATAAATAATTATTGAAACATTTTTTTAAATAACAGTTTAACAAATGGGTGTAAGGTTTCTCGATCAAAACAAACGAATATATGTTTAACGGCAAGTTTCTCAACTTATCAGATTCGTCGCTGGACAAGTTAATACCAGAATACTAAGGACACTGCCGTTTATTTGCATTCACTGAAGCAAATAAATATGCATAATAAGAAAAAACAATAGAACTACTGAAAATGCCTATATCTTGCTTAGGTGCATTCAACAATGCACGACAAAATCGGAGTCAAATATATATTAGGCAAATGGAATTTTCAATACAGTAGCGCATCAATGTCTGTTAAAAGATTTTAATGCAGAAAATAATTGGATCCAAAAATTTCACTATCACTTCTTTCGTTTTTATTTTTTATTTTTTAATTTCTTTTGGGGGGATAGGATACTAATAGTATCAAAGCATACACTGAAATTAATCTTCTACTGTACAAATCGATCAATATTACCTAAAATCTTGAAGGGGAAAAAAGCAATGGTAAAGTGAAACGATATCCAACCATCTTGTTTTACATGAAACAGCAATGAACAAAGATTTTCACCTACAAATATAGCATACAGTTCAGTTCAACTGAAAGAGATGGGAAAATATGACCTTTATAAGACCCCATTGTTAATCATTATTACATGATGAACAATAATAAAGTAAATTCTAAATATAGGCCAGTTGGTGACAAGGAAAAAACATGATAATAATAATAATAATAATGGTGTGAAATGGACACAGATAAATTAACGCTATGATCCGTTTTGATGATGGCTTTATAATTATGTTTTTGAGTTGTGACAGCGAGTTACCTTTCTATAATTATTTGAGCAATCCAACCTTGAATATGAATCAATGAATTTTCACTGAAAGCAGTAGTACTTATTTCACCTCCTGATGTCCAATGATGTAAACATGAAGTTCCCAGAGAACATAGCTTCTGTGTCTGTATCCACATTCCATGATTTTGTCAAAAACAAAACTCTAGGTATAGGAATAATTGGATAAAACATAAACAGGAGCGTGTTTAATTTCAGCCTGCCTATTATAAAAGAAAGAACAAAGCAGATGAAACAATGAGATGAATATTGAAGACTGAAATATTAAATACATTAAAATCTGAACCCATTCAATAAAATTCGTCAAAGATTGTAAAGGTCAAAAAATTATAAGATATAGAAAGCTAAACATCTACATGGATAATGGGATATTACATGAATATCAATAAATATGAATACCTTTGAAATTATTTCCAAATTAAAATGGTGTGAAGCACTCTGTCATAGCTATAGGAAGTTATCAACCCTTTAGGCTTTTAGCTAATCAACATGCTAGAGCAGTACATGGTACCTCAAGTTCACACAATGCATGGTTTGAATAATATCAGATTCAGAAAAGGGAGTAGCCTACCCGTTAAAGACAGGCAACTAACTTCCCGCCTCACATATCTGGCCATTGCCTGCAAATATCCAAACATCCACAGATGAACACTTTAGAAGGCTATAAAAATTTCAAATGTTTTTACAGACCACACAAAAAATGCCAAGCAGAACATGAACAAGAGAGAAGAGCTTTCTATGCTACTATGCCATTTGGTCAGAGTATTTAGTTTCTTACCCAAAAAAACAAAGGAAATATCGAATATTGAATATACTCTAGAGGTATATACATAGAAACATAGTCACCATGCATACAATATAGGTACATCCCTTTAAATATCACTAACACCCATGTTGGGAATATAAATGCCTAGTCAAACCCAAGGGTGAATTGAACACCGTTTCAAAACATAAGGAAATTTCTGTTGTAAATCCTTCTTAACCCCCTCCCCCGTACCCAAAAGCACCAGAGAGAGGTAAGCAAAGAAGGAAAGAAATTACAGAAGAAAAAAAATCAGCCCAAAACTGCATGCCACATGGGATAACAGATGATTTTCGAACATATCAAGTTCAAACATCATCCCTATTCTAACGGTTTTAGAAGAGGTCCAGAGACCACTTATTTAATGAACTTTCAGCATAGAGGCCTTCTGGCCTTATCCCCAAAAACAGCTCTTTTGGTAATCCAAGACCAGAATCAACTGTTTCTTCTGGTCAAGTTCTATCTGTATCAATCAAAAACAGTGAAAGAGCAAAGATAACACAATACCTGGACTGTTCTTAATGCATCCTGGTCTGGCTTTGATGAACCATCATCAGAGAAGACATTTCTACAATGAGCATCCATGCCAATCCATGGAAAATTATTGTCCAAGAAAGAAAAACACACAAGATAAGTCATTAAAATCACTGTAAGCTTAACTCTTACGAGATGGTGTTAACGAGGGAAGGAGATGGAGCTATATGAGAAAACTTACCTCCATATAACATTTTGAAGTTCATCCTTTTTAGCCTCTGGAAGCAAGGCAGCATCATACGCAACAATATTTCCATAGAATATCTTCTCCAGATCCTTCATCCACTTAATCAGTAGCAAGTTGACCTGTCCTTTCAAAGATGAATCTATATAAAATTTGTAGACCATACCAAAAGAATAAAAAGATTTATTTATAGAACCTAACAAAGAGTTGTAACTTGCATCCAAAAATTCCAAGATAAATCCTGATGTTTGTTAAAGTTAAGGAACCATAAAACAGAAAATTCAAAGGTTTATTACAGAAATGGATATCACTAGAAAAGCCAAAAGGTTCGAATCAACCAAGTACCATTTGATCTAAAAACAAAAATTGTTTTCACTTTAAGTTTCAAGAAAAAGTAATTGGAAAACTTGAATAATGAGCAATCAGGTAAAGAAAAATGATAAAGTAAAAGCTATATTATAAAGATCATAACAGAGCACAAACCCCGGCCTTAGACACTCTTAATTCAACATCATGATTGTAAATCTCATACACGTACTGCCCAAATTCAGCACCTTCTTTCCCCTCCTCCTTTAAGCGGCGTAAGAAAAGCCACATATGAAGCACAAGTATGGAAAATGTTGTTTTGAAGGTTTTCTCCAAATTGAAAACTGCGCACAGACAAGAATATTTAAGACACTACATGGACTGAGCTGATAACAATAAAATTGTAGGAAAAACAAAAGTTACCATCATAAATGGCAGGTTTATCAACTTGTGAGATTATTCGCTTGTACACCACATTTGCTCCTCGAATAGACTTACTTTGTTCACTATAAAACAGAAGCATCTTGAGAAAGACACGCTTAATGCCCTCATAAGTTGGCTCTTCAATTCTCAGTGGCGAATCATGAGCTAAAGCCAAAGAGCAGGGTTTGGACCAGAACATTTTATCAAGATTAACCTGCAGAGTATGGTTTACCATGCATAACATGTAAGCAATAATAAATGATCTCATGACAAAAGCATAACTAAGAAGCATGTATAAAGTTAAAATTATTGATTGTAATCTAAGCATTTCTCTTTCGAAAATATAAAAGATGATTCCAAACAAAAGATCAACCAATAAGATTAAATATAAGTAATGAATTATGAAAAGGAGCTAACAGATGAAATATTATCAGTCGAGTATTCATAAATAGGGTATACTGATCCATAATCAAATTCATTAAGCTAGAGTTATAGTTAAGATATTGATTCTTAAAAGAAAATGATAGCTCTAATCCGTACCGCTGGTTTGATTGGAGGTTTTTCTAAGATATCAACCAAAGGGGCAACAGCTGCAGCAAACTTAACATAGCTTTGGCGGGTAATAAAGCAGAAATCGTTTCTGCAATTCATTATATTCGCTGATCCGGACCTCGAAATCTGGTTAAGAACTCTACCCCATCTTGGCAACATCTCGAATTTCCTATCAATTTCGAAACAAACATTATTTAGAAAAAAAACACAATCATCTATGAAGAAAAAGCACTTTCTACTAACCAACGCATCAAAATACAAAAAGTCCAACACATAAACGCAAAAATGGAAATGAAGCTGAAAATCAAGCTGAAACAAAGAAGTCGTAAAAGGAGATTAGAGAACGAAATCAATAGAAGGAGTTGCAACCTGAACTGGAGAAATTGTAAGGAACTGAAGGAGCAAATTTTAATATCTGCTTTCCCGCAACGCGAATCTGGCAAGGTTTCGAACTGAAACCCTATGGAGAATGAGAATGTGTAAACACAAGCACAGAAGGAGACCAATGGACGGAGTGAAACAGGTAGGTCAATCTAACGGCTGGAATTACACCTTCCATCTTTTTTAACAATTGTTATGGAAATCGGGAAAATAATAATAATAATAATCATATATCGAATATCTACCCGACTCGTGACTCTCTCTCTCTCTCTCTAATAAATTGTGATTGTGAAGTCATAACTCAACCACTCAATAAATATAAATAATATCATATGTTTCTGCGTAGCAGCGTAACGTTGGAAGAAACATCCAAAAATTGAATATATTTATAAAATTAAATACATTATAATATCATTATTAATGAAAAAAGTTTTCATTAATGAAAAATAATTATAACAATAACAAATTTTTTTGGGGTGACAATATTACCAACCAAAATTTGTTACTTTCATAATTTTTACTGAAAATTTTCACATATGCAAGTTAAATATATGCACACTTCGTTTAATTGCAACCACTTTTTTGAAGAATGTAATTTTTTTTTCATTTTAATTTGAAGGAAAAGTAAATGCTGCACAATTGTAGGTAATCGGACCGAACAGGTCGTTGCATACCCAGCACTTTTGGGTCAATATGGATCAATCAGTTTGAGTAACAATTTGTTCAGTTCATAATTCATATCCCCTTGCTTGATATAGCAGCTCGGCTATGTTCATGTCATGTTATTGGACAGTGATCACGTACTAAACACAGGCCTGCTAGTTTTCAATGACGGTCCAAAATGCGAGGACCTGAGTGCAGTTTTAGCAAACCTCTACGACCCTTCACCATCAATAAAAAGTAGACATATAGAACACGACAAATAAGTAGCCTACTTGCAGTCAAGTTATACAAAATAAAATATATACACCATATTTGCAAACAAAACATGAAGACAAAATTGATACTCAATACAGAGCCACAAAGGTCACCCACTTAATATCACCTAATATCACCTACCAGGTAACATAAATTTGATCGTTGTGATTGTCCTACATTTCCGTAATCTCGAAACATTGGGAACTAAAAAATTATATTGATACAATATTGGGCATCTAACTCCAGGAATCCGCAACCCATGCCACTGCTGAAAATTTTTATGGCAAGGCAATGGCTAAAACGAAAGAAGACTCGGGACAGTATTGTCACATCACAAATACTGTCTAAGGCTTTCACCACTCATGGATTCCATCTGCTTTAGAATGTCTTGAGCAAGGGATTTAACAGATAGCTCTACATCCTCCAGTAGCTCACCAAGGAAGGGGATAGTTTCAGCCAAGAAGACTAAGTATTCCTCTCTTAGGTGCTCCACAAGATACTTCACAACTCTTAGACCCAAAATTCGAGCCCGAATCTTGTCGCTACGAGTCTGCATTAGTACCTACATTGAGAATAGAAGTATACATATATGAGGATAACATTCAGCAAGCTGAATAAACAAATGGACTAATTAAGGTTATAAACTAAAGTAAAATCAAGAAAATCACCTCATGATTCAAGGATTTCCATAAAAGGTCACTTCCTGCAGTCACAGCCATCTGACCAATACAAGAAACCAACAAATCATTAACTTCGTTCACAGCAGTAATACTAGGATGCTCTTCTAGAGAAGTTGGTGGTTCCACAACCAGCTGTGAAACAATGGGCTTCAAAAGAACCTGCAAAAGCAAGTAAAACTTGATCAATGAAATAATGGAAAGCACCAACTGAAGTCTTTAAAGTAAAAAATCTATCCAATCCTTTTATGGCAACGATGTTTTTTTCCAAAGACAAGATGCACAAAGGAACAATCGCCATAAACAATAAAACTACAATTATTATGGAACAACCATCCAGACAGAATTTCTAAGCCAAGTCACATCACAAAATAGAGAAATATGCAAAGCAATTAAGTACAAGTTAATTTTAACCCTCATTCAAGTGCCTCCGAAACTGAGACCAAATTAATATCCTATATCCATAAAATTTGAACATATCTATAATAATAAACCACACTTCACATAGTAAGAATTCCACTCTAAACCAGTTGTGTTAACACTCACCATAGAAAATAACAGCAATAAGGTGACACAAGAAAATATTGGGTAACAAAAGCAACACGCTAGCAAACTGAATAAATTACACCCATATCAAACAGACAAATACCAAGACTTCAAGTCTTTCATGGACCACCAACATAAAGCAGTTGTATAGTTACTAGTAGTCAACTTCATGAAGAAAATTGCAAAGGGAATATGCATATAATTACTAGCCTGAAAATTTGAAGAATCAAGAAACTTCATGTTTCCGGTATCATAGAGAAAACACTTGTGTAATGATGATAAGACCAGTGACCTAAGTTGCCATTTTCCAAGGGAGATATTATAATCCTCTGTTCCATAGTTATCATCCAAAATCTTGGCCTTTTTCTTCTTTCGTGTAGATTTTGCATCTCCATCAACAGAAAGATGTTGAACACAAGAATCAAGCAAGTACTTGAAGTAAGGAACAAACAGAGACCTGTATTTAAGAGAGGTATCGTTAGCAATAATGTTTTACAACCTAAAAACATCAGAAACCAATAACTTAGACAAATTCCATGAGAATTCAGATAGAACTTGGAATCAGGGCATCCAATATAATAAAAAGTATATTAACATCATGAAGTGCATCCAGGCATGACACTCACCTATGGCTCTCAGCAAGTTTATTTACCATCCCATAAAATGATATTGATCTATTGATATTTGAGCTTCCCAGGTTTGCAACGTCTGAACCTGACTCTGCCCACTCAATACTCCGAATAAAAAGTGGCTTAAACTTGGTCTCAGTAAGTTTCATTGTTAGAAAAATCAGTGTGTTAATTACACTTTTTTCTACAATGTAAATGTTATTCACAGAAGCAGGCTGCTGACTACGTATATCAAGAGCTCGTAAGCACAGGTCAAATATCTTTGCACAGTAATTATCAATAAAGGATCTATCCATGACAGTAATCAAGTTTGCCACCATCCCAAAATAAACTATCAGACTTGAATCCCCACTCTGTACAGCTCTGTCGTATATTTTAAGCAAAGGAGGCAGGGAAAGTCGAACCTGTAGAAAAAATAATGTACGGCTATAAATAAATGACATGTAA
This sequence comes from Hippophae gyantsensis, assembly GCA_030763125.1. Lineage (NCBI taxonomy): Eukaryota > Viridiplantae > Streptophyta > Magnoliopsida > Rosales > Elaeagnaceae > Hippophae > Hippophae gyantsensis. The sequence continues at coordinate 28,730,936 of CM061030.1, forward strand.
GGAAAACATCTTTCAAAATGTCGAAAAACCAAATTCATATGGCTTACAGGAATTTTTTCAGTTATGATTTTCTGTACTGTCTCTGCTCTCAATTTCAGCTTTGGATCGGATCCTGATGTACAAACAGGATGAAGCACCATAATATTTATAACATCTCCAAGATAAGGGTTTAAGAAACTCCCAAGCTTATCGACTACAGCCTCCAAAACAACAAGAACTGAGAAAATAACAGCCTCATTAGGAATATTTTGTCCAACAGCTAGGTTACCATCCTTAACTTCTGAGCTTAAGGTGACTTCATTAAAAATCTTAATTACGTTCTCCATTATACAAGGAAGCTCAGCTAGTGCCCTTAGCTCAAGAATATTAACCAAAGCACCAGTAGTTCGAAGGCAGCTAGAAGAAACAGCCAAGTCTTTTACACTGATATTCTTTGTAACTGATTTTACACATTCACTGAAGATGGAATACTCAGAGGCAAACCTGCTGGCAAGAACTTCCAGAGCCGAAACTGCTGCCACTTTCAAAGAATTTGACGTGTCGGAAAAATTATCAACTAACCTAACAATTTCAGCACACATATTACGAAAAGATTCCAGAGCATTTTCATCAAGATGATGCCAATGACGGTTCAAATCTCTTTTGCTCTTTCTCGTAGATCTAACTGCATCATGCTCCCTTACTGTTTCACAGAGAATTCCAAGAACCTGAACAAAGGTGGTAAAACGTATATCAGATAAAATGCCTTTTATTAAGCATATAAATGGTGCGCACTAACAGAACTGCAATAGTAAACCAAAATCTAATAAATGGCATTCTATATGATACATATAAAAAAACAATGTGTAAACCACACCTATACATCACCATTATTAGGGCCCAGCGAGATATGTAAACCAAAATTGAATAAATAGTTAAATACAGAAGATTGAAGATCCTGCAGAGCTTTACCCACGCACAAGAACAGTAAGAAAGCTTTACCCATGCACAAGAACAGTAAGAACGCATCATACCTTCTTTTTCACACTTCCATTTGCATTTGAGAGCAATTTAGTAATGGCTCTGAAAAAAGCTGATGGGATGATTATCATAGTAATTGTTCTCAAGACGGCATGCATGCTCTCCTTTAAGCTTTTCCTAATTATAGAAATTCTTAGTTCCTTCCTTGTTTCATGCACATGTTGCAACAGAAAAACAGTCTGTTCCATCAAATCTTCAAGGGTACTCTGTAAAAATCATATCCAACAAAATCACTATACATATACAACAAGCACATAAAAAAGAAACCACTTCAGTACACAAGAAATCATGCTGAATGAAACAAGGCAAGTAGGCAACCTTAATTGATAACAAATATGACGTAAAACCACATCTGTTGATAACATATATGACATAAAAGCATATAACAAAGCCTTATTATACTTTGCAACAGCATAAATAGCACATAATATAACCCACACCGTACACAGAGGCAGATAGCAGTTGCTATATGCTCCCTTTTTTTATTATTATTTAAAAAAATCATTTTTCATGCCACCTTGACTCATGCTGTTGCACTTGGTAAAGCTATTTTTAGCTTTTCATGCACAATATCAATAATGAATACACACCTAAATACGATTCAACTATATATGTTACAATCAGCCATTTCTCTTGGACCAGCCATGTTGTCAACTCAAATCACTTGGCACGTCTAGATCCACAGTTGATGTTGTGTTAGTCATATCATTTTTTACTTTTTTTTGTTCTTTAGAAAACAATAGAAATGTCGGAGACTGTCTTAAGTTGTGGTTCAATTCATGAACTGAAATGTCGTACTCAATGACTGGTTCTATCTACTATATCTGTTATACTTAACTAGATATTTAAAAAAAATTATAAAATTGAGATCCATTGGCTAAAAATAAAAGAAATTAGCAAATAATTTGTTCATAGAAACCATTTTTAAGTCTAAAATAGTCTCAAGAATATATGATTTTAACCTGATAGATATATAAAATATCTACCTGAATGTTTCCTACATCTTCCCCTGAATCAACCTTGAAAGCAAACTCTGGATCTTGCAATTTATGTGAAGTAAACTGAATTGCATATAGCAGCTCCATACACAGTTCTGGACAAAAACTACTGTTTCCGAGTCGTTTAAGCAAGATGGAGAGAGAAGGAAGCCAAATTACACATGAATATTGCTCACATATTTGCACTGCAAAGGTATACTCCCACTCAGCCTTCACAGAAGCTATGGAGCTATCTGTATCGAGCATATTACTAGAGCACGATTTTCCTTTCCTCGAAACTAATGAACGGAAAAGAAGGAAAAGAAAAGCCGCTAAGCCATTAGATTCTCCCAATGTCCTGTGGAAAGGCATGCCTTATCTTAGTAACTAAAAACTGAAAAGTAGTGTAGCTAATTTTGTAGCTTGAACAAAAAGTACCTTAATAAATATACAACAATAGACAGCCTTCTCTGCCCAGCAACTTCTGGCAAGACATTCATAAAAACCTGAAATACAATGATATTAGAAAAGAGACTTACTATCAATCACCCCCAATAGCAGAGGAATGGTACATACCACAAAGACATAAAAGAAAAGGTTTACCTGGAGAAGTGTGTCAATGTTGTCTGTTGTGTGCAGCCAACATGGAACAACTGTAGAGATAAAATCTTCAAATACATGCTTCGAATGGCTATCCATCTAAGGTCAGTGACAAGGAACATAATTTATTAGTTTCCTTTGGAATACCCCATTAAGAAAATTGACCAACATACCCACCTTTCAACAAAAGCATAATTTTTTCCTTGTGTGCCCACTTTTTGCCCATATGTTTACTCTAATTTTACAACTGTACAATAGTTGTATAACTATGTGCATAAGTGGGCATGTGTGGAAAAAAATAGTGTTGGAAGAAAGTGGATAAATAAGTCAATGAGACATCGTATTATCAAGAATCAAAACTTCTGTTGACCAAGGAGAAAAGGACAAAACTAAAGTCCAACTGTCAAAGAGCTTGCGTACATGAACTATCGAAAAATGACTTTATAATATAGAGATACTTATTTGCAAAGCAATAAATATGTCAGAAGAGTCGGAACAATTACGCAACAAATAAACAAGCCAACCTGCATCACAGTTGATTCACCAATAACAGCAAAGATATCCTGTATGTGCTCAACAACTTTTTCAGGAACAATCTTTGCAACAGAAGAGAAAACTGAAAATACATGGTTGCGAGTAACTCCATCCGTTGAAGATTTGACACACTCAACTAACACCTTCATATTGATCTCATTTACTATGTCATCCTAGAATGACAAAAGCACAAATTAAGTTCATTGGAAAAAGAATACAGAATGAAATAACTCCAAAAGAAAAGTATCATACCTTTAGTGGAAGGCAATTAATGAGTGAAGCAAAAATATTCTCCAAAATTATTAGCAGTGTTTGTTGTATGTAAGAGATGGTTTGCAATGGGGTCTGAGAAACATCAGATGTAATTTGGATCTCATTTAGGAGAGAGCGAGGTATCCAATCATCCGAGAAAGTTTTACCAATAAGCTTAAATAAAGGCTCGAGTAGCACATGCCTTCAATGAACACATTAAATAATCAGACATTGGATTTCATATGGCCATCCACCATTCTCCGGTCTTTCTGAGCATATTATATAAAATACAAGACTAATAACTGAACACTGAAAGTAGCAAACCTGTCATCTAAATCTTTTTTCAATAGCAAAATGTCAAGGAGGGAGCTAAGAAAAGAGAGTGTTCTTTCACATTTAAAGGTTCTATCAGCAGCTGAATTAGGGTTCTCCCTGCCAGCAAGTTTCTTCTTCTTCGTCTTCCCTTGAGCAGAAGGAAGTATGCAAATGCCACTCTTAAATACATAATCAAGCATTTGAAGAACAATGGAGCAAGTAATCTGTTGCATTGAAAGGAGGCAATCAGTTCTTCACACTGCTTGATGAAGCACATATGTAAATGTTCCATAGAATTTTAAATCCCCAATGATAAATAACTATAACAATTAATTATATGAGAATAAAACTGCAAGTGAAGAACAAACATTTATGCGAAGCAGAGCCTCCCTCGTCCTGTTTTGAATATCACCATTAGCATTCCGAAATAAAACCACAAGTTCACAAAACAGAAGCTCCTGCTTGAGACACATTAAAAAATAAAATGATCATCAAATTTTAAAGTTATTGTGGACAGTTATGAATAGAACATGCTGACCTTCAAATATGAAATCCAAAATTTTTTTTACAATGGACAACGGACAGAAATACAAGTATAAGACAAGACAATGAAACTGGAGAAGCTAAGGATGGACTTGTCATTTATTACTGCAACTTAAATTACAATTTTTTACATCTGGACAAAGAAATGTAAATATATATTAAATGAGAATCATAACAAATAATAAAAAAGGTACCACCACAAGGTCTAGAACACGTAAAATGTCTATCAGTTTGCTTTCACTTCCCTTCCATTATTTTTAACGGTAACCCGTAACCCATAACCGTTGATCAAATGAGGTTCTTTTGGAAAGCATGCTTCAAGAATTCAAAAGGGAAATAGAAATTCTAATTATGGAGGAATTAGTTTATTTATGTATTTATTTATTTATGTAAGGGTTTCTAACTATATTAAATTTTCTAAAGCCAAAGAAATCAAAAGCAAGAAGTGCAAAAAGATGTGCCATTTAATTGCATTCCTTCAATCAAAATGTAAGGCAACTATTTACGAAAAACAATAATCATTAAACATAGATGCCATTCTCAATTGAGCAAACAATTGTTAAATCATAGATACATTTTAAAACTGCATATGCATAAATTAAAGCAAACTTTATCTGGAGTACGCTATATAACAAAATGTTACATTCGTTAAATTTCATAAAATATCCCATGCATGAAACGTTAATGGAAGTGAAAGAAATATAATGATCATTATTGAAGACAATAGTGCTCCCTCATTTCAAAATGAGAAGGGAAAAAAACATACTTGTAGCAACGATGTCACATTTGCAACTACTAAATGAAAGCAAAGCTCAAACTTGCTACCATGCTTGGAGGTAAACATTTTGATTATGAATGACAACTCATTCGTATAATTTCCAGCTAACATATCGCATGATTCATAACTTGTAGCAACGACATCACATTTGCAACTACTAAATGAAAGCAAAGCTCAAACTTGCTACTATGCTTGGAGATAAACATTATGATTATGAATGACAAGCTCATTCGTATAATTTTTTTTTTGGATTATTATGATTTTTATTTGACAGGTGTACATATTCAGAAAAAATAAGTGGATCTACTTAGAAAGATAAATCCAAATTGAGAAAATCCTCCTGCGTGCCTTTTGTCCAAATATCTTCCAATATACCAAGTTGACAAGTGTCAATTAATTAGATTAGCACCTTTCAACTTTTCTACAATACTTACAAAGCTAAATACTTACAAAGCTAAAGGCGTGAATCACATTACGCGTATAACCAATCCTAATACTACTCAAAAACAGATTAGTTTTCTCAATATAAATACAAAATAACACTCCATAAAATATAAGTAGTATCAGAATAGTACGAAATTAAGAAAAAAATTCAAAAAAAATGCAAAAATTGTAGAATTAAGTTGGAGACAATAATTAAGAAGAAAAGGATTCAAGAAAAAATTAAAAGAATTGAAGATCAAATTTAAAAATAAAAATCCTAAGATTTCTTCCCCTTTCTTTATTATTTTCATAAATAATTTTCTTAATTTTTTGTTTGCCAAGAATAGCAAATTTTATAATTGATTGTTTGCCATGAATAGCAAATTTTATAATTGATTATGGGTGATTTCAAAGTCCTAAATATGAATTGCAATATTTAATAAGTTATGTAATATTTTATTTAGCTATTCTTTTTGAATATGTATTAATTCTCAATTTTAATTGTTGTATGAAATTATTTGATTATTTGAGTGTACAATTAAATAATCAAATTAATTCATTATTAATTAATTTAATTGATTGGGTATCTAATCGCTTGATCAATTTAAATAATTAGTGATAAATTATGAGAATTAATATTCAAGATAATTAAACCAATCTTGTGTGTTTAACCTTAATCCAATTTGCTTCTTTAAAATTTAATGTTTTTGATAGATTAAATTTAGAGAGTTTATTTTAGGTTTTCTATTAAAAAGAATTGGATTAAAAGCATGTTTAATTAAACGAATCTGTAAGAACATTATATTTGTGAATTTCTCTAAATTGGTATAACCAAAGAATAGGAGAATAAGATATATATTTGTTGATTTGCGATCCATGCTGTTGGTGGAGAATAATCCTACAATCGTTCTTTTATTCAAATCTTTATCATAATATTTCTATTTTGTTTTTATCTTAATTGATATTTACTTGACTTAATTTTCAATTTAGATACAAATCACCCCTCTTACTTGTTATATAAATAACGACATCTTAAACAATTTAAAGTAAGGTTTAAATTGACTGTTTATGTGAACACGCATAACAGATAAGCAAAATTTTTTGAGGGGCAGATGAACAAAGTTAACCTGCATTTCAAAGTTTAGCTGGCTGAAGATTTGATTATTTAGCCTCTGTAAGACAGCAATGCAAGGTCCTACTACAACAGGGTCTCCTACATCCATACCATCTAACTGGAAGCATCACACAAAAAAATGTTAAGGCATGAGAACATCAAATGAATAAAAAAACCTCAAGCACAACAATTTATATGGAAAAAAGAATTACTCACCTGCAAAGCCTTCAACAGATAGTTTTCAAAGAGAAGTCCATCAAATGAAGAGGGCAAAGTGCAGCTCTATGATAATAGGAGGAGGAACAAACTTACAGTCAGAGGTTAGAACATGAGACCGTTTGGCACAATGAATCATAAATTTACATCATCTTTCAACTTACCTCCAACAAAAGGCATAAAATGTCAACTTCTATTTTTGACAAATGCTGGCCAGCTGTACGCCTTGTCAAAAGTTGAGAAAAAAACGTTTCAAGATCTTTCACGTGTATAATTGCACTGCCTACTTCTTTCAGCAAAGACAGAATCATAAACTGCCAGAAACATCAACACCATTTAATTCATCTAAAGAAATTCTTTTTACACTAATAACAAATATAACCAGAGACTCCATGTAATTTACTACAACAAAATTCCACATGATAAAAGAATAGTAAATATTCAGAAAATAATAGGGGAAAACATGACTGAGCAAACCTTTGCATAATCAGAAAGCTTGAGAGCAGAACCCAAAATGAATGCAAGAATTTTCTCTCTTGTTGATTGATCAAACCTGTAGAAGAAACATGTGATGGTAATGATAAAAATGAACACCGAAAGATAAAGAGTTAAAAGAGGAATCCATAAGCTTTTGAAAACTCAATAAGTTTGAAATGTTAAAAAATCAGGCCACCATTAATACAGAAGAATCACTAGACTTGGAACTTCTTGAATGAGAAAAACAACTGGTTGGGTAAGCAAAGGTATGATGTTTCCCTAATAAAGAGGATATTATGTAGTCCACACACAAAATGATAAAAAATCCAAATATGAGGGTCAAGTGGGCATCCCTATCAGACTCAAGAAACCATTTTTTTTTTAATTTCTTGAATGGTTGGGTAAGCAAAGGCATGATGTTTCCCTAATTAAGAGGATATTATATTAGTCCACATAAAAAAAATTCAAATATGAGGGTCAAAGGGGATGCCCCTTTGTAGAGGATATTATATTAGTCCACATAAAAAAAATTCAAATATGAGGGTCAAAGGGGCATCCCCAATCAGACTCAAGAAAATAATGTTTTTTTTTTTCATTTTCTTGAATGAAAAAAACAAACTGGCTGGGTAACAAACGATATCACATAACTCCCCACATTCGTTAAATTTGATCAAATCACATCAATAAGAGAACCATTCTTGACTCGGTCAGGAACTGATCAAGCCATCTACAAACATATCAACGCATGCAGGTGTGAAATATAAGCTGACCTACATCATGCTTGCAGTAGGAAAATTAAATAAACCGAAAAGAAGGTGCCTGATCCTCCTAAGTAGAGTAACCAGGCAATTAAATTTCACCATATAACAAGAGATCAATCCACATGAAGGAATCACAAAAAGAGATTATATCCATAACTATTAAATGAAACATTTTACTTATCGGTGTTTAAAGTTACAAGTATATCAACATCATGATTTAATTCATCAGCAATCTAACACTAATTCCCTCCATGTTCACATATAAAAACTAGAAAAAAAATCATAGTTTGGAAACTTTTGTCATTCCATACTTTGGATTTTGTAACAACAAAATTTGTAAATAATTGATGAAGTTACACAAACTAAAACATTAAATAAAGAAGATAATGATGAGTACAGTAATAAAGCTGTACCTTTGCTCAACATCCTTTGGCACCAACAAGCTATGGCAGGATGAGCTTAGCAAAGAAGTCATAAGTGAAGGAAGAAATTCAGGGTCAGATAAGATGAGCCGTTTTTGCTGAACTATCAAGTCCAAAAGCTTATCAAGAAAATGGCTCCAAACAGCAGGGTTTCCTGGCATTAAACCAATACTCGGTATATTCCAATACAACTGAAATTTAAAAGTCATATCAAACCATTTCAAATCATTCCAAATAACAAATACCATTCTTCTTGCTACAACTATCAACTTGTCCCCACAGAGCATGCAGCCCTTCAATGCAATTCATAGCAGCAGCTCTTAAACCCTGAAAAAAAAAAGCCCTATAAAAATTCCAAAAAAAAAACAAAAAAGCACATCTTTGTACAATTAACAACAAAAACACGTTTTTGTAGATATCTTGTTATTGAGGAAATTAAAATTCTAAAATAAAAAAAGAAGCCAAATTGTCATTGAAATTTCAGAGAGAAGAGGATTTAGCAGAATTTGTACATAATAGAAACAAAATGAGGTGCTATCTATATAGAATTTTCAGAGTTGACGGAAAAGAAACAGCACTAGTAATCAGAATTAATCAGCATTCTTGAAAATTAACATGTCACTAATTATATATTTTACCACATATGACTTGAAAAAGATAGTCGATAGAAAAAAATGAAAGACCAGACCATAACTTTACCTGATTTTTACTACACAATGGAACAAGCACTGAGGGAAACCCCGATAGAAGTTGAATGGATAGTTTAGCATTTAATTGAAAGCATAGATACTTGAAGCAGTGTAGACTCTCAACTTGCACCTCGACAGGAAAACCTATAGAATTTAAATGAACATGGCAAGTCTAAGTCAATTAATTCTAGAGAAAAGTACTAAAAAAGCATTAAAACCTACTTAGTCCTGCATCACATTCAAATAAGAAATCAAACAAACTAGCAGAATATCCCACTTCACATGAGAATAGATCCATGTGAGAGAGAGGAAGAGAGAACAAACACAACTCTGCATAACTCAAGCTATTTGCATAAAGAAGCCTATGTTAAAAACACAAGTGACACGAGAGGACTGACAGAATCAGAGTAGTCCATATTTGGATGACCAGGAAGTCAGAAGCATAAAAAAGAGAAGCTTCAATCGCCAACCAACTTTGATTTAAGTTTCTGCTTGGCAACACTAGGAATTGTCTCATGCGAATACAAAGATATAAGTAGAGATGTCAAATAGGTTGTTCCATCCTATCTCATATCCCATTTAATATCCCTAATGAGTTCATGGGCTAAAGGTGTCTCATCCTATTTAAATCTCATCTCATCACATCACATTTAAAAGTTGTACCTAATGGGCTCATAGTTACTATAAATAATCATCATTATTATATATAAACATGTTTCTTTTTTCCATTGTTTTAGTAATTTTACTTATCAATTAGGCCCATTAAGGACAAATGGGATATCTCATCTCATTTTCATCTCATCCCATTAAAAAATAAGTGGGACAAGAAAGGACAGGCTCAGAAAATTAATGGATTGTACTATAGGCTAATGAGACATCACATCTCAATTGACACCTCTAAATGTAAGGCTCCAGTAATTCTTTCATCACCTTCAAATCGTAAAGGATGATTTGTCTACTAGAACAGTCCAAATAACCAATGAACAAGAAAAATCTCATATGTCCAAGATACAAAATATTTTTTGTTAGAAACATTGTATTATATCTATATATGTAATTAATTACAAAAATAGTAATTGGATAGCAAGCACCAAGCTATACCATATAATAGTTATCTGCCATATCCATTAAAAAACTCCAACCCCTAACTAGTATATACAAGCTCCCAATTTAAACTTATAAAAATGCAATAATCTTTCAATTAACATGTATAGATATATGAATTTATTCTAGTTATTTAAGGTAAATTCTATTAGTTTGAGTGTAATTAGGATTATTTATCATTATCACTTATCCGATAAGGTTGTATATGTATATAAATACACTATTGGACTACTAATAAAATTAAGTTTCAAAATCAATTCTTTCCATTTCGTTCCTAGCCATACCATATAATAGTTATCTGCCCTATACATTAAAAAACTGAACGCCCAAATAGTATGTTCAAACTCCCAATTTAAACTTATGAAAATGCAATAATCTTTCCATTTTTCAGAAAATGAAACCCTTTATGACACCAAAAACCAAACTTCCTCCCAAAAAAATCTATTAAACAGTAATAATTCACAATTTATTATTACTCTTACAAAGAGCCAACAAGCCCACAAAAACACAAGTTACTTTGAAAAAAATTGATAGTTTGCTAAACTACAAAAGCCAGCAGCCACGTGGAAAACGGATCAAAGTTGTTCCGACCACAGTATAAAATAAGATGAACATGCAGCATTTTCTTATGGAAAACAATACTTTTTATTAGTTGACAAAAGTATCAAGTCCTGTCTTGCCTACAAACTAAATAAAGTACCAAAAAATAGATAAAATTTTATATCCAAAGAAATAGATAAAATTTAGTATATAATGCAAATAATAGGGAAAAATTGTTAAGAAACGTAAATATTTGAAATGGTATCACTTACATCTTTCGAAAATAAAATACACAGTATCTTGAAAGATTCATCCAAAAGACAAGAAATAAAACACTAGAATAGATGAGAAATTATGGAAAGAAATCATCAAAACAGACATTTTGAAGATAATCACGTAGTAATCACCTTGTACAGTGAAAATACTGCATAAAAAATGGACAGGAGAGATCTTGGATTTTGTTACAAGGTAATGCCGGTGTTCCTTGAAAACCTCATTGAAATGAGACGAAGAGAATATGACAAATAGGTCCTGAAGTTTGCTAGCCCACTTCTCATGACCTCCCTGCAATATTGAAAGTAAGACATTACCTCTGACAAGAAGATGCCTCTTTAAATCAACATACCACTTTGCATTCACTACAGAAGTCCGTGCAGGGAGGGGAAGAAATAAAAGGAAATCCAAGACATGAAGAAAGACATTGCTAACCGATAAGCCTTCAGTAGGCATAGCAGTTGTGAAGGCCTCCAGTAATTTCCAAAATGTGCAAATTACAATTTTCGAACTCAATGATTTTAGATTGGAACAAGAAAGCTGGTCTAGAAATTTTCTGCAATCCCAAGTTAGCATTTCCTTGTTGAACTGCAAATTATTAGAAGAGGCAGAATTGAGATAACAAAGAAATTCATTAATAAAGTTGATTGACATCAAAATCAAATAAATATTTACAAGCTTCAAGAAGTTCTGGGGAAAAAAAACAAATTCTAGAGCAACATGGCAAAAACATCATATCAGTAAGCAATTCCAACCGATATTCCACTTGATGAGTCATGAGCCTCCAGTTCAGTCTTCAATAATGGAAAATAAACTTCCAAGAGTTCCAAAAAATGAGCAGAATCTGACAAATGAAATAAAGAATTAAATATCAAAAAATTGAGAAAAAGTGAACTGGTGCCAAAAATGCAGATTATGCACTTGAGTAGTCCATATAAGAAAAAAGAATATATCCACAATCACATTGGAGGGTATTGTGTCCCTCAATAAAAAAGGTAGAAATTGTATGTAGAAGAGTACGTTCAAATTACATGATGCTTATATTTATCCTCTATTAAAAAGAATGTTTCTTATCAAAGAAAAATGAAGAAAACGAACAATATAAAAAAAGCCAATTATACAATCATTCATATGCATGTTTAAAAAAGAGCCCAGTGGAACAACAGGAACTCATCACAGGAACCAGGACAAAGAAAAAAATGCAGATAAGCATCATATTGCCAGCTTACTTGCTGATGCTAGTGTGTTTCCAAATTTATGTAAATTGAACAAGGATAGTTCAGCATAGACTTCTGCACCATCCATTAGACTAATATTATTTTGCATGAGAAAATGTATATCATAATCACATGTAAAACAAACATGGTAAGGAAGAGTAGACCTGGCATCACTAATACCAAAAACAACCATTGTTATTCAAAGTGAAACACAAAGGAACAACTGGTTAAAAGAAAGCACAGGATAAACAAATGGAGAAGTCTTTGAATGCACAAAATAAACAAAAAGAACACTATTTCAAGAAAAATGTAGAGGAGATAGACATACAGTTATTCATGAATGACTGCATCAGAACCAAAAAGAAAAGCATCTTTGATAATGCAAAGTCATTACAACTCCTCATAATACAAGGGATATATTCTGCGTGCATCATGAATCTTTCTGCCAATCTGGTAATGGTGTCCATATTAACAGAAGATATGCTTCCTGGTTGCAGTGCCTGAACCACACAATTCAAGTTATTTATTTGACATTGATATAGGTGTTGAACTATCATGATTAACAGCTCGAAAATAAGCACAATAGAATGATGCAGCCGAATGCATCTTGCCTGCAATCAACTACAGTGAAAAATTAATTTCTCTCAGCACGTGTAAAAAGATTGATCTTAGTTGTTATGAATTGAAAGGGTAAGAAACTATATTGCCTTTAGATTTCAAGAAGCAACTAGCTCAATTAGAAATTTCAAGGAAAACCTATTTTTATCTGAATTCATTTTATTTACTTCTATGTTAATCAATCACACTTCTTAATAACGTTGACCCTCTTGCAAAACAAATAAAGCACAAAAAAATTAGTTCCACTACAAAGTGTGACATTATAGTTAACAATACCAAAACAGGTGACGGAAGACATAAAATTGCCTTTCATATATTAAATGATAATTCGTTACAAATTTGAAGAGTAAAAAAACTCCCAAGATTAAGGGAAGCATAGTTGATACTCGAAATCACGTGCATAGGTATATGCACAAAGCAACATATATGCAATAAGCAGACACCAAGGCTGGTGTGTTACATGATACCTAAATTCAAAAAACAGGAGAAAAAAGATCAAACCAGAAGAAGTAGCTAACATACCGAATCTGTATTGGAGACACTGGGAAGATTATCATAAAGTGGGCAACTGGTTCCCCTTGCCAAGTCCAGTGCTTTTAAATTTAACCTTTGTGTCTGTAGGAAGTAATAAAGCATTAGACAATGTAAACAATATCAAGGGGGGAACAACAGAAACAGAATTAAAATATATATATATATATAGAGAGAGAGAGAGAGCGCAAGGACAAAAACAGAAAGGAGAAGAAAAGAACCTTGGGAAGAATTAAAAGTAGAGAAAATATCATGCCAATGAAAGTATTTGCATGATCCATATGATCTAGGAAAATGGCATTGGCATTATTCAGGCAGCAAATAGCAACATCGCACACCAGACAAGTGTTCTCTGATGAATCTTCAAGCAGATAAGATTAAAAAAATTGACATTTCAATATTAGCTACAGTATTAAATGTATTGTCTACCGAATGAAGCACAAAAATAAGCTTTAACTAAAACTTCAAAACATAAAAAGAAAACATTTCAGCATTCAAGTTATAGCACTCACTTGATGTCAGAATACCAACACATTTTTTAAGCACAGATCTCAAAGCCTCAAGAAGATCAGAATAATTAATTATATCTGATAGTCCATGAACAGACAGAGCTGCCTGAACAACAGTAAGATCATCGTCATAAATCTGTCCCACGATGGCATCTTGAATAGACAAAAAACCCTGGAACAAAAGAAAATGGTAAAAGATTAATCAGCACATGCAATTGCACCATTTGAAATGCTTAAGCCAGTGTGTGATTCGATGCAAAAATTTTAAAATGGTATATTGCTAAAGGGACACACCTGTGGATCTGTAGCCTTGCTCGCCATAATGCTTGAAATGCTTAAACCAGAAAGCACAGTACAGCGTATATCTGCCTGTGACATAACATAGAGTAGGACAAGCTTACATGAAGATGAATCAAGAATCTCAATCTTAGAAAAAGGTGAATTAAACAAGACCTCAGGATGATGTAATGAAAATAAAAGCTTTGACTCCTGGAGGGCCACTGGCATATCCGAATTTCCGTCCAACATCTTACACAAAATATCATATTTGGATTCCCCTTTATTCGATTGCATCTTATTTTCCTGGTAAAAAAGGTCAACGGCCATCATACTTACAAAGCAACGCAAAAAAATAAATAAATAAATAAGTAGGAGAATGATAAAACAAGATGGAGAACATACGTCAATAAATTTGCGGACAGCTCCATGTAACTCAGCAGGATATTTTTTGTTAAAAACAAAAAGTAAATCTTTTGCCCAGTTTCCTAAAAAAATTGTCATCAGAAATGTAGATACTCTTCGCACAGATGACAAATACATGTAGAAAAGTTTAAGAATTACATGGTTAAGATGCACAAAAAAAACTATTGGGGAAAAGACATCCAAAATGAAATAACAACTTATTGTGAAGCACTATATATTTTTGGGTGAACTACACAAATAGTCCCTATCTTATTACTGTATATATTTGTCTAGAGTCATTTTCCATTTTGGACCATTTTGTACAACTTTTTTGCTTTAATTACATATATTGCCATTATTTGATCTTTTTTATTTATATCCAAATTTTCCTAATATTTATAAGAATGTCATTATCTTTTATAAGTTTCCCTATATTTTATGCATTGCATTTTTTATTCTACTATTCTTATTTTATTTTATTCCTCTATAGATGCATTTTGTTTAAAGATGACTTTTCCAAAAACTATAATTCTTATTATTTTTAGAATTATGTACTATTTATTTTAATACTTTTTAACAATTTGGTCACAATTTTATTAACATAATAATCATTAATTTTATTAACATAATAATCATATAAGTGTACTAATTTATGATTCTAATTTCCATGAACAAAATAATATAAAAATTATATCAATAATCTTAATTTTAACAAAAATGTTATTTTTTCCCCTCATATCATGCATATACTCCCTTTGTAATTTGTTAGTGTGAAAGGAGAATATGCAAAAAAATAGATTTTGTTAGATAATGGGGCATAAGTCAATTGCGCATAAATCATTGATGAATAACTATGTGATTGTATTTAATTTTAAGTTCTTAATTGCATATTTATGTAAGAATTATAATCCTTTAATTCATTTCATTGAAATTGTTCATTTTAAAAGGTATGTGTGATAGCTTCTTTTTTTATCTACGTATCTACGTATGACAGTTAAAAATAAGTTATGTTTTTTTCAAAAAAATTTGTTTAAAAGTTTAAAGCTTTATTAAATTTTAACATAACCTTAATCACTAGTCAAGCAATGAAGAGGTAATTAAAACAAAAGATGATATTCCTTGAAACAAAGAAAATAATCTTTATAATTCATGTCATTGTCATCTTTTTAAACCAATAAAATTTAGTATTTTGCATCAATTAGAACTTCAAAACATACATATGTATTATCAAATGAGAGAGAAAAATATATGAAATTATTTTTTCTCATGAATTTTTTAAAATTATTTTTATAAAAATAAAGTTAAAAAAATATTTATAAAATTAACCTATTTAATGTTCTCGTAATTTTGTCCCCAAAAGAAGTTTCTCATAATAATAATAATGTATAATTATGTTTTCAAATGTATCCTTATGTGTTCAAGTGTAGGTAGGTTTTTATTATGATGTATTTACTTCTCGTGATATGCTTTGAATATTTATTTTGTTTTTATTAATATTTATTAATATTAAATATAAAATATCAAACATATTATTTGTTTCTATTTATTTCTATGGACATGAATTTTATTTCTATTAAGAGCATTAAAACTTAAGTAAGCTTCAATATAAAAATATTTTCATATATAAAACTATTTGTTGTCTTCTTTGTGATTTGTTTTCTCTCTTACGAGAGTTTGACTAAAAAAATATTTCTAAGGTTGATATTTATTACCTTTTTACAATGAACTTTATTTTATATTGTTGCTTATAAAGTTCTTTTTCATATATGAACTTATATTTTTTTTCCTATTAAGTTGATATTTATTACCTTTTTACAATGAACTTTATTTTATATTGTTGCTTATAAAGTTCTTTTTCATATATGAACTTATATTTTTTTTCCTATTTTTAATTGACAGCTTGTTTTATAGGGACTAATATACTCGCTTTATTTTTAATTGACCACTTATATTTTATTATCTTATAGCCCAAATATTTTTTATTTTTTATATAATTTAAACAAAAAAGTATATAACAAATAGTGTTGAAATTTTAATACAACAAATACACGTGCATATGCGTGCATTTAACTAGTTTTCATGGATTCTACACTTTGGTCCCTCATTTTTATGATTTGATCCTTTATATTTTAATTTTCACATTCATTTCCTTATTTTACCTTGCAATTTAGTCTCTATTTTTTTAATTTTCACACTTCAATCTTCCTACTTTTTTTTATTCTTTTGAGGTTCAACTACACAAATGATCCATATATTTTTCTATATTCTACAATTTAGCCCCTTATTATTTTTTATTTTAATTTGGTCACTTTATTTTTTTATTTTTACACTTTAGTACCTTTTATTTTAATTTGGTCACTTTATAATTTAATTTTCACACATTTAGTCAAAAAATTGGGACCAACTTGAAATTAAACTTCAAAAGTATCAAAGTATGAAAATTAAAAAATAAAGGGACCAAATCATAAAAAAAAACAATAAGGGGAACAAAGTGTAAAACATATAGAAATATAAGGATCATTTGTGTGTTTCATCCCATATTTTTTATCGTAAGAAAGATGAAAGTGCCTACGGATAAATTAAAATACTGAATTGTGAATGATAAGAGTACCTGAAACGGATGGCATTGAATTGCCTACTTTCTGTGAGCTCTTAAAGCAGTTCGACAGCACCTTTGTTATGAGATGGTGAATAAAATCCTTTGCAGGAACTATATCTAATATTGTGATCAAAGCTTGCCGACATGATTTATTGTCAGAACTACAAGACAGATAAAATTAGATTAAAATTAAGAAACATAAATACTCACTCACATTAATAATTCATAGAAAATGTTTCCTAACCTGTACTCAACTAAAGAATCCAAAAGTATAGAAAGAAATAGGTCTATATTGTAATCCTTAGAAAGCTCCAAAAAGATCCCAGTCAGATCCCTTTAAATGGAAGTATAAGATAAAGTCAGATATTACTGAATTGAAAAGATGACAAAAATCTAAAAAACTTAGACATGAATTTAGTAATTGAAGATTACCCTATACTTATGAGAATCTCCATAGCCTTCTTTGGTAACACATCAACAGGTTGCAACTGGCCAAAGTGTGCATTAACTTTAGTGGATGCCATGTAATAATAACAAAAATGTGACCATAAAATAGAGAACTATAAACATAATTCTAGGAGTAAAGTCATGTTTGGTTGACAATAATGCTCATGGTAATGTACTCCTTTGTTTGATTTTACTTTTAAATTGAAAGAAAAAGAACCAATCCCACCAGTAGGAGGGAACTCTTTCCTCTCACTCACAATGAAGAACTTCAAGTGTTATTGTTTTCTTTGCTTATTTGTATTGTAATTATTTCCAATTTTCTCATTTAGAACCCAACAAATAAATTCTCTATAATTACTTTTATCCTCATTTTAGACATAAAACTTTCCTTTTCCACTTACACCTTGGTATCTAATATCATAAAAAACTTATATTTCAATTTAAGCCCAACTTGAAAAACAACAATATTTAAAAATTTCAATTGTATACTCTTCTGTGTAGAATGTAATGTATACACTTAAATTTCAAGCTTAAATCAACACATATATTGACATTTTTTAATTCACTGTTCAAATCAAACATAATATTCAATTCAATTCAACTATTGTTACAATTCTCATTCCCTTACTCATTCTGCAAAACCAAAATTAAGGCAAAGATGAGGACCCATAAAAACCCTGCTCTTTCACAGTACACTAATGGTCCAATAAATTTATCAAGCACATAACACACGAGTCAGATCCTAAATGGCACACACTCCAAAAATCAAGACTGATAAAAAGGATAAGAAATGAAAAGGCTAAACAATACAAATACATTTAAAAAATTAAAAAAATAACTAGACAGGCATAAAATCATAATCTTTAAGCATGTAACAGTATCAATTATGGTCACAACAGTCATAAATACATTTTATGACAGTGACAAAATTAACTTTTGGAGCAAACAACAATGTGAATATATAAGTTACTCAACATTATTTTGCTAAGCTCTTAATCACAGAGCACCAATTAAGTACAAAATGGTAAAATACTGGTCCAAGAAACACGAGGAACAAAATACGCAAAAGACCACAAAAGTTAAGTATTAATTACTCAGATCGCCAAATATCAGTTGAAGAAATAAACTAACCACCTTTGACAAGCAACCAGTACCTGAACAAGGTGGATCAAAGTCATAACTGACAACCGAAGCCACTGAAGATCAGATGATTCTTTGGAATCTTCTCGAGCAATATCAGCAAGTGACCGAACCAAGGATTTTACCAGTTTGGCAGACAATGAAGCTTTACTTGCCAACAAACCAACAATCATAAGGGCACCAGCCTGCACACAAATATATTTTTCACTCCTCTAGGAACAGAATAAATCAAACATTTATATCAATAATAAAAGGCAAATACAGAGTAGAATATGTCAAAGTGCTTATATAAGATATTATTTACCACATCTTTGGACTGCTATTAATAATCATTTAGGAAATGACCTAAAACACCACATACATATAGTAAATGTGCAAAATTAAAGCACATCAAAAATAGTTTTCTTTCCCAGCAAGAATTCCAAGCAATATCTCAATCATAACATACTCCTGAGCACCTATTTATATCATAATATAAAATGCAACAGTAACCCCAATGTACTAGACATTATCTATAAGCTGACTTTCCAAACAATAACAAAAAATAACATTCAAAACAGAAAATATAATTCATATTTATCAACACCCATCCTGCGCCACCACCCACCCAACCTTCCCAGTCTGCACCTCCATTTCTTAGCCTTTCAATGCTACATCCTCTTTTTCAGGCACTAACCTTCACTGATCTTCCACGTAAAGATCTGCTCCACCCAGACGCGACTTTTCCTCTCTCAAAAAGTTCGCAATTTCTCTTGTGTGCTGTTCTTCAAAATGAAGCTCCATTATTTGATTATCATCTGGGTTCTAATGCAAAACACAGCTTACTCTGAGCCAAAATCAGGTCTTCATTGCTGAATTTTTTGGACCTTTGCAATGGGAGTTTTGGGTTTTAGAGGTTGAAAATTATAGGTAGTCCTTTTCATGTGTTCAATTAAGGTGTTTTTACTGAAAAATATTAAGAAAAATATGTGATCTTTATTGGGATATATCTTTGGCCCTTTGGAAATTAAAGGGTTCAAGAGAGAGTTGTCTGGTTCAAAAAATTGATTGTTTTGATACTTCTCTATTGTTTTGAAATACGAGATTTTTTGGCTGGGTTGTCTTATTGCTTGTTTGATTATTAAATCACTTGGTTCCATTTCAAAAGTGACTTGTCAGGATGTGGAAATTATGTATCAGCCAGATTAATTCTTATGCTTGATTTAAACTAACTCTTGCCTCTTGGATACTAGCTTTAGTGGATTATGATGCATTGGTAGAAGATAGTATTTGCTTGATTGTAGATAGCTTGGTTATATATTTCTTGTATGTCCAATCAAAGGGTTTCTTACTTATGTACTTGATAAAATTCGAGTTCTACTGCTACTCTATAAAGGGTTCTTTGTTACTGAAAGTTCTTTTCACACATCACTATTCAAATTGGGCATATTTGATACCTATGCTCCATGGAGCCAGTTCGAGTATGTCTACCGTCTAGCTGGGCTGACAGCCACCTGAGCCAGCTTTTTGCTGTGTCATAACAATATGCACAGCTTTCTCAGCCACCATGGAACATCCACCTGTACCAGCCTTTTGCTTTGTGTTGTGGCAATCTGACCTGCTTTCTCAGGAGCCATCCACCAGCTTTGGGCCAATGCTACATGTTGGTTTCTACTGCATGGCCTATGCATCTATCGTTGGTGCTTGACGATTAAATGTTCAGAAATTCTGCAAGTTGCTTCTCAGTTCAACTTCAACTATGTTGGATCTGTTCATTTTTTTCTTTTGGGGGTCATTGTTTAGTGTATTTTTATGTCATTTATTAGTGTCTTTTCTAATAGTCCAACCGGAACATAGATAATATATATGTCCAACTTGAGGGGAATGTTGGAATATAAATATTTAATATAGTTTCCTTATTAGTTTAGGAATTATATTAGGGTTAGGATTTCAGGGTAATATTCTCCCTATAAATACTGAAGTACTAGAAATAAAAATAATTATATTTAGTTTTATGGTTCTCATCTTATCCTATTACGATTTCTAACTCATTAATTTAACCGCACAATGATCGAAAAAGAAAACTAAATGCTATTATAATGCATGAAATTGAGCAAAGTAGAGCTATTTCCAAAAAAAGTGACTAATTCTTCAGTTACTTGAGACAAATAAACCTTGAAGAAAGATGGCAAAATTTAGCATATTTTCAAAAGAAGGAAACCACTCACAATGCATAATTTACTTAACAGATGATTACATGTTTAGAGTCTGACAAGATTTTAAGTTGTTTTTAAGTAATATGTAATTATTTTCAGTATATGTAGCTCTCTTTACATTGCAAGTCACTTAGGCAGCTTGGATAAAAAAGACACTGTGACTGAGGAAAATAAGTACATTAATTAATATTAATCCAAATTATATAAAGTAACATTTCAACTTTCACACTCCATCAAGAAAATAATATCTCAAAACAGACCTTATGATCTGAACCTCCTCTAGCACCAAGTTGAAGTCCAGAACTGACAAAAGGAAGGATTTTCATAACAACATCATTGTCAACAGATGCGACAGAACCCAAAGCCTCAACAATCACTGCTGTGCATAAGCTGATCACAGGCCTTGAAGGCAAAAATTTCTTTGATGGAGATGCCTGTATAAAAAGGATTGTCTGTTATGAACCTCAGAACAGTTAGCGATACAACAACTAAATCAACCACGAAAAAACTCACATAGTTGCACAAAACCTCCAAGACCCCCTTGTCACGAAGACACTGCTGCACTATAACCTTTCTAGGGGGAGGCGCACCAGAGACTTTTACAGCATCCAGAAATTTCCATTTACTATTTCTGCATGACAACAATGGAAAAAAAGTGAGATTATTAACTAGAGAAAACAAATATTTGAAAACAAAGAAATAATAAGATTTATAATTTGCAAACCCCGTATCAATTAGCTGAACTATCCGAACAAATGCGTGGGTGTCATGATAAGGCAAAGAACATAAAATCAGTTCCTCAATGTTATACACATGAATCCTGAAATTCCAACACCAAGTCATAACATAGATCCAACAAAAAAAAGGAGCAAACTGAATGGTAAGACTCCAAGAGGAGGTAAAGTAAAAGAACTCAAGTAAGCTTACCTGTATCTGCGTAACAAGTACTCAAGCGTCTTCATTGCCGATGGTAGCTGGAAATGAACCGAGATTAATCGCAAGTACGAACTGATTGTTGCATTAATGCGATTATTTTCATCTATGCCCATCAACTCTCTATCCAATTCTTTACTCTTTTGGCTAAATAAGTCATTCTTATAATTTCTAAACCTCTCATCAATGCTTATTAGAACCTCAAAACCTGAAAATAAGCACAAAAAAGAGTCATTTGAAGCGCTGCTATTAACATCGAAATTTTCCATGATGAATTTAGGTTAATCCCATCAACCCTAGATGTAAAGAAGGTCGGATTCAGGCATTAACACTAGTTCACTAAATAGTTGACTCACCAATAGTTTTCTCTTCTCAAGAAAAAGCAGCAAACGTTGAAAGAATTGTTTACCTTGGAGTGTGATGGAGAAAATGGTGTCAATATCAATGTCAGAAGCTTCTTTAGGGTCGAATAGAATGGAGGGACGAGTGAAGGGCCTCTTCAACGGAGGCTCTGAACCGGCCTGTACGAAGGTTTTGATCGCTTGTAACTGGGAAGCAATCGAGGTCGCCATGGCTTTTCTAACAAAGAATGGAAGGGTGCTTCTAAAATTTGGAGAGGAAAACCCTGTAACAACAAAATAACAAATTTAAAACGGCTGTGTCGAGAGGGTTTAGGGTTTATAGGCTGTCCTTGGAGACTTTCTTATGAACAAATAATATTGGGTCTTAATTAATAACCAGGGATTTTGCCATTTGGGTTTTTTTTTTAAATGGTCAAGTGCGGTTTATTGTTATTATTATTATTATTCAAGTGCGGTGAAATATGAAAACTTCTTTTTAGCACAACAAAAAATAATTTTATTGACAATAAAAGGAGGTTTCAATATGAATATAATTTAAATACTATAAAAAGATACCATAAATATTCACAAATGAAGATAAAATTTATAGTTTAAAAAATGAATATAAATCTATTTTAATAACGATAATCGGTCATTAAATTGTTAATCACTCGTTTGAACACTTTAAAAGCACCAAATCAATGCTATATCAAGAAATAATAATACAAACACCTTCTTAGATTTAGTAATTAGATTATAAAAGTTCATTAAAAATACTTGTTGTGATATTGATTTAAGTCGTGTATGTTTAAACATGCAACGTATATAAATTATCAATATTAACAAAAAAATTAACAATGTTAACAAGAAAAATCTACAATATTGACAAAAAAAATTACACTGATAAAAGAGCATAATTACTTGCTTATGCTACTAACAAAAAAATATTAAAGATTAATTTTAATTATTAAAAAAATTAAACTAGTTGAAAATTTTAATTAAAAAATTAATGAATAATCAAAAGTTATGCTTCAAAATTTTGTTTTAAATTTTTGAATATAACACCAAAAAAATTAGAAATAAAATAGTTATTTTTTATTAAAAAATAATAATAAATAAAATAGTTTTAAAATAGCAATTTGCTACGTTATAGAAAACATTTTATTTTGAATATAATGGTATACAAATAATAAATACTATAATAATTATAATAAGTAAAAAAATCAATAAATTAAATAAAAATATATTTTGAGAAATTAAAATCAAAAAGTTAATTTTTTAATTAAAACAACGGGAGATAGCTTTTTGAAGTTATAAAACATTTTGAAAATTAAAAAATATTATCAAAAATTTAGAGATAATTATTTGTATAATTATAGATGTATTTATCGAGAATAATAGACAAACTTTAAATGTGTTTTTGTACATAGAAAAAAAAACATGAAATTATTTGTGATTCCACGTAGTTAAAAATTGATTATATATTTAATGACATATTTTCATTTATGTTATGTATAATAATTTAAATAATTAAAATTATTTCTATAAAAATAACATTATTATTTTGAATAATAACCTAAATCTAACCCAAACATTTTCAAGTAATTATTACCGATTTAATCTTCAAAATATTTAGTTAATTTTTGTTTTTGTTTTTGAATGAACTGCATTTAATTCAAGAAAATAAGAAATAAAATAAATAAAATTGAAATTATTTTAAAATAAGTTAATTTATAAAAGAAGAGAAAAAATAGTTATTATCTTTTTAGTAATTTTATAGCACCTGTATAATTTTTTTATTTTGGAGTTACGGGTATTATTTTGAAAATAAGTGGTTTATATATTAAAGAAAAATGAATGCAGGAGCCATAGAAAAAATTTAATAAAGAATTAGAATAATACACACATAACATAAATGAATCATAAATATGGATATAATATGCCAAGAAAATCATGAAATCAATATTAAAAACTATCAGATAATTAGGATCTGGAGAGTTATTAATAGAGACAATTATATCAAATTAAGAACACATGCTTAACAAATATACATATTATATTGATAATTAGGCGGCTTAGCCGGCCATATTGTTATTTACAATACAAAATATAAATAAAACAAACTTAATATAAAACTTTAAATTAAACAAACTGAAATAAACAAATAAATTTACTTATAAATAAAAGTAAACAAAGGTTATAAATTAAAACAAGTTTCAGAGAGTTGAGAGTATTCAATGCTAGAGAGAAAACTCGAAATTGTTGGACCTCTTCTCCTCTGACTTCGTTCTTCTTAAATAACCGAGTAATGATACTGTGGAAGATGCTGTTACTATTTGTGAATAGTATCTTATCTACCACTTGAATAGTGTCCTTGTCGACCACTTGATACTGTAGGAATCTTGACTCTTGCTACTGTTGTGAATAGTAGTTGCTTCATCATTCCAGACAGGTAATAGAACAGTACTTTGTCGAGTACTATTTGGTAATTTTGAACAGTACCCTTGCCGGCACCGTTTTATATTTTGTCTTTCCTGAAAATAGTTATCCTCAAAAAATATAAAATAAATTTAATTTAACACAAGGACTCGTAGGCCCTATTTTAATTGTTAATGGACACGCAGGCCCTAAGTATAATAGTAGACGCGTAGGTCCAATAATACTAAGTTGATTTGGGAACCCAAACATTAACGTCTTGGGTTGAGGTATCTAAGTCAATTAGGTCCTCTTCTGTTCCCTGTGATGGAGTGACCGTTTTATCGGGTGATTGTGTTTCATCCGAATCAACTGCCTCTTGTTTTGTTGTCTGGGTATTTTGCCCTGATGATAGTTGCTTGATGATATCCAAGAGATCCTCTTTGGTTTTGGCTTGAGCAATCAAAGCAGTTGTATGTGCTTTTTGTGCTAATAAAAGTGAAGAAGCTTGTATTTCCTCCACTGGGTAATCCATGTGTCCTTTTTGTCGTAGCCATTTATCAACGACTGGTAATAAGAGTGTTTTAGGGATCGTGAATGACGACCACCATTTGATTTGAAAATAACGTTTGATAGTCATCACCCATGTTGCTTCTGGATATAAGACTCATTGACATACCCAAGGAAGATAAAATTTTGTGCAGAATATGCATAAGGGAAGGAATCTAGCCTCTCTTACTGATGGTTTATAATATGACTGGAAAGATTCATAACTTTCTTTCACAGGAGATATTAGAATTGATGAAAGGTTTCCGAATAATTCCCACCATTGTGTAAACCAGGATGGAAACCGGTTTGAATCAATATTTTTGTTAATAAAGAAAAATAACCAAGAATGCTGATTATCTTTGTTTTGAATGAGAAATGCATTAAATCATGCCTGGTGATAATCCCAGTAATTGTACGAATTACAATGAGGAATGGAATGAGTTGAGCAGACTGGGAAAGTGAGTTGTTTATAGAGATCATTATTCCAATCTGATGGAGATATGACCTTATGGATTTTTGCAGTTGAAAACTGTACTTCTGTTGTTTTGGGGTAATGGAAATGTTTGAATTCCACACTACCCGTAATTTCCAAAATACTCTGATAGTATTGAGGAGTTTTTGAAGATAATGATGGCCTGTAAAAAATTCCCTTTCCAAAATAACTTTGGATGGCCAAGTAGGGGTTTTGGTTGAAAAATTCCTTTTCAATAATGGTTACCACCTGAGTTGGTTGTTTCTTAAAATACTCAGATGATGTTTTTGTTTTGGGAAATGAATCCCTTGTTCCTTTGGTAGGAAAATATGTTGAGGATGTAATTCCTCTTTCTGGAATAGAAATTGTTCCAGATGTTTTTTGTGAAAATGTTTTTGAAGGTATGATCTCCAAATTTGATGAAGAGGTTGGTCCCCCAATTTCTGGGATACAACGTAATGTTGTTCTGATTTTTTCAGAATCCATGTTTTGCAACCATTGATGGATGCGATTATTTAATTCTGAATCCTCAGGAGTTAATTCAGAAGATGATTCTTCCAAAGTTTGTTTGGAGGATGATGATTGGTTATGAGTAACCTGAGACCAGGTCATTATGGGTTTAGCCGATGATAGGCTGGAGATGGTGAGTTTTGGAGGTTCACTCTTCTCCTTTCCTTTTTTTCTTTTTGATCATCTTTGAACCTGTTTTGGAGAAATTCTCTAGTTAAAAAATCTGGTAATGAATTATTCTCTCCTCTGATAAATTCAATATCAAAATCAAAAATACTTAATAATGCTTGCCATCTGGCAAAAATTTGTTTTGATGCAATGTTTTTAACATCTTTTAATAAAATTTTTTTTGCAGATTTGCAATCAATTCTTAGTAAAAAATTTTGATTTAGTAAATCTGATTGAAATTTGGAAATGTAATGTACTATAGATAGTACTTCCTTTTTGACAGTGGAATAATTCTTTTGACAATCATTCCAATGGCCAGAGGCAAATTGTACAATTTGCTCATTGTTATTCTGGACTTGTTTTAAAATTCCACCGTAGCCAAGATCACTGGCATCGGTTTCTACTATCTTGGGGAGTATTGGATCTGCAAGATGTAAGCAAGGAATGTTTTGAACTTGTGCTTTTATCTTTTGCACAATTTTTGTGTGTTCTTCTGTTCATGGCTCAGGGATTTTCTTAAGCCTATTATGTAAAGGTTTCGCTAACCTATTGATATTTGGGCAGAAACTTAATACATAATTCAAGCTACCTAGAAATCTTTGTAGCTGGGTTTTGTCAATAATCCTATCGGGAAACTTAGTTGTAAACTCTAAGGATCTATTGATTGGAATAACTGTTCCATTGGATACGTTGTGTCCAAGAAACCTGATGTTTGTTTGAAAAAGAGTCATTTTCTTGGCTGATAGAGCCAATCCACTCCTTTTGATAATATGGAAGAAGGTTTTGAGATGTCTGATGTGTTGTTTGACATCTTTTGAAAATATGAGTATATCGTCGATGTATACGATACAGAATTCTGAGTAAGGATTGAATATGTCATTCATGATCCTTTGAAACTCAAAAGGTGCATTTTTGAGACCAAAAGGCATAACGTTCCACTCAAACTGTCCAAATGGAACAGTGAATGCAGTTTTATACCTATGTTGGGGCTCGATTTGGATCTGCCAAAAGCCTGATTTCATGTCAAACTTAGAGAATATTGATGACGAATATAATTTTTGAAGCAAGTCTTTTTTGTTGGGAATAGGGTACCTAATCCATTTTAAGGCTTGGTTCAAAGGTTTATAGTTGATGACTAGCCGAGGAGTTCCTCTTTCAATCTCGGCTGATTTGTTGACATAGAAAGCCGCACAACTCCACGGCGATCTGGATTTTGAGATCAATTTTTTAGATAAGAGATCGTCGATCTCTTTTCTACAGAATTGTTCAAGGTCACCATTCATTTGAATAGGCCTTGCTTTTGTAGGAATGTCCTTTTCATTAAAGGATGGTTCATATGATAAATCTACCATGTGTTGTTTTCTTTCCCAGAATGCACTGGGTAATTCAGAACATACCTCCTTTTCAAAAGAGGTTTGTAGTTTAGAGATTTTATCTTTAATCTCTAGGATCTGAAGCTCTTTTTGAACCTTGGTTTTGAGATAGAGAAGGTTCTTTTTCTCTATGAGTGATTAAAACAGAAATCTCTTTAGGAGATAATGAATAGTTTTGGATGAGATTAAGATCTCTTGTTTTTAGTTCTTCAATGAAAGGGAAGATGAAAGCCTCCGCTCCCATTCTAAACGAAATCCTATCATGTTGAACAGAATAAGGGGTAATGATATCCATGAATGGAGTGCCTAATATGACCGAATAGCCTATATCAGATACTATGACAAATGGAGTTTTGATAAGGTATAATCCTTTTAGAATCGACACCTCGGTTTTTCCAATAATACTCATTTCTGATTTATTGGCTGAATTAAGATGTTCTTCAGTTGGTTTGTAAAACCTTCTGGGAACGATTGATGGGGAGATACAATTGAGATCAGCTCCTGTGTCAAAAAGAGCATTGGTCTCGAGTTTGGAATCATCAGGAAATACTAGGGTTATCCTAATTTTGTATTTTCTGGTTTTCTCACCTAAGAGGGGAGGAAGTCCTGCTAGGAATTTCTCCTTCCAAAATGGTTGAATAGAGTCATCTCTTAACATAACTCTAGACAAAAATGTAGTTTTATAATTTTGAAAATCGCTCATCTTCCTACATTTTATGTTGGAAAGAAGATCAGCGTTTTTGTCTTTTAAATGGGATGGATCCCCCATAAAATGATGTGATATGGTGAAGAGTAATGTTGAGACGGCATCCTGTATATGAGCACCTTGATGGGAAAGTATGGGTGTACCACACTCATCAGTCAATATTGCATTGCAAATATCTGACTGTTGTTGTTTTGAAAGATGATGATCCTACCATCCTTTTAGTTGGCCCGAAAATCCAGCTATTAATAATTCAACAACTGTTTTATCAGTTGTACCTATTTGGGTTTTGTAAGCATTTGATGCCATGGTCATTTGCTGTAAGATATTTAATATCTCATGATCAGTCATGCCATCTATGTTCCAAACATAGATAGAAGACGCGTTATACTTAGTTTGGATGACCTGACTAGGTTGGGTACCTATGGTGTGAGGATACCTAACTGGGCTAGGTTCTTGCCAAGCTAAATTTTGAAGGTGAGGAGTTGGTTCAGAAATGATTTCCTGGGAACTATCCTTAGATGATATTTCAGATCCTAGTTTGCTAAGAATACTAAGATCCTGTAGTGGGGTGTTGGTTGGTTTTGAAGTCACTGATGACTCAGGAACAACTAATCCTAAGTTATTTGAAAATTGTTCTTCTAATTGGGACCTAAGGGTATTATTCCAATTTTGAAGTTTTTCAAATTTTGATGTTATTTCTTCCTGGGCTGGTTTAGAGACTTGGAAGGGTTTGAAGATAGGGTTCATAATTATCCTATCTGTTGTTTGGTAAGAAGTAGAGGGGATATCTAATTTTAGATTTTTCTCTATTCTGATTAATTGTTTTCCTAAACTAGTTAGGCTGATATTTGTATAGTTTATTTTGGGTAACTATGTTTTTGAGGTTGGTTGCCTGGTTCTCTTGGGGGTTCTTAAGAGGGAAGGCTTCTACCTGACTATCGTGGTAAGGGAAAGTAATAGGTCTTAGTGGAGGATGTTCAGCCTCAACCGAGCCATCCGGAGTTTCCCATACGGGTAACTTCTTTTTTGTTTTGATCATATTGACTTCGTCAATTAGATCCCGTTTCTCCTAGAAATCTATCGAAGTCAGCTAATGTGATTTCGCTAGGCTTAATTTCGGAAAAGGTTTTGAGTTGTGGAGTTAAAGCTATTGGTGTGCTAGCTAAAGACTCTACTGGTTCATTTTCTAAAAGCATGTCGAAGTCAGCTTCCGTGACATCCGATACACTGATTGAAGGAAATGATTTGTATTATGGAACTATAGCTATAGATTCTATGGCTATTGGTTCTACTGTAATGTTTACTGGTTTAGGGTCAATCTGAACTAAAGGTTTGACTATTAGTTCTGGTAATAGATCCTGAATAGTAACTGGTAGGTTACCTATTAAGATTGTTGATGGTTTGACTAAGTCAACTGGTTCTACAGTTTTTTCTGACTTTAGGTCATCTGATAATAATTTGCTATCCTGGCTAAGGGTAACAATGTGATCCGGTAATTTTTCTACAGATTTGGGAGTTTTCCTATCTGTATGTTTTGATTGATGTACGAATGAGGAGTCTAATCCTTTGGTTGTCCTATAGATTTCTAACCATTCGAAAAATTTAATATTTTTATTGTGTTCTTTAACATATCTTTCATGTTTCCTAAAGCAACTAGCCCTAGAGTGTTCTGAATGATTTTTAAAGAACCAACGTGTAATTCTTTTGTTTTGTGGTAGGTTTAGATCTGTTCTAAGGGTTTTTTCTTTCCAAGATTCTTCTAAATCTACTGTTAATACGTTTAACTCATTAAATATAACATCCTGGCTGGGTGCTAAGGATTGAGTCGGTGATAAAGGAAAGATTGGTGACAACTGAGGTGATTCGTCCATCTCAGATGCTTCAACTGTATAAACCGATCTGGGTATTTGGTTACTACAATGTACCTTCTTAAGTTTTGTCTTCCTAAGTAAATCAAAGGTTGATAACCTAGGTTTTGTTTTGAGTGGTAAATCCATTGATGAGAATTCTAAGGCACTCGAAGAGCATCTCATTGATGAAGATCTATTGAATCCTATTTCAATATTTCCATTTTTATGTTCAATAATTTTAGAAAGTTCTGTGTTTTGTTCAGCTACTTCCTGGTGATTATTTTCAGATATGGGCTGGAAAATTCCTCTTAATAGCCAACTATCTGGGTATACTACGTTATTCAAACTAATTGGTCTAGGTATGGTGATATTGGATCTAGACAAGTCTGTCTGTAATAATAGGGTTTCTCCTTTAGTAGAGTTATGTATGGCATTTATATCCCAAGTGGACACCATAATTTTGTAATGGACTCTATAAATTAAAGCTACTGTAATTGTTCCTGGTAAAACCTTAACATTATGAGTTTGGATTTGAAGAGTTAATGTTTTTAATATTTGGGGATCTGTAATAGAAACCACTATGTTTGGAAAACAATTGAAGGATATAGGTCCTAAACCTAAACTTGTTTCTACCGTTCCTAATAAAGATTCCTTGAAATCTGTTAATCTAGCATCTCGTAAGACTGTTAATATTGATGAGCTTAACCCTAATCGGGTTAAAGGTCTTAATCCAATCTGGACTAGGCCTATATGGACATACTTGAATTTTTTATCAAAATGTTTTTGTAATGATTCTTTTGAAAGTAGTTGAATAGATTCAAAAGGTAATGAAAGTTGAAGATCTATTTCTTCAGTTTTAATAATGTAATCCATTTTGAAAAGATGTTTCATCTTTATGTGATAAATTTGGTTCCTACTGATTTTTGGTACTTTCCAACGATCAATAGATTTTTCAAAATTTTCAATAGTAACCTCGTTACTATTTGTAATGTAAGATTTTTTTGATGAAGGTGATAAAGTTTTTTGTAGCAAAGGTGTTGAAGAGGAAAAGTTGTTTTGAGACATACTAAATTAAATTTAGATTGTAAAACAAATATGGGTAAACTAATTATCAATATATATGCATAGCATGGTAAATATGATTCTTAATCAATAAATTGTAGTCTATTTATAACAAACAAGATACAGAGTAAAAGTCATGAAATTTGAGTCATGGAATTATTTTAAATAATTAATGCATGTAATATTTAACATTTAAGTTCTTGTTCTATCTCTTATAAGAATATTTATAACTTATAACACCTACCTAGTAGATTTGGTCGTTTGCTAAAACCACTGGTATGTCTAAGGAATTATTGCCCTTGACGCCATTTCCTCGGCTAAGCGGGACTTACAACCCTTCACCCAGATCGAAGCATTTCTGCAGCAACTTTACCTCTTCTACTAGAGTGAACAACTAAGTTATATATATTAGTACAAGCTAGTACTGAAAGGAGAGATGGATGTTTTGAAAACACAGAGAACAATAATAATGAATGTTAACTACGATGTGTATTAATCAATTTAAATTAACCCCTTGGCTTTGATACCATAATGTCCAACAATTTCGAGTTTTCTCTCTAGCATTGAATACTCTCAACTCTCTGAAACTTGTTTTAATTTATAACCTTTGTTTACTTTTATTTATAAGTAAGTTTATTTGTTTATTTCAGTTTGTTTAATTTAAAGTTTTATATTAAGTTTGTTTTATTTATATTTTGTATTGTAAATAACAATATGGCCGGCTAAGCCGCCTAATTATCAATATAATTTGTATGTTTGTTAAGCATGTGTTCTTAATTTGATATGATTGTCTCTATTAATAACTCCCTAGATCCTAGGTAGACAATCATAATATATTTGCTTGTTTTTAAAACAGAAAGAAGAGTGATCAGATAATATATTATTACACTTTAACTTAATAAAAACTATTATTTTGGAGACAATTCCTGTAAATAAACTTTTTACTTTTCTAAGGAATGAATTAATTAAAAGACAATCTAAAAAGTATAATTCACCGTTGTTTATAATTAAAGTTGCAATAACTAAAAAAAATAATAATATTTTTAAAAAGTAGAGAAGAAGAGATACGTAAATACATTGTTTTGAAATGTTTTGTAATTAGATGAAAAACATTTATCTTTATTTAATGAACATAGAATATATAAATAATTTAACCATTATTTTGGTTACATTATAAACAAAACTTAATATTTATTCTTAAAAGAATTGAAATGAAAAACAAAAGATGTAAAAAATAATTATTTAAAACTTAAAATTTAATACCCAAAATAAATATTTAATTTTTTTTATAAAAAGAATAGAAAGATAGAATGAGAGAGCGAAAGACTACACTTGCTTTGCTTATCTGATCGATCCATATACATATAAAGATAATCTTATTAATAAATTATAATGCCCAATATCGAAGATAATTCAATTTTCTTTATAAAACACGTAGACTATGATAAAGATGGTTTAAAAAATGGTTTTGGGGAGGTAAAAGAAGAGAGAAAACAAAGATGAAGGATAAGTTAATTTTTGTATAATTCTCTGATGATTTTTTATTGAATTTACTTACGTTATATATATAGCTTTACATACACATGAATTATAAGTGAAATATACTAACTAATTCTCACATTTTTAATCAAATTCAGTGTCCTTTATTCATTAGTCCAACCTGCATTGTTCTATGTCTTGCACCCATTTCTACGCCTATGTGTACCACATCCTCTCGGCGTTGCACCCATGAGCAATTCAAGTTAATACTGCTTGTATCATTTCTCTCTTTTTTGAATCCTTGTCTGTAAGGATAAATTCAATATATGATTTAGAAAAATGTCATTCATTTTCTCATGTGGCTTCTTCTGTTGGGACTCCAATCCATTTGACCAAAATCTCAAGTTTGGGTCAATATGTGTTTTTTTGTATCACGTAGCAAGCCAGGATGGCGCAAATACATCATGTATATGAAAGTCAGAGGGAAAGCCAATCTGTAAGCCACCGGTAGGGTTAGAGTTTTAGTTAAACATAATCCCTTTCGAGGAAAGATAGCTCTCGTTTATGTTGATTGGCCTCACATTTCATTTGATTTTGAGCTTGTAGACTGTTATGGCACAAATAACGTATGATGGTATCTTGATCACGTAGGTATTCATCCACTGTTTGGATGTTGGAGGTGTCTGGAACATAAGCCAATAGATGTGGGGGTGGAGTGCCATAAACTGTTTCAAATGGAGTCATTTTGGTGGATGAGTGTGTTGAGGTGTTATAGCTAAACTCATCCTAGGGTATCCACTCAACCCACTGTCTTCGTTGCTAACCAGCAAAGCAATGTAAGTATTGTTCCAGAGTACGATTAACCACGTTTTTCTAGCCATCTATTTATGGATGGTAGCTAGAGCTCATGCATAATTGGGTTCCTTGTAACTGGAACAAGGCTCGCTAAAAGGAGCTGATGAAGACCTTATCTCGATCAATTACTATAGATGTTGGAATGTTATGTAGGCGTACCACATTGGCTACAAATGCCTTGGTTACAATCAGGACAGCAAAAGGGTGCTTCATGGCAAAGAAATGAGCATACTTTGTCAACCGATCTACCATTACCATAATCACTATATTTCCTTTTGATGGTGGTAGTCGTTCGGTGAAATCTATTGAGATTTCAATCCATATTTTGGTAGGAATTGGTAAGGGTTGCATCAACCCTGGTGGTTTCATACAATCATTCTTGAACTGTTGGCATACCTCACACAAACGCAAGAACTCATTCACCTTTTGGTGCATGTTAGACCAACAAAAATTCTGCTTGATTCGAGAGAGGGTTTTATGGAACCCAAAGTACCCTCCAATTGGCAATGAATGGCAGTCAACTAAAATTTTTGGAATTAAGGAAGATTGTAAGCTTAGATAAACTTTGTTCCTTTTGAACCATACCTCATCACGTTGGCATAGCTTGAGGACATCCAAAGAGGAAGTCTTGGCTATCAATTTCTCATAAAAAGGGTCTTACTGGACTTCCTTCTTAAGTATTGGCCACCAATCTACTTAGGGTTGAAAGATAGATAGGAATTGGAACTCTACCACTCGGGGCAAGAGTTTGCACCTTGGTTTTCTAAGTCTTTTTTGTACTCAATTTCATAGCCATAGCTAAGGAGTTTAGGCAACTAATATGCTTGTGTTGGTGTTATTATTCGTTGCTCCAATAGATACTTCAAACTTTTTTTATCTATGTGTATTGTGAATCATCTTCCCAGTAAGCATGGTTACCATATCTTAATGGCTTTAACAACAACCAGCATTTCCTTCTCATAGGTAGACAATGGTAAGGTTGATCCCTTAAGTGTAGCATTGAATAAGCCATTGGTATATTTTTTTGGGGTAAGGACGGTCCTGGGACCAATGCCACTAGCATCACATTCGATCATGAAACGTTGTGTGAAGTCTAGTAAACGTAGGATGGAATGAGAGGTTAAAGTTTCTTTCAACTGTAGGAAGGCCATTGTTGTGGCCTCATTTCACTAAAACCCTTCCTTATTCAATAGCCA
This sequence comes from Hippophae gyantsensis, assembly GCA_030763125.1. Classification (NCBI taxonomy): domain Eukaryota; kingdom Viridiplantae; phylum Streptophyta; class Magnoliopsida; order Rosales; family Elaeagnaceae; genus Hippophae; species Hippophae gyantsensis. The sequence goes on from CM061030.1 coordinate 28,765,820, forward strand.
AGTTAAGAGTGTTGTTATTCCCCTAAAATGACGAATGAATTTTCTATAATAACCTGCCAATCCAAGCGACCCTTTAACTTCTTTTGATGTGGTTAGTGTTGGCCATTCAATGGCAGCACAATTTTTTACTAGATCAATTGAGACTCTTTATTCTAAAATAAGGTGACCCAAGTATTCTACCTGTAATACACCAAATTGACACTTAGATTGTTTAGCAAACAAACTATTAGTTGTTAGTAATTGTAGGACAGTTTGTAAATGCATACTATGGTCTTCCCACGACTTGGAGTATACTAGGATATCATCAAAGAAAACCAAGATGAATTTCTCGAGGAAGGGTCGAAAGATATCATTCATAAGCTTTCGAAGGTGGTTGGGGCATTGGTGAGACCAAATGGCATCAATAGGAACTTATAGTGGCCTTCGTGTGTGTTTGAATGTTGTCTTATGGGTGTCATATTCATGAACTCTTATTTGGTGGTACCCTGCATGAAAATCCAGTTTGGAATAAACTTTGGCTCCATGAAGTTCATCCAGCAATTCATCAACGACAAGTATAGGGTACTTGTCTTTGACAATGATTGCATTAAGGGCTCGATAGTCCACATAAAATCGCCAAGCTTCATCTACCTTCTCAACTAACAAAACTAGTGATAAGAAGGGGCTATTATTTGGCCTTATCAATTGGGATTGTAGGAGCTCTTGCACCATATTTTCTATCTTAGTTTTTTTGTAATAAGGGTATTGATAGGGTCGAACATTCACTGGTCTAAAGCCAGGTTACAATGGAATTCTATGATCATGTACTCGCATAAGGGGTAAGTAGGTGGAAGATTCAAATACCTAAGGAAACTTAGCCAACAGTTTACCTATCTCAAGAAGGTATGTATTGAACTGCTCTCTATGATTGTTAATCGGCATTATTTGGAGAAATAACTCAGTGGCTTGTAAACCATTGCATTCTTTGCCGGTTAGAGCTGCAATGTTAGCTCTCCCTAACCCTTGGAATGTACGAGAGGTTCCTTCTGCAATGAAATTGTGGTGAGTTTCTTATAATCCATCTGGATGGGCCTAAGGGTTTCAAGCCATTGAACTCCTAAGACCAATTGGCGTGCTGCCACTAGAAGAACATAATAATCTATAATAACTGGATAGCCTTGAATAGTGAGAGTGAGGTTATAGCATTGTTCAGCACACTCTATTTTTCTCACGGTTAGCCACCATTACCTTTAGTTTCTTACCCTTGATTATTGGCAATCCAAATTGAAAAGTTAAGGTCTGATTGATGAAGTTATGTGTACTACCCCATCTATAAGTACTAATACCTTCTTATTTCTTAGTTTTCTCATAATGTGTATGGTGTGTGGGCGTTTAGTGTCTGCTATGGCATGAAAGGAGATTTTAGGTATCACTTCATGATGTTCTTATTCTAATAGGGTTTCTTCACTGTCATTTGTGTGATTTTGGGTCGAGTCCTCCATTATAAACAATTATGGTCGTGCACAGCGATGACCATCAACAAATTTCTCATCATAGTAGTAACACAATCCTTTCTCCTGTCATTATCGTGCTTCTTGGTTAGTAAGTCGTCCAAAAGCTATTGGTTAAGTTGGAATGGAACACTGTGTATGTGGTGGTTTTAACACACCAGTTGTGGTGTTAGTTAGCTACTTGGGTTGTATTGCAAGGACATTGGTGGTGTAGGTTGCTTGATTTTAACATCAATATAAATATCATCTCTCAATCCAACAATGAAGTAACCAATCAGAAATTCCTCAAGCAGACCATTAACTCGATGAAAAAGTTTTTCAAAGGATTCTCGATATGCTGCGACATTGGTGGTGTGCTTAAGGTGAGACAATGCCTCTGAAGGGTTCTCGTAGTCAGTGGGTCTAAACCTCAATTGTGTAGCCTTGGTGAACTCCTCCCAAGTGAGTGGTCCAAGAAATTTGGTAAGCCACAGGTGCCATTGTAAGGAAATTCCTTCCAGATGGAAGGAATCCAATTGTACTTGCTAGTCGGGAGAAATATTGGTGAATTCAAAATATTGCTCTGCTTTGTAAATCCAACCAATGGGATTCTTACCAACAAATTTAGTGAACGATAGTTTCAAGTGGGGGCAAGGGTTCTCGGGGTTTGATCGAGAAGTGTAAGGGTGTGGGCGCATAGTTTCATCTCTAGCAAAAGGATTGACCTCTGGTAGGTTATGAGTAGTGCATAATGCATGCAACTCAATTAGTATGGCTTGCATGGTGGCATCTACTTGGTCGAAGCCCATCTCGTGTCATGCTAGAGTTTCCATGACATTGTTGCAAAACTCAATATTAGACTTGCCTTGGGTATCCATAGTTAGAACTTGGCTTTGATACCACTAATAAAGATGGTTTTAGAGAGGTAGAAGAAGAGAGAAAACAAAGATGAGAGAGGACCTAATTTTTGTATAATTCTCTGATGATCTTTTATTGAATTTACTTAGGTTATATATAGTCTTACACACACATGAATTACAAGGGAAGTATGGTAACTAACTCTGACATTTCTAACCGAATTCAATGGTCCTTTACTCATGTGTCCAGCCTTATTATTCTATGCCTTGCGCCCACTTCTGCGCCCATGTGCATCACATCTACTCGGTGCTAAGCCCACGAGCAACACAAGCTAATACTGCTCACATCAGACTATAAATAGATATTATTACAATATATATTTGGTTAAAATCATGGAATACTTGCTGATGTTTTTCAATTATGCACGGAAAGTTTAAATATTGAAAATATTGAAAACATTTATTTCTTACATTTTATAAAAAGGTTAATTTTTTGTCTCTAACATTTGTGTCGATGATTAGGGGTATCCAAAAATCGGACCGAATCGAATTAAATCGAAAAATTAGACTAAATCAAACTAGTCTGAACAATTTTATAAATAAAAATGGTTCGGTTCGGTTTGTATAAACTAAAACCGTTTTTTAAACGATCTGGTCCAGTTATACTAATTTTTAAACCGGTCGGACCGGATCAGACTGATTTTAATAATATATTAAAAACTTAATTTAACCGGCGTATTATATGTATAACAAAACCAATCGTCTCTATCTACATCTCGCTTGCGAACCAATTTCACTATTCGATTAGAAGGACATTTGAATGTCTCCTATTAGATTATATCCTATTAAATTGTATTATATTTATGTATTATTAACCAGACCAAACTACTATAAACCATTGACCAGACCAAACTGTTGTAAACCATTAACCAAACCAGATTAAACTGTTCAATTACAACATTTTTAATAATTAAACGATCTGATTCGATCAAGTTTAAGCAATATGAATTGTCTAATTTGGTTAAATTTTTTTAATCAAAATCAGAACAGATCGAACCGTGTACACTCCTACTGGAGATAAATCTACCTTCAATGATTAAATCATTGTAAATTTACCACATAAATACCCCTTTAAACCTTTTCATTAACAAATTTTTGTGTATCATGGTAACATATACATGCTATTTGTGAAATGACAAAATTAGTATTTAAAATTTTTAATCTATTTATTTGAATTAGGGATGAATTTAGGGCATTAAAATCCCTCTCCTTCGGTATATCCTACGAGTTCTTCAGAGTAGCTTCCAGCAACCCCAAGGTCATAATCGTCTATGCCTCCCGATAACACAGTACTCTAGCTCACTGACATTGCCAACTCCGTTGTTTTTGCCTCCCGATTCTACGATAGAGACTATTGTTTCACTTTTTGAGGGTTTCAAGGTTAAATCCCCATATTTTCAATGAGTAAGCATTTTATCGAGTAAAGAGATGGGATATCAATTTATAAAAAAATGGGTAGCTATGAAAAATATTGTGGTTGTTGGTGATTGGTAATCTTTATGAATGAATGCATAGGGCACAGAAATAAAACTTAGTTAAGAAGGAGGAGGAGGAGGAGGTTAGAGAGAAACTGATATTGATATATGATTCCTAATAATTTCAATACAAGTTATAGGCAATATACATGAACTGTTGGCACATGCCACTAATTAGTGTATGCGATAATCAATTTAGTTGCAGTTGAATGCACATGGCTCAAATGTCGTACAACCATATAGTTATGCCTATATTGATATAGTTTAACATCCCTTTTAAGCTCATAGTATGTGCAATACAATGAGCTTAGTGCATCTCTTGAAAACGTTGAGAGGATAAGAGCTTGGTCATGATATCAGTCCTTGTTCTTGAGTTAGATTGTATTCAATTATCAAAACTATTGAGATAACTTTTTCACACATAAAATAAAAATCAACTTCCATGTTTGATTTTAAAATGTGGTACTAGATTTGTTATATAATACTAATAAAAATTATCACAATATTATAATTAGCTTATTTTATTTATCCATTTCAAAAATAGAATATGTTTTTCCGTATCTAATTTTCTAAATAATTATGATTTAATTGCATATAAGTATACAACACCCATTATTTTCTCACACTAGCTAAACCAGCCCCTATCTTTTATCATCTTCCTCCCCATTTTCTTATCTATTTTATTTCTTTTATTAACATAGCTTTAAACTATTTTGTTTCTTCCATCGAAAAGGAACTCCCTTTTTTAGGTATTTTCTCTAATGTGTTATTTTTTTTGGCTTTTTTTGTTTTTATTTTCTTATATATGTTTTTTCTTCTTAATATTTAGAAGCTTTTGTTGTTTGAGTGTTGTGGTCATGAGTTTGGCAATAATGATAGTTTGGCTGTAGTTAATAGTGGTGTTGGTTGCATATGGTATATATGTCATGGATGGTATTATGATAGGGTATAATTTTCAGAAAGGGGTGAGGAAGAAGAATAGAGAAGGAAGAGTTGTTTGCTTATAATTTTTCTATATTATTTCCATAGTTCCTTGGCTATATATAGCCTTACAGATTACAACGTGAGAAATAACAAGAAAGGAAATGCAGGAAAGTAACGTGTGGGTAGTAGGAATAACATGCTATCATAGGGGTTGTCGAGAGTATCTTTCTAACGGTTTGGGTTGGTCCCCTCCTCTGCTGAGCCTCATCCCTGCCTTCAATGTCGTGTGTAGTCCCTTTTTCTGGGCCTCGCGTGCCCATGTGCTACGCTAAGTGCCCAAGCGTACTTATGCTTGTATCATTCCATCCCCCTTTTAGAATCCTTGTCCTCAAGGATAAAGTTGGAATAGGATTTAGAAAAATTATGTGCACCACTTCCTTAGATAACCTAGGTTGGAGCGCTTGTAAAGCAATTTCCCACTCCTCAAACTGACACAAAGATGCTCTTAATGAATTCCAAGAAATGTGATTTCTCTCAAGAAGCCACACACTTAAATCCAATATGGGAAAGTAATTTACCATAGCTCTAGAATAAATCATCCTCTTAATGGAACTAGGAACTTACTTATCCCCATCAATTTTGGCCCCACATAAATCTTCAATCCAACAATCTTTTGGCTCATAACGAATTCTAACATCATTACAATTCAAGTTGTTATCATTTTCCTCGAGAATTGTGTTCCAATTATAAAAGTATGACCAGTCCAATTTGAAAAACATCAATATAGGCTTTGGTAGCTATTGGGTTCAAGCGGTTGCTAAAACCTTGTGGATGATTAAGTTGGGTGATTCCAAAGGAAGCCATTGCTTGCAAGGTTAAACTAGCTGAGAAATCTATTAGGCTAACCATCCCAGTATGCACATAAGATGGGAAAGTAGTGTTTCCACATGTCTTCACAATGGTGGAACCAAGAAAAATGCTTAAGGGCAACCTAAAATTGCAATAGCACCCAATGTGGTAATAAGCGATAAGAGATTGCCATGCAGCTGCACCCACAACACTAGGTAAAACTGGTTGGAGATTGTTTAAAAACACTAAACTGGTAAGCCAGATTGCGAGTTGGGTAGTTTCTTCAACAACTGCATCACTTGTTGTGAAAAGGTAAGGGTAATAACCCTTTATGGCATGAGTAGCCATCAGACCTCCAATTCCAATGACCACGGATGTTACCGCAACTATTACCACTGACAGTTTTGTTATCTTGGCGTTACCAGCCTCAAGTTCATTTGATACTCTCACATTTAGTGTCGTATTAAACCCAAGTGTAATCCTGGTACCCTATCCTTGTATGCTTAGTACCATTGAATTAGCACCAACTACTATCAAAATATTTGGCAAACGGTCTGTAATGACTTCTGACATCTTTAGGTGCCAAAACTCTAAGCATAATATAATAACAGGAACCCAAATAAGCTTAACAAGGTTATATAAATTAGAAAATGCAAACTTTAAGGAACCAGTCTTAACTCCATCTGATTTAGTAGTAAAGATGGACATCAATTGGCTAATAGCATTTAGCCACAAAGATGTATGAAGTACCATAGCAGCTCCAACTAATGAAGTACCATAGCAGCTCCAACTAAGTCCCATATCAGCTTTAGTATTAGCCACCAAGTCATAGACCATCCAGGTCTAACTCCAGGCAATTCTCTTATTATCATAGAAATTGAATTTGGTATTGTTGGCACCCTCTACACTGACCTTACAGCTAGGGGGTTGATGCTCTTATTGTCTTCCTTAAAGGAATCTCCTTCTGACTAAGTGTAAGATCTATTTGGCAAGGGAAAAACTGGTGTATGGGTTAAATAGTTTCGTTGACCACTACTTTCTTATCCACTACCCAGAACTATTTCAGCAAAACTCTGTTCCAAATATTGGCTATGATTCCAACCTTGAATTGTTTCATGCAAGACAATATTGATAGCGCCATTGCTTTGAATCGTGGATGATTTATTCACTCCAAGCTCAAAGTATCCAAAAGACCATATCTGGGGTGGTCTTGTATTCTCTATGGGTCACAATAGCTTGTAAAAGAACCTTCTCTTTTGAAGCCAACCCTTCTATTATTTACATCAATAATTCCACATTCATTAGGTAGCTCCTTAGCACAATACTTGGCAACAGAGGTTGGTGACTGAATCTTGTTATGACCCCTACTAGTTTCTACAATAATCTTAGTGGCCAAGTAGGATTTGGCTTCATAAACTAAGATTTTTTGGATTGAATTTCCTTTGCAAACTTTAAACTTGAGATTCCCTTGTTTCAATTTATAGTGATCATCATAGTGATATGACCTTCCCACCTGACCCTTTGAAAGTTGCCCTAAGAATTCCCACTGTGAAAGTAATGACATTCTTCCATGATCACTTCCCATTTCCTTATCAGAACTCAAATCTCCATTTCAGAAAGTGATCCTTGAAGATTCCTATTAAGCCTGTACTCATAAGTAGGGATTCTAATACTCTTTTCAACACAATAACCCAAAAGGATCACCAAAAATTATGATCTCAACCCACTTAGAATCTGTAGCCCATTTAGAAGCCCTTATTCTGTTTGTAATGACAAGGAATCCAATTTTTTTTATAGCAAGTATAACCCGTATAGCCAGAGAGAACTCCTTTGGGAGTACTTCCTTGATGGGAGAACGAGTGAACCAATTAATCAAGGAGATTAAGCTGGAAATGTTTTCTTCATAGCAAATAAAACTAATGTTCACGAAAAACACCTTATTCTCAGCCCAATGTTTTTTAGTAATTTGCCCCCAAATGTTTGATTATTATATATCGAAGAAACAAGGGTACTGATGTTACCTCTCTACATTGTGACCTTAGCTTTAATCGTAGGCTTCAAGAGTGAAAAGGAATTAGGAAGGTAGGGTGAGATGGGGATCTCCTTAGCTCCAGAGAAAACTCTGGGGTGTTTCCAAGTTCTAATTGTTGTTGGGGTTTTTGCATCACATTCAACTGACTTCAAAACGACAAGGGTTCCTTCTAGAACAATCTCAAGACTTTGATCACACGTCATAACCACAAATGAATTACCAGAGGCAGCCCTAATCGATACAAGAACGTATTGTTTCTGTTTAGTCCTACAGTGCCACCGTTGCCAGATCTTACCGGGATCGAACATACAACCTCATTGGCCCTTATTTCCGACAGTTCTTCGACCACCTCTGCGAGCACCTCCACAAAACACTCTAAGCCACTTGCGTAATTTCGCACGATTGGCATCCAAATGAGCTAGACATTTCACCCGATAAAGTTTCTCACAGTTAACTTTTTTATACGGAGCAACCATTTCTTTATGGGTCGGGTCTAGAGACTCGTCTAAAAGCTTAAGACGAAACCCATTACGAGGGAGCCTAGTGGTAGATGGGAGGTTATCTTTACGATGTAGGCTTGCTTCCTAGGTTGGCATATGGACTGATTTTGGGAGCCCAACTAGTAGCGATCCATAAAACTTTGGCTTAGGTTATGTATAACCCATTGTTACCCTTTCTTGTAACCTAGAAACACAGCTCTTACTGGTTCTACGTTCTGAGGTTTTCCATTCGCTCATTGCAAAGGAATCAGTGTGTAGGGCTTCAGGTTTCTTGAAGGTCTCAAGTGGTGCATGAAGGTGTCGTTCTGGTGAGCGGTGGAGGTTGCGAAGAGCTCTCAACTCTACTTCAATCGCGCTGTAAAATAGTGATGAATCGCTCTGATCTGGACCTAGATTGCTCAAAGAAATCAGATTCCTCATCAAAGGTTTTTGTGTTGGATTGGTTCCGGTCAATCATGGTTGGAACCAACTTTGATACCATTGATAGGGTATAATTTTCAAAAAGTGGTGAGGAAGAAGAACAGAGAAAGAGAAGTTGTTTGCTTATAATTTTTCTATATTATTTCCATAGTTCCTCGACTATATATAATCTTACAGATTACAGCGTGAGAAATAACAAAAAAGGAAATGTAGGAGTAGGAATAACATGCTATCAGAGGGGTTGTCGAGAGAGTATCTTTCTAACAGTTTGGGTTGGTCCCTTCCTCTACTAAGCCTCATCCTTGCCTCCAGTGTCGTGTATGGTCTCCTTTTCTACGCCTCACGTGCTCACGTACTGTGCCAAGCGCCCAAGCGTACTTATGCTTGTATCATATTATTGTTTTTAATAATTACCTTCTTACTTGCACTTGCAGGTATTGGTGTAAGATGTGATTCATAAATGTTCATATAAATATTTCAAGGAATAATCATAAAAAAATGCTTGAATCTTGTGTTGTATTATCATCTTAATAGTTATAAAAATTGATTCAATATATTTTACTTTTATATCACTTTATAATGACTTTTTATACCTTTTAATTACTATTGTTTCAATTTTTTCATAAAATAGTGTTTTGTGCATGATTATTATTAGAAATTATTACAATTATTTTATTATAATTATTGTTTTTATAAATGTTAGGATTTATCATATTGCAATTATAGCTTAAATTGTATTTGTTATCGATTAAAAATAAAAGTATATTTTGTTTAGAAAAAAATACATATTATTATTTTATAAATAATTTTTTTTATTATATCTATAATTTATATATATATATTTAAAAAATATAATATACATGTATTATTTTTTATAAGAGATAAATATATTTATAGATTAAAACTAAAGGAAGATTAATGTAAAAGTTTTTTATATAAAGATAAATAGGTATTTTTAAATATTTTTATTTATTTATTATATATTTAAGTAATAATTAATTTAAATTATAATATTTGTATTTAATATAATTTAAAAAATTAAAAAATAAATATATAATTTAAGTATTATTTTTAAGATAATTAAAATAAGGTAGCATGTATATCTTCCCCAAAAATATAATTAATCAAATGTTTGAGCGGTAATTATTTGTTATTTATTAATTGGCGTTGAATATTAGTTTCCTTTTCCGTCGGTCTTTCCTTCCCCGCTCTCTATCTCCGCATAAAGCTTCGCACAGAACAACGACAGACAACACCACACAGTCGGATTCACACCCCTCTCTTGTACTTTCTCGTACCTTCTCTCTGATTTTCGGGGAAATTTCCAAGGCCCGCAAACTCCTTTTGTACTTTCTTTCGTCACCGATTTATTTAATCTTCCTAACTTAAATGCTCCCGAACTTAGGTAGATATTAGTTAGAGTATAATTAAAATGGAAAACGACGTTGTAGGAAACAGAGTTTGCTCTACGGAATCGGTTAATGGTAGTCGCGATGTCTGGAGTTGTAAGGATGTCGATTCAGCTTCCGCCGATCATCTGATTGTTATGGTCAATGGAATCCTGGGAAGGTTAGGCTATTCGCTACCGTTTCTATTTTTCACAATTAATTTTTACTAGCATCTCGATCTAATCCCTAGTCGAAATTTTATCATCCATGATTTACTTATTGTTTTTTTCTTTCTTTCTGGGAGGTGCAAATTGGAATATTTGAATGTTATTAAGTTTTTGCTTTTCAAGATTGGAATATATTATTTGAGGTTTAATTGCCTCACCTGAGATGAGGTCTCGGATTTAATGTATAGCAATAAGTTATCAGTTTTATAGAAATCGGAAACTTCACTTTACTAATCTGGATATCCTTAGGACCTTAGATCAGGTTAACTGGATTTCGGGTGTTCAAAGTTGAAAAAGCAAAAGATTTATCTAATTTCTCTCATTGCTTTTATACTAAGAACCAAACTATATATGATTTCTTACTGGAAGTTATTTGCTTCTACGATACTGACTTATTATTTGCTTATTCAGTGTCACAGATTGGAAGTTTGCTGCTGAGCAGTTTGTTAAAGTGCTTCCCAACAAAGTTTTCGTTCACTGTAAGAAGTCTTGTTCTCATTTATTATTAAATCAGTCAAGTTCAGCATTTGTTTGACCCCAAAAAAATCTGTAATTTCTTACTCGAGGATGTTGATATATTGACTCGTAGTTTGGGAAATGTGTCATAGCTTAGATACATTTTATTATGTTATGTTACTGAGCTCTTTTTGCTGGTCACCTGTTGTGAATTTCCACTGACTATTGGCATTTATGTTTCTTCTGGTTTATATTTATATTTAAGATTAGATCCAGTGCATATTGCTTTCAGTACGTAGTATATATTCTACAGTTTCCACTTTTACTTAAAAGAGTTTTAGTCTTCTGATGGCTGTTGCCATGTTGTATCTTGAGACACTTTGACATGTTGGGAAGAGTGAAGTCAATGCAATTTTGAACCATTAAATCATTGGATACTTTTACTATCCTGAAAAGATGTGTGTGCAATGCATTTAATTTTAGTGTACATTTTGCAGGTAGTGAACGGAATGTCTCTAGGCTGACTTTAGATGGGGTGGATGTTATGGGCGAGCGATTGGCACAAGAGGTTTCTATCTTTCTCAGATCTTGCAGTTAACTTGATATTTTGTATGTGCTCAGACATTTTTACTGGCTAACTGCATGTCTTAACTGAATGTTTCAACTCCAGGTCCTAGATGTAATTGAAAGAAAGCCAACTTTAAGAAAGATCTCATTTGTTGCACATTCTGTGGGAGGTCTCGTGGCAAGGTATGCCATTGGGAAATTATACAGACCCCCAAAAATTGTTAATACAGATGATTCATCCTGTAAACAATCTGAAGATTCAAGGGGCACAATCGGTGGTTTGGAGGCCATGAATTTTATTACTGTTGCTACACCTCACCTCGGTTCAAGGGGTAACAAGCAGGTATCACACTTTGGCTAACTCACTTTTAATGCGACATCTAAACTTTTCAAAATTTACACTTTGCTTTGGCCCTATTAGTTCTCAAAATTATGTAGCTGCTCTTTTCTCTCAAGTACCAGCAAATGCTTTAGTGGTCATCTACTACTACGTATGTCATGAAGGTTGAACCTTGGATTATTTGCTCGTAAGAGGACAGGGCATGGGCCACATGGTTAGCAATTTACTGCATGTAGCCGAATCCAGTGTCTAATTGTATGATATAATTAATATACTTTCTAATGAAGAATGTTGTAGTAATCACTCTGTCTATGGCATTATTATTTTTGACTGACTTGGATTTTTGTTTTAAGTTTGAGAAAAAGAAAAAGTTTTTCAATCTTTTTTGTATTAAAGAGAGACACTGTAGTAGGCGTTTTACCATTTATGTGAATGGCCCTCTTTAAAATCCACCTATCAGTGTCTCCAAATTAGTCCTATGTTCCTCATTAGAAATTTTTTGTGTTGCCCTTTTTATTTCTTTATCCGTGTCATTTTGTTTCACCCATAAAGCTTTACTTTCTACAGGTACCTTTTCTTTTTGGCTTAACTGCCATTGAAAAATTAGCAAGTTGTGTTATTCATTTAATATTTAGGAGAACAGGTCGGCATCTTTTTCTTACTGATGCCGATAATGGGAAGCCTCCATTGCTTAAACGTATGATAGAAGATTCTGATGGTTGTTATTTCATGTAAGTTCTGTATCCATCCTTGCATTCTTAGATTTTTTTTTGGTGGGGGGGTTAAAATTAAATTCCATTGCTTTTGTTCACGATAGAAGATTATACGATTGTTATTTCATTTCTGTATCCATTCTTACATCCTTGCATTTTCTTTTTGGTGGGGGGTGGGGGAGTAGAAATTCTCATGTTTTCCATTGTTTTTAAGCTTCTTCATTAATGGATCTAATTCTTAGATATTTAGAATGAAAACTAAGTCTGTGTGCAGGTCTGCACTGTGCACATTCAAACGCCGGGTGGTATATTCAAACGTTGAATATGACCGTATCCTATTTTCAAATTTCTACTTATGAATAGTAAATGTAATTGCAGTATACTTTTTGAGATTCAATTTGTTTTTCTGTCTATAGTTTTCCATAATGAAATATTTTAAAGATATCGTAGGTTGGAGAACATCATCTATTAGACGTAATAGTGAATTGCCGAAGGTACCATCCTATCTATAATTTTTATATTTGTGGCTTTGGCAAGCTCAACTTTAACCTTTAAAGTTGATTTCCCTTTTTATCAGTGGGAGGATGTTATTGATGAGAAGTATCCACACATTGTATATAAAGAACACTGCAAGGGTTATGATTCTGAACCATCTGAAACGACTTCGGTAGAAGATAACTGCTTTGATGAGATCGAAGGTCTGAGCTTTAGTTTATTGTGATTCTTTTTTAGGTGCTTTGCTATTTAATTTTTTATTAACCTATATATATATATATATTTTATTTATGTACTTTTCAATTTTGATATGCCTCTCTTGTTTCATTTTTAAATCTATTCTGCAGTTCTCCCCTTTTATCAGTATCAATATCACCTTTTTTTTCCCGAGGGGATGTAAATCAAGCATAATGATGTTAGAATGGGAACATTCATGAGTTCAATATGTCAGATCCCTATTTGTTCTTCTGCATGCCATTTGATCTCTGGCCAAAAAGGTCATCATTTCAGAATTAAAAAAGCACCTCCCATTCAACTAACATTATCATTATGTCTGAATTCTTTTGGTATCTTGCAATGTTATAATATTGTTCCTATAGTTATCTAGTTAATGTCTTAATGATCTGCTAAGAAGTCTGCTTAACTTGTCCAGGTTGCTGCTCTGAGTTTCTTTAATGTTTGCTCACTTTGAAGTATTGTACTTGGTCTTTTTATTGTGTAGAGGAACTGGTTACAGGATTATCACGTGTTTCATGGGAAAAAATAGATGTTAGCTTTCACAGCAGCAGACAGAGATTTGCAGCTCATAGTATCATTCAGGTCTCTCTCTCTCTCTACACAAATACACATACAAACTCAAATGCACACATGCATGCCCTTTTATGAATGTAGTTGCCATATGATGCTGTAGATTTTTATTAGTGTGTCGTGCACAGCGTCCCTTTTCTGCTCTAAGTGAAAACATTGATCTTTCATTATGTACTTTCTTTATGGTTTTAATTCAACTTTTTTCACAGGTCAAAGATGAAGCGGCACACAGAGAAGGTGCAGATGTCATACGTCATATGATTGATCATTTTCTTACATAGTGACACATGGAGGTCTGGTTAAATTACAAGAAGCTTGCTTGATTGCGAATTTTGCAATCATAGAATCTAATAGGAAATCTTAAATATTTGCAGGTTGAAGGAAGTTGATACCCTCAGTAACGAGAAATCCTCTTTGTAAATCATAATTAAGCAATAAATTGAAAGAAGTGTTGTTCATTTTTTGCCCTTAAACACATATCGAACTGTATATTTAAAATTTGCTGGATTATCCTGTTCCTTTTCAAGTATTTCTTTTCATATTTAATAGAATGAATATGCGTCATGTGTGTTGTGTATTCTCCCCTCTTTTAAGTTGTTTTTTGTTGGCTGAACTCTCTTTCGTAATTTGAAGGCACCATTAGTTACCACAAACAGACATTGGACATAATATAGTCTTCCTATTTGAAGGTTGAAGTTTTTTATTTTCTTAGTCAATTTATTTGCTTCTCGATTTGTAGCTAATCACCGTTCATTCCATAAATGAACAACAAATTTACTATTAATTATTTCTTGTCTCCATAATAAGCCAAAATATGGCTTGGTGGAACATAAGCTATATTTTCTTGGTGTGGGTTGTTATTTGAATTTTTCGTTTTGGTTTTATTTTATCTTATTTAAAAATTTCTAATTTACAAAAATATGTCTTACATTGTTTTTATGTTCATGTGTGCTAGGTTGTTACCAGTTTTTTTTATATAATTAAATTAGATGGAGGAGATTAATTTTTAGAAATTTAAAAGTTCGAAATAAAAGAGACGTACAATTTTATTTTATTTGGTTTCCTTCTGTTGAAAGTTGAAACACCGTTACGTTTCAACCTATACGCACGCTAATATGATTCAACGCGCCATTGGTCAAACTGCAACTTATTTTGGATATCTCCAGCTAGCATTTTTCTTTTTGCTTGACCGTTCTAAATTACATCTTCGTTTTTCCACGAATTCAATTCAAACACTTACATTCCAATTAACCAGGAAATTAAATACAAATAAATAAATAAATAAATCGAGTACTTCATTCCCAGGAACACTGGACGATCATTCAAATAAAAACCTCCTTTCATTTCAAATTTTGAATACTTCATTGATTTCCAAGTCCTTAATGGAAATAACGATTCCAACGAAATCTTCCTTTTCGGTTCCTTTCTCTTTCCCTACAATTCATTCGAAGCCTCAACGTTCAATCATATCAGCTTCTTCTTCTTCTTCTTCATGTCTCCCCAAACCCTATTTCAAATCTAGAAGCTTCTTGAGATTTCCGGGCAGATGGCGCCAAAACCAACCAATCAGATCGCAAAGCTCTCTCTCCAACCAAACATCTAAATCTAATGACGGATTTATCCTCGAAGACGTTCCTCACTTGACCAATTTTCTCCCTGATTTATCAGTAACTTCTCTTGCCTTGATTTTCACCTTGCTTAATTTATTTACCTTTGTGTTTTATTTTTGTCTTTTACTTGCCAAAAATGTAATTTATTCTTGTTAAACATAAATATATATTTTGTTTCAGTCATATCCTAATCCTCTGCAAAAGAGTCAAGCTTATGCAGTTGTGAAGTGAGTTTCTTTTACTTTAGTTTGCCAACTTTTGCTTTTTGAGAAATTTTGTTTATTTCTTTTTTGCTCATTATACACTTAATTTTCTTCTTCAATAGACAAACTTTTGTTAGCCCAGAAGACGTGGTTGCAGAAAAGGTAATTGATATATATATATATTGAACATATGTTGATTCTTCTATTGGGTTTCTTGAAATGAACTTACATGGCATTTGGATGCTCAGATTGTTGTTCAAAGAGACAGTCCTAGAGGAGTACATTTTCGGCGTGCGGGACCTAGAGAAAAGGTACATATGGCATCATACTTCCTTGCCTTTCCTTTTAAGGAACCATTTTTCTCGACTCATCTAGGCTCATGAATGCTGATCAAAGGTGGTCCTCTTTAATGCCATAGGTGTATTTCAAGTCAGATGAAGTGCGTGCTTGCATAGTGACTTGTGGGGGATTATGCCCCGGGATTAATACGGTGATCCGTGAGATTGTTTGTGGATTGAGCTACATGTATGGCGTTGATAACATTCTTGGAATTGAGGTGAGTCTAATTTTCATTATATCTCCCACACTTTTACGAATTTATACCAACTTGTGTTGAAAATCAATTTTTCGTAGAATGAAGAATACATTCATTTTTTACTTATACCTGATCCATGTTTATGGAAATTGAAATGAGCAGTGTGATTCTTAACTGCGAGCATGTATATTGTATGTAGTTTGCTTTTGCAGTTGTTAGCCACCTTCTAGTACAATTAATAAAGGCTTGACATTTCTTCAAGAATTAAAGCCCCCCACATTGAAATAATTTAAAAAAATTCTTTCATGGTTGCTATATGAACTTTGCCAATGAAACTCATGTACGTCATGTCGAATGATTGACACACGAAACTTTTCAACCAATTTTTGGGCCTGCTTGAGAGAAGAAAATGTTGTTAGCTATTTGAATTAATAGCTCTTTGAGAGTACGAAGAGCAATTACTCATCAAAACTTCTCGTTGTATAGAAAGTTTCCTGATTAGGGTAGGCTACATAAATAGATATGAATAGTACTTGAATGGAAATGGCAATGAATTTATTATGGAGATATTTTGGTTGATAAAAAACTTAAAAAGTTTATATTCTCTTCTAATTTTTTGCTTTCATTATTCTTTTACTATGACATTCTCAACATCTCTTTTCTGATTCTTTTAATGTAAACACCTATCTCTGTACTTCTGTACTATTAACAACTTTCAGGGAGGATATAGAGGTTTTTATTCAAAAAATACATTGAATTTGACACCTAAAGTTGTCAATGATATCCATAAACGTGGTGGAACCTTTCTTCGCACTTCACGGGGAGGTCATGATACTAATAAGATAGTTGATAACATACAAGATCGAGGGATAAATCAGGTAAATTGTTCTCTTATCTACTTGAGCTCTTTATTTAAAAAAAATTATGGGAAAGAACCATTTGAATTTGTACGAAATAACACCCTACGAATGACAATCTGGGTTTTAGGTATATATCATTGGAGGTGATGGCACCCAAAAAGGAGCAGCTTTAATATACAAGGTGATTAATGTCAAAATCTATTTGTTTTCTTCAGCTTATGTTCTGCAAATAAGTTGTGGTGTTTTGACATGAATACATTTTTCGTAAAGGAAGTTGAAAAACGTGGTCTTCATGTGGCAGTGGCTGGGATCCCCAAGACAATCGATAATGATATTGCTGTAAGGTTTACTAAACCAAAGTCGATATTTGTGTAGTTATAATGTGAGCAATATCTGATGAACCTTTAAATCTTTTAGCTTGAAAGTCCGACTATACATGTATGATGGATTTAGTAGATGAACTATTCAGTCATATTTTTTGCATTGTTATAGTTGAAATGAAATTTTGTTCTTAATGATGAGCTATATATTACAGCCCTTTCATAGCAATGGCATCCCCAACTTAGAATAGGAGAAAAAATTGAAATTACTGGATTCTAAGTTCTGCTTTTCTTCTTAGAAATAGATAAGAGTCTTGATATATCTTGGACCTTTATCTCCATTGCCTTTTGCAGTTCAGGTAAAATTTCTTATGATCATTAGCAACTATCGGAAGATATTTAAATTGTTATAAAAAGTTAGTGATACAGTCTTATCTTAGCCACCCTTTATGGATCTCCAAGTAATAATGAATGATATATAACACCTTTTCACTTTCTCTTTCCCCCAGAACTCTTCTAGATGCGAAAAGTTGCTTCCATGTCAAATGTTTTTCTATTTTTTGTTTACTGGTATGGTTGACCTTTTGTATACAGGTAATAGACAAATCTTTTGGCTTTGATACTGCTGTTGAAGAAGCCCAGCGTGCTATTAATGCTGCACATGTGGAGGTCGAGAGTGTGGACAATGGTGTAGGAATTGTAAAACTGATGGGGAGATATAGTGGTAAGTGCATTAAGCTATATGGGTGAATTACCTCCTTATAGTATTTGTGAGAACAATATACAATGAACTACTTATAGTATTTGTTTATTATTTTTTACAATAATATAATATAAAATTCACCTTGTCTTTATACTGCAGGTTTTATTGCTATGCATGCAACTTTGGCAAGTCGAGATGTTGTAAGGCCATAACTGCATTTCACATAAAATTTATGTTTGCTTTAAACATTTATAGATAAACTGTGATTCTTCGTTACTTTTGTGACTTAAAAATCTAAGTGAGAGTTAAAACATATTAGTCCATGATACAGACTCTTAGTTATGGAAACATAATATGAATAGTAGCATTTATTTTTAGTTTGGTCAGCACGGAGTCGTTCTTAAAAAATCCATGTAAAAGTGGTTGAACCCTTGTGTATAGATGGATAATTAGATTAAACAATTACATAGTTTATATACTCCAAATGGATCAATACGATTTTATTATTATATAGTTGTTAGGTTTGTTAAGAATACTAAAAATACATCTAGAAAACACAGCATTGAGTTCCAAGCCCATTGATATCTTTGATTACATCTACTATAATGTATCATGTTTTTATCTTTAAGCATTAGTTCTGGCATATTCATCTAGCAGTTACGCTCTGATATCAGGAAATCTCTGGGCTTTTTATTCCGATTCTTATTATGGATTACATTTAGAGCTTTTAATTGTGTTTTGTGAGCAGTTAATGTGGGAGTAGGAAGTTTTTAAGAGTTATAGCTTATGGATAATGATATAAAGTGACAAGCAATTAATCATTGGTGTAACAGGACTGTTGCTTGATTCCGGAGTCTCCCTTCTATTTGGAAGGCCAGGGTGGGCTGTTTGAGTTTATTGAACAACGGCTTAAAGAAAATGGACATATGGTCATTGTATTAGCCGAAGGAGCAGGGCAAGATTATGTTGCTCATGACATGCAAGTTGTTGGGGACAATGATGCCTCTGGAAACAGGCTACTCTTGGATGTTGGTTCATGGCTATCTCAAAAGATTAAGGTGTGTATACCTTTCCTTTTTGTTCATTACCTGGTGCATAGTTTTCTGCTTTTTATGCACTGATACTGGTGGCCTTTTGGACATTGTTTCTGTTCCTAACTTTTAAACTTACTGTGATTTCACCTAGTGGTTTAGTGGTAAGACTCATTCTCTTCCGTTTTAAGTCATAGGTTCGAATCACACCAAGTATCATTTGATCTAAAAAGCTTATTGCACCATAAAAAGAACCTCCTTGTTTACTTGATGCCTTGCTAGCTAAAACGGTTTGTTTTATCTATCATCTTGTTTAGATACTTAAATTAGATCGTGAATAATTTTTCTCTAACATGCTTCAATTGTTTTGACCTATGTTTTATATGTCTCAGGATCACTTTGCAAAGGTTCACAAAGCGGCGATAAATATGAAATATATAGGTATTTCAAAAGCATGTTATGTTCTGTTTATAGTTACACATAGATAAGAGGATTTAGTGCTTTAGAAACACTTTGTACATCTCACTTGTATCAGATTCTATATGGATATTGACGCAGATCAGTGCATCAGATATATTACCCAATCATATGCAGTTCCAGTCTTAACTTTTACTATCCTGATTTTCATTTTATCATCAAAAGTTTTTATATTTTCTCTACAGATCCGACATATATGATTCGAGCTATTCCAAGTAATGCATCGGACAATATCTACTGCACTCTTCTTGCTCATAGTGCAGTCCATGGTGCCATGGCTGGATACACAGGTTTCACAGTTGGACCCGTGAACAGCAGGCATGCATATATTCCAATTTCTGTAAGCACTCTATCTTTGTATATCTTTCATTTTCAAACGCATGACCATCGTAAACTGAGTAATTGACTTTAATAATTTGTTCAAGATTCAGCAACTCCATTATTTCCGTAACGTAACGACTCAAAATGTCTAAATTTCACTAGCATTATTATTAGATTATGCAATGTTTGTTTGTTGGTCATAAATAACGCTATGTGAGACGATATTGCAGCGTGTGACAGAGGCTACAAATACCGTGAAATTGACAGATAGAATGTGGGCTAGACTTCTTGCATCAATAAATCAACCAAGTTTCTTGAATTGGAAAGATCTGTTGCAAGAAATAGGTGATGATGGAACTGTTAATGTGAATAACATGAAGAGTACTACCATGTAAGTTAAATATACAAAGGCTCAACTGATATCCAAAGGACCAAAGCCATGCATGGCTTGTATGAACTTACGCCACCAGCTCTTCGGTGTGTAATCTAAATAGCTTTACATTAGCCACTTTGGCTTTCATCATAAGTTGTGCTTTACTTTAACCAGCCACCTTCGAGTAGAGTGGTAAGAAAGGCTTGGTACCTCTCCTAGTTCAAATCTCGTACTCCAATTGTCGTTTGATCAAAATTAAAGAAAGTTGTCTTACTGTTTCCACACACTGAAGTTGTAATTGCTTTTATTATGCAAAAACAAATTGTAATTGCATTCAATTTCTTGCTGTTGCGCAGTTTGCATCATTTTCTCCTTTTTTAGCTTGTAAACTTATAGATTTGTACAAGTGAACTATAGCCTATAACATAAGATTCCCACTTTATGTTCATCTCAAACTTTTCTTTTTCCCTTTTTCATGGATTAGGTTTTAGATTTGTTTACTAAACGAGTATTTATGGGTTCTGAGATGTGGCAAATAATTTATTTTTTAAGAGAGTAGTAAAGTAGCACCCTTCATCTAACTCAATCCCAATAATATGATCATTTGCCTAAGAAAGTTACAAGAGTTACTATTAAAAGAAGGGTAAAACTTCTATTTCTTATGATAAGTTTTTACTTATTTTCAATTTATTATTTTATGTTTTTTTTCTAATTAACTTGGTATTTCATGTTATTTTATATCTATCATATATTTTTAGTTGATAAATTTTAATGGGATAAATCATTCCGAGCAATTAAATTAGGAATATTTTATCGAATTGGGTGGGGGTGGTCCCACGCATTGGCAAAACTATTAGAGCTTAAGAGGATCATTAAACAAATAGTAAAAATTTAATTTAATTTAATTTTATTTAATATATATTCCTAAAATTTAAAATCCAAGGATGCACAATTTTATTTTATGCATAAATTTGTATATAATTCTATAGATATATTTAAAAATTTCTTAGTCAATAAATGAGGAGGCACGTATCCATCCTAAGCCATGTATAAATCCGTCCCCTATCTCACATGACAATATTGTAATTTATTTTATTCAAATTTAATTTACATATCAAATAAAATAAAAAAACTTGTGTAGATTTAAATGCATAAAGTATCAAATTGATAAAAAAATAAAATAATAATTCAAAATTTTCAGTAAGAAATAAAATATTTACCTTTAAAACTATAATTATTTAGGATGGATTTTATTAGGGAGAAATTATAAAAAAAATCTCATTTATTACTACTAGACATACCTTTAAATCACTTAAAATTTAAAAAAAAATTAATAGTTAATGTAATTCTAAAAATACCTTTAGACATCCCAATCTTATTCTATCCATACATCTCTTTATCCCACTTAACCAGTTTACATATAAAAAAAAACTCCCAAAGACCCTATCCTTTCCCTTGCATCCCACTATTTCTCACATGACATCCCTAACTACAACCACTAGCTACCACCAGACACCATAGAACCATCAGCCTAGCCACTATATTCTACTAACATCCTATCAACCACTAACGTACATCCTATCAACCATTAAGTTCATCAACCACCAGCCATAATCAAAAAGCATTTTACCATTTTTAGGTATTTTTCAATCACTTTTTAGATTGTTTCCTATCAATTAGCATTTTACGATTGAAACAATAATGAAAAAGAAAATCTGGTTGCAAAATAGGAATGGGGCATTGAAGACAACTTGAAAGGTTCAACAGGATATACCAAACCTCACTAAAATTCTTGGTTGGAGATACTAAACGTATATGTTTGGTACGGTTGACCTTACAAAACATACATGTTTGGTTTGGTTAGCCTTATTAAACCATACTATTAAGTTTGGTTTTCCTATCAAATCATCGTTGGATAGTTTTATTAATTTCAATTTTTATTTATTTATTTACTGTGTTTATGTAATCAAAAACTAATTTTTATTTTATGTATGAGTAAACTCCATATTGCTTCTTAGAGGAGAAGAAATGAAGAATTATATGAAGTACAAGGTCTTGTGTATAGTAGAATAAAAACAAGAATGATATGAAGTACAAGGTCTTGTGTATAGTAGAATAAAAACAAGAATTATATGAAGTACAAGGTCTTCTCATGACCAACCTTTTATAGTGAGTATAATGGATTGTTCTCTAGACATTTCAATGGACCCTAATTATGATATACTAGTTGAGCATGAGGAGGTTCAACAACATAGAAACCCCTTCTCATCCTCAAATTGTGAAATTAATATATACGTACTGAAGAGTTTTAAAATGCACGTAGCATATAAAATTTAGAATAAAATTGTAGGTATGATAAAAATAAAATTTAATAATTGGATTTATAATTTTAATTGTATTTTAATTGTTTCTAATTATGTCATGTATTATTAAGGTGATCATGATTTGTTAAGACCTATTGGTCATTCTAGAGGACATAGTAACTGGGATATCAATTAACCCCATAATCAACATATTGCACGATGTATACAACATTCAGGCCTTGCTTCATTGTGCTATGCCACATACAAACATGCTAATAATGTATTGGTCTCAACATTTATTAGAGATACACATTTCACATGCCATTTAGTGAGATGATTATCATCTTATATGATGTACACCAATCATTAGATCTCTAAATTACTAAAAAGGTTTGTAGTGGAATGAACTTAAGTAGAAGTGATGCTATTTTACTTCTATTTTACTTCTTGTGGAGGTATTAGGGGTTAGTATAGATGTAATGAATGGTTAACTAGGTTAAAAAAGGAATATATGTCAAATTAATTTGGTTAAGGAGTTTGTTTATAGCTTTTGAAGACAGATATAAAGACCAGGTTGTTAGAGCATTTTTGTTACATTTGTTAAGTTGTGCACTATTTGTTATTAAGACTAGAAACAATGTCCCAATTTCTTACTTGACACTATTGATAGAGTTAGACAGTATAAATTAGTATGCTTGAGGTGCAGCAACATTAGTTTATTTGTATCGATAGTTAAGGACAATTAGTCAATATAAGAAAATATCTATATATTTGACTCTAGATTTACGAGAATTTTTCTTTATATGCTCCATCATTGAACCCAAACTACAATAACCAACTTTTACGTGTACAATGTTGGGGGTTATACATCCATAGTTCTATATACAAGAAGTTGTTGGAGGAGTTAAGGGAGACACTAGATGATCTCACAACATATGATGTATGTTACTATTCTTTTATGTATTTTAAATTGATGTTGTTTGTTTAAATTTGTGATTTATCTTAATTTATTTATGTTTTTATTTCCGTTTGTCACGTTAATTGGGATCCATATTGTACTGGTATTCTAGAGATCAGTTCATGTTTTTTCATGGATGTATTCATTTTTAGAAGCCGTTTAACCTTATCATAGCTATAGGATATTACGCCAATTTAAGTATATACAAACTGTTTCACTCGATCTAGTTGGGCCTTCTAAGGTTAATAGAGGGTCCAACCCAAAAATATACAAGGTAGAATTTCATTATGTAGATTAGTATTTGACAAGTTGGGATAGTCATGTCTTATCTCAACAATCAAGAGGTGCAATTATTACTCTCCTATCTAATTGTTCTTCATCTACATACAACAGTATCAAAATATATCATATGTGAGAGTACAAAACCCTATACATAGATTAACACATGATAGGTTGATGATGAGGATGGCGATGATGCAGACACATTGTGCATCCTAACATTCACAATAAGATGTGGCGATTAGTGTTCATTACCATTATATTTACTTATTGATCAACTCAATGCAATCCACAAGTACACGTGTTTGATGAGTGCTTAAAAATCATTAAAATTATCATGATTTAATGTACTTTAATTGATTAAATAGATTTATATTTGTACGATTTTATCATATTTTTATATAAATTTATCTTTTCAAAATCACTAGTATTTTTTATTGTTTTTAAGGTATTTTAGTTCGAAAATAACTTAAAGACTCGAAGAAAAAAAATACTAGAGGCCATACATCACAAATATATTGAGAAAATAAATGAGGAAAAGTCAAAAAGATAGAAAAATTGAACAAAATGGGTCAAAAAGGTCAAAAAGGCCAAAATCATGTGCACAAGTGCCCATCCGCGTTGAGTCAAGCGCACCTGCACACTCCTCATTGTGTCCGGCGCGCGCCAACCTGTCCAAATGCTTCCAAATTCAAATTTTGAAATATTTTTCCCCCTTTTTGGCCTTTTCTTCATCTATAAAAGGAACCTCTTCCCCCATTCCAAAACACAAATTTTTTGAGCACTTTCTCTCTCTAGAAAGTTTTAGTTTTTTTTAGTTTTTAAGTTCTTCTCTTTTTGAGAAGAATTAGTTATGTTTTTATAAATTTTTAGTTTTTGATTTAATAAACAGATATGCAAATCCGTTTGGAGGTTTTCAACCAACTGAAATAACATCAAACTATTGTAAGGATTCTATTAAGGTATAATTTTAATGGATTCTTTACATTTATCTTTTTATGTTTTATTCTTATATGTTATATTTAATTTGTCTGTGATTAAATTTAACATGACTGACTGTTTATAAATATGATATAATTATAACGTTTTATGCTTGCCAAATATTAAATAGGTAAAACATTTCCATAAAATAAATTGATTTTATTTTTATTCAAGATTTTATATTAAGGATGTTAGAGAGAAATACATTATTTTTCATTACAAACTTAAATATGAAAATTAGATTTTAAGGTTTAATTATTCGGTCTAATTTAGAGTAGTGTTCTTTTATTTGTTGGTACAATCGCTCAGTAATTAGAGTGAAACTCTATTTCAAAAGTTTTTTTATAAGAACTATTATTCGAAAATGTATTGACGACATATTTTCAGTATTGGTTTTAAAACTTGAAAGTTAGTACTTGTAAAATTAAATTCTTAAGTTTAATTTGAACACCTTGAATAAAGTCTAATTATTTGACTTCGCTTAAAACTGTGATTAGATGATTTGTTATTTTCTTAGAAATAAAATTGAAATTTAATATTTAATTAACTAATAGGCCTCGCCTAAGGACACTTTCATACCAAAAAGAGAAAATCAACAAATATTAATTTATATCTTTAATAACCTAAATAATATGAGCAAGCATAATTAACTTAATTATTATATCCTTAAATACTCCACTGTTATGAAT
The DNA here is from genome assembly GCA_030763125.1 of Hippophae gyantsensis. Taxonomy (NCBI): domain Eukaryota; kingdom Viridiplantae; phylum Streptophyta; class Magnoliopsida; order Rosales; family Elaeagnaceae; genus Hippophae; species Hippophae gyantsensis. The sequence continues at coordinate 28,791,042 of CM061030.1, forward strand.
GATAAAATTTGCATTATTGTTTATTGAATCTATATCTATATTTATGTTTATTTTAATGTTATTAGATTAGGAAACAAATAAACCAAAATATTGTGACAGGATGTTTAGGATTTAATTTTGTTTTTAAAAGTTTGAATAATAAATTAAAAACCACATACATTCCTTCCTTAGATCGACTTTGGGAGTATACTTATCATTTTCTATAAAATGATTCATACACTTGCTAGAGTTTTACAAATAATAAAACAACTAAAAGGGTATTTTGTAAGATCGGTATTTGTAATGCCGATCTTGCGATTCATTCTCCATCAGTGTCATTTAAGTAATATAATGTACATAAATACAAAATCGATCCCACAAAGAGTTGTATAATTTATAAACGAGTACCAATATAATTATTAGGAATACTATTTGGACAATATAAAATTATAAAAAAAACTAAAAAAATAAATGATAACTAATTTTAAATCGCAAGACTCATCAACTAGGAAGATATATAAAAAACGATCGAGAAATCTTTAATCCCTTAATTTTCTAGCATGTGAATATTAAAATTCTCTAATATAATAATCAATCAATTGAATATAACCTAGCATGTATTTCTCTTCAAAGTACACTACACACTATAAAATAATTAACCTTATTACACTTTTATGTCAATTAGATTACATATTACTCATTAATTCATCAATTATAGATTACACACATAACGATTATACATCTCTACCTAGAAATTATGCATGCTATTTAATCAACACAAAAAATTAAGTAATTCTCTCAAATCTATTTAATTGTCTTTAGATCAATTGTTGGCCAAACAATGAATATCATGAAATCAAATCAAATAATATAATTGAATTGCAATAACAATTGAGGTAAAATATGAAATCATTACATGTAGAAGATTGGGTTCATAAGACCCATAGATTAATAAATTAGCTAGACATAATTATGTTCTTAAAGTTTAGGTTTTTCATAAAAAAAGACAATAAAATTGATAAAGAAAGAAGAAGAAAAATACACTCAAGATAGGATGTCCTTCATGAATTTGACATATGAAGGCATCTATTCAAGTACATCTGCAAATGGTATGTTTATGTACAGCTTCTTGAAAACATCCAAGAATTTTAAAAACTGATTGTCTAATTTTTGCTTCTAGAGTCTTTGAGGGAAAGGAATAGTGGGTAGGGATGGGCACGTGTACGGGCGGGGATAGTTTTTGATATAATTGTCCCCGAACTGAATTATAAAAATTGTACCCAAAATCACTCGAAAATGGTTATGGTTTGGGGATGATTTTTTACCCGCAGGTAACAGCTTGGGGAGATTATTAAAAAATACCCCAAAAAACCATTTTTTCTAAACCCTCTGGTTTGCCCACTACATATATTGCATATATTCATTCTTGCACATTGTCTTCTCTTGGCGGAAAAAAGGCTGAGTTTTCTGATAAGGAAGGAAATGAAAGAATCTCAATTTTATGACAAATCTGGTCGAAGTATCCTAATGGTGTAACACCGTCGACTTTTTTGGGCCTTCTAGAAGCTTCGCCAGAAGCGACTAGTCGCTGCCCGAATGCCTCTTTAATTTAGTGGTTTTACTTTGTCGGATATTCATTTTGAGTATCTAAAGCACAAAATGTATCAAATAGAATACAAAGTATTAGAACTATGCCTTTCCTGAAGAAAACTCATGTAGAGGTTGCAAAAATCCATCACTACCTCGTAAGGGCGTTGAGACCATATCATGTTACACGAAAGCGTCGCTTTCTCTAGAGTGGGGTATGTTGATTCGGAATTGCGGGATGGGTAGATGTGAACCAGCCTTGGCCTTCACTTCAAAGTCAGATGAGTCCTCTGATGAACTTGGGAAAAAACCCACTAGAAAGAACAGGGGGTCACCCAGGGTAGTTCACTTTATCCGTGACTCTGATTTACCAGCATCCACTACCGGAAGGAATTGCCTCACTTACCGCCAAAAAGCCAAAATAAATGATTTTAGCCCTTATAAAAAGAAAACAGAGCCTTTGAATTTCTATAAACAGAATCAGATTGATTCGAAGAGATATCTGCCAACAACTTCCTTTCAATCCACATAGGAAAATTGAGGCTTTCTATACTAGGAGTCATCAAAGGAGTCATGGGCATACGCCCAAGCACACAAGTAATGAAGTCGGGTGGTGGTCTGGTAAGGTTACGACGCTGATAGAGATGCCACAACTGCTTCTTCAGGAAGAGCTGCAAAAGCGCTCAGGATTTCAAATCAGATGCTTTGCCCCTGATGCAATACAGTTGTCGACCACTAGAACTACAGGTTTTAGAAGAAAAAAAATAAAGAGTCTTAATTCTTCAATTGAATCAAAATAAAATTTCAATCCGATAATTGTCGTAATAAAAAAAGAATTGGGAAAGAGGAATTCTCCCGTCTATTATTTTTAGTAACTAGCGAATAGCCCAACATGTGCAGTTGTCTTTCGACCGCCGTCCCCTTCATTTCATCCAACCTCCCGTTCCGCCCGGTCCTGAGTTACCCTTTGATGAGCCATCCGTGTCCAGTTTTATCCATCCATCCAATGTATAGCGGTTTCCATTTGACCATTTGGATGCATCATTGGTGAGCTGTTGAGGTAGATGGTGATCGGAAATGGTATTCAGCAATTTTGGCAATTCTTTTTGTAGGGCTCATATTATGCATGGATCAGATATATCATGGCGAATGCTTCAGAAAAAATTGTGGAAGACACAATGGAATCTGATAAGTGAGATTTCAAGTAAGTGTTTACATAATCTTCTTCTGTCCGAAGAAATGATTCATCGAAATAATGAGTCACCATGGATATCGACGATTTATGTTTCGTCTTTCGTTTCCTTTTCGTTTGTTTCTCGATCAATTCCGATTCTTTATTTTTCTATTGATTCTTTTCCGATCGAGATGCTTTTGTTCCTTTCGTCTCGAAGGCCGGTTCAGTAAGAGTTCAAATCCTTCTAACTGGCTAGTGCATTAAGGTGATATGTCTTACTCCGGGCTCCGTCTGATCAACATCGCTTTTTTCCATAAGCCTAGAAGTCTCCCTTTCTGGAATCAAAGGCCAACAAACAAGACTTATAAGTTGATCTGGGGCTGTGAGGGACAAAGAGAAAGAAGGAGTTGTAGCGGGGGAACTTATGGCATTCCCAAAAGAAGTATATAAGGCGTACCCAGTAAAACTTACAAGTAAACCGGATATAAAGATGGAAACTAAGGTTGCTGTTTCCATTATTATATAGTTTCAAGACCACAATGGATCTATGATAAGATCATTTATTTACAACAGAATGGTATACAAAGTCAACATATCTCAATGAATAAGAAATAGGGTTTTATGGCTACACAGCTAACAAGCCAAGTCAGTTCATTTTGTCTCGATGAGTGAGATTCTAATTCGAGACTTCTATCTAATTTACAAGAACTACTCGTTTTTGTTGCCATCACCATGTTTTCCATCTGCATTTATCATCTACATCGCCGTCTAGGTCTCTTTTATTTTCCCCATCGAGCATCAAGAACTTGTTTTTGCTTTTCTTCTGATTTTTCTTCTAATTTATTTCTTTTTAGAACAAAAGGATAGCACCAAAGTGAAAGACCTACTTCAAGGAGACCTAGATAGCTTGAAAGTAGACCTGCAAACGACATACATAGATGAATAACGTAGCGGTAAACATAGATGACAAATATGACAACATGGAAAATAAAGAATATCCAAACATAGACAGTAGACGACAGACACATACAGAAGATGCAGATGACAAATGATAGATGCAGGCACAATCACAGATGGCAGACAATATACAAGGAAACCAGGACGATAGATGGGAAACTAGGACGACAAACGCATGGAGCGGTAGAATTTTTGAATCTCAAACTCTTTGTTTGAGAAGAAAGCCCTAAATGACACATATATAATTTAATTTAATAAATATAAAAATTAAATAAATATAATTAATTTCGGGTATGGGCGGGTACGATTATCAATATAATTGTACTCGAATCGTAACCATTACTTTATGTTCAGTTAACCTGAAATCGTAACCGTCTTCAAAATTTATTGGATAAAAACCAAACTAACAGTTTGGATACCCGTGCATAACCAAACCCACATTTTTTTGTCCATTCCTAATAGTGGGTTTGTAAAGATTGCTCTTCTTTGGGTGAATCATTTCTTTTTCAATACTCTCTTTGTCCACTTTCTTTTCCTCATCCTTTTTAGCTTCCTCTTTCTCTTCTAAGGTATTACTATTCCTTAGAAGGTTACCTTGAGGCCTTTGACTTATGGTTTGGGCCAATTTTCCCATTTAAATCTCCAAATTTTGTAATAGAAGCCCCATTAGTAGACTTCATATAATCCACTTTTGTATTTACTGAATGGATGAGTCTTTCATAATTTCCATTAAAACACTTGTGTTTTCCTCACTAGATGACTTCTTCTCCTAGACTTGTGGTTGTTGAAAACTTTGTTGTGTGAAGGGTTGACGGTTGAATTGATTATTATCTAGATTTTTGTTATTATTCCATAAGAAATTTGGATGGGTTTCCTTGGCGATTGTGATTGTTGACATAATTTACTACTTCAAGAAGGTTCCTACATGCCTTAGTAGAATAAGGTCCATTGTAATAATCACACACTATAAATAGAATTTTTACCATATTTACCCCCACATTGCCACCATCTAACTTCTTAGTTAAACCTAACACTATAACATTTGTTCGAGCTTGCAATACTGCTATTATTCTACATCTATTTCTCTAGCCACTCTCTATGGGTTTAGCCTTTCCATATGCCCATTGGTAATTGTTAGATGACATTTCATCAAGTAATGCAAAAGTTCTCTCTTTAGTTTTACTCATTAAAGCTCCTTTAGTTGCAACATCAATTATGGTCCTTACATGTCCCATTAATTCATTAAAGAATATTTACACTTGTAGCCAAGTAGGAAGACCAAGGTATGTGCATCTTCTTAACATCTCTTTATAGCTTTCCAAAGGTTCATAAAGTGATTCCTCTTCAAATTTTTGAAAATAAGTGATGTCGTTTCTAAGCTTAGCTATTTTTAAAGGTGAGAAATATTTTTCCAAGAATTTTTGAGCCAATTGATCCCATGTATTGATTGACCCAGTAGGTAGTGACTGTAACCATGCCTTAGCTTTGTCCTTCAGTGAGAAAGGATACAAGCGAAGGTGAATTGTATCATCTAATACACCATTCATCTTAAAGACGTCACATATTTGCAAGAATGAAGCCAAGTGAATATTTGGATCATCGTTGACTAACCCTCAAAACATTTATGCTCGTACCATTTAAATGACTCCTCGTTTAAGTTTGAAATTGTTAACATTGATGCTCGATCTATTGATAGATGATTGGGCTTCATCTACATGTGGAACTTCAAAATCATGTAAAGGTTTAGAGACCAAAATAGCTCATTGATCCCCTTGTTTTTCCATAACCCCTGATTGTTCTTATGCTAATTGTTCCCTTTTTAAGCAAAGTAAAGTTCTCTCTATTTCTAGATCAAAAAGAATAAGATTTTCACCTGTCAAGATGGACATACAATAGAAACACTAAAACAAAAATTAAAAGGTCCAAACTAATATAATAATAATCGTTATTGATATTTGATACAAGTAACTAACTCTCCGACAATGACACTAAAAACTTGGTTAACACGATGCAATATGCAAGTATACAGGTCGTGCAAGTAATATAATGTACCTAAGTACAGATATGGATCTCATAAGGAGTTATGTAACTTATAATCGAGTACCAATATAATTATTATGAATATTATTTGGACAACTATGAAGATTTATGAGAAAATGATCTAGAAATCTTTAATCCCTTAATTTCCTAACATGTGAATTACGAAAATCTTTCTAATATAATAATTAATTAATTATATAATCAATTGGATCTAATCTATCATACATTCATCTCTCAAGTATACTATACATCATATAGTAATTAACCTAATTACACTCTCATGTCAATTAGATTGCATAATACTCATTAAGTTTGTCAATTATAGATCACACACATTAAGATCATACATCTCTTCCTAGAAACAATGCATGTTATTTAATCAAGATAAATAATTAAATAATTCTCTTAAATATATTTAATTATCTCTATAAATAAATTGTTGGTCAAATAATAAATAACATAAAAATCAGATTAAATAATATAATTAAATTGCAATATCAATTGTGGTAAAATATTATATCATTATATGTAAAAAATGGATTCATAGGACCCCTAGATTAATAAATTAACTAGACACAATTATGTTCTTAAAGTTTAGGTTTTTCATAAAGAAAGACAATAAAATTATAAATAAATGAGAAGAAAAAAAAATACACTCAATCTTTTGATTTGTAGCACTAGTATTCTCTTGAATCCTTCACAAAGTTATATCTTTTTAATCTCTCTTAAACTTTTTTTCGTCTATATTTCGTATGTAGGCTAGAGTTTTTAATCTTAATTGTGTGTCATTTATCACCTCTATATGGTGCTTTCAATAGGCTAACATTGATCCTCATTATACTAGAATTCGTATTACTTTGATCCAAGGGCTAAGATTGAAAGTTATAATTCAATTTAAGGCTAACATGTTAAAATATTTTCCGCTTGATTGATTGAGTGATAAACTAATAATTAATCTACTTTTTTGTCAATCATGTATTTGGCCTATTTTTTATCTATTTGATATTTTTTCACCTATATTGTCATATTAAACACAAATTAAGCTTATTCATGACAATTAAGTACAAATAAAACAAATAAGTGGTTCAAAAGTGGCAAAATAACTCTACTTTTGTAAAGTTATCACTTGTAACTTTATATAATTTTACGATATGTACTAACTTTTTATTTTTTATATTTGTCAGGGTGCGAAAGAAGTGTTGGATATTGTTGAACGTGCCTTATTAAGAGATAAATGACAACCATCTAAGAAATGGTATAAGAAATTCAAGAAGGTTCGAAATATCTTGCAAGGATGTGTTAGTTCATTAGCCATAGATGCTCATCAACCATCTTTTAGTTAGATGAATACATATGACAATTAGTTAATTATTTGTACTTAATGGTTAAATTAGTTGGATAAACACAAATATATTTTATTTGAACACTTTTATTCAATGATATAAATTATTTATTAGAAGTTACATTCAATAAATGCATTCAAGAAATATAAATTTATATTGGTAGAACCTAAATATAAAAGTAAACAAACTTATGTCCATTTTATAAAAAGAAACTAAACATTACAATCCAAGTAAACTACAATTGTCATATTTGTCATAAACTACTTGAATGGTTGTAATGACTTGTAATCTTCAATTTGATTTATATATGGTATAAGCCAATCTTCTCCATATGGTTTATGAAATGCATGTCATCCGAGTGTATAGGTGGTATCAAAGCTTCGGGGTGCAAATCTACCTATATTGTATTAAATTAATAAAATCAATATATTAACATTAATTATACAGTTTTAGCATAAATAATGTCATTATAATAGGTTTGTCTTACTTATACAAAATGATTCCCATCAACAAAACATATAGAAATGTAACAACCATGACATTATATGTGAAAGTAATGATATGTCTCATGTTTAGTAATGGCATATATTTATCAAAACTATAATCACCATTGAAATGAGAAAATTTATAAACAAGCTCTATTGTCACTTCAAGAATATTATATAAGTAAGCGTAAGCCTTGTAATGATTTTGTAACTCAATAAGCATGTTAACCTTAACCTGAAACCATGCTTCCTCCCCAAATCCAAGTCTAATTGTTATAGCTCTAAATCCACAATTACCATCTCTTGATAGCATTTGAGATGTATATGATGAAGATCCAACATATAGTTTTGGTTGAGCTCTTTTAACTAGTAGCTTTTGTTTTCTTAAGAACTAGGCATAGATGTATTAGGTTTCTTCTAAGCTAATGCATATTCAAAATTAGAAGGATCTCGTTGTGTTGAATTGTCAGCCTTAGAAGGATGATCTCAGTTTCTTTGTTTTATAAGTGGCTCATCCAAATAAGTTGTACTTAGATATGCTAAGATAATGAATGCCATGTATGTCTAAATTTAAACATGCATGTCACTACTTTGTAAACATTTCATAAAATTCTCATACAAATGGGTGCAATCCAAATCTAGATTAGTATCTTGTAATGTAGATGTAAAACTAAGTTTCCTCTAAAGAGTAAGAAGGGAAGACAACTCAATAGAATGACTCAATCGTTTGTATTGATCAATGACATGTGCACATGATATTCTATAAGGTTAAACCTTTGCATAACCATAATTGATAAAGTTAAATGATACTTGATTTGCTCTCTCAGATTCTTTCAAAATAAGTTCTAGTGTATTTCATGAAACATATCCTTTTAATTCTTTATATAGCCACTAGAGCTTAAAATGAAGTTGGATTGTAGTCGATTTAATCTCAAATGAAACTTTAATATGTGTATGTTGGAGCTCCAATGAATGTTATTCTAGTTTGACATCAAGTTGTCTTGTAATGTCTTCAATTATCGTTTCAATGCCGCATGTGCACTTTTTGCCCTATATATTATTGTATTTCCTAAATGCATATGTAAATCTATCCAAGCTGAAACAATTTTTTCTTTGTATGGATTCAGTCATACATTGTTCACATAATGAAGTGCTTCTTGACATTCGAAAATTTGCTCTCAAGATAATCTATATTCGAATTATATGTAGTAAGTAGACTTGGATAATACAACAGTACATCACACATTGTTGAAAGTCTTTCATCTTTCCTTATCTTTGAATAATTCTTTGTATATACTATTACATTCTTGAAAATATGCAATCTTCAAAGATCATGAGCAGATGTGGGAAACAATTATGTGACTGCATTCATAAGAGCTTTCTCTCTATCAATTATGATGACACTAAGTGCAATATATTCATTCATCAAACATTTTAATCTTTCCAATACTTAACGATAATTATCCTACTTTTCAAATTCTAGTTATGTACACACAATAGAAAATATCATATTTGTAGAAGTAATTCCAACAATCTTAAGAAATGATAATTTGTACTTGTTAGTCTTGTATTTGCAATCCATGATAATCACATGAGAAAAAGCTCTTAACAAATCAATGGATACTGGATGAGCAAAAAACAGATCTGCAATAACCTTATCAACGTCATTGCTCCTATATCACTCTATATAATTGTGAAGAATCAACAAGTGCATCAATTATTAGGAAATTAAGCTTTCATCTTGTTCTTTGAGTCTATGCTTTTGAAGAACATTGTATATATGTTTCATTCTATTACAATTTTGCTTATTATGTTGCTTCTTCTTATACAAAATGTGTTTGGACCTAACGTCGCACTTTATCATATAGACTAGCAAATTCATCTCTTCATTAATGAGTTTTACTACATATGAATGACCCTAAAGATATCGCATCAATTGGTGATTATGTTACCACAACTAATCGTCACTTTCTAGTGAGAACTATTTTCCATCATTCTTCATTTCAAAGAAAATGGAAAATTATATTTCCTTGTTCCAATTCACTTATCCTTCTTATCCTCTTTTTTATTCATGGGGTTTTTGGTTTTACTTTAGAAAGATAAACATCACTTCTTTCATATGCAAAATTGATCCAAGGTCTCCTCCCATCCAAACCTGTGTTAGAATATTTCATCACAATCCCCATTCCATAATTAATCTCAGTAGACTTTATTCATGCTATCAAATCTATTTTGAAATAAATATCTATATTAAAAGAGCATTAATATTACATTTCAATAAGATAATACACACTGTTTATTATAAATATATAAGATATCTCATTCTATTTAACTCGAATAAATTGATACAGTCAATACTTTATCTATCTTGTAATTCGAATGCTCCATCATCCTATAAAAAAAAATAAAAATAAAAAACATTTCAATATTCAATGATTCTTACCAAACCAATTTGTATATATTTTTAATAGATTAGTTAGGACTTACTCATCATTCATGACAAGTTTAATAGAGGTAACCGAACTATTTATAAATATTCCTTATATCTTTATCGAACCTCTGCGTAATTTGTAAAAAATATTCACGGATACTTATTTGAACTAATTTTTTACTCGATCTTTTTTGAGCTTTTTCTTCTTTTTTCACATCTTTGATATATCTCTCTTTCTTTTGATATTTATATTATTTTAGGTATCAAAATATTAGGGTTTATATGTGATTGGTGGTGAATATGGAGATAGAGAAGAAGGAAGGAAAAAGAGTAAGAGTTTTTTTAAACAATGGATGTTTTCTATGATTGAATGAGATATGTGATATCTTATTTTACTTTTAGAATGTGAGGACATATTTATCATTTTTATGTAATAAAATTAATTTTTAATTATTTGGATATCTCGTCGATGTTTTCTTATTAACTTCCATTTGTGTGACAAAGAAAACTAAATTTACTAATTTGTAAAAATGACGTTATGTTTTTATCGGTGCATCATACTAACACTAATTAGAGATATAAAGTGAATTATATCATCTTATTTTATGTTTCATTTAGTATCTTTAATGAGTTCGTGGTATAATATTATCTCGTTTTATTTAAATATCGTTTATTTTATTTCATCTCATTTAAATTATAGTCTTAATATTTCTAACTTCAAACATATATTGTATTATTTTTTATTAAACTTACATTATATTCATGTATCATATTTTATATTAGTTTTGTATTCTTACTTATTTTATTTAAATCTATTAAAAATAAATGAAAGATTTTTAATTAATATCGTATCACTATTATCTTATCTCATTAAAAATTAAGTAAAAAAAATAAAATTAATTTTAAAAATTAATAAATTTTATCATAAATTTTATTTCAATTTATACCATTAAAACTAACCTCCCAGAATTTATCAGAACTTTCAAAAGCTTCTTTTTGATTTTTGTCATTACTATTATTATTTAAATGTTTTCCCAATGGATTAAATGAATTTTATTGATAATATTTAACCATATTTTTAAGTGAATTGCTTTTAATATATTGAGAACTATCATTATGTTTTTAAGAAAAATAATATTCATTTAATTTGCCTGGCAGGATATCAATCCATCATCCTTTTGAGTTAAATTCAACAAAATTTAATTAAAAACCATCGGCCAACAAATTCATACCAAAACCAAACGGTGTCATCCATAATTTTTATTGTAAACTCAAAAATAAATTAATAATTTTAAATACAATTATATCTGAAAAAACTAAAATCAAATTTCAAAATACAAAAACAATTCTAAAAATTTATTATACACTATTTATGAGAAAATTACTAAAAACACTGCTTAAAATTTGTAATTTTTAATAAAATAATATAAAACACCAATATTATTGCAGTCAAATTATTTTTAACCAAACTTCATTTAAAAATACTTAAAAAAAGACGTTAAGTATGCTTACTTTTACCTATTTAGGGGGGTGGCTAAGTGATATTAGTTGAAATAATGTTATTCTATACTACTCAATTAATGAGATTTTTTTTTCACCCATTAAATAATTTTTTAAATAAAAAATCATATTAATATTAAATTTTATTATAGTAAATATTACATTTATATTTTAACAATAATAAATAATTTATGGTCGATCCCCTCGATCCGTAATTTGCACCAGTTTTTGAGGTTGAACAAGCTCTCATAAATTCCATCGATAATATCAAGAGATATTTTTCAACAATACCAATAAATATATATGTACAATCGACCGTACGTTCGTGATTAATTTCTGGGGTTAAGGTAGATTGAGTAATTTTTTAAAATATATATTTTACTTCTTTATTTTTTTTATAATATATTAAAAAACATATATTTTAATTCTTTATCTTTTAAAATATAAATTTATATATATCTAACTCTTTTAAAATTCTAATCAAATTTAAATAGTATTTTTTAAGGTTGAATTTAGAATTAAAAAATATATATATATATCCAAAGAACTTTAAAAAAACTAATAAAAATTTATTTATAAAAACACAAATAAAAAATATTAAATTTTTATTTAAAATAAAATTATACGTTTCTCCATTTTTAAATTTTTTTAGTTTTTTTAAAATTCATTTCAAAAGTAAATTAGTTTTATTCTTCTTCTTTTTTTGAAATTTTTGTATTTTAAATACTAAATTTTTGATATTCGTTTAAAATATATTATCTTTTAATTTTGTATTTATTTTTAGTAAAAATATTATATTGATTTCATCAATTTTTTAAAAAAATTAGAGATTCTTAAATATAAGGTTAAAAAAAAGAATTAGAGATTCTTAAATATAAGGTTAAAAAAATATTTTAATAAATGACATTATCTTATATATATTATAAAAATAAAATAATTTTTTTTTTAATAATTATAGGATGTATAGAAATCATAATCTATAATTTATGGTATAAATAAAATACTTGACGTATTTAAAATAGGAGATGGTGACGAAAGCAATAATGCCTTCTTGTTGTGGATGGATGAGAATTATCAGCAAGTTGATTGGTATCCATCAATTCGTTACATTTATCTATAGATGATGTTCATCCACGGGATGTGATTAGATATGTAGGGCTAGGGCCCTAGTAAATAATTTATCGTATATTTCGTTATCATATTAAATATAATAATATTAAAATTATTTTATATATTTGATAAAAATTATACAAGATAATCAAATAAAATTAACAATAAATACTTAAATAAAATAATATAAAGTTTATTTTATGCTAATCTCTTACGTACAAAAATACTTTCATCATAAAATTTGTTAATATTAATTTTTTTTATATTTTTTAAATAAAATAAATATTATTTTTAATTTAATATAAAAAACAAACATAATTTTATAACTAAAATTTAAAATAAATTAAATTAAGTGTATAAAATTCAAACTTAATTTCCTTAAAAACACAATATTTCAATATTATTGTAATTTTCATACTACACAATATAATATAACTTCGTGGATAAACACATAAATATATAAATATTATATACTTAAGATTTAGAAGTTATCCATTTAGACTATAATTTAAATAAGAATATAATATGAATTATTATTTTTAATTATAATAAACTATTATATTATTTTATAAAATTAAAAGTTTTATGTTTCTTATGATTTTAAAAAATAATTTAAATAAAAATATTAATTTTTATATAAAATTAAAAATGTGAAATAGGTATTAGAAAAAAAGAACATACATATAATATAAATAAATATGATACAATTAGCACCCAAACTAATTATATATATTTCAAAACTACTTTATTGTGTATAAATTATATATTATTTAATGCTATATTGTTAAATAAAATTATAATTTATGAAATTAATTGTACAACATCCGTTCGAAACATATACGTTGTTCTGCAACTTGCTTCTCTTTCTTTTTGATCTCAACCCAACTTGTTGAATCAATCCGGAGAAATCATAGTAGGGCATAAATTTAAGTATATTTTTATATTTAAATTAATTATATCATAATATATAATATGATTATTTAAAAAATAAATTATATTTTTATTTTTAAAAATAATTATATCATATATCATATATCATAATATAAATAATATAAATATAAAAATATGTAAAAGAAATTATGATATTAATATTTCCCATCAATATAGATCCTATATATATGCATCAGTTCACTTTTTTAATTCTTAGTATCTGTATACAATAATACACAACCATTGCAATGGATAAGGATGTAAGCATCTTTTACTTCCCATTGGATGATTGGGATCCTCTTTATTAACATATTTTTGTCTAATTTTCATAATATAAATAATTGTAGATATATATTATTTCAATTACAATAATAATTATATTAAAATATAATTAATAATAATAAAAAATTAAACATTTATATATTTTTAATATAATAATAATAATTATTATTATATAAATAACATAGCAAGCATAAATCTTAGTAATTTGAAGAACTTGGACAATTCATATATACATTGTGAATTATTACTTTCTATAAAAATAGTGGCAGTTATAAAATAAAAAGTTAAAAGGGCAATTATAAAATAGTAAAAAATATTTTTATTTATTTTTAAATAAAAATATCATATGTATGTTATTTAAATATAGATATATTTAAATTATTAAATTTATAATAAATTTTTTAGAGGATAAAAACTAAAATTTTAAAATATAAGGTGATACAGTTTATTTTTATATATAAATTTTTTTATAATTATGTAAATTATACTTAATAAAAATTTATCAAGAGAAAACATATATCCGTCTTAATTTATTTAATATGCAATTTTTAACTCTATTGTAATTATGAAAATATTACAATTAATAAAAATTTATCAAGAGAAAACATATATCCGTCTTAATTTATTTAATATGTAGTTTTTTAACCCTACTAAGTATAAAATTAATAGGAGTTTTGAGGCTAAACAGATTGATCATTAAAATTATTGTTAATTATTTAACATATTTTCTTAATTATTTTGTTAATTATTTAATATAATTTAAAATTATTAATAATTATGTTAGTGTAAGTAAAATAATTCCAACAAAATGTTCAAAAACTTTGCAATTGAATGATTTCTTTTAAACAGACTGAAATAAAGTTGCTTAGATAATTTGAAATTTGGATTCTCACTTTAGCTGATCATAATAGTAGAAGGAGGCATATATGTTTCCTAATAGAGATGAACACATAGGTTTATACGTTAGGGTATTCTTATATGTTATAAATTTATTCCAATTATAATTCGAAAGTTTCTCATTAAACAATTTTACATTTTTAAGGTGTGTGTTTAAGGCTGTCGAGTCCTGAGCCATACATGCATAATCTTTTTTTAACTAGACATTAATAAATTTAGTTCCTTAATTTTTTATTTAATAAATTTAGTACTAATTTTTAAAATTAATTGTTGTGTTGTTTTGGTTTTTAATAAATTTTAACAGGAAAATTACAGTAAGAATTTTACATAATTTTAAATCAACTTGACTTAAATGATAGATTAGACCATTAAATTTGAAAAAATATCATTAATATCTTTGATTTTTAGTATATCTTACTACTACAAAAATAACTTATGGTCTAAAAAATTTAGGACATATCTTATAGTCTCGATTATTTAAAAATTGAGGTTATAGATATACCCTATGATCTCGGTTATTTAAAACCGATGTCATAGACATACATTATCAATCTTCTTTCCTTTACGCTAAACATTAAATTTTTCTATCAATTTTTTCCCTTTTTTCACTTTTTTCTATTAATTTAATTTCATATATTTTCTCTATTTTACACCACACACCAAAATTCTATTTCATTTTTTCCCTCTCTTTCCCCCTAGCTTTCTCTTCTCTTTTTCCCAACCCTTTCCCTTTCACCTCCTCTCTACTTCCCAGCTATGCTCCTTATCTTTTTCCTTCTAGGGTGAGCATGAGCATTACAGAATTAGAGTTTGGATCTTTGAGGGTGAGTTGCGAGTGCAAGGATAGTTGAGTCAAATAAAAGAACGATAGAGATCTAAGAGAGGAAGAGATGGAGATAAAATGCGCTACAATTTGTAAAAGTCTCAGAGTGTGGGTAAAGAAAGCACACTTCATCTGTATCCCTAACTTTTATAAAAAAGAGCTCTAATGCTCTCGACTTTTAAGTTACTGTGACTGGTACATTTGAATAGTTAACGACATTGATTTTCCATCCAAAGATTTATTTTTATTTCCTATGGCTTTAATACCAAATTGTGACTAACTCTTTTATAACGTTAGTTGTTATTTTTTGCATATTATTATTTGAAGGTAAATTTTTTAAGTTTCTCATCAAAACATTATTTTATTTTTATAATTTCTTTATGTTTATTCTCATATAGACTTGTGACTAATTTCTTTGTATTCATTTTCTTATTTACTAGTTTTATAAATATTATAAATAAATATTTAATTATTCAAGATCATTAATTGACTTAGAATTATAATTATCATATATGAATTTAATAAGTCTTATACGTTCTTTCCTTCTATTATTCGTCTTCTTTTGTTATACCTAATATTCTTCAACTTATTCAAACTTTAATACCCTTCTAGTAATCGTGAAGTTTTTGCATCTGTACAAGTATAGTGTCCAAATTAGACTTAGTAGAAAATAAAAAAAAGAGTGATTGCACTCCATTTTATTTATAATATTAATAGTTATTACAATTCTAAAAGCCAACTAAGAGCCTTGAAGAGATTCTCAACCGCTTATAACTTTTAGATACATAATCCATAGATGAATAATTTGTAGAGTAGAGAGGTTGCTTTTGTTGAAGATGTATTCAACTAATGAAAATAATAGTTCTTTTTATCAGACAAAGAATTTTTGTTTACAATATTAAGAAATCTTTATTTTATCCTTACTTTAATAATTCACTTATTTTTTGCTTTTGATTTTTGAATCTAACCTTTCATTTCTTTGGTATGATCTACCGACTAAAGATATAGGTTCTACATCTTTATTATTTTTTGTTATTTTCTACTGAAAATCTTTTTGATAACGTAGACGATGATGTATCTTCATCTTCTCGATCTCTAATACAGTAAATACATTTGTGATAAGTAATAATTTTCTTGGCATAAAAACAAAATACATTTTTTGTTTCTTGATAAATTTTCATATTATTATTACTAAAATTTATTTCAAACTTAATGATTTTCTCACTATCTTTTTCAGTGAAGATCATCTTATTATGGGAAGTGATTATAACCTTACTAATCAAGTAATTTACATTGACTTCAAAAGAATTATCATTTTTTTTGAGTTCATGATAAATTTGACTTAGCATATATCTTCTTAGAATACAAAGTTTTTTTGTATTAAATTCATTTTTTAAAAGTGTCATTGGTTTAGTAACTTCTCTATTAGTGTTGAAAATCACTAATTTGATAAAATGATAAGGATTAACATAACCTTATTTATTACAGTCCATAAGTGAACTAAAAAAACTAAGATATATAGGTTTGTCACCTGCTCTGATTTTCTTCTCGAAGTTCTTGATAACTTTCTTAAAAAATTTAGAAAAATAATTTAATTAATTTAAATTTAATTAAATTAATTCTTAGATATAAGTTTTCAGTTAAACCTGCATAAAAATATTTATAAAAAATTGGATCAATTCTTTTAAGAATATTAAATTTATTGCATATATGGAATTTTTTTACTGTAATATAAAATTTCATATCTTTGATACATTTCTAGCTAAGTTATAGAGATTTTGTGGTTTACTTAAATTCCTCTATTGGTTTTTTTCGTATTCAATAACTAAAGTATTCTTTGGGAATGTTTTCCTAAATAATACTGGTAACCATACTATCTTTACTATCTATGTGAGAGACATTTATCTAAATAATACTGGTGGTTGTACTATCTTTCCTAAGGTCTTCAACTTGCTTGGTGGCAATGGTTGTTTTAATGCTACAGAGTAATTTTTAACTATATCCTATAGAGTTATTAGTTTTGGTACTCTATAGTTGACATAACACCTTCAGCTTCTATTATATTAGTGAAAACACTGTGAGTTATTTCACTAAATTTGATAATAAATTTACTTGCTTTAGGTCGGGTTTTTTAAATTCCTAGTTTTGGATCATTATAGACCACATTAGTTTTTTTATGGTCTTTTTTCTACTTCTTAAACCCAATTGAATTTTTCCCTTTTTAGAGGTGTTACTCTCTTTTGAACTATCAAGTTCTTCTTTTGTATTTTGGCTCCTTTCTTTAGAAGTTTTACCTTCCTTAGAATAAATCTCTAAAGTGGATTCCTCTTGAGAGATTTTGGACTCTAATGTTGGTTTTGAAATGTTAAGTTCTTTTTGTTTAATTACTATCTCTAAAAGTGACTTATCTAGGTATAAAATCTTGAGTTGTTCCTAGATTACTCTCATCTATTTTTCCTTTATCTTGATTTTGATACCAAGATATTCCATTCTTGTAAAAAAAAAAAGTTAAAGGTGCTAATTATTTTATAAGAACATCTACTAAACTATTCTTGCTTCTTAAAAGATGTTTAACATCAAAATTGTAGTGTTTAAATCATTATGCTATCTCACTAATCTATTTTTTTATGATCACCTATAATATTAGTTTTTAAAAAATAACCAAATTTTTTTATCGATTTTGATAATGAATCTAGAACTTATTACATATATTGTAAATTTTTTAATAGTTATTTTGATAACTAAGTATTCATTTTCATTAATGTGATAATTTAATTCTGAACCATGAAAAAGATCCTCATGTATATCTATAAAGATATTCATCTTTATGATATACTTTTTCTATGAAAACTGATCCTCATATTCTTATGAATTACTGTTTTAATTATCATTTTATTATCTAGATCTGGATGATATAAAGTTGATAAATTTTTTATTTGTGCTTTTACCTTATTCATGTTCAAAGTATCATGTTCTGTTTATTTCCATGCATGATCTTTTTCAATTTTGTTTATAACGATTTTCGTTTTCGACAAGTTTCTTAATATATGCTTCAACATACATTAAATATCTTAAGAATATTTGTAATTGATTTTTGTCTTCTCATTCACCAACAACTTCTTGAATGTTATTTAGTTCATGGGATTGTAGATTATGTTTTCTATCTTCAATTTCTAACCCTAAATACTTAATTTTTTTCTAAGTAATTACTGCTTTCTTTTCATAAAGTTTCTTTTTAAAAAGTACGATGCCTTCTTTCCTGAATTCTTGTAAAATATTAATAATATCTAAATAATATTTATTTAATTCATTACTATAAACCAAAATATTATTTATGTAAACATAACAGATATTTTATAATTTTTTAAAGATGTTGTCCATATACCTTTAAAAGATACATAGAGCTTGTTTTAATCCCAATGGTATAAAAATTCATTGGAATTGTCATTGGAGGCAACTGAATGCCTTTAGTTTTTGATATTCTTCATCTAATCTTATTTGTCAAAATTTACTTTTGCAATCAAAACTTGAGAAATATTTTATTCTTTTTATTAATGATAATAATTCTTCTTTCTTTATTGTAAAGTATCCATAATCAATTGTTTCTTTATTCAATGCTTTAAGTTTGTTACCATTCTCTTTTTTCTTCTTCATATTTTAGCTTCTTTTTCGACTAAGAATACGGTACTAGAGTTTAGTGAATTACTTGGTATTATGACTTTTAGTTCCAAAAGTTCTTGAATTTATTTTTCAAACTTAGTCTTATCTTCTCAAGTATAAATTATAGATATTATTCTAATAATTTTATTAGGGTCTCTTAGTTTTATGCTAGCAATAGTTTTAGATTTGTTTACTTTTGAATCTAAAAGATTTTATGAGCTTAATAATTTTAATAATTTTTTGATATATGTTGAAACTTTATCTTCCTAGATCTTATTAAGAGTTTTTTTTTTCTTTTCTATAAATAATAAAATATTTTCTAAATAAGGTCCTTGTTGCCTATCTCATCACCTTTTTACTTTTTATATTATTACATAAAAGTTTGGTTTGATATAGTCAAATGTTTTCTTATTTTAAACACATAAATAGTTTCACTATCTAGTATTGTTAAACTTATTTTGTCTAAATATTGTGTAAAAAGTTGATATAAGTTTAATAAATAACTTTCTATTAATCAATCAACTCTTGTTTTTTGTTGATATATGGTAAGAATATGAAATTTCTATCTTCATATCATTATATCTATATCTTTTAAAAATTATTAAGATTTATCGTAGTATTGTTAGCAATTCTTGCAATTAAATATTTTGATATTTGTTTCCAAAGTTCATATGGAAATGCATATTTACTAGTTGCACACATACTAGCTCCTGTATCTACTTGTGCATGTAGATGGTAACTTGTGTAACCTTTAAATTTCAATCATACATTCCTTAATATAAGTACTATTTAGATTTGTAATATTATACAAATCATTCATGTTTGGATGAAGAGTATTGACATTATGAGTCATTTATTTCTTCCTCAACTTCTTCTAATAGACACATACTACAAGTATCATTTATATTTAATTCCATCTTTAAAGTTTCTTCTAAGATTTTTCCTTTCTGTAAAAATCTTTTAATTTTTTTTATGTTGAAACCTGTTAGGGCATTCATTTGCATAATGTCCTTTCTCATTGTAGATCCAGCATCCACATTTATTTTTCCCTGATGGGTAATAATTTTTGTTTTATGTTGACTTATACTTTTTTTTCTATAATATATTTTTCTATAAGGCTTTTTGTTATACATTCTCTTATATTTTTAAAAGTTCTATTTTTTAAATTTATATCTTTTGAATATTTTATATTTTTTATACTTTTGTCTGTAAGATTTTATGTTACATTCATATTTTTATGACATTCTAAAATATATTGTATTATAACAAATTTTATCATTTTATCTTATTTGTTTGTATTCATATCTTTTTTGACATTTAATAATTATCTTTCTTTTTCGTCCTTCAAAGGTATTTAGTATAGTTTATCTATTTCTTTTATTCCATCATTCTATTATGATTTCATATAATGGTCTTTCTAAAAAATATTTCCTTATAAATTTCTTGCATGGAGAGTGATAACTTATGATAATACATTTCATATTCACAAATAAAAGAATCTATAAAACATATGTAACATATTTTCATATTTGTTAAATGTCATTTGGCTTCCTCATTTTCAATTTCATTGGATCCAGTGATATGTCTATCTTTATCTTCTATAATAAATTTCTTGTATATTTTATTTATTATAGTATCTAAATATTCCTTACCTATGGAAACATTCCTTTACATTTGTAGATGTTGTTGTTTGGTTATATTTGTAAACTAAATTTTAACATTTTTTTGTCATTTTGTGAGCTACTATGACTTTACAAGTTGGAGAGTTTGATTGTGTGGCTGGTAAAGTTTATATTATTATACTCATACTACTAGACCATTCATCTAAGACTTTTATCCTGTCTCTTATATAATTTAAATATAAAATATCATATTTATAATTTTCATGAATTTTGAATTATGGTGGGATACGTCCTTTAGTTTTTCAATGTAATCATTGTTTCATCTTTGGCTGTCGTTTTCTTCAATAAGGAATGTCAGGTTCTTCTAACATTTTCCTATTTCTTTCTTCTTTATGTGGGTTAGAAGTTCCTTTTTAATAAAGAATTGGTAATGAAATTGGTTTCATATGATTTTTGGGATCATATTTTCTAGTTCAAAATTAATTTCACTAATTATTGTTGTATCATCTTCCTCTTTATTTGTACAAAATTTTCATCATAAAGTCTTCATAGCTCTTCATCTATTAGGGTTAACAAACAAACTAATTTTTCTATGGTCTTATTCTCAGGGTTCATAAATTGTTTTTTAATTGCTTTTTATATTCCATTAAACTGGGATTATAACTTATTTTTTATCTTTAGATTTTTTTCTCATTCATTCTTTTCTAATTCTTAGGTATTAATATATCTGATCTCCTAAGTGGTTCTTATTTAATCCTACAAATAGATCAAACTTGTAACCTATGATTTTATTGTCCTTAGGTATGTTATTTACATCTCTTCTTAATTCTATCAATTTTTTATGTATATCTTATTGTAATTTCTTATTATAATTATATTCTTTTATTTCTTTTAGGCATTTTGTGTTTCATTCATGTTTTCTAAGGACTTGATGTTTGATTCTTGTACTAGAGTCATCTCTTTTACTAAAAGAATTAAAGCTTTTATTATTGTTATCTGATTTTTTGATATGCCTGCAAGGCTTCCATCAAAATATAATTCTATATTTTGTAGCTTGTTTTCGAACATTAATAGGATAGAAATAGATATTGTTTTATTTATAATATTACATCATGAACTAATACTTTAATTATTTTAATTTCTTGTTTTAGATCTGTAATACCTCTTTCTTTGTTAAAGATTTCTCATCGAGGATCTATAAATGCAATCCTTGATACATTATTATTTCTTACTAAATTATTATTTCTTTCTGGTATCAAAAGTTTTTCTTTAAAATCTAAGTTTCATTCTTTTGCTATTTCACAGTTTGTTAATATTTAAGATTTTATTATTTATACAAGTTTTTGGAAAATTTCATCTATTTTATTGAATTCATTTTATCAATATATTGAACTATTAGAATTGTTTCTTAATGAATATCCTACTATGTAGCGCATTGAAAATAGATGATTTATTTATTTCATTAAATCTCCTATTTTAAATTCATATGCTAAACTTAACACTTAGTTTAAGTTCTTATAATTAATATTAAAGATAAACCTAAGGTATACTGTGAATTTTAATTTCTTGTATATTAAATTTTTATGGATCATTTCTAATAAGACACGTTTCATATTTATTATTCTATTATCTATTAATGTTAATTTTATTAGTGTATTTTTTTTAAAATGTGTTTTTATTAATATTTAAATTTCTCTTAAATGGATGTATCTAATTTTTCTTTTATCTTTTTGGAGATTTTTGATAGTGTATTTATAATGATTTATTTATCAATTAATACTAATTTATTTATTATTTATTTCATAATAAATTATATATTTCCTTATAAATTTTTTACTTATTCTTAAGAATGATGAATTGTTAAATCCATCTTTTTTCTTAAGATTTAATCTTATTTTTTATATATTTTTAATTTTTTAACTAATTATCATTTATTGTGACAAATATTCCGAGATGTCTTGTATTTTTATTTCTATTATTTTTGTCATTTTTATATATAAAAATTTACTATTTATTACAATTAACTTTAATTTTCATTAAATTTGAGAGCATTTATGAAAAATTAAACTGAATTATATATATATATAAAGTTTATTTTTTTATTATAAAAAAATATTATGTAAATGAAAATTAAATTTGAGTTTATAATTATGTGGTAGGAGGGATGTAAATTTATGACATGATATTATAACTAAAAGTTAATCCATTAAATTAATGTTTAAATATTATTTCATCTATTATATCGTCACAAATACGAGCCAACTCAACCTTGGTGAATTTAATGAGTCATATTTAATTAAAATATCATATTTGATTGAAGATGATCCGAATTTAAAATAATATGATAAGATAAAAATATTTTTATTAATAAATTTATATTAAAACAATTTATTATCCTTAATAATAAAATTAACATTAAATATTTTTATTAATAAATTTATATTAAAACAATTTATTATGCTTAGTAATAAAATTAACATTAAATATTTTTATTAATTAAATAAAAAACTAATAATGAAAATAATAAGACATTTGCATTTATAAAACAATTAGTTATAAATTCTAATATAATTATAATTCAATTATATTGTTTACGACGTGGCAATTTGTCACTTACAAAGATTTGAATGGAGTGACATCGACGTTTATAAATGAAATAATTATTATCCATTTTAAAATAGAGTTTAAATTATATTATTAATTTTTAAATTTTAATTAAATTTACACATACTTTTTTAAATATTTAAAATATATATATTATTAAACTTTCCAATCTTATAATTAAGCTCTAAAAAGTTCTAAATTTTTTAAAATTTTACATATAAATTTTAAATTTTTGATTAATATATATATTTTAGTAGTTAAATTTAAATACATCTGTAAAATTTTAAAGTAAAATTATAAGATTGAAAAGTTTAAGGATATATGAATAAAATTATAAAAAATTAAAACTAAATTATATATTTTAAAATTTTAATTATATATATATATATATATATATAAATTTAATTAAAATTTAAATACTAACAAAACATTTTAACATAAATTTAAACGCGAGTAATGTGAGTTAGTAATTAAATCTTAAAATTTTAATTAAATTTATAGTATTATTGAAAGAGTATGCCATTAATATATTAAATTATTATTTTTAATTTAAATGATATATATCGTTGTAAAAAATCATTGATAAGTGTAATAAAAAAAAACTATGATGACAGTAAATACAAACACGTTATGTAATTATAGTACTACCATTAACAATTAGGGTTTGCTAGATATTTCAAACTCCAATGGTACATAGTACATACAAACACGTTATGTAACGGCATTACGACAGAAATTAATTTGTCAACTTTAGTCACAAGTGGACCCATAATATTATATTATATTTAATTTAAATATATTTTATAAATTATATATAATATATATATTATGTATAATTAATATATTATTTTTTAAAAAAATAATATATATATATATATAGTACATAATTCCGGTGTCACATTACTTAAAACTACCGGTAATTCTACCCACCGTGCCTTTTCACTTGTCCCCGAATATATTACAAATACAATGGACAATGTGGACGGACCCTACTTGATAGAATCTAGTTATCTAATTATGTATTGACACGTCAAAAATAATTTTGATAATTTTATGTTATCCTTATGTCTCGAACTTGAACCCAATCTCCAACTAGAATTAACTTTTGAGTTCCGGTGTTGATTTTTAGGTGATTAAAATTACTTTGAAAAACACACATCCAAACATGTTCTTAATTTTTTCGCATTTTCTTTCGGTGACCGGAGCTTTGCGGGGGCTCCGAGTTTCCGGCTTGTAAAGGGAAATTGAGGATAGCTTTACGACCTCTCATCTTGAAGGCAGCGCAATCATAGGCCTTGGCAGCGTCAATCTCATTGTCAAATGTCCCTAGCCAAATCCGACTACCTTTTCGGATCGGGTCTCGGATCTCGGCAGCAAACTTGCCCCACGGTCTTCGTCGAACACCTCTGTAGTGCTTTATTTGATCCTCTCCACTTATAACTTGTCCCAATTCAGGTGAAGCAGAGCAAGTTTCTTCCACTTTACAAGAATCTGAGGCAGAATTCAAAGAGTAACTTGGAGCTGAGATGTCGGTTATATCAGGTTTTGTTTCGAAATCGAAGAAATAGCCATATTCATAATTGTCGTAGTGTTGGTTGGTCGGGTCTGAAATTGGGGAGTTTAATTGTGAGTATTCGGGTTCGGTTTCGGGTTGGATATAGTAAGTACTTGGGGATGAGCAGCTAATATTAGTCATAAGCAACTTGGCTGCATCTGTGGAGGTATCATCGTCAAGAAGATATTGTCGAATGAATTCTAGATATGAGGATTCCTCAAGTGTTGCCATGTTTATAACTTCTTCAAAGTACTTTCTATAAAAGTACTTATTATCCTAGTAACTTTGAGACACTGGAGGAGCTTGAGATTTGTGATATTATATAAAATTAAGAGTTGAAACTTGAAATTGAGCTTAATTATATTGATGCTACGTACCCCCAAAACATGTGTATTTATAGATGGACAGTGAACGAACACATTTATTAATTAATTACTTTTGTCTTCATTAATATGTCATCATCAAAAGGAATCACAAGAAATATTCCACTCATAATTTCATAGGATTAATCCCTCTGTAATATATATATATATATATTTTTTTTACATTTTTACATCTCAAGATATATAAGATTTTAAAAATTTTATTTTAATTTTAACCGTGGGAATAAAATAACGTGAAAAAATTAAGTAATATTTTTGAATCATTATCTTATTCTAGGTTTGTCAAATTTTTATGCAGTAAATTATTAAAAAAAATTATCCGATTATTAGAGGTAACGATGGAGACGATAAAATAGATAATATGAAATTGAGATCTATCTTTTATAATATACGATAGTACAATGATTTAAAATTAATTTATAATAAAATTTTATCAATATTATTTAATATAAAACAATTATGTATTTATTATTACTTTTATAATAAATAAAACAATAAATAAATATTTTTCAATATCATATCAATGATATTAAAAAATAAATAATTATTTTTCAATTATGTTTTATTCTATATATATAAATATTATTATTTTTAATTTATATTTATTATGAATAAATTTGTTAAACAATAATCATAAAATTAAGGATTTAAATACAGAGTATAATCTCTTTCAACAAAATGCATATATATTTTAAGAGGTTTAAGTTATGTAACTAAATTATATAAAGCTTAAAGAAAGAAAGAAAATCATTTATACTAAATTGAATTTTTAATAATATTATTATTTTTTGATTATGCGAACTAAAAATATTATTGTAATGTAAAAATCATATGGCTTTGTATATTATTGAATTTCATTTTCGTTAGTAATTTTAATTTCACACGGAAAACAGAAAGGTTTAATAATAATAATTATTAAAACAAATTAATAATTTAGATTTTGCCATCAAAGATTTAGCAAGTGGTTTGAGGTTTGCCAGCTGTTGAGATGTAAAACAGACAACTAGGTCATGCAACTGGGCGGTATTATTGAGGGCCCAAATATTCTCAACTAACTCGCTTCAAATTCCCATTCATTTTCATGACCACATGCAAAAGCTAGCTAGATGTGAAAAGTGAAAACCTATATATACATCTCCTTCAAAGTCTAGCTAGCTGTTATATGCAATCAGTACTATGTCAATACTATCTGCATAGTTGTATTAATATTGTATTTATCTATATTATATTAGTTAAGTTATGAAAAAAATTATTTAATTTTTTATATTATTAATTTATAATAATTAAAAATAATAAGATTTTTAAGAATATAAAAAAATTATTTACTAATTTTATTGAATTTATGTACCGTATAAACTACTTATAATTCAACAAATAAGATAGTATGTATTTGAACAAAAGAACTTTCTATGTAAAAAGTCATTAGATATCAACTTTACTAAAAACTTAAACCATTGAAAGAAAAGTTAAAATTGTTTTTAAATATCGATCATTTCATAAGTATTTTTTCTATATATTATGTTTTTTAAATATTCGTAACTTAACAATTAAGATTCTTAAATCTTAAACGTAAAAACTTTAGTTCTGATATCATGTTAGAAGTTATTGAAAAATAAATTCTCTAAAAAACTGAAGATAATAGGAAAAAATATATCAATATTTATATATATTTATTACTCTTTTGTAATTCTGATATCACGTTAAGTTATTGAAAAATTATTATCTCAAAAACTTAAATTATAAAAGAAATATTAATAATATTTTATATATAATTTATTTAATAAATAAATCAAATAATACATAACACAGCAACTAGAGGTTAAAAAAAAACAACCGACATGTTTACGAACCCTCAATCTGAAATGTTAGATACCAAACGTAGTCTTGGTACAAGTGATTTACGCGTTGGTTAATACTAGTCATCAATGTGTATGTATATATTGAGCTATGATACAATTGGTTTTTGTAAACTTCATATATTCAACTGTAAATTAAAATTCAAATGGTACTGGAAGCTGGACTGTTTGGTTGAGCTCCAAAAAGGTACATGGAAGGTCACCGTTAATAATGATAATAATAATAATAATAATAATAATAATAATAATAATAATATTATTATTAAAAATAAGTTTGATTGAAAATGTAAAAATTATAAATAGATAAATTTAAAAATAAATTATTTAAGAAATAAAATAATTTTTTTTAAATAAAAAATAATATTTATCTATATTTTTTAACATTTTGTTAATAATGCTACAATAATATTCACAATATTCATGATAGTTTAACAAAAAATGAAAATTTTTCGCTATTGTATTGACACTGTAGTAACATTCTTAATATTTTACCAATATTTTTATCAAATAAAATTGATATCACATATTGATATTAAGTTATCTAAAATCTCAATAATATCAATGTTGTGATATTTTTAAAATACATCGTCAACGATTTTTTAATATTTATTTATGAAATATGTCATATTTAATAATAATAAAAATTAAACATATTATTGATGGAAATTAAACACAATACTTACACAAGGGTTAAGTAATAAATGATATATTTTCTTTTTCTTCAACTTATCATCTATTATCCAACCCCATGTCATAGGTTTAATTTTTAGATACTAATCACATATTAATAGAAGACCCGTGCTTGCGGTTAGTAAATAGAGTTCGTGTCATCCATTCTAATCATAAATATCTCATTGGAAAAGTCACAATAACTCCTTACATGTAACACATTTTGTGAATTAAACTAGCCAGATAGATAATAAATAGTATCTTTTTAAAAATTATTATTTTTAGATTAAATAATATTAATATAATTTAAATTTATAATTTTAAATAAGATATTAATAATCAGTAGCTATTTTTAACCAAATTTATAAGAGTACAAGATATAATCATTTTAATTTATTATAAGTTTATAACCTTAGTAAAAAGTTAAGTTAGTACAAAACATATAAGTTATAGTTAAAAAATTATTTTTTGTTGATAATGAAATTAATTTAATCAATTATATTTGGTGGTACAATTAAAATTGTAATTATTTCCGACAATTTCCATAAAAACCTTTCCTTTACCGGCTTTGGCACTTTTATTAACTAAAAAATAAAATAATATAAAGGTAAAAATAAATCGTTTCCAGTTTTTCCTGTCATCTAGCTTTTCCCCCCGTTGCCATTTGCGTGTTATTCATGAGAATAATATTAAATTAATTAATATTTTTAAGTAATAATAATTTAAAAAATAATAAATTTTAATAATATAATAGATTAAAAAATAATAATAATTAAATAATATTATTTAAATATAAAAATATTAAAATAATATAATTCATTCAATTTTAATTATAAATCATTACTATTATCATTTTTATTCAATTTTTTAGTTACATAATTTTAATTATTTTGTATATAAATAATAAAATTATTTAATATGATTTTAATTTAAAATCTATTGATAATAAAATAAATATTTATTTTTATATAACGTTAAAAAATATATATTTATGTAAGATAAATATATATCTTTTTAATAAAATATTAAAAATGAAAAAATTGAATTTTTTTTACTAAATTATATTTTCATGTAATTGAAACTGTCATTTAAAATAAAAATGAAAAACACAAAAAATCTTGGTGGATTTCCATATCTTTGAAAATGGGAATATTGAAAATCACATAATTGTTTGTCAAAATAACCGGAGATGATCACATTCATATATATATATATATATATATAGTAACTTATTATCGTACATTAAATTTTAAGATAAATAAAAGACAGAATGCAAGGACAAGACCGGCATCTTGATATGTCTTGTCAAATTGATGCCCACAAATGTCGGAACAGGCCCCAAGTCATCATCTCGTTAAATTTAAAGCTTGTCAGGATCAGTTTTACCCTTATATGCATATATTATTTTTCAAAGTCATCCTTAAGGAAAAATAAATTTCAAAGTCTTAATTTGCAATTATAGCAAAAATAATTATCAATGGTATTGCTTTTTTTTCATAAATATTTTTTTTAATAAAGTTTGACTAATTCACTTGAATATGCAAAATTTTTAAGATTTAAGTTTTAATTTCAAATATATAAATAATGTAATTATTAAAAGAAATATTGTTTTTATTACACAATTTTTTTACTTGGCTAAGAAAGGGGGAAATTTGTTAAAGGGCATCGTTTATTTGTCCTATGTTCCTAAAATTAATTACTGTATTTTCTAGATATTTGTCCATTAGTAGGGCTGCTGTCAGTTGTCACCACTTATGATAGCTTTAATATTATTGTCGTTTGGTAACCATCTTTTATAATAGTTTTCATTTTAATTAAAAATAAGTTTCATTTTTACCTTAATATGAAATGTTAGTAAAAATAATTTTTTTAAATAATTTTTTTTATTTTCACATTTTTAAGCTTCTACAATAAAATTTTAAAATATAAGAACGTTCACATTTTAGACTTTTTATATATATTTTGCATGAACCAAAAATTGGGACATGAATAAATTTATAGTTTTAATTAAATGGAGTATAGTATGGTTTGTTGGAGCTTTAATACCCGTTTGTCATTAATTTTTTTATAACTTTTGTGATTTTTATACTTTTAAATACATATATGTTCACAAATGTTTTAAACATATATTTTAAAAATGAAATTTATTTGAATTCACATAAGAGGATAAATGTTTATAGTCTAAAACTTTACTTAGAGACCCGGGGAAAAAACTTCTATATGAACTGTTTTTGGGATGATTTAGAGTAGATAAATATATAATCATATTGATTATCGAGTAATAATTATTATTATTTTAAATTTTTTATTTTATAAAATAAAAAAATAAGTTTTTGAATATAAATTTTTAAGTTATTTTTATTATAATTAAAAAATTATTGTTAAAATATTTTATAAATTAGTATGTAAAAATATTTTTAAATTAATTAATTAATTAATTTACTACTTTAGTGATCAATAGAATTCAAATACAATTTAAACATGAGTGACTTATAAAAATATTGATAATAATTGCATAATTTTTATTAGGTGTAATTAGTTCATTTCATGTACCATGATATAAGAGGTCTTAAACATTAAATAACTTGCACGTTAGTTTAGTCAATATTGAGTCAGCAGATAAATATCAATATTAATTAAATATCTAACATGAGGAATAATCGGTATTTAAACTCTTAATTATCCGATAATAAGATAATTAAGCAGATAAAGTTCTAACAATTAAAGATAAGTCTATCACTTTAGGTAAGAGTATTCCTATAAGTATTCATCATTGATCGACACAAATTGTATGCAATAAATATGCAAGTATACGTATCACAATAAGTAATATAATAATAAGAAAAGATCGTTTATAAGGAGATTATGTTATTAAAAACTAATTTTAAAATTAAGAAAGTAAAAATAATTTTTTTTTGTGTTTTTTTATGTTTTAAGAAAAAAAATTAAAAGAACTAAAAATAAATAACAATAATTTATTAATTCAGAATTGGTAGCTAAGAAGGTATATGAAAAAATATCTAAGAATGTTTAATCTCTTAATTTTTAAACATATGAATTACTAATAAATTATATGATCAATTAAATCTAACCTACACAACTACAAAAATGGGCATTAAAGTCGATTTTTTAACCTATTTTAAATGAAATGATTTAAAATGTAAAGTCGGTTCACGCGATGAACCTACTTTAAATTTTTAATTTTTTTTTTACAAAATTTACTCATTTTTTATTATACTCAAATTAAAACTTATATTCGATCACTAAATCAAGCAAAAAATCTATTTAATAAATAATTTAAATAATATAAATAATTTAAAAATAAAATATTAATTAATAACAAAAAAATTATCATGATATTATTCTATGTTATTCAAGATTATCATATTCTTCTCCTGATATTATAATATAAATATATATATATAATACAAAAATTTACAGGGGAAGAAAAAAGAAAAAAGAATGGAAGAGAGAGGAGAGCGACAAAACATTTAGATGCTTTTTATGTGTAATAAAAAAAAAAAGGAGGAGATTGACGACCAAAAGGTAATATCCACGCTTTCATATACGTGGAAAATAAAGATAAAGATATGTCTAAAAAGAGTCTAGACTCCACCAAACTTTTTTTTCAAATATTTAAATTAATATATATATATATATATATTAATATAATATTAAAACGCAAGAAAAATATATAGTTAATAATGTTCTCTCTGCTCGCATTACACCATAAAAATGCGATTTCTTTTAGAATGAGATGAGCATTTTTCACCATAAGATTGCTTGGGGACTCAAAGAAACCATAAAATTAAATAATTAAATATAGACATTTTCTTCCAACTGAACATGTAATATCTAGGAAAATAAAGGATTTGATAAACTGTTATTAATATTTGTATATTTATAAAAATAATCAAAATCTTTTTAAAAAATAAGAATCTTTTTTAACATTATTTATATTTGATAAAAAATTGGTTCTCTAATCATCTTGTTTTTAAATAATAATTACAAATTCGTACATACATATATTTATGTATTATTATTACATATAAAAAATATATATCATCATACTTTAAATAATTTAAATTGGTGATTCTCATATTATTATTATTATATTGTTTGTGATATTTTTAAATTTTGTTTTTTTTAAATCATAAAATATATTATTATAATTCGACTTTCCTAATGTCACTTTTCCTCTCACAATTCACTGGCTAGTTTTATTTCTAGCTACCCTTGATGAGCTCAATAGGGGCATTATGGGAAGTTAGTTACTAATTTAAATTAAAGCATATGATCGTATATATTTATTATTGTTTTTAAAATATAGTACTTTTATTATATAATTTTTTGAACATATAATGTAATTTTTTAAAATTATTTTACAAAATTATATCATAAAAAATTAATAAACTTAAATGTTCTAATTATAATAATTAATACGTAAACTAACCTATCTTTGTCACTTTAAACAAATCATAATGTAGACAAATGGGAATTGAAAATATTAGCGTGATATATAGAATTGCAAAGTCTAAAATTGAATCTTCTGTTTTTATTGTGATTAATTTACTTGCTATAAACTTGTAGTTGCTTGCTTACCTTTTACAAATTCAAACAAAACTTATCTTTCCAATTTGCTCAAATGTCTTTCCATTAATTAATATATTGTGAAAGGAACAACTTAATTATGCCCTTATTTTAGTTGTTTGACTCTTAGTTGCAGTAGACTGACATTTTATGTAAATTTTATATAATGTTTAAAGAATATAAATTATTTGAAAAAATTAATTAAATCAAATAAAAAAAATCTTATATAAATTATAAATATTATACTAATATCTTTAGTAATAAACAATTTTTAACAGCTTCTAGGTCGGTATTTTATTTGTGTTCAAGGCTAAAAGCCCCAAAGGTTTTTTTCTTTTTCATATTGCATTAGTTTTTGTTCCCAAAGTATTATAAATTCAATTTGTATTTAAAAAAAAAAAATACGTACATCTTAAATTTAACGCAAAAACAATGGAAAATTGGTAATTTTTTTAAAACAATAAAAAGAGTATATTTATTTGTAAACATACAAATAAGACTCTTATATATATATTAAATTTATTTATTTTTATTATTAAAAAAAATCTAACATATCATTTCATTTTAAACGTTGTATAATTAAACGTTCTTTATATCGAACTACGATAATTTAAATTTATTTAATTTTAAATATTATCTAACTGAATACCATTTAATATTATTTAAGATATTATTTTTATTATTATAAAATTTGGAGTTATTATTTTTAAAATTTTCTTAACTTTTGTTCAAAACATACATAAAAGCTTATTTTGTAAAAAAAAAGAGGACACAATCTTTATTTTTATATCCCCACTTTATATTCAATGTACAACTTTATATAAAGTTTACGATTGATAATAAAATAAAATATATTTTTTCACATTTTTGTTGAGTTTCTTGTAAATAGTTAATTTTAATTTTTAACTTAATGTTTCGATCTATTTTAAAAAATATAGATTGATTTTTATTACATGTGTTTCCTCCCTCTCGTTGATAAAATTCTTCATGATTTTCAAAAAAAAAATAATAAAATAAAATATATTAGACTGGTTAAACAAACTAACCGACTAACTTTTTTTAATTAATAAATAATTATAATATTAATTGCTAATACAATTACTTTTATATTAATTAAAAGTCAAGATATAGAAAATTAACTTTAAATGAATGATAAACGTGAGGTCGGTCGTTTCAACTTTTTCAAAACACTTATGATAATTTCTTTTTATAACGCAAGGTTCAATTCATGCATCTTACAGTTGCATACCATAAAAAAAGTGTTTACCACGTTTCTTATTTCTTGCACCTGTTGTACCCTTTTAAAGTTGTTCTGTAGATGATGTAATTTATTACCGACCATTGAGGCTTGGCATGACTTTTTTAAGAATCGGTACGGTACGGAATGGACGGCCGGAAACATTATCCGTATAATTATCTTCAAATTAAATTGTAAAATTTATATCTAATATTATTCAAAAATGGTTATAATTGTAAATAATTTTTACCCACAAATAATAAGACAAAATGGATAATAAAAAATATTCAAAAATGATTTGTTAAGTGAATAAATGATTTTTTATTTAATTAATTTTATTTTTAATCATATATATATATATATATTTATTTAAATTGTTGGGTTAGGACACGCGAACTATTTGTTGACCGATCAATTTTCCCTCCTTCCTTTCAATGACTTCCTTTGCAGATGCCCGAAAAAGAAGAAACTTGGTGAGAGATTCGGACAGTACAAGATAGAGGGTAACAATAGAGGATGAGTGATGTTACGGGTCCTTTTATTTCCTTGCGGTTATTCTTTTTTCCTGGTGGTATACTCGTGCAACCTCAATCTTTCCAAGCTAAATGAGATGTACCGGAGGGATGGTGGCTATCAGAGAGGAGAGGGTGTTATCGAACAGGGGTGGGTTTCTGGTTCGCAGCGTTAGGTTAGGAACAGAGAAAAGAGAGTAAGGGAGAAGTGGGGGTGGGATAGAACAGTTTTAGTTAGGGTGAATTAGGGATTGGATTCACAAACGAAAACACCGATTTCAATTAATTTAATAAATATAATTTATATTTTTTATAGATATATGTACAAATATCAATATAATTGTACTTGATTCGTAAATGTTACTTTAATTTCACTTAATACTTAAAATCATTTTGTTTTTATAATTTATCGAATAAAAATTTAATCAATATTACAAAAAATTTCAAATATTTAAAACCGTAATTAATTTTCTCATTCTTAGATTCTTTATGGAGTTCTATAAATATACTTAGAGCATAATTGGATTTTTATATTTATGTCTATTTTTTATTAATTATTATAATATATTTTATTGTTAAGTTAGGTGAGCATCACGTAATAAAATATTTAATTTATTTAAAAATATTGATATAAAATATGGATGAATATTTAACATTTTTTCTTTTCTTTTTATGCACTCTAATTTAATATTTTAAGAGGATATCTCTTTTATAAGAAATGAAAATGAGATTTAGAATACATATATAAATAAAATAGAAATAAAATATTATAATAACTCATTATAATAATAGATGAAAGGTTATTTAAGTTTATTATTTTTAATGAACAAATTTTAAATTCGTATGTATTAAATATGATAGTATAAGTCTATTATCTATATAACAAAGTCACAAAAGTCTATTTTATAAAGATAATAGACTTATGTTATCGTATTTTCAAAAAAAATAAGTTATTATAAATTCATTACCTTACAAAAATAAACTTTTGTAATATAACGTATTTGTATTGTCTTATCTAATAGGTAGAAAATTAAAATATATTTTTTAAAAAACAACTAACTTATGTTACCATTTTTCCAATAATAATTATATTATCTTTATTTATTAAATGAAATGGGAATAAAATTTAGAATATGAATATGAATGATACTACACCAAAAATACATTTTAACAATGAACATTGTACGTTTTAAAATAGTTTCTATAACACAGACGAACTTTGTCTATAAGGATGTTGTTATAGATATAAGACCAACTATAATGTTTTCTACTTCTTGTCTAATTTTGAAAAGAGTGTTGTCGTTGTATTAAACACTTTAACAACTACACTTATATCTATAACATAATATGTATGTTGTTAAGTAGTAGTTCTATAATATGTCTGTTTGATGTATTTTATAACCTTTTTATAATAAACAATGCATATTGTCATAGTATTATTTTACAACAGACCCATGTTTTGTTGTTATACATATTTTATAATATTAAAATTTTAATTACAGATCTAATTAACTCAGAAGAGGTAAATAAGTAATTAATTGAATTATGTCAAATTAAAAATTTATAAATGATTAGACATACAATTTTGTATAAATAATATAAAGTAAAAATAAATAAGAATTTGACATATGATATATTAAGTGAAAAAAATTTAAGTCATAACAATGACCTAAGAGGAAAAACATCGGTCCACCGAACGACCAAATTATCTATTATGAAAATCAATATTTAATTATAAGATCATGATATAAACTAACCTATGAGATAATGCTCACTAAGTAATCAATACGATGGATGTGGTTAATTAAAATATAGAAAATTAAGTTTTTTATATAGGAAAGATAAAACATTAATGCTAGATTAAAAATCAATTACTATTATGTTCATTAAATAATCCATAGATCTATAATTAATAGGGACAATATAGTAAAAGAATAATTGGCTCAAGTAAACAAATCATTTATAAGTTAAAACCCTAGCCGCTTGATTGATCTCGTCCAAGCTTAATCGATCTAGTTCAGGCTTGATTGATCGACTTTTGGATGTTTGGTTGATTAAAACTCTTTTCGATCTATCCAGCAATGATTAAAATAGATCCAAGACTAGGTAGATTAAATACGATTGATTCTCGATCGATCCAGTCCTAGATCAATCAAAAACAATTCGATCTATCTATCCAAATTTGAAAATCAACCAGAGAAGACATAGATCATATAAGATCAATCCTTGATCAATGTAAGCCATTCATTTGATTGACCTAATACTTGATCAATATATAAATGGATACAAGGGAAACCTCAACCCCAACCACAGAGCCTTCTCATGAAAAATTGTCCACCTAATTGGGGGTTGGTTGTTGTCATGGGCTCCCTCTAGTGGGATCATTATTTGAATTGAGGAGGGGATGTCATAGGTTTTCCTCAACCTCTCCTAATAGTGAGGTTCTAGCCCACTAGTCTTAATCTAGGTCGACCAACCCTTATGATGACCTGTAGATTCCCTGGACCCTAAATTCCTCATTTTCTTCCTCTATGTCCTAGCGATTGGTGTTTGAGTCTACGACACGTTCAACCTAATGGTCAGAGCGACCTGAGAGTGGACGGTGTAGGTAGATGGCTAAGGCGGAGATTGACTAGCCTCACCAAAGGAACTCATCTTGAAAGACCCCGAGTCATTACTCGCATTGAGATACTAAGGGCTCTCCTAAGATCCGGAGCCTGAAGTCTTTCTTTATGCATAGTGTCTGCAAAATAGCATAAAACATAAAAAAAGAGGGGTAAGGCATAAGATAAAGAGATTACTTAGGCATGAGTTGAAAGTAAAAGGAAATGATTCTTTATAAAACCGATCTGAAAAGAAGAGGAGAGATAAGTGTTAGTCGTCAAAGAACTTATATTTAGAAACTCGAGCAAATAGACTATGTGTCGAGCTAAGTTTCTTACCACAGAATTGAAAATATTTTGATGGCTCGAGTTGATGGGACAAAACATTTTCTCTCTTACTTTTTGTATGATGTGTAGGAAATAGTCTCCGCCTAAGAACCATTTCATATAAAGGCCCTCATTTTTCTCTCCCTCAATCAACTAACATGCATTTATTAAGGGATCTAAACGGTTCGTATCTATTGCTCAAGAATTACTCTTCCACCTCAGTTTAGAGTTTAAGTTTAAAGAGTCAGGGATTAGATGTTTGGACATATAGACCTTTTTGGTGCCCAATCCATTTAACTACTCAAGCCTAGTCAACAACTCGAGCTATAAGATGAGACATCCCAAATGACCCTTGCACTCACAACGCACTAGCAAGAAAGAGATCGATACGAGGAAACCATGTTGCCTATAGGGTCAAGCACCAACTCGAGATAGGGTTGACTACCAACTCGAGCTAAGGTCGACCTCCAGCTCGAGCTAAGGTCGACCTCAAACCATAAAATGTGATATTTTTTACTATTTATATCCTTTTGATCTCCATATATGTATACACACTATGTAATCGACACCTATATGTATAATGTTTTATAAATAGATGAATATCTTAAGAAATCCACACATTTAATTAATTATTCTGACTTATTTTTAAATTTTTTATCTAGAAATCACATCATTTCAAACATATTATATTATGTTCTTAAGCAGTATTCAATGAGTGTTATAATTTGTAATATTTTACAACATAAACATTGTTAATACATAGTTAAGAAAATATTAATTCAAAGAACTTTGTTATTAACCTATTGTTGTGAGCTATTTTTGGTGTAGTGTGAAAGAAGAAATGTTAATGGTAATAGAGATGTTAGTTGGAAGTTAGCCACCCCCGTTTGTAATGTGTTAATAGCAATTCTAGCGGAGTTTCGAATAGTTTCTAAACAAAACTCTAACCGTTTCTTATAGGCATACTTCTAGCCAAATTGGACGACTTAAAAACTAGTATTCCTCTACAAGAGGATAATGTATACTTTGTATCTAAGAGCAATGATCAGCAAGATATATATTTATATATTATGTAATAATATCCTCAAAATATTATTATCATAACAATATATATTTTTTAATAATAATATTAAAATATAATTAATAATAAAACTAAAATTTATTATGAAAATATTATTGCTCGACATATATTATAAAATTGAATAAACAAATGGATTTCTCAAGCGTACACTATACATGCTACAAAACAACACATAATACAAATAAACATTTGTAATATATTCACAAATGAACGTCTCTCAAGCTCGCTAATTTTACATGCATAATATAATCAACTTGTACTATTTAGCATGGTTGAAAAATTTTTAGGTAACAAGAAGCTGAGTATACCCCATAGATAGAGGCGACAAAGGAGGCACATTGAAAATTCCTTTGACATCTTTGACATCCCAAACTGTTGCCCAACATGAAGGTGTTAAGGGACAAGATTGTCCAGCTACAACATTACTTTCTGATGTGCTTTGCACCACACTCTCAAACGACAACGAAGATGACGTCGTTGAGCACTTCTCATCTTTAAACGACAATGTATACGTTGTCGTTGAACACTCCTTTTTTAATTCCTTGCTCTGTTTCTCCTCTGTCTCGCTCTCTCTTCTTCTTTTCTGGTCAAGGTTCGCTGGAGGATCAACAATCTCCGATGATTTTCCAACCTCCAGAGGAAAATTCAATATGGCTTTGCTTCCACGCATTCTAAAAGCAGCTCGGTCATAAGCTTTGGCTGCTTCAATGGCGGTATCAAATGTTCCAAGCCATACCCTTGTGCCTTTTCGATTTGGGTCGCGTATTTCGGCAGCGAACTTTCCCCATGGTCTCTTCCGAACGCCCCTGTAGTGTTTTTCCTCAACTGGGTTTGACGAGTTCTCAATAGTAGTCTTCACCACCGGAATATTAGTCGGAGCTGAGTTAAATCGAAAGATGGGTGGTGGGATTGCTACGTTTATAGAAGGGCGGCGGTGGCTCAAAGTTGAAGTAGACTTTGGTGATTTTGGATCGATAATTTGAGGTTTGGCTTCAAAGTCGAAATGGGTTGGTTCTTGATTAATTGGGGAGGTTAAGTAATCAGAGACTTGTAAGTCAAAGTGATTGGATTGGTGGGGTTGTGGATTGGGGATATGAGAAGTACAGTGGTTGAGACTGTTGAGGAAGCCTTCCATGGAAGCAAAATCATTGAGGAGGTGTTGCCTTATCAGCTCCAAAGTTGAAGTTTCTTCAAATTTTGACTCCATTAGAAATCTGTTGATAGAATATAAGAAGTTTTAAATTAGTGTCCTGGTTGAGATAAGAAGGTGTTTGAGTAGAACGGTAGAGACTGAAGATGGTATATAAAGGGAAGAGAGAAATGGGGAAATAAACAATAAATTATTTATTTATTTTTATTAAAGAGGATGATTCAATGGAGGTTCGTAGATGGAGATAGGAAATATCCACGCAAAACAAGTGGTATATGTATATTTGATAATAACAAGTGGGATATTTGTGGGGTTATGAATGATGCACAAGTGGATGTTATGTTCCCTTTTTTTTTTTTTGTTGTTGTTGTTGTTGTTTGGTTTTGGTTATTATAATTTAATACATGATGGTCCAAGTATCTTCAATAGTATAAGTTTCCAGGGTACTTCCAGTAAATGCTTTATAATAACTAGTAATTAGAATAATTAATTACTCTAATCCATTAATTTAGAATTTATGTTACGAAAATTTAAATATAATGTATTACATATAACTTTTTTTTAAAAATAATCATAATAATAACGAGGTTATTATTATTTTTTAAATATTAATGATTATACTTCATATAAATATAAATTTAAATAATTATTTTGTGTATTTTATATTTCTAAATTACGATAAATTAATAAAAATGACCTAAAAATGCTGAATACTCTAGTAATTTACGTTTAAGATATTTTTTCTTCTAAATTTTTCATAAAATAATGATTAATGCATAAATAGCTTATTATATAAAATATATAAAGAAATTAAAATAAAGGTTTGTTATTAAAAAATTATGATATACACTTAATCATTAAATACATTATGATAAATGAATAAATAAATATCTTTTTCTCTGTAGCCTCTTACGTACTTTTGTCACTGACATCATAATTAATTAGGTATTACTTCTATACCCCTCTTGTGGCTAAGTAGACATCATTCTCACAGCTAAACATCATTCTCACAGCTAAACTAAGTTAAAGTCTCCATATTTTTATTTACAAAATTAATTGGATATTGACCAAGAAAAAAATACATATAATATTATACTTTTTTAAAAAAATATGTATTTTTATATTAAAAGAAAATTTTAATTAGAAAATTATTTTTATAACAAGCACTAAATCTTAGTAATTGATATAATAATTACTTTAATATTTTAATATAATATTATTATATTATTATTAATACCTAGAATAACTTAAAACATATAATATTTATCTTGCAAATTAAAAGAAGTACAAAAGGAAAAAAAAGTCTCTTGGAAGGTTTTTTTCTTCTTTCCAATTTCTACTTCCAAGGTTATTATATTTTTTAAAGCTATTAAATGGATCCATATTATAGTTAAATTAGTTTTCATTCGTAACTTTAAAAATATGAAAAGTTAATTAGCATGTGATTAATTTCTTAGTTTAAGTAAATTACATGCAAAGATATCTAGTTTTAGCATCTATATATACATATATAAATAACAGATAAGGTTTATAAAATTTCAAAAACCATGTGAAGTTGAACCTTGACTTTT
Organism: Hippophae gyantsensis; assembly: GCA_030763125.1. Classification (NCBI taxonomy): domain Eukaryota; kingdom Viridiplantae; phylum Streptophyta; class Magnoliopsida; order Rosales; family Elaeagnaceae; genus Hippophae; species Hippophae gyantsensis. Next base: position 28,832,000 of record CM061030.1, read on the forward strand.
GTAGAATCATGTCTTCTTGAAATCAAACTTCTCTAGCTACTTTAATTATATTATATGATTTATATTCCAAGACCATGCACCAAATTATTAACGAAGGAGCTTATATAATTATATAATATATAGTAATAAAACCATTCATGCAAGTGGGTATACATATATAACAAGTTGTTTTTCTAATTGAATTATTTGTCGTATATGTAAATAATTCATTTTAATGAATGTCAAACAAATATAATGTAGCTAGATAAGTTTGCCCCTCTCACAAGGGAAATGAACGTAACCTCTTTCTTGCCTTCGGTTTTTTTAATGCTTTCTCACTTCTATGTAATCGACATTTATGGTTTGTTAGTCTTCTAACGAATGTGTATATCTTTAGAGTATAATAAGTTTATTTTATAATTAAAATATGATAATAATGATTAATATTTAAGATATGTGTTTTAAATTTATTTTAATAATTATTGTTTTTTTATTCTCAATATTATATTTTTATAAAAATATCTTATTATAAAGAATTTTGAAAATGTTATTATATTTTGTTTTATTATATTTATGAGTTTAAAAAAATTTAATTTCTTCAATCTCGTTACGTAATCTCAAAAATATATTACTTTTAAGACTATTTATACCATGTTGTTAATGTATGATTTCATTTATCTTTTTTAATAAAGATTCAATCTTATTTTTAGTTTTTAATTTAAGATCAATATCTTCAATTTTTCTTATATGAGTTAATTGGTCTTTAAATTTTTACAGGTTAACTAGTTTCTTTTTCATGTGATTTTGATTAATCACTTGATATTTTTTTAATCCTTTTAACCAACTTCTTAACATGTCTGTTATAGAGTTTATATTTCCACTAATAATACTCAAATTATTTTTTGACTTTTTATTTATATGAAATACAATCATAAATTCAAATGATTCTTTTTTCTATCCATGAATTAATATATTCTATATTAAATTGATGTTCATTATGCACGAAGTATTTGATGATACCTAAAACCTCCTATCACTTAATGTTTTTAGTGTTTAAAACCAAAAGTTTTCCCTTATACCAACCTTATTAGATGAACAAGGTTTGAAAAATTATGAGCTTTGAAACAATAATAAGTATATGAATTTTTCAAAAACCTTAAAATAAGAACAACAATAATTTATTAGTTTAGTTATAATAATCAGTTAATCCTAGGCTCTCATACCAATACAAGATTAATATTACAAGAATTAAGAGATATAACTCTAACATTATAATAATAACGAGTATGCATAAAGATAAAGAAACTAATCTTATTATTATGAAGATAAAGTTGTTATTATAATATAGTCGTATTTTACAAAGAAAAACTTTTCTTGTAAAAAGCTATTACAAAAGATTTTGTATTGTTGCTTATGTCTCTAATGTATTGTTAAAGACTCTTATTTATATAGTGAAATTATATGATTTCATTGAGTTTTAAATCCTTTTGAATTCGCTAGTTTTGAAAGATTTCTTGTGTGTACGAGATAAAAGTGCAATCGTTCAAAAGTTATCTACCACTTTTTTATTGAGTCCACTATGCTTTTATAGTATTTATTATATTATGGAGTTCTACGCCAGTAGCACTTAGTGAACTCTGAATAACTTGACAGAAAGATTTCATATCTTCAACATATAGTGATAACTCACATGACACATCTAAATTATTTCTTCTGGTAAGATTCTCTAATATCTTTTCTAAATCCTTTGTTTGTTCTTTATACTTATCATAATTGATGACGAGTTTTATAACAAAAGAGCCTTTTTTTCATCTGTTACCATGAATGATCTTTATCTTTTGATTTAGATAAGATTTCTTTGACAATTTAAGATATATGGATGAATTTTTTTATTTAATACTCTTCTCTACTGATAATTTAAATTAAATCTTTAGAATTGTTAAGAGATTCTATTTCAAATATTTTTTCTTTAGTTGTTACGAACCACTATATTTGGTAAGGCTAAAAAACATTTCTCGTTCGTGCCATATAATTATGTTGAAAATCCAAAATGTTAAATATTTAGACCATTTATAATTTTTTACATAATGAAAGGCCATGGATTTGATCATCGTGGAAACTATATTGATTCCATCATATTAAGACTTTGATACTTGATTAGTAATTTCTCATTCAATATCTTCAATATGCCATAAATTATGACTAGCAAATATAATTAATTTAGGAAAATCATCAATAAGATTAGTTGATGATCTTCAATTCTATTTTTGATATTGTAGTATATATATTTTTTATCCAGATTCTAATAACATTTTAGCTTTTTCAAATAAGCAAATCCTTTTGATTTTTTTTTTCAAAAATTGGATTAGAAAATTCATTTTTAAGTATACCTAATAATTGAAGAAAATTTGATAAATTTTCTAAATTAATATCATCATCCCAATTCGTCTATTTAATGATTTGAAAATAGAGTTCTTTAAGATTTGATAGTTTAGCTATTTCTTTAGCTATCTTTTTTGCTAATTGTGTCATGTGTTGTCTGAACTATTTCTTGTATAATTCACTTAGAATATGGATTTTTCATACTCTATTAAGTTCCTCATAAATGTTGTTTATAATACCATAATTATAAAATTTTTGATGTCTTGTTTAGATATAAGATGAGCGAAATTAGACTCTATTTGACATGTTTCAAAAACTTGTTTAACTTTTTCAAGATAATCATATACTTGATAGCCAATATTTTTTTTGTCTTATTTACTTGATAGTGATAGGCACTCCAAGAAACATATGTATTCTAGGATGATGACCTCTAAATACGACATAATAATTTTTTTTTTGAAAAATTTGTTTGTTCCACTATTTTTGTCTTATTAGCATTGGCAATCCAATTTTCTGAAGGTTTTTCCATCTACACAACTAAATTTCCATTTGGTTAATGGTCCTTATAAATATTTCTACTTAAATAATCCGTAATAAAGTTATTACCATCTTTTAAATATTTCAATTCAAAACTATATATGATAATTTAGTTAAACAATTTTAGTCTTTGTCCTTCAAGATTACTTCTTTTGCTACACAGAAAATCTTTAATTGATTGATTATCAATTCTAACAATAACATTTTTTAGAGCTATGAGGATGTTTAATAGCAAGTGTTATTGCTAATAATTCTTTTTCAAATATAATATAATTAATTTTGTTTTGCTTAAATTTACCAAAATTATATCCAAAAAGTAATTCTTCTTTTTGAAGTTTTTTAGGTATAGGATTTTTTCTAGCACTGATACCATTTACAAAACTTGGTGGATCTTTTTCTTTCGCCCTAGTGTTAGCTATAGACCTTGTAAAAGAGTCGCAACTCACAAGCCATACCACCTTAGGTAGAGGAACTACATTAAAATTCATGCACTATGCTTAAAATTACAAGGCTTCAGTAAATGGGATCATAAATCTCTAACAAGGTTGCAACTAAAAATTTCCCTGAGTTGAGATATGTCTCATGCTTGGACTACTTGAACAAGCTCAAGTAATCCAAACAGAGGGGTTGATAGGTCGAGGGACTAAACTAAGCAACACTTGAATCAATAAGTCACCCCCAACTTAGAAAAATTTCAAACAATTACAACAAGGCTTGAATAGAAAAGTTAGGCCAATGGTCAAGTCAAACATCACCCAAACTTCAAAGCCACCATTCTCGCAATGTAGCCAGTGTGTGGTCCAAAGATCAAATCACTATTTATCCAAATAAGAAAGGACTAAGATACAACCAACTAGGAATATTATTGACTAGTTAGGTGGCTGGCTGGCTAAGTATATGATTGGTTAGGGTTATGACTAGTAAGAAATTTTATTAACTAGGGTTGTGATAGGCCAAAAAGTGTTAGCCATAAGTGTCACTGTTGGTTAGGAATATGGTCGGTCGACCAGAATATGGCCATTCAGAGGAGGTTTCACTCGTGTATGTCTAACCAACCAAGGTCAAGTTGTGGTTGAGAAATTGCTCTTTATTTTTGCATACCTCAGGTCCAGGATCCATATTTCTTTTTACTCAAGTACATCCTCTCACACTCATATGTCAACTCAAAGGTCCATGACTTCCCAAGTATATGTGGTGATAATCGGGTCCAGAAACAATGGTTAAAAATAGAAGTATAAAATAAAATATAAGAACAAACAAAATGTGGAAGGTAACATAGATGCCAATGCAATATAAAAGACATAATCATGTCTATAAAATTCTATACAAAAATATAGGTCTGAACGTAAAAGTAAACCCACTAAGTGTATACATTTTAGTAAAAAATACATGAAATCTAGACTATCCTAAGACCGAAGAAAGTAAAAGGTTAAACAAAACTAATGTCTACGCTTGGTAGCACCACCATCCACAACCTTGTCTTCTATCTTTTTTAGAATTATTTAAGCTATTAATTTTCTAGAATTATCATCCTTTCACTACCTCGTACTAAGAAGCACGTCTCTTTAAAGATGGGAAAATAGTCTCATGTAGGACTTATCCGGGTAGACTTTCTTGAACTGCATCCTTGTAGTCTGGAAACCATTAGCCCAAGAATCTAAAGCATCTTTGATATATTCGTTAGAATTAGGGTACTCTGCCATAACTTGGATCTTGGATGGACCTAACTCTATAGTAGTTTCCTATAAAATCCCTCACACTAAGCCAATGCTCTTAGATAGCTTCATAATTTTCTTCCCCTCTTAGGCCTAACTAGCCTACTCTTCTATCAAAAGAGCATCCAAGTGAATAAATTCTTCATTTTCTACCACCAGGGCCTTATCAGCCTTATCTTATATCTTTTTACATGCTGTAAGTTCCACCATAAACTCCTACAACTGAGTCTCCAAATCTTGGCAAGTAGCCTTAGTAGTTTCTCTAACACTTGTTGCTTAACTGAGTGCCTCTTTAGTAATTGTTAGGTGCTTCTCAAAGCTAGCACATGCCATAATAGCCCACTCAATATCCTTGGTGAATTGTTATGATCTACCCACCAAAGTATATATCATTATCGATAGGCCTAGTAAGTTTCGAAATGTCTAGAATAACAAAGAGTTTAGATGGACCTATAACGTCCTTATTATAGTCAATGGATACTAGACCAGACTTGTCCATCACAAGATCAAAAAGAAATGTTAATAGGTATCAGCTAGGATCTCTAACCCTCAAAAGACCTGGTACATCAACGATCATTCTAAAGCTAAGGGCTTTATTTTGCTTGGAAATCCCAAGCTTCCATATAGCATTAGCCTTTTTTACATATTTTTTGAGCTAGAGTCTCTCAAGAAATAGATCACTATCTATGTCTTGCTCCTTTCCCAGAAGAATGTAGAGATATCATACATATAAGGAATTAAAAGTTACTATAATGACCTAATCACGTGGAATTGAAACTTCTCAAAACCATTAAGTTAAAATAATTACTTATTGTATATGTTTAGGGGCTAATGCCATATGAATCAACTACAGTCAGGTCTAGGCTCTAATAAGTAATCCGTACAGGGATACTAAGTCTATTAGTGCTTAACCTCGATGGAGAAATATAATAAAGTGACTTTGTAAGGACTATGAGTGTTGGTTATTTTCGTGGACAAAATATTTATCTGTAAATTTGTTTTTAGGCCTGCTATCAAGTCTATCAAGAAAAGCCAAACAAATGCTCAAGTTCCAGATAATTGTACTTCAGGTATATCTTTAATAACTTGACACATAGAATTATATTTATGCATTTAATAGCACATGTTTATAAATCTAAAATTATTTTTAATGCTAAAATATGGAATAAGATATGCTAAAAGATATTAAATAATATATACTCTAAAATAAGATATGTTAAAAAATATTAGATAAGATATATATACTCTAAAATATGATATGTTAAAAGATATTAGATAAGATATATTTTAAATTATAATTGAAATCTTTATTATAAAAGATAACATAAAATCTATTTTTAAAAAAATCTATTTTAAATAAGAGTTATCTTAATTAATGAGAATTACTAATCCTATTTGTAATAGAAAATATATTTATCAATTACATAGGATTAAGGGCTTTAATTTTTCCTATAAATAAAACTCATTGTTCATTATTTCAATTAACCATACAAGAGCATTCTTCTAATCTTTTTAATTTCTCTCTCTTGTTTTACAAATATAAGATCATAAGTCTTTAGGCTTTTTTATTTAGTTAATCTATCAAATATTGGTGGTTATATTTGATTGATTAATAAGCCTAATTATTTTTATGATATTTTGATATTATATTCTTATGGCTTCTTCTTTATTTTTGTTTTTAAATTGTTAGATCAAATAATTATTTTTGTCATATCATAATTATTTGATTTGATTATTAATCTTTAAAGAAGCTATTTTTATTTAACTTATATTTGATCTTTTTGGTCTAGGATTTGCTAGTTGATTTAATTTAAATGACATATGTTTTGAATCATCTAGTTAGGATTATTCATTATTAAATCTGTTCTAGAACACACACGGGCACTTGTATTTTTGTGCTAACTATTTTGCAGTTACTTTGGGAACGTATCTGATTGGCGGGAAGCTTATTGGAACGTTGGTCTGGAAACCGCTCACGCTAATATTGGAAACTGTGAAAACAGAGCAGGGGCTCGTAAGTAAAGTACATTGGGGCAGTATCCTAAGGAGGGTAGCATAAGACCGAGTTTGTACTTGAACATTTGATTTTCATAGTGGAAAGTTAGGTGGTCCGGTGGACCGGTGGTTTTCCTCTTAGGTCATGTTTGTGGCCTAGGTTGTTTCCACCTAAAAATATCGTGTGTTATTATTTTATTTCCACACTTATTTTTACACACGATTGCATATCTGGCTGCTTTATTTAGGTTATTAAATTATAAATTAGTAAGAATTAAAAATAACCTATTCACCCCCCTCTAGGTTAATTAGGTCCATAATTTATAAAATTTCAGACTCAATAAATTCTTTCTAGTCCAAAGTAATGTCACTTCGAGTTTAACACACTACAAACAAAAGAAACAAGTCAAGACACTGCCAGAATATTATAATAAAGAATAAGTCTCAAAAACCCTACAATTTCTATTGCACTAGCTAGGCGTAGGAGGAAGATTAAAAGATAGAATGTCAAAGTCATCTATATCAGTAAATAGGAATCCTTTCATCCCTTATTAGTATATGGTAATTGGTTTAATAAGACACGATTAACATAGGGTTCAAAGTGATACCAACCTCTACTACCTCTTTGAAGATATGATTAGTAACAATACATAAACTCTTCAATGGTAAGTTCTCTACCATGCTCCTTATATAGCACCCAATAGCCAAGAAACATACTGTAACAATTGGGTGGAATTTATCCTTGGGACATGCCAATTTCACTCAAGTACTTTTGCACTATAGGTAAAAAACATGAGTCATAACCCCACAAAAAGTTATATATAGACAAGGTAACTTTACTAGGGAAAGGGTTGTTCCAAATTGTTCATGGAAAATGAGGCATTAATACAATGGACTCGGGAATTTAGAACATGGTCCTAAGCAAGCCTAACTAATGGTCAGTCATTTGATAACCTAGTGGGTTAATTGAAAAATACTCATGGTCATTCCAATCATTCCCTAGTTGGCTCCAATCATTCCATAATTGGAAATAGGAATGCTTGTTGGGATAGGAGTAAAGTGTTTATTTCCTGAAGACTCAACCTACACCAAATGGATGCCCAAACAACCCCTACAGAACCAAAAGAAATACGACGTTGAGATAGTTCACGGGCATCGTTTAGTGTGACTCACTCCCGACTACCACCAGCTATGTTGTCATTGATCAAGTAGACATCGTTCAGGAAAGTTCATCTAGAGGTTTTTTTCCCAGAGATTTACCATTGATGAGCAGAACCGACATCGCCGATCTTGCCAATACTTTGGTTTTATATTTATAAAACTCTCACAAATGCACGAATCATTTCGTAGAAAATGATAAGTATACTCCCAAGGTCGATCTAAGGAAGGAATGTATATGGTTTTTAATTTATTATTCAAACTTTTGAAAACAAAATTAAATCCTAAACATCCTGTCACGATATTTGGGTTTTTGTGTTTTTAATCTAAGAACATAAAAATAAACATAGATAGAGATTCAATAAACATTTATGCAAATTTTATCGGTTAAAATAGTGAAATATTTATGGATATAATAACTAAGTTAATTATGCTTGCTCATATTATTTAGGTTATTAAAGATATAAATTGATATTTATTGATTCTCTCTTTTTTATATGAATACTATCTTTGGTGGGGTTAGATATTCTTTATTAACTAAACAAATCAATTAACACCTATGGGTAGGGTTGATAACTAATTTGGTTAATTAAATTAATTCTTTTTTCTAAGAGATTGAAAATGAACCATTTAAATGCCATCTTTGGTGGGGTTAGATAGTTTAAACCTTATTCAAGGTGTCCAAATTAAACCTAAGAATTTAATTATCCGAGTACTAACTTTCAAGTTTTAAAACCACTACTGAAAACATGTTGTCAATACATTTTCAGATAATAATTCTTATAAAAACTTTTGAAATAGAGCTTCACTCTAACTACCGGGCGATTGTACCAACAAATAAAAGAGCACTACCCTAAATTAGACCGGATAACTAAACCTTAAAATCTAATTTTCAGATTTAAGTTTTAATGAAAAATAATATATTTCTCTCTAACATTCTTAATATAAAATCTTGAATAAAAATAAAATCAATTCATTTTAGAGATTTTTACCTATTTAATATTTCGTAAGCATAACAACGTTAGTATTATATCATGTTTACAAACAGTCAGCAAAGTTAAATTTAATTACAGACAAATTAAATATAACATGTAAGAATAAAGCATAAAAAACTATAAAGAAAATAAAATCTTACAGTACTTTGTTGCTATTCCCGTTGCTGAAAAAACTCCAAATGGAATTTACACTCTCATTTATTGAATAAAAAAGCAAATAAATTACAAAAATATAACTAGTTCTTCTTAAAAAGAGAAGAACTCTAAAACTAAGAAAAACTAACTAAAAAAAACTAAAGACTAAGAAAAACTAAAAAAACTAAGAAATGAGAGAAAGAAAGAGAAGAGAAGATGTGTTTTGAGGTGTGGTATGTTATGAAGAAAATTGAGGTATTTATAGGTGAGGAAAGGAAGAAAAAGTGGGTGAAAAAATGATTAAAAATGGTGGAAACACGGAGTAGTGAATGATGGCATCATTGATGACGTCATGCTGACGTGGGGGCGGTGGCGCGCACAGACTAGAGGATGGGCCCTTAAAGGCGCACGCGGGACTGGGCGCTAATGGGCGTGGGCGTGCGACATCTCGGCACGACTAGGCGCGTTGGCCGGCGCGGCTGCGTGCACGATTTCCTTCTTTTTGACATTTTTGACCCATTTTGTTCAATTTTTTCATATTTGTTGACTTTTTCTCATTTATTTTATGAATATATTTGTGATGTATTACCTCCAATATTCCTCTTTGAGTCTTTAAGTTACGTTTTTAAGTGAAAATACCTGAAAAACAATAAAAATACCCGTGATTCCGAAAAGACAAATTTATATAAATATATGATAAAATCATATAAATATATATATTTTTAATCAATTAATGTGCCTAAAATCATGGTAATTTTAGTACTTTTTGAGCACTCATCAACCACCAAGGGATTTTCTAGCAAGACTAGTATCGACCAAGTCACCACTAGATAGGGTAGCATCGGCTAGGGGGGTCGATTAAGGATGGGTTGACAACTCCTTCACCCAACCTTTGTTCATCTTCCAACATTTGGCATCCATACCAATCCTCATCCACATCAATATGTGCTCATAGTCACTAGGCCCAATCCTATACATTCAAGAATCCGATATCCTACATTACATGCAAAATAAATGAAGAATAAAATAAGAAAAATTAACGAGGATTACCTTGAGAAAATTTTCCTTTAATCTTGTTCTCCTCCAAAAATTGTGAATTTTGAGCAATTATTATGAGTTGTGAGAAGTTATGAATTAATCTCACACACCCTTCTAAAATTGCAATCAATAGCCAATATCGCTTAGTTAATCCTACAAAGATTAAGCATAGAATTTGAATTTTGAACTTCTTACAAAATAAGTGAATGTTTGACTTCCTTGATAAATAAGTTGACTTAGACATAACTTTTTAACAAAAAGTCAGATTGAAAATCAGAATACATTACCCATAATAGAACATCGTTGTGCACGTTTCAAATTGCCAAACATGGTGTAAAGTTTTCCGCTTGGGTAGGTAAAAATCATCTAAGTGTAAACTCAAAGCCATCAACAAAATTGGAAGAAATTATAACACAAGTATTAACATAGATTACAATCAAATATTCTAACCCAAGAGCTAGAAAGTCTAGGGGCTATTGTTGGGGTTAATTTCATACATCCTACACGTCAATCAAAAAGTAACACCAATCAGCAAAGAGCCTTATGGGTCAAGTATAAAAACTATCTTATCATCATACATGCATGAATGCAATATAATTATCTTGAGATGATAAGAGCCTAATAATATTTTGATTATCTTAAAGAGATAAAGGTCCAAAATTATCCTTTATATATCTTAAAGGATACTCTAATTGATAATTAAAGATAGATGTCTACAAATATTAAATATTTATAATAGATAATTGTCCACGACAGATAACTATCTATAACAAATGAGTTTTTACAAAGCTATAGTAGCTCAATCCTAATCAGATAGGGATAGTTATCAAGTTTATTTTTCCTCTATATATAGTTACATATGCAAAATATAATATCATCACCTAATATCTTATATCATATTGAAATTATTATACATCATAAAAGAGAATTACAATTGATCATTATATTTTCATATAATTATTAGAGCAAAAATGAGATCTTATTTATCCTTCATCTTATAGTTACTAACTTAAAGATTGTAGAGTCAAAGACCACCCCTACAAGGTGATTCAAGATCCTAATATTTTTTTATCTCATAGATTTCACGAAAATTAATCCTACTTGGTGTTAACAAAAATTAGTATTAAAATCAATTGTGGTAAAAAAAAATCTTTATGTAAATGTGGTTGGTAATTATTTAGTAAGACATCATTTAGCATGTAACAATAACTTGATGTATAAAGAAGTGTTCTAAAAAAATATTTCATAATAGCGTAAAAAAAGTAGGAAGGAGATCTTCATTTATATTATTTTTAATGTGTTATTTTATGTATTACAAGTAACTAGGAAAGACATGAATAGAAGAACTATTTTTTATACAATAATAGCCTACTTTTTAAATCATTTTTCAAAAAAATATCTATAGATAATTGGCCTAAAAAAATTAATGACCGATCCTTAGGGTAATTCTTCGCCTTTATTGTTTGTTAAGCAATGAAATCAAAAATATTGTTTTCTTCCTAAGATTACATTGCTAGTCACAAATCTTATTATTATTATTATTTTTTAAATCATGTCACAGCAACACTCCTATATATATATATTATTAATTATAAATTTAACTTTATGTATTAAATAATAAGTTAATTATTAATTAAATTTAAAATTTAAAATATAAAATTATAAAATAATTATATTATCACTTATTAATAAATAATCAATTAAATTATAATACATAAATTAATATATTTACATTATCCTTTGGTGATTTAAATTTACCCGAGTGTTATTGGCAAACCATTAAGTACTACAAAATTTCAATCTTATAAAATCTTTAAGTACCATCAACTGCCTAATTAATCTAAAATGTTAACCATGGTAAGCTTTCTACGTTGGTTGGACAAGAAAAATCAAAATATTAAATATAAATTATTTATTCTCGTAAAAGCAATAGATTATTCTAAAAACTTAATCTGTTAGCACATTGGATTACAATTCTTTCTTATTTATATTATAATCTCAAAACTTGATTTGTTAGCACATTGGTTAACAATTCTTTATATATATTATTTATATTATAATTTCAAGATTAACAAGATCGCAGTAATTCTACATCTTATCACCATAAATTTAAATTTAATCCAATTTCAAATGTTTTTTTATTTATTAAAAAAACTTAAAAAGATTTCATAGTTGATATGCTTAAACACGTGGGGCTATGTTTTTACTCGATATTACGCTGAATGTTATTTGCCCTCTTTATCTAGGAAAAAAATATTTTTAAATATTTTTATTTGTGAAAGTAATATTATTAGTCTTTTTATTTGTAAAAGAATATGTGTAAAATTAATTTCCATCTAATTTTTCATTAAAAAATAATGAAATAACATATATATCATACATATATTTATATTTTTAGATATGTATAAATATAAAAAATTAATATTTAACTAAAAATTAAGTATATTTTTTAATAAATCTTTAACCAAATTTTTATTGTCTAATATTAAAATCTATACATTAGATAAAATTAATTTAAATTTCATCGAAATATTTGTTAAAAAAATTAATTTATTTTTTAATTACTTTTTATTATATATATATATATGAAAAATAAAATATATATGTGTCATATATGTTATATTATTATATTTAATAAAAAAATAAAAATAAAATTAAATATTTTTTTCACAAATAAATGAATTTAAAATATATTTCTTTAAACAAATAAACTAAACAACTTATAAGACCTAAACAAAGAGATCTACCTATAAGATATGAAAGAGTAAAAAATCCGATCAATTTGCTTAAATTGATAAATCTAATTCGATCCGTTGGATTTATATTGGATTGGATTGAATTGATAAATTTTATAATTGAATCATATTTAGATTGAAAATTCTATAATCCATTTGAATTTAGATCTATAGATTTTATAATTCGTTGTATCCAATCTGGATCGAATTACTATTAAATTATAAATAAATTTTTATTTTATTTTATAATATGTTATATTTAAATATTATGCATAAACATTATTATACTATATTATTATTTTAAATTAAAAATAAATATAAATTATGATATTTTAATAATTGTACATATATACTTCTTATTTTTTTATTTTTTAGTTATAATTATAAATAATAATATTCATTATAAAAATATTAATTTAAAATTTAAATTTGTGTATATTATGTTTTATATATGACCATAATTCAAAATTGATTTCGTGAAAAATATTTAAAATTATTTATCACTTTGTCATTATTAAAGTATTAATTTTTAATCATATTTTAATCATTTGTTAGAAAAAATACATAATTATGAATTATTAAAATAATATCTTTTATTATTAATTAATTTTATTTTTTAAAATTATTATATTAAAAAATATATTTTATAAAGTAAGAATTAAACATATACTAATGCTTAATATGAATACTTGAAAGACACTTTTCTCTTTAATAAATAATAAAGTTATTCTATCTCATTTCTCATATATACCCTTTATACAAAAATAAATTTATAACATAAAAATCTAAACTATTATTATCATAGTTATATAAGGTGATCGTTCCGTTTAGAATTTTTTTTATTAAATTAACTCTGAATAAACATAATTTAACACTATATATAATTTTTATTTATAAATAAATATTTCTTTAATTTTATAAATCATTTATTAATTTAAATCATTATATTTATTAGTATTTATAACTTTAAATAATTTTATCTAAATATAACTATAATTTAATAATTTTATTTATCTAAATTATTTATTATAACCCGATGTATAAATTATAACCTAGTCACCTAGCTAATATCAAGTATAATTAATTGGTCTCATATATAATTAAAGATTTCAATCCTACCTTTGCTTGTTGATTATTCAGGTAGGGATAAATAGATTTGCGTAGGTATGTGTTATAAATGGTATGATTTTTAATTTTATAATTATGAATTTAAATTTGAATTGTATTATATATATTTTTATTTAATTAAAAAACCTTCAATGTAATTTTTTTTATTAAAACAAAGAGAGAGTAGAGGTACAAAGATATTTACAGCACGTGCTTGTTGTAAAAGTTAATACATTCTCATTAAAAATAATGCAAAATTATCATTACTTTAACATTACAAATATACTATTATCGTCTTCTACTCATCTTATCATGTGACTTAACGGAGGGGATACTATTTCTCTTTTTCTTTCACTCTCTTGTCATCCTCATCCCTTTCCTGTGCACTACCCCGCGCTCTCGGCTGTGTTAGACAACGAACAATGAACGTTAACGATCCAATCATAAATTTGTTATAGGATTGAGAAAATATATCCGATCAATCCATTTCAATCGAAAAATTCAATCTAATTCGTCAGATTCGAATCAAATTGGATTGATAAATTATATAATCGGATTAATTTATATTAAAAATTATACAATTTTTTTGAATTTAGATTGAATTTGATTGATAAATTATATAATTAGATCAATTCGTATTAAAAATTATACAATTTTGTTGAATTCAGATCGAAAAAATATCCAAATTGGATTAAATTACTGTTAAATTATAATAAATATATATATTTTATTTTATTTTATATTATTTTAAATTTAAATATTATATATATCATAATTATATTATATTATTATTTTAAATTAAAAAATAAATATAAATATTTATAATAATTTAATAAATATTAAATATTATTTTTATTTTTTAATTGATAAACTAGCTTGGTAACCTTGTGATATGACAATGCCAATCTTGTTCGTTAGAAAACAATAGAAATTGCTATTACTTAATATATATATATATATATATATATATATATTATTTTTATTTAAATAATTTAGATAAATATTTTTATCAACTAATTTTAACTTTTAAAAAACAATATATATATATATATATATTTTTAATTATAATTAAATATTTTTATTAATTTCAAAAATCACTTATTAATTTAAATTTTTATATTTTTTATCATCTATATCTTTAAATAGTTTTATCAAAATACACTTATAATTTATAAATATTATTTATATATATCATTTATCATCGAAATAGATTATATATATATAGATATAAATATGGGAAATAAACTAACTTTTTATTAATTTAATCTCTAATAATTTTATTTTGTTTCAAATTTTTAAATATATTTTGGAGTGAGGATTCGTAATAGATTGTTATTAATTTGACCTCCAATAATTTTATCTTGTTTCAAAATTTTAAATATATTTTGGAGTGAGGATTCGTAATAGAAATATGAAGAGTCAAAAACATAAATATAATTATTAAATATGCTAGAAGACGGCTAGTGAAGATCAACAAAATTTGTGTAGGCCTTTTATTATAATTAGTAGTCAAAACAAACCATAAACATCGATTATATGGAAGTGAGAAAGCATAAAAAAAAAAAAATCAATGGCAAGAAAGAGGTTTTGTTCATTTCCCTTGTGGGAGGCGCAAACCTTATATTTGTTTGACATTTTGAATATAAGACTAATAATTCAATTAGAAAAACAACTTGTTATATATGTTTACCCACTTGAATGAATTGTTTTTTTTTACTATATATTATATAATTATATAAGCTCCTTCGTTAATAATTTGGTGCATGGTCTTGGAATATAAATCATATTATATAACTAAAGGAGAGAAGTTTGATTTCAAGAAGACATGATTGTACAAAAGTCAAGGTTCAACCTTACATTGTCTTTGAAATTTTCTAAACTTTATCTGGTATATATATATATATATATAGATGTTAAAACTAGACATCTTTGTAAGACCACGTACTTCTTTGGAAATAACTGTATCTGTATGTAATTTACTTAAACTAAGAAATGATTCACATGCTAATTTATTTTTCTCATTTTTAAACACAAGTAATAAAATGAAAACTAGCACGTAATCCTATTGTTATTATTCAACTTAAACCAAGATATATATTAGATAAAATATAGATGAATTTGATATTTAAATAAATAAATTATTAAATAAAAAATGAATGTAAGAAACTAAAAATTCACATTCTAGTCTAAATTAAATGAACATTTAGAATTTGATGACATTTTATTCCTAAAAAATGATGTATTAGTTAATCAAATACTAATTTTGGTTGTAAATCTAAATTTTAACAAATTAAATTAATATATAAGTGAAAAAAGTTGACAACCTTTAGTACATAGAGAGAAAATTATCAATAGAATGTAATATCTTTTGGATTAAATATAATCCCACAAATCTATTAAAGATGGACGGATAATATTTTTAAAGATCTTAAATAATTTTGTGTGGTATATATATATTGATGGGATTCTTGTTTTCCCTATAACCATTAAAGAACATAAGAAACATTTAAAATTACTATGTGAAATTTTTTAAAAACATGGAATAATTCTATCTTCAAAGAAAACAGAAATAGAAATAAAAAAACATTTATTGAATTTTTAGGAATTATTTTAAATCAATTAGGAATAAAACTTCAAAAACATATTATATCAAAAGTGAGAGAATTTTCAAAAAAAATTAATGACAAAAAATAATTACAAGGATTGTTAGGAATTCTTAATTATGGAATGAATTTTATAAAAAAAATTATTTTAAAAAGAGATTCCTCTTATCAATAAATTAAAGAAAGATATTAAATTTTCATAGAATGAAAAGGACAAACAAGTCTTAACGGAAATAAAATAAGAGATAAAATATCTTTCAAAAATTTATTTTCCTATATCAGTTGATCAATTAATCCTTAAAATGGATGCTTCATATTTTTTCTAGGGTTGTGTGTTAAAAGAGATTACAGTAGAGAAATAGGAGGAAAAAGCTCCGTCAAGTTTTGTAATATGTTAACCATATGGTATAGGATATAATTCTAGTATTAGTTATGAGTTGTGGCTTGGATCATATGGCTAACTATTAATCTTATCTAGATAATTTGGTGGCTTGGTCCTAAAATCATAGAGCTCACCTATTGGGATACCTTTTATACACTGCCATGTCAAGGGTGTATACCCTAGTTAGATACTAAGGCTTTTATTACACTCAGTTCCACTATTGATACTCTAGGCGTTAAGGCACCGAACTAATAGGCTAGGATGCCTTTTCATGTAAGTTTCATCATATATTATACAACCTATGATTATGGTACGTCCTAGTTGTAACTTAACACATTTAGCTTTCGTTGATCTTTTAGCGATCTCGGCCCTTAGGCATAGTAGTCACATGTGGTACACTACGGGTTTTTGATTTTGAAATCTAGACAATTCAAGCATACTTATAGGGTTGCTTCTTATTCACTACCTTTTGTAGGGGTACATTTTCGATGGGATACTAAGGGTTGCTCAATATCTAGGTGGCAAAGTTCTCAGAATATGAACCTTTTTCAAGGTCTAAGGTTGATTAAGTGGTTATTAGACCAAGTTAAGCTGTTCTTCGTATAAGATTTATCCTTGATGGCACAACCTATGATCAAGATGTGCCCTATTGTTACTTAACACACCTAACTTTTATAGTCCATTTATGGGGTATGGGCCTTAAGGCACACCTTTAGGATTTCTTCTTATTCATTTCCTTAGTAGGGGTGTATTCCTTGGCTATGTGCAAGGCATTAAGGGCTCCAAACCTTTTCAAGCCTAAATAGCTCAGGTTTGCTCTTTGTTTGATGGTGGACTTTTTGTCCTGTTGAATCTTCTAAGTATGGATCTTTGATTTGTAGAAAGATATATGTATCTTAAGTGCTCCCTTTATTGATAATAATGAATTTGAATTACATAACAATTGAAATTATCTTTGGAATATAAATTGAAATATAACCAACTAAGGCTATTTATTTTACTAAGTTTTTCAACAATGGAAATTGTAAAAAATTAAGCTATAAAAAATTAGTGGGATAATCATTTTCTTATTTTGACACTATAGGAATTTTTATTTCTAACTCATTTAGATTCCCGTGGTGTAACATTCTGTGGCCACTTTTTTCTCTCTCAAAGTACTACTCTTGTTTCCATATCATTTGGAAATCTTAGGGCAAGGTGGAAGCTTTTAGCTACCGCCCTGGCCCTATTTTGGAAACGCTTTCATAGGATACAATTATAAGAAGATGGATAGTCCACAATACAGAAGTCCATTGTAATTATTCTTATTTTGGTTCCTTTTTTTAATTGCGACTATTATGGTTACATTACCTTCTAGAAGAAGTGGGAGGCTAGAGAATCCTACCAAAGGAGCAGTTATTGGCTTGATAGGATGAGAAAGTTCATTTGCTTCCATGCCTCAAAGAATAGGATGTCGATTGATTTTCCAGTATCTATTGGTATCCAATGCAAAGTTATACAGGTCACCTAAAGGGTGACTATTAGAGCATCCACATAAGGGTAAATCAATCTACAAGTTTCTCTTTTGAAAATGTTGTGTTTGAGCCCATAAGTTTAGGATCTGTTTGTGGGTTGCATGAAGCAACAACCTCTAAATTTTTAGGCTAGATGTGGCCTCACAGATGAGTGCTTTAAAAGCATTGTTAGAACTACCCCTAGTGGGACCTCTCACAAATTTAACATCACATATTTCTTGTCCTTGAAGTTACTTTATTTCTCTAGATAGGGAGGTCGAATGTGGTAACCATAGCTGTTGTTCTTACCACCACTATTGTGGCTATAGTTTTTATTGCCATTGCTATTATGGCTATGGCCACTATTATCATTGTTGTTATGGCTGTGGCTACTATAGGCTTAGGTTATTAATGAATTCACTCAAGTACCATTTCCTAACTTGATGCCCAATTTCATCTTTATGTTCCCAATAACTTTCAATTGAGTGGCCGATGTCTTGTGGAATCTATAATATTGAGATTTTTTTAGCCAAGATTTTTCAATTTTGTAGTCCACTATACGAATGATTGGTGTTCGACTTTCCTTGGAACAACCTCTTATTGATTGAGAGGGATATAAATGTGGAAACTCCATTCATGAATTGTTGTCACGATGTGTTAGTTCATCTTCCCCTTGTGCTTCTGTTCTGGTAGTTTTTTTCTTAAGAGGCTCTTGATTTTTTCTACTGGAAATCATTTAATCCATACTAATAAAAGTGTTAATTAATTGAGTGGCCTCAAAATATTTTGTTGGGAAATATTTAACCATATCCCTCCATAGGGGTCCTTGGTGCAGAGCTTGATGTAATGCTATGAAGGCAACAAAGTATGGGAAATCTATGACTTGTATTTTCTCTATATTAAATCTATCAAAGAAATCTTTCCATAACTTATCCTTTCCCTACTGTAGGTTCAGTAGGTATGGCAATGTATTTGGCCTTCTTCTCTTGACTAAGAAGTGAGATAAGAACTATTTTCCAAATTTCATGAAGGAACTATTAGTTATGGCCTTCAAAGTTTGATACCAAGCTCTAGCTTTATCTGTCAAAGTGAACAAGAAGGCCTGACACTTCAGAACACGTTGTAAGCATAAAGATTCATCCAACCAAGGGGTCTTTGGTTCCATTATATGTACTTGGGTTAGGCAATTTGAACTTGTTATAAAGTGGGATGGCCATGATATAAGGGGTGAATGAGGACTCAATAGAGACTGCCAAGTATGGGAGTCTTCCTTGGTTCAATCTCTATTGGACCTCTCACTACTACAAAAAGGGGTATTAAAGTCGGTTAAAAATCGACTTTAAATGAAATGACTTAAAAAATTTAAAGTCGGTTCAACGCGTGAGCCGACTTTAATTTTTTTTTAAAATTTTTTTACTCATTTTTTATTATACTCAAATAAAAACTTATATTCGAGCAAAATAAAAACCAAAATTAGTTTAGCAAATATTTCAAATAATACAAATATTTGAAAAATAAAATATTAATTACTAATAGAAAAATTACCATGGTTTTGTTCTATTTTATTCAAGATCATCATATTCTTTTCCTGATGTTATAATACAAACCTACATATATAATACAAAAATTTATACACATAAATAATAACACATAATAACAGAAAAAATATGAATAATAAGTGCGTAAAATTAATAGAAATACTTACAAAAGTAAATGAAGAAAAAATGGTGTTTTGTAAGTGAGAAATATGTATAAAGTTTTTGAGTATTTTGCTAAAAAAAAATAGGACATCTAAAAGATTAGTTAGATAGGAAGAAAACCTACTAACCGACGCAGAAATTGGTAGTCGTAGGTGGCCGAAAAATGAGAAAGAGTGGAGGAGAAGTGGAGGAGGTTTTGGGTTTTTGAGAGTTATGCAACACTTGGAATAGTTTCTGTCTGGGGAAGAAAAAAGAGAAAATAATTTATCCACGTGTGTAGCGTTGGTTCCATGCATCAACCGACGCTATGCTACGTGGATAGCGTTGGTTCTAGGTGTCAACTGACGTTATGCTACGTGGATAGCGTCGGTTCACCACGTCAACCGATGCTACATTCATGTGTAGCATCGGTTCGACACATCAACTGACACTATATCTTACGTGGATAGTGTCAGTTCTACACCGAACTGACTTTAAAATCATTATAAGTCGATTTTTTCCAAAAATCGACTTTACATATCGACTTAAATACCCATTTTTGTAGTAATGTCTTGTAATTGTTTAGCAAGTTTGTCAATAGTGAGATGACCAATAGTTGGTACCTCATTCTAAACCTTTGGGCATTCATTGCTTGTTGGGTTTGCTTGGTCATCATGGCTAGCTTGGACAAAGTATCCTTGCCAACATGCCTCAAGATGGTCCAGGAAAGACCGCCAGTGGGATTGTGATTTGGCATCCAAAATTGGATGACTATGATCAGTGCGGGTAAATAACATGTGGCTAGCCATTGGACTAGGGTCTCGTTATGGGCAATCAACTTGCCAACAAAGCTCTAGATAGTTGTGGGTCTTTCCTTGAGTGCTTTGGGCAATAGAGGATGCCTTAGGGATGTTTTCCGATACCAAAATTCATCTATGAATTTGTGGCTTTGGAAGAGGTCTAGGATGGCGTAAGGTGTATTTTTCATCATGTTTAGGCTGGTTCGAGTCCAAGCTCGCCTTACCTTTTTGGTCTACTTGGCCCATTGCAGACGGGTAGGTCTAGTTGCAATGCTTGTATTTCTAGTAGGTTGCGGTGGAGCTAAAAGGATGTCCTATTGGTTAGAAGATAATATCTCCTAACTAGTTGTTGGGGTTTAAGAGATGGAGCTATAACGATTTGATACATGAATTTTTTTACAAGTTTAGAAAAATAGATGAAAATTATAGATAAGAAAAGTTTGAAGTTATATTTTTAGAAAACATTGCTGCTAAGATCCACAATCTCTTTTTTTTTTATTTCTTAGAAAATCAAAAACTTGGAGAACTTTTATAAGATTCTTACAATTTTAAAATTTTATAGCCAAATAGAACACACTTTTTTCCCATAGACGACACTAGATGTTGATACCGATTTTTTTAATACTAGATATGATGTCTCTGTGGAATATGTGAGATGAACAAACTGTTAATACCTTAGATCACCTTGTGGAGGGGAGGTCTTCAACCATACGATCCTTAAATCAATAGCTATAAGATGGAGGGTAGAGGAGATTTTAGCTTAGACAAATAGTTATATAGAAAGAAAGTGACTAGTTATGGTTCTCTCTGTTATGAGATTTAGTAGTTTCAATATAATATAAGATATTAGATGGTGATATTATGTTATGTATATATATAAAAAATACAATAAACATGATAGCTATTTATGTTTGATAAGGATTGAACTGTTATAATTTTGTAGACACTTATCTGTTGTAGATAGTTATCTATTGTGAAAAATTATCTATTGTAGACATCTATCCTTAATTATCTGCTCAATTATCTTTTAAGATAATTAAAGGATAAACTTTGTGTATTTATCTTGTAAGATAATTAAAAGATAATTATTGATCTTATATCCTTTTAGGATAATTATATTGTCTTCACACTTGTATAATAATCAGAAACTTATTGGGCTTGATCCATAAAGCTCTTTGCTTACTGGAATTATTATTTGACTAACACGTGGAATGTACAAAACTATCCCAACAATTGGTAATGATATTAAATTTTTATTGATAAGCTCATCCATAAGAACATGATTAATTATGTTTTATCCCCATAACATATGAGATAATTTATAAAAATATCCAAAATATTTATTTCATTATAATTATACCCATAATGTATGAGTAGCAATAAAAACATTCCAATAAAGTATATTTTTAAAGTAAAAATTGTACCCATGACGTATGATTAATGCAATTACGTACAAAATTAGACATATTTTTATCATTGTCAATATTTTATGGAAATAATTATAATAAAGTAAATATTTTAGATATTTTTATAAATTATCTCATATATTGTTACCATAAAATATAATTAAGATACAACAAGTATATAAAAAAATAAAGTAACAATTAGATATTCAAATTAAAAAAAAGGAGAAAAAAGAAATAAATTAAACATTAATAACCCATCATGGTTAGTGAAATTGGTTTCATAGTTTAACTAATATATGTGAAGACATAGGTTTGTTATTATAGACTTATTTTTTATATAGATATTTGATAATAGCATCTAATTCTGTATTCGAATTAAAATCATTATAATTACACTATATTTAACGTCGTAAACTCTTATAAGTTAGTTGATAAATTATGATTCAAATAAAATAAAATAAAACATAGTACGTAAGGCTAGAAAAATTTCTAGCTGGTGATAGCTATGGCTCAACCATGCGTACGTACTCTTTAAAGTCTCGTGGGTCTATCGCGTAAGATATTTTTTCAAAATAAGAATGGATTTGGGAAATTAATTGCATATATTTATTATTTTAAGAGACTTAAAATAAAATTGTGTAAGCTAACAAGAATTAGGGAAATGATCGGGAAAGAATAAAGATGTGAAAAAATATATATATTATAGTTATTATTATCACAATAATTTTTTATTAATAATAATTAATTATAAAGATATAGTAAATAATTTATTGTAGTAATAATTATGTCAAACTTCATGTAACTAAACTTATTAGTTTAGCCGATGGATTGTGATAGATGAGGTTTATTATTATTATTATTATTATTATTTTGAAAAGAAAAACAGTAGTACGTAAGGCTAGAAAAATTTCTTGCTGGTATAAGCAAATAGCTATGGCTCAACCATGCATGCTCTTAAAAGACTTGTGGATTTATCTAAGATATTTTTCCAAAATAAGAACTGGAAATTAATTGCATATATTTATTATTTATGGCTTTTAAAAATAAAATAAAATTTGTGTAAGCTAACAAGATTTAGGAAAATGACGGGGAAAGAATAAAGAGGCGAAAAAAACTATAATTTCTTAAAGTTAGTAATATTATCATAGTTATTATTTTTATAATTTTTTTTATTAATAATAATTTATTAATAATAATAATATTAAAAAATAATTAATTATAAAAATATAATAAATATTTTATTGTGATAATAATAAAAATTATTTTAATAATATCATTAACTTTTTAAATGTGAAAACATGTGTCTCACCCTTGGCTTGGAAATGAGAAGGGAATATAAATCTAGCTAAAACAGTTTGCATTGTTTGTCAAGCAGGTTGTGGCGTTTAGTGAGCAGCCTATGGCCATACATGTGCGTGCATGTGCAGAGGTGTAGTGAAGTTTCATGCGCAGCATTGCAGCCTATCAAATGTTTGGATACTGCATGTTAGAAGTTTTCAGAAGATGTTAGATGTTCTTTGTTAGTTACATGCGTGTCTAGTGTGAAAAGGAATACAAAAGTTTGTTAGGTAATGCAAGTTCGTTAGGTGATGCAATGATGTAAAGGTTCGTTACAAAAATAGTCCTTAATGATGTATTTTTTGTTATTTTTATAAGTCTTAGTTGTTTTGGTCTTAAGCCTATAAATACATTAAAGATCTTGTGTAAACATTACACAATTGAATGACGTATACACGAGGTTTTCTTTTCTCATCTTCTTGAAACCATCTCTTCTACACTGATTTTCTTGCTAGTCATCTATGGCTGCTTTTCTTCTTTCGCTCCTCATATTTAGCTTTTCCTTTTGATATCATAGCTTTGAAGTTTAGTGCCTTCAATTATGGATCAAGACAGTGTGGTTACAATGTTGTGGATCTTAGCATTGTTAACTTCCAAAATCAGGTTATTTCTATCAAGATAAATAGATCTACTTTCTTCGTTGGAAAACATCAAGTGTTAAAGATCTTATGTAGCATAGATATTGAAGAGTTCATCATAGATCAACCTTTATTGAAATTCTTGAGATAGGAAAAATTAATCAGAAATTTAAAGCATGGAAAAGACAAGATCAGATGATAGGATATTGGTTCATGAATTGCATATGTCAAGAAGTTTTGAGGAAATTCTCTAGCTTTGATACAACAAAAGAAGCTTGGCTTGCATTAGACATGTATCTCTTCTCTAAATCTAAATCACAAATCATACAATTACGACAAGAATTGCTGAAGATGAATAAACGAAGTTTGAATGTGCATGATTACGTGTTGAAATTATAAGAAGTTTATTTGAGTATAAGGTTGACTAGTAGCCTGACCCATGAAGTGTCCGAGCCATGATAGATAATGTCCAAGACTTGAACTGTGCTCACACCTAGATGATTGATTCTACAAGCATCCTTACAAGTCTAAAAAATTCTTGAACGTTTAAGAATCAACCATTTGTTCGATCCCTCAATGTGGTCGAGCTTAAGTTAATTTTTGATTACTATTATATCCTTTGAAATGTTATGATGTGCACTCCATGCAATCAACGCCTGTACATGTAATTCCATATATATATGAATATGGTATCAAACCTACACTAGAGGAAAAGGATACACCTATATACAAGGAAGTTTGTACTAAACCTCTAGCCAACTCACCAGACGAGGTTGACTCTTAATGAGAATTAGCACAACAATTTCTTGAACTTAGAAAAAACTATATCAAAATGAGATAAAAAAATAGGGTATTGTATGTTCGAGCAGAGGCAACTCCGTAGGAAGATCGAGTTGATAATTTACTGGAGAAGGTTAAGCTATTACCAAGGAGAAATGAGCTTGAGATAGTGGAGGATATAGTGTAAGAAATTTTGCACCATAATGCTCGAGTTGATGTACAAGTAGCTCAATTGGTTCAAGACGCAGCCCAGTACAACAATGAGAAATTGCTTGAGGAAAGGAGGTTGTGGGAAGTATGCTTCCAAACTCTTGAAGAAACAAATAAAAACAAGACCAATTTCTCAAGGAAACAAATAGAAGAAAAGAAAAGGGTAAATCTCACTATGATGTTGATAGAGAGCATTTACCCTTTCTTTGATGAGATAGAAATAGTAATCCACCCACTAAATTTAGTGCTCTTAAATGTCATGATTTTCAAGGGATGAAGGACCCTGTGACTCATGTCTTGCACTTCAAAACAACCAAGGCCATAGTGAGTATTACTTAAGACAAGAGTATTTAATGATGTGTAAACTCTTCATAACTATCTTATGTGATGATGCATAGAAGTAGCTCAATAACCTAGCTCCTTGTAGCATAACTTCTTTAACCCAATTGGCTAAGTTAGTCATAACTAACTAATGAAGAGTATCATCACTTTTTCTCAATCACTTAAGGAAATAATGAGTCTATAGAAGAGTACATGAGAATATTTAGAGAATAAAAATTGGAAATTGTAGTCTGTCCCAATTTGATAGTGATAGAGGCATTCAAACGGGGTCTGTTGAGAAACTTAGACTTGTTTATCGAATTAACCAAAATTGTGTTATATACAATAGATAAGGCATATAAAGAGGCCAAAAAATTTGTCAATTTTGAAAGAGAGCTAAAACTTGGAAGAAAAGGCAAGTCGGTTGTGAAAGCTACTCTAGAGATCGAAAAAAGAAGAATAAGTCTAGACAAAGTAGTGCATGATAAAGTGGTATTCAACAAAAATAAATACTTTTCCTAAATTATCGAGGATGAGGTATGTGGTCTAGAAATCCTAGACCTTGGGGTAGAGTACTCTCACCTTTTAGAGGTCAAACTTTGAAAGTAAGCTTGGCTTAGGCTGTTTTAAAGATGAAAAATGAGCAAAATATAAAATAGCCACTTAAAATGAGGGCACCTTTAAGAGATACTTCTAAATGGTTCGCTTTTCATGAAGACATAGTTGACAAAACATAAGACTATAGACACCTTAAAAAAGATTGAAGATTTGCTATCCAAAGGTTATTCGGGTGCCTTTGTGGGAAATAATAATAGAAGCACAAATCGTCTACCTCAATAAGAAGTGTTGAGGTTACCTATACTACCTATCAACATAGTAGAATGTATAATAATGACGATGTGAGGACTTCCACTTTATACACGGATGATCTGGGCTTAATGGGGGCTTCAACAATGCCTAAAAGAGTTATGTTAGAGAAGTACATGGCATTCCATGTGTCTATAATATACATGAAGAATCACCCTTTACCTCAATTAGTTTTACAAGTAAGGATGGGACTTTATCTTCTCACGAATATCCTTTAGTAGTCACCCTTTGGGTATGGTCATACGATGTTTGTAGAATCTTACTTGACAATTGGAGTTCAATAGAACTTCTTTTCCTTATAACAAAGAAAGCACAAGGCTTAAATGATAGTGATATTACTAAGAAAGAGCTACCTTTGGGGAGATTCAATAGTAGCACTATATATGCTATGGGAACTGTGGTGCTACCAGTCATGGTAATTGGTTCAATTATGATGACTAATTTTGTAGTGATTGATGTCCCAGTCCACTATATTGCAATTCTAGAGAGGTCTTAGACACATAGGATGAGGGCCATTCCATAAACCTTTCACCAGGTTATCAAATACCTAACTAAAGAGGGTATAAGAGAGATAATAGGTGACTAAGAGAAAACTAGAAGTTGTTACAATGCAATAATGAAAGAAGTGGCACCCAAGTAGCAACTACAACAAATGTCACCATAAAAGAAAGCAATAAAAAAGGTGTTTAGTTGGCTTGGTTAACACAGTTTAAAAATGTCCAAGTTGGTAATGAAAGAGAAGACTATTATTTAAACCTGAACACCAACTTAATAGTTGATTCCACTATTAGACAAGCTAGTTGATTCCACTATTAGATTTAGTCTAATTAATTTTATTGATGCATATTATAACCATCATCATACTAGATGCATCTAGAAGACAAAGAAAAAACATATTTTATTACTAAAAAAGCTATTTTCAATTACACTTGAATAATTTTTGACTTGAAGAATGCTGGTGCTACTTATTAGTGTCTGATCAATAGAATGTTTAAAGATCAATTGGGAAGAAATATGGAAGCATATGTGGATGATATTGTGGTTAAGTCTGCACAACTTGTAGACCACATCAAAGACTTGGAAGAAGTATTTGGTGTCATCCAAGAGTATGGCATAAGACTTAACCTTAAAAAGTATGTTTTTGGTGTTACCTTAGGAAAGTTCCTAGGATATCTTATCTCTGATTGAGGGATCCAAGAAAATCCTGATAAGATACATGCTCTAGTTAACATGAAACTTCCCAATAACTTGAAGGGAATCCAAAAACTGAATGGAGGAATTGTGATTCTCAATAGATTTATTTACAAATGCACTAATGAATGTATATCATTCTTTAAAATGTTAAGAAAGAATACATCAGTTTTATGGCATGAAGATTGTGACAAAGCTTTCTAGGGAATCAAACTATATCTAGGCACGCCTTTTATACTGGTCGGCTCCATCGAGGGAGAAACAATATATTTGTACTTAGATGTTACTCCTTAGAAAACCAGTGGTATGCTTCTAACAGAAAGAAATAGGTTTAACACCATATCTATTACATCAACCATATCTTAACCAACACCTAGAATAGATATCCCATAATTGAGAAGTTATCTTTTACTCTAAAAATGGTAGCACAAAATCCACTACTCTACTTTGGCTCACATATCATAATAGTACTCACCTCATACCCACTAAAGAGTGTGTTGACAAAGCCAAAGTTTGTAGGAAGTTTGGCACATATTGCAATCGAGTTAGGAGAATATGATATCAAGTTTATGCCCAAGTCTTCCATAAAATCCCAAGCCTTGGAAATTTTTTTTGTCGAGTTTAGCAACTCTTTCAAAGTTATCAAGAATGAGAACGTAATAAAAGTGTGGGGTATATACCTAGAGAGTTCCAATATGGTAAGTGTTTATAGATAATGCTCATAATTTCAAAGGAAAAAGGGCTTAGAATTGTTATAATAGATCCCAGTGAAATGTTTTTTGAGCATTCTATAAGGATGGACTTTTAGATAACTAATAAAGTTATAGAATATGAAGCACCCATCTTTGGAGTCATGGCCTCAAATAAATTAGGAGAAAATAGTATTGTGTTATCTAACGACTCACATTTAGTGGTCAATCAATACTTAGGCACATTTGAATCCAAAGATAGCAAAATGCAAAGGTATGTAGAATGTTTAAAAAAGGAATGCTCATTTTTTTCTAAATTTGAGATAAAATAGTAACTAAGAGGTAAGAATCGCCATGCCGATGCTTTGGTCACTTTAACTACTGTGCATAAGGCTAACCATAATCGAATAATATTTGTAATCGTTCGTACTAAAGCTAGTATGAAAGAGGTAAAAAAGGCTTTTGGAGATATTTATGAAGTCCTCAATATGTGGTTCACATCTATCCTTAATTTCCTCAAAGATGGAGGTTACTTGAAGATAGGAAAAAAATAAAAGACATAAAGTCAAAAATAGGGCAATACATCATATAGGATGATAAGGTTTATAGAAAGATAGCCCTTGGACCTGGACTTCTATCTATAAACCAAGAATGCTTAGTATGAGTCATGTATGAGGCTCATGAAGGAGAATACAGCTCTCATTCATGAGGTAGAAAGATATCCTAACAGATAATGAGATAAGGCTACTACTATCTAATAATGTTAGGAGAATGTACAAGGTACACTTAGGCATGTGATAAATGTCAAAATTTCACCCCATTTTCCCATGTTCTACCAGTACATATAACATGGGTAATCAGTCTATGGATGTTTTATAAATTAGAGATTGATATATTGGGATCTCTACCACAAATAATAGGTCAAAAGAAATTCTTGTTAGTCACCATATACTCTTTTACAAAGTGGATCGAGGTAGAGCTTTAGGAAGAATAAGAAAATATAAGGTAATTTGATTTTTATGGAATAACATAATATGTTGCTTTAGTCTACCCAATGAACTTGTTAATGATAAATGGAAACAATTTATGGGTCACAACATCAAAGAATTTATCTCCAGGTACAACATTAAAATGTGTCATTCAACCTCATATTATCCATTGGCAAACGGTCACGCAGAATCCTCAAACAAGTTGATATTAAACTTGCTCAAAAAAAGGTTGGAAATAGTTATAAGGAAATGGGTGGATGAGTTATATGGCTCTTTGTGGGCCATTGAAACTAGTTTTTGAAGTAGTACAAATGAGTTTCCTTTTTCACTAAAAGCTATAGTCCTTATTAAGATAAGAATTCCTACCATAAGATCAGTTCTAACCGAGAACCAAAACATTTTGGATAGAGAAATTGACCTTATACTTGCAGAAGAAAAAAGAGATGAAGCTCTAAGAAGAATGATTCAACAAAAGAGAGGTGTGGTAGATTACTACAACAAAGTCGTACGATTTAAGACATTCTCCTTGAATGCTTGGATACTCAGAAGAGTCTTTCCTAACAAGAAGAATGGATGGTAGGAAAGTTATGCATAAGATGGATAGGCTCTTAATAAATAAAAGATGTGACACCATGAAGAGCCTACTTATTAAAATACATTGAAGGTATTGAAGAAAGCATGAGTTGGAATGTTTGACACTTAAAAAAGTACAACTTCTAATGTACATTTCTTTAATGTATTTGTTTCATATGAAATAGTTCCTAAAAATCAAAGTAGTTGCCCAATGTTTATGTGATAAGTGCTTAAAAGCACTCAATATATCATTATTTTATGAATATTAAATGATTAAACGGGTTTATCTTTACTTAGTTTTATTATTATTTTATACAAATATATCTTTTTAGAGTCATAGGTATATTTTGTTATTTTTTAGGTATTTTAGCTTAAAATTGATCAATACTTGAAAAATTATACTTGAAGTATTGCATTAAAATGCCTCAAACCATAAAAAAAGTGATAACAGAAAGTATGGGTACAAAGTGAATTAGAGTAGAGCATGCCACAATGTGGAAATACTATGTGTCACGATGCGATGCAACATAGATTAAGTATAAATGCCCTAGGTTCTTAACGGGCCATGTGGAAATGTTTTGTGCCGCATTACAAGATGTTTGGACCGAGTACAATGCATATGACACTTACGTGCATGTCACGCCATGATCTATTATATGCTGTAGTTCCAACACGTCTGATCTCATTTTCTGAACCTATAAACAGGACCCTTATTCCATTGTATCAATCAACCCTTTCATAGCTTTTTAGCTCTTATTTTCTTAGTCTTTTAAGCTTTTAGTTTTTATTTTTATTAGTTTAAAGTCCTCTCAATTGAGAGTTGAACATTTTAGTTTATCTAATAGTTATAGTTTTAATTCAATAAACAAGTTTGGCATTCTATTTGGAGGTTTTTTAGAAATAATTCAAAGATTCTATTGAGGGATATTTTCA
Organism: Hippophae gyantsensis; assembly: GCA_030763125.1. Taxonomy (NCBI): domain Eukaryota; kingdom Viridiplantae; phylum Streptophyta; class Magnoliopsida; order Rosales; family Elaeagnaceae; genus Hippophae; species Hippophae gyantsensis. The sequence continues at coordinate 28,862,608 of CM061030.1, forward strand.
ATGTATTCTTTTTAGTTATTCTTTATGTGTTATTTATATACGCTATGCTTAATTTACTCATCATTTATTAAATTAAGCATGTCTAACTGAAATTATAATGGAATATTAGTAATGTTGTTATGCTTGTAAAATATTAAAATGGGTAAAACATTTTTACAAAATTAAGTAGTATTTTATATAACGTATATTCAATAATTCTATTAATTAAGTATTATTTTCTATTCAATAATTCTACAAATTTTTTTACAGAAAATATAATGATGTTAGAATTTTCGTAATAAACTTAATATGAAAGTTAGATTTAAAATTTAATTATATATATCTGATTTAGAATACTCATTTTTATCTGAGTTGGTTCATATTTGTACTTAGAGTGTAAACTCTATTTCAAAGATTTTTATAAAAATTATTATTGAAGGATATATTGACAATATAACTTTCATAGTAGTTTTAAAATCTGAAAATCGATTATGATAAAGTTAAAATCTTGAATCCAACTTTAACACCTTGAATAAAGTTTAAAGTGTCATGCCCCACTTAAGGAAGATAAATTAAATTATTTATTAATCTCTTATAGAATAAAACATATTTTAAAAGTTAATTAATTGGAAGGCCCGATATAAGAATATTAATTATATTATTAATAACGAGAATTATATCTATCTTAGAACATTTTTATACAAAAAATAGATACTCAATAATCTTAATTCATATATTTAATAATCTACTTATTATTGAGAAATCATAATCAACTAGTTAATAAATCACATAAATTCTCCACAACATGATAAATGTCTAAATGCCTGAATGTTTATTGAATTTATTTTTATCTTTATTTCATTAGATTAGATTTTCAAACCCAAACATTGTGAAAAAATATTTAGGTTTTATTTTTGGTTTTAAGAATTTGTTGAATAATTTAAAAACCGCATGATTTCTTTTTAGATCGATTTTGGAAGTATACTTATTATTTTTTTTTATAAATAATTAGTGTATTTGCAAGCATTTTATAAATTTTGAAAATCAAGTTTTTATGCATCAAGTTTTTGGTGCCATTGTTAGGAGGGAATAACGTTTTTAATTTTTTATTATCAAAATCTTAAAAATATTTTGTGTTGTAAATATTATGATTTTTATTTTATTTTATTGAAAAATATTCTAAATTCTAAAATTTATATCTCATTTATTGGCCGACTATTAGATGTTACAAAAAAAATTGCAAATCTAAAAAAAATAATGTTTTATTTATTAATTGACTTAAAACACACATATATATATATAAATTCAAAAGAATTCTAGAAAAGAAAAACAATAGGGAGATCTTAAATTAAAAAAAAATACAGTCTCATTTATTTTTAAGTTAAAAAATAAATTTAAAAGTAAAAAAATCAAATCTCATTTATTATTTGACTTAAAAAAAATTTGATAAAAATTAAAGTCACATTTATTATTTTACTTAAAATTATTGAAAAAATATATTAAGAAAAGAAATGAAGACATCTTATAATCAAATTAAAAAAAATTCAAAAATTTATTGAATGTTATATTTATTAGCTGATTTAAAATAAATTCATATATATATATATTACTAACAGATTATTTTTATTTTATTTATTTATTTTAATTAATTTATCTTAGTATGTCTGTCACTAACTTTTTATTTTTGTATAATTTATTTTCTTTTATTTTACTAGTTTATCTATTTTTATTACTTTTTTTTGCTTGTAAGTGTTAATTATATGATATAATAACTTGTATGATATATTTTATTTATTTATCTTGTATTATTGTATAAATTATTGGTATCATATATTATATTATATTTATTTATTTATTTCAATATTTTCTCTTATTTTTTTCTTTTTATTTCTTTATTTGATTTTGTTATTTATTTGATTTTCTTTTTGTTCTTTATTTTTTTAATATATTTGTTGTTTCCTTTTGTTATTAATTTTTCATATCTAAAAAAAATTGAATTGTCGCATGATTTTTGTGCTAGCCGTAGCATGGAGCACATTGGATACAATTGGATTGAAGAAAAACATATATATATATACGAGTTCCTATTTGAATAAGTTGAGTTTTATTTTTATTGTCGTAAAGTTTTAAATTAAGATCCTATAATACACTTTCCAAATCAAACCCACACAAATTTTCTCTTCTTTTTCCTCAAATCTAATTTTCTCTCGTCCCAAATATTGTTTTGAAAAAGAACATGATGATATGGGGAATTGAGCTCCAACCTTTGTTCTACATTTATTTTTTATGTACTTTATTTTATTTTATTTTTATTTTATTTTGTGTTATTTTAATTTATTATGCTTCTTCTTCTTGTTCATGTGAACCACGATATTTAAAACCATTAAAATAGTAATTGTTTGTTAAGACATGATATATAAGAAGTACACAACATTCTACTTATGCCGATACAATATTGAGATGATGGAAGCATTACATCACTTGCATAATCACATCAAGTTAAAGAAAATAGGTAATTTTTTTAAATCCTCATCTTTAATTTACAATTATTACATTAGTAATAATATAAAGTCTAGGTTGGGGTAGAAAAAATTATATTATATAAATTTCAACAAATTAAATTTTTTATTAAACATAAGTTCACATTTTCATCATTTTTATTTTTATTTTTACTTGTTTTTTATGTGCTCTAATTTATTTTTATTGGATTAGTAATTTTTGGTTAATTTTAAAATTTTTAATACAAATTTATTATGTCTTTTAGTTAATTTTAAGAAAATAATTAAGTATTAACATTGTTAGATTAATTTTAAAAATATTTCATGGAGTAATATGGAGTAATATGATAATTAGTAAGTTTTTATAACAACTAGTATTTCATGAGAAAATGTTGAAATTATAATAAACACAAAATCAATGTTTAAAAATTAATAGTGGAGATTTACTTGTGAGAACATATTTTGAGGCATTTCATTTTAATTGATGATATTCTTTACTCTTTTAAACACTTTTTCTTATAAAATTTAAATTGTTAGATGATTTATATACGTCTTTGTATATTTGAATTTTTACATCTAAATAAAATATCATATATTTATTTTTTATTATTTAAATTGAATGATTTAAATAAAAATTAAAAATATATGCAATTCTCTTCATTCATGACTTCTGAAATAAAGACATATATGAGGTTACCTAAATCAATACAAAAAAGCTACAAATTAGCCACTCAACTTATCTTACAAAATATGTACAATATGTAAATGTGTCATTTCTCTAAATTAAATATATATATATATATATATATATATATATATATATCTAAACAAAAAAGAGAAATGTAAAAAATAAAAAAAGAGAGAAAAATGAATAGTATAAACTAAATACTATTACCCATTATGCTTCCAAGTTGTGAGAAGTGGATAAGTATAAAATAAAAAAAGAAAAATATAGAAAATAATTCTACAAGAAATTATTTGTATTTTCTTCATCTCTTAAAGGTATATTACTTGAGATTTTTTTTGATGAATTTAATTAATTTATGATAATGATGTTTAATTTTTTTATAAAATCTATTCATTTGATTCCTTTCATGAGATCAATATTATGCACTATTTTTGAGCATTTCTTTCTTTGTATTATTTTTATGCCTTTCCTTCTTTAAAGATATACAAAACTATTAGTTCATTTTTATATATAAACTCATAGACTCTCTTCACATATACCTTTGAATGATTACTTGAACTAATAGGATCAATGTATTTGCAAGAAAATGCCTTATAAGGTTAAAGTTGAAGCAAATTTGGATTCCTTATACAGAGATTGTATAAATTTAATATTGATATATTTTTTTATTAAAATATGAGAGTGATTTTCAACTAATTATTATAATAAATCATGAATATTTAGAATATGAAAATAACTTATGCTATAGATTTTAATAGTAATCTTAGAGAAGATTAAAGAGCATAAGAAGTTATGTTTCTTTTTTATTTTTTGTTTTGTTATTTTTACTATGTTATAAATTTTATTTGTTTATATGTTATGTATTTGATTTTTACTATTTGTTTTTAATTTTATGAATTTTTAACTTTGATGTTTGTGAGTATCATATTTGAAAACCCTCACAAGACTTAAACTCGTCTACTAGGGCGCTTAGAGGTTTAAAGGCTTTTTGCATATGTCAAATGCAATAGTGTCAATCTACAAAAATAATTTACAATAGTTTAATTTTATTTTTAGTTTTAGTTTTTAGTTTTTAGTTTTTTGTCATTCCTGCTAAGAGACTTGCAAGAAATTGGTTAGAGGTTGTGATAAGTGCTCAAAAGTACTCTATACATTGTGATATTATGCATTATTTGATCAAATACTTCTATATTTACTTAGTTTTACAATTATTTTTTACCAATATATTTTTTTAGAATTAAGGATATTTTTTATTGTTTTTTGGTATTTTAGCATAGAAAGATAAAATGGATCAATACCTGAAGAACTATACTTGAAGCACTCTATTATAATGTTCCATACCATAAAAAGTGATACAAGAAAATATTCTTACAAATTGAATTAGAACAGAGCATGCCACATTGTAGAAACATTGTGTGCCGTGGTAAGAGGAAACATGGATTGAGTATAACTGCCGTAGGGTAGTGGTGTGGAAACGTTGTGTTCAGTGGCACGATATATTTGGACTCAGTAAAGTGCATGTGATAGTTAGGCACACGTCGTAACGTGAATTATTGTATGCCACAACGCCAACACATCTAATCTCATTTTCTAAACCTATAAATATATCCCTTATTCCATTATATCAATCATCCATGTTTTAGCGTTTCAACTCTTTTCTTCCTAGTCTTTTAAGCTTTTAGCTTTTCTTTTATTTGTTTAAAGTTTTTCTCTCATTTGAGAGTTGAACATATTTAGTTTATGAATTGTTATAGTTTCAATTCAATAAACAAGTTCGACATTCTGTTTGGAGGTTTTTCAAAAATAATTCAAAGATTCTTTTGAGGTATATTTTCAAATGCATTCTTTTCAACTATTCTTTATATGTTATTTTTACATGTTATGTTTAATTTATTAATCATTTATTAAATTAAACATGTGTGGGTGAAATTATAGTGCAATGTTAGCAATGTTGTTATGCTTATAAAATATTAAAATGGGTAAAATATTTTTACAAAATTAAGTATTATTTTCTATTTAAAAATTATACAAAGTTTATTATAAAAAAATATAGTGATGTTAGAATTTTCATAACAAACTTAAATTATGAAAGTTAGATTTAAGATTTAATTATCTGAATCTAATTTATAATACTGCTCTTTTATCCGTGATTTTGTTCATATGTGTACTTGGAGTGTAAACTCTATTTCAAAGATTTTAATAAAAATTATTATCAAGGATATACTAACGATATAATTTTATAGTAGTTTTAAAATCTAAAAGTTAGTTCTCAAATAGTTAAAATCTTGAATCAACTTTGACTACTTGAATGAAGTTCAAATTGTGAGGCCTCACCTAAGGAAGACAAATTAGATGATTTATTAATCTCTTATAAAAGAAAAATATTTTAATAATTAATTAATTGGCAGGCTTCACATAAGGATATTAATTATATTATTAATAAAGAGAATGATCTCTGTCCTAGGACATTTTTACAAAAAAAGAGATAATCAATAATCTTAATTCATATATTTAATTACCTACTTAATATTGAGAAAGCATAATCAACTAGCTAATACATCCTATAAATTCTCCATAGCATGTTAAATGCGTTAAATGCCTAAATGTTTATTGAATCTATCTTTATTTTTATGTCATTAGATTAGATTTTCAAACCCAAACTTTGTGATAGGATGTTTAGGTTTTATTTATTTTTTAAATAATTTGTTCAATAATTTAAAAACCACATGATTTCTCTTTAGATCGATTTTAGAAGTATACTTATTATTTTTTAGAAGTGATTCATGCATTTGCGAGCATTTTATAAATTTTATAAAATTTGACAATCAAGTTTTTATGCATCAAGTTTTTGGTGTCATTGTTATAAGTGATTTATGTCGATGTTTAGTTTTTAATTCGAATGCTCAATGAGAAATTTGCTTTAAAATACTTGGGTTTTCTTTCCTATTTTTTTTATGCATATAAGTTATTGACTTGCCAAAAGGTGATCTATTACTAACCGAGTCTAAGTATACTAAAGAGTTGCTTGTTAAAGCAAAGATGGATCTTCTTGGCCAAGTGATTATCCAATGCTTTCTATTTTTGATGGTGAGTTGATGTCTAATGCCTCATTTTATAGAATTATTGTAGAGGCTTTACCATATGTTACCCTTACATGACTTGACATTTGTTACTCAGTTAATAAGGCTTGCAAGTTTATGTCATCACCAAGAAATAGCCATTGGATATCAGTTAAGAGAATCTTTAGGTATCTGGTTGGCACTATGCATTATGAGGTTGTCTTTAGGTTTCTTTCAATTTTCTTGTGACCAGTTTTGCTAATGTAGACAGGGGTTCCTGACCATATGTTATGTGGAGCTCTAGGAAACAACATGAAGCATGATCCAGCATAGAGGTTGAATATAGGGCCTTGGTTGGTATAGTTATTGAGGTACTATGGTTGAAATCTCTTTTGTGTGAGATAAGAGTGTGTCCTCCTATTATGCCTATTTTGGGTTGTGACAATTTAAGTACTGTGGCTCTTGTAGTCAACTGTGTTCTTCATACTCGCACAAAACATGTGGAGTTTGACATGTATTTCATTCATTAAGAGGTTCTAACATGAGAATTCTTAGTGCATCACATCCCTTCAAAGGAATTGCTTGTAGATTGTTTAACAAAACCTTTTTTTGTTCAACTTTTTTTCAAACATCGATCCAAACTCAATGTTAATCCATTGCCACTAAGTTTGAAGGAGAGTGATAAGTGAGTATAAATCTTGCTAAAATAATTTTCATTGTTTCTATTGTTTGTTAAACAGGTTTGTGGTGTTTAGTGAACAACCTATGACACCTATCGATGTTATTTAAAAATAATAATTTTTTTAATTTTTAAAATAAGTTTTACTTAATTATATTGAAAAATTCATTTTAATTTATTTTAATAGTTTAGTTATTTTATTTAAAAATATAGACACCAAAAATGATAAATGACTAAATTTTTCATTTAATTTTTTTTATATCTTTCAACTATTATTGAGATATCACTTTTATATATTATCTTTAGCAATAAACAATAATGACTACAAACTTGATAAAAATAAAAAACTTAAAATTTGATAATTTGTCATTATACTATCACTTTTTCATAAAAAAAAGAAAGACTAAACTACTATAAAAATAGAGAAAAATGACACAAATTTTTCTTAAATTATGTCATTTAGTCTATTAGAATAGAAAGTATTATTTAGTCCCTTAGCTTTGTAAAAATGATCGATTAAAGAAAATTTATATCATTTAGGACTCGAATTTAGTTATGTGGCACCTTACCCTAAAAAATAATAAAATGATAAATTACTCTAAATGATATAACTAATAAACCCTAAGTGCGTTTATCTCTTGAGTTAATTACAATTGTGTGACAAAACAACTTGTTGGAGGTAATTTCATACATCTTACATGACAGTCAAAGAGTGGTCATAATCAACAAACAACATTATAGGTCAATCCTAATAAGTATCTAATCATCAAGAAAGTGTGAACATAATATAATTATTCTAAAAGGATGGGGACCCAATAATTTTATCTAATTATCTTAAAGAGATAAAGGTCTAAAGATTATCCTTATCTATCGTAAAGGATAATCTAGTAGATAATTACAAATAACTATCTATAATAGATAGTTATTTTATCTACAAAGCTACAACAATTCAATCCTAATCAAACAAGGATAAGGCATTAGGTTTATTGTTTTTCCTATATATAATCATATATGTATGACATAATATTATATCTAATATCAAATATCATACATCTCAACAGAAAATCATAATTAAATATTATCTTTCCATAATAATTAATAGGGCAAGACTGAAATCTCTTTTACCCTTCATCGTATAATTATTAACTTAAGTACCATAGGACTAAAGATCACCTCCCCTACAAGGTGGTCCAAAGTCTTAACAACTTGTTCATCTTGTAGATTCTACGAAGAAAAATCCTACTTGGTATTGATAGAAATCAATATCAACATCTAACGCCATCTCTGAGAAAGAAGTGTGTTCTATTTAGCTAAAAAATTCAAAATTATAGGATTCTCAAAAAGTTTTCCAAGTTCTTAATCTGCTAAGAAAGTAATAAAAAAGAGATATCGTGGAGCTTAGTAATAATGTTTTCTAAAACAAGAGAATATCAAAATCTTTTGGTCTACAATATTAATCTTTTCTAGGCTTGTCAAAAGATTCATCAATTAGATAGTTAACTCCACCTATTAAACCCTGACAACTAGTCAGAAGGTTAAACATGCTAACCAATAGAACATCCACTCAGCTCCACTGCATCCTTCCAGGAATATGGGAACTAGACATGGATTTTTCTGCCTACAATGTGCTAGATAAGCCAAAAAAGCAAGGCAAGCTCAAACTCAAGCCCAAATAAACATGATAGAAAATACACTCCAGTCCATTCTGGAGCCTTTGCTAGGACTATAGGTTCTTGGACTAGTTTTGGTCCTAGAAAATATTCTTGAGCCTTCCTCCAATATCCAAAGTGCTCAAGACCAGATCCACAGCCACCTAGAGCTTGGGTGGCAAGCATACCACCCATAGAGGGACCCCAATCCCATTCACAATCACACCTTATCTACTCATCATGATCATTTTGCCTTGGATTCAAGATTACAATCGCATCGATCCTCTGCCTTGGACCATCTAGGACTAGTCCAAGAGGCCCCAATGTATTATCACCTATGTAACAATCTTGAGGTATGTCGGTAAGGACTCTTTGTCTAAGACAACCATGTTGGCCAAGAAACCTTAGTAGTAAATAACCTCCCAAAGGTCTAGGATGAAGTGCCAATTATTCCTCATCCCACCATTGATCAACTTTTGAACAATTGGAAGAGGTATAACATTGGTTGAAGTGAGGCCATCCCATTTTTTGGAAAGTTTAAATTTCCTAATACAATTACATATGATGGCTGTAAAGATCACTTAGAACATCTAAAACATTTCAAGGGTTGGATGGACATTTATGCCTATAGTGATGTCTTCAAGTGTCAAGCCTTCCAACTAACTTTGACTAATAAAACTAGAGTCTAGTATCAAACTATGAAGCTTAGCATTATTAGTTCCTTCATAGAAATTTGGGAAATAATTCTTATCTCACTTTTCAACTAAGAGAAAAAGACCAAAGACATTGGCGCAATTGCTACCCCTATAGGTGGGAAACGATGAGTCATTGAAAGATTTCTTTGACAGGTTTAATATAGAAAAAATACAAGTGGTAGTTCTCCCAGACTCTGTTGCCATTATAGCTTTAAATCAAGTTCTACACCATTGACTCTCTATGGAAGGACCTGGCCAAGGATTTCATAAAAAAAAATTCTAAGGCTTCTCAATTGATTAACAGTTATATTAATATGGATGGAATTTTCCCTAATAAAAGAAATCAAGAGCTTCCCAAGAAAGAACTACCAGAATAGAAGAGGAGAGGGGAGATGAACCCCCCATATCATGACTTTAAAAATTCCATGCTTGACCAATGAAATTATATAAAGGATATGGATGGAAATTTCATCTATCCTTTATAGAGTTTCCAGAGTTACACCCCTCTCAAGGTAACAAGAGATGTTGTTTTGATGTAGGGAAAATGTAAGTCATTCATATATTGACCCAAGAAAATGAAAAATTTAGGCTGGGATAAATCCTAATACTGTAGGTTTCACAAAGACATCTTCCATTCAACTAAAATTTGTTTTGAAATTAAGCTTATTTTGAGGAAATAGTATTTAATTGGATGAATTTATTCATAACCAAGACCATAGTAGGCACAAAAATATTAGTAATGGCAACAACAACAACCACAACCACCACGAATGATCTCTCCATCAGGAGAATGAAATCAACCTCAAGGATAAGAAGTCTATGAGGTTAGAGTTATAATGTGAGGTCCTTGTTTGGATATAGGTTCAATTTTGTATTGAGTAGAAGATTGGATTACTATATTTGGTCTGAGGTGAAAACTAGACATAAGTTGTTATTTATACTTATTTTCTATAATATATCGAGTTCATTCTTGTAAGGTTCACATGGATCACATAAATGAATGACACATGTATGAATGCACTATATATATCCAATGGAAGACCTAGAGTCATCATTATTTATTATTCATTAATGCATCTCTTTATTTTCTCTTTCTAAACAAAGTATGCCTCCTAATATGTTGGCACCCACCATATGGCATATATTTTGAAACACGTTCGATAAAATTTAATGCCTTTTATTTTGTTGGACTTATTGATATTTTAGATTGAGATAATCTATTTTTTCACTTTGTTGAGTAGAACATTGTAACTTGAAAATTCTCCTTTAAAATTATGATCAAAATTTGAGCACTTGAAAAGGCCTTAGGTCAAAGAAAATGTCAACAATGCACCAGCTTTAGAAGAGGGGGTTGTAGGGGACACAACTAATGGAGCTATGGAGGTGGTAAATCTAAACTAAGAATTACTCCAACGATTTTTGGACATGTGGAAATCAATGGAGGAAATGCAAAATGAGATGAGGAAAGAAAACCTGGAGTTAAGAAGGAAAGTCTAGGTAATGAGTCATAAGTGCTATGTGATACCCAAGGTTGAACTCGTACTTGATAATACATAAGTAACAAGGGAGAGGTATGAAGAAGTTGATCGTATACTAGTTGTACATGAGAAGGATAGAGAGTCACACAATCAAGCAAATTAAACTCAATATCATGTTGACTGCAAGATCATGTTGAAGAAAAGTTGTTATGGTAAAACAAAGTGTTCATCTTGGAAGAACTCGTAAGAAAATAAAATATGGGGAAAGTACAAACTGAGTCATTAGTGCACTTTTTGGGATTAAAAATATTAATATATAAAATTTCTAGTGAAAAGGAATCAAAATATATTTCTCAAGAATTTTCTAAATTTTTTTGAAATTTTTATGAATTTTTTAATGTAAGACCAATCAGTACAGGACATATGGATGCCACACAAGCAAAGGGAGCCATTCGAAATGTACCAAGTGTACAACTGACTAGTCATTTCCATATGTACACCACACAAGAAAAGGGGGAGCTAATCAGAGCGTGCCTTATGTGCAAGGTGATGTAGGCATTGGCACGTGATGAAACAATGGTCATTTCGAGTTTTATCGAGTGATCAAAAAGCGTTCCTTGCATCATCACATGTTTTATGTGTTTTCTCCACCAGGGTTCTATGTAATTTGGATTAGTGAATGGTAGCATGTCATATGTCACTGACTCAGTAAGCATTGACCAAAACTAATTTGCCCCTTGTTGCTCATTTACCACATGTCATGATCTTATTGGCCAACACTATTTAATTTTCCTTTTTTTATCTTAACACTATTTAATTTTCCTTTTTTTATCTTAACACTTATTTAAAGTTGATATGATGATCTAGATTCCATTTGAGTCTAATTTAACCCCATAATTTCACCAAAAATCCTGAGGGCTAAATTTATAATTTTTTTTTTATCAATTTTTAATGCCAAGAACAGAGAAATACTAAAAAAGTTCAAAAAGATATGCAAATTTGATGGATATTCAAGAAGAGATTGAGACTATTATTCAATAGATTGATTATAAGTATTCTTCTTCTCCTTTCTTTTTGAAACTTTATGTATTTTTTGTGAAAAATATAAGTTTTATGAACACAATTATGTCTAGCTAATTTATTAATCTATAGGTCTTATATACCTAATTTTCTCTATGTAATGATCTAATATTTTTACTTTAATTATGATTTCAATTCAATTATATTATCTTATATGATTTTTATGTTATTAATTATTTGGTCAACAATTGATTTATAGAGACAATTAAATAGATTTGAGGGAATTATTTAATTGTTTGTCTTGATTAAATAACATAAATAGTTTATAGTTAGAGACATATGATTCTTATGTATATGATCCATAATTGATGAACTTAATGAGTAGTATGCAATTTTATTGACATAAAAGTGTGACTAGGTTAATTACTTTATTATGCATTGTTTACTTGAGAGATGAATAAATACTAGGTTAGATTCAATTAATCATGTAATTTATTGGTAATTATATTAGGGGATTTTTGTAATTCACATGTTTAGAAAATTAGGTTATTAAGTATTCCTAGATATTTTTTAATATATCTTCTTAGTTACTAATTTTGAGTTAATTAATTACAACTATTTATTTTTAGTTCTTTTAATTTTGCTTTCTCAAAACAAAAAAGAAAAAAGAAAATCGGTCTTTACTTTTTAGTTTTAAAATTAGTTTCTAATGATATAATCTCCTTGGGAATGAATTTTACTTATTATTATATTACTTGTTATCTATACGTATACATGCGTATCATTGCAAACAATTCGTGTAAATCAAGTTTTTGGCCCTTTTGCTGGAGATTATAACTATTAGAAATTAATTTTTCATAATTTATTTGTTTAAAAATATATTTGGCTCCATTGCATGAGTAGAGCCTATATGGGAGAAATTTTGCCTTTATATCTCAAAATCAAGCATACTTTGAGATCAATAAGAAAACAACAAGTTGTTACTCAAGTGAAAGAAATGATTAATCCATTATGAATAAATAATAATTAGCTAAATTTAAACAACCAGATACCTTTAATGAATGATAGGGAAAGAGTTATGAATGAATAAGCATTACTTATATTGGAAGGGCTAATTCCAAGTATTACAAGGCCAAACATTCAAGCTAATCAGTTTGAACTAAAGCCAGTGATGTATCAAATGTTACAAATAGTTGGAGAATTCAACGGATTGCCAAATGAGGATCCTTATTTACATCTTAGATTGTTTATTAAAGTTGGAAATTCATTCAAATTCAGTACTATGATTAAGGTGGCAAAGAGTTTAGCTAAGGTGTATTGCAATGCCATAGCCTTAAGGAGTGGTAAGACTCTAGAGGTGGAACATGAGACTCAAAAGGAAAAGGAGGAAGAGGAAGTTAAAAAGGAAAAAATGGATAAACATAGCATTGGAATGGAAATAATTCAACCAAAGAAGAGCAATCTTTACAAATCCATTATTTCTTTTCCTCAAATATTGCAAAAGCAAAAGTTAGACACAGAGTTTTCAAAATTTTTGAATGGCTTGAAAAAACTACACATATTTATACCATTTGTAGATGTATTTGAACAAATGCCTTCTTATGTCAAATTTTTTAGGGACATCATATCTAAGAAAAAAAGGCTTAGATATAATGAAACAATAACATTAATTGAAGATTATAGTGCCATCATTGCTAGAAAACTACCCCAAAAATTAAAAGATACATGTAGCTTTGACATTCCTTACACAATTAGGAACATAAGCTTTGAGAAATCATTATGTGACTTAGTTTCAATCATTAACCTTATTCCATTACCGATCTTCAAGAGATTAGGGGTTGTAAAAGCATCACCTACTTCACTAACATTACAAATGGCAGATAGATCAATTAAGTGACCACGGGGTGTGGTAGAAGATGTGCTAGTAAAAGTAGATAAGTTCATCTTTCCAACAAATTTCATTGTACTATACATGAAAGATGATCGTAACATTGTTATCATACTTGGTCGTCCATTCTTAGTAACCATAAGAGCACTCATTGATGTACAAAAAGGTGAGCTTATAATGAGAGTGCAAGATGAACAAGTAACATTTGAAGTTTTTAAAGCATTTGAACTCCCTAATATTAATAATGCTAATTAATTCTTTGGTATAGATGTTACTCATCATGATAATAACTTAAAAAATCTGTCAAGTCACCCACACTTAAGACTATTACACATGATGCTGTGAATAATGAAGTATACTTACCAAGCAACTCAATATATTTTAATTTAGAAGTATAGAATTTATGATTGATATTGTTAATTGTGCAAACTATTTGGAGGCCACACCTTCTAAGTGTATTGAAGGGCCACCAAGGTTAGACCTCACATCTTTAGCCTACCATTCCGAATCAAATGGGAGAGTCTAATAGAGAGGTTATAAAGATAATGTAAATACATAAATTAGATGAGCTACGATGGAGTGCTTATAAGAATACAAAAAAGTACAAAAAAATAAAAAAATATGGCTTGATAAGAGAATTGAACACCATGTCTTTAAACCGAGACATAAAGTATTATTGAACAATTCTAGACTCAAAATATTTTTGGGTAAACTTAATAGTAAATGGACTTAGAGGGATGTACCTTAGGAATTGATATGACCACCTAGTCAAGGACATTAAATGTGATGTTGGTTGGGAGGCAACCCCAACATTATTTTACTTATATTTTTATTGTTTTTTTGTTTTCTTTGTGAATAAATGCGGAGAGAAAGGGTGCAACAAGATTGAGCATTTCAACAAAAGATGTGGTGAGCCAAGGCTAAGGGAGTTTTCTTTCCTTTCACTTTTTCATATTTTATGTGCACATTGGGGACAATGTGCAATTTAAGTTTGGGGGAGGAAATTTCATTCTCTACTTTAGTATTTAGTATGCATTTTAAAATTTTAGGTAATATTTTATTTTGAGGATGTTTTTAATCATGATTTGGGTAGAAATTGATAAATGCATGTATGCATGATATGAAATGAATGAACCCAATGATATATTTGTTATCATGATTAGGATAAGGAATGTAACATGCTTGTTAAGATACTTACATTAATCATGTGATATGCTTTCTAGCTTTGATTAAATTGATTCAAATTTTTATGTATATGTTCATAATTGATTTTGGTGTTCTTATTGAGAGAAAATTTATGGTGAGTTGTACGAGTTGATAAGATCTAGTATATTTTAGAATCTATTTGATCACCCTTAAGGTGAAATCCTATATAGTATTTAGTATAAGAAATGATTTAGACTTTATTTTGACCGACCGAGCCTTTCAAGCTAACCATTATTAATATCTTTAGTCATCTATTTGAGCCTAATTAAGAACCTTTCATATCTTTAAGCCACGTTTTATGACTAACCAATAAGCATTACCTTTATGCTTGCACCTTTATCTTGTATGAAAAGAAAAAAAGAAACCATATGTTATGCTATAGATTGAGGATAATTAATGCACCCTGTTGAAAAAAAATTATAACATCATTATTCTTCTAAAGAAAAATAAAATAAGTTTTAAGGTGTTGTGAAGTTACAAAGAAAGATACAGAATAAAAGAAAATGAAAAGAATGAAAAGATAGAGTGTACTAAAATATAAATTAAAAGCTCAATTGTAGTTAAAAAGTGCATGATGAATAAAAAGAAAACCAAGGTATAGAAAGAGTCTAAATGTCTTCATTTATAAATCTATACCTAAGCCTTACATTACAAGCATGTAAAACCCTTATTGATCTTTAGCTAAGTGCATATTTATACTAATAGAGAGGGATGGGAAAAATAGACTTATGAGATTTTTTATGAGGATTTTAATTGATTAACATGCTCATATAGGTTGATTTCATAAGTGCATTGAATGATATCATGTGAAACACACACAAATCAATTTTTCAAAACTTTGCTTTTATTGATGGAACATTGATTAATTAATATGTGAATATCCTTGTCATAGAATTGTATGACTTTTGAAAGAAATAGTTTTTGCTAAATATGCATGTATTAATAGATATATATTTATGAATATACTGGCCATGCAATTTCATCTAGTTAGACTTGTCTTTACTTAAAGGCAAGCAAAGAGTTAAGTTTGGGAGTGTGATAACTCTATGAAAGTATAGTTATCAACGCACTCTTTGGCTTAGTGTTTGTTTTTTTATTCAATAAGTAGTAATTTTGAGGGTAAAAATATTAAAATATGAACTTTATAGTGAAAAGAGATGAAAATATATTTTTTAGGATATTTTTGGAATTTTGATATATTTTTTATGAATTTTTTAATGTATGACCAATACAAGTCGGATGCGTAAATGTCATATAAGCAAGGGGAGCAAATCAGATCATGTCATATGTATAGTTGACCGATCATTGCCAAATGTATGACACACAAGCAAATGGGAGCCAGTCAGAGCACACCGCGTGTACTGGTGATGTAAGTCAAAATGACATTCATTTTGAGTTTTATTGAGCTATCAACAAACATGCCATCCATTTTCATGGGATTCATTAATTTGTTCCACTAGGGTACCATGCAATCTAGATCAACAAATCATAGCATGCTACGTGTTATTAACTCAGTAGGAATTGACCAGAACCAGTTACCTCACCACGTATGGCGCACTGATTTGTTTCGTCTTTCTCCATTGCCATATGTTACGATTCCATTGGCCAATATTGTTTAATTTTTGTTTTTTCATCTTAACCCTTAATCTAAAGTTAATCTGATGTTCCATATTTCATCTATAAGCCTAATTTGACCCCCTAATTGTAGTAAAACCCTAAGGGCCGAATTTATAATTTGTTTATAAGTCTTTGATGCCAACAAGAGAGAAAATACTGAAAAAGTTCAAAAGAAGATAAAATTTTTGGTGGAAATTCAAGAGGAAATTAGTACTACAATTCAAGATATTTATTGTATTTATTATTCTACTCCTTTCTTTATCAATTTTAATATCTTTCTTTATTTAAAATCTAAGCTTTATGAATACAATTATGTCTATCTAATTTATTAATTTTGGGGTTTTATGAACCTAATTTTCTATATGTGATGATCTAATATTTTTACACGAATTATGATTTCAATTCAATTATATTATTTAACTGATTTTTGTGTTATTAATTGTTATGCCAAAAATTGATCTATAAAGGCAATTAAATAGATTTTAGAGAATTATTTAATTGTTTATCTTGATTAAATAACATGCATAGTTTCTAGCCAAAGATGTATGCTTCTTATATATATGATGTATAATTGATGAATTTAATGAATAACATGTAATATAATTTGCATGAGAGTATGACTAGGTTAATTACTATATCTTCTTAGCTAATAATTTAAAGTTAATTAACTACTTCTATTTATTTTTAGTTCCTTTAATTTATCTTTCTCAAAACAAACAAAAATCGATCTTTACTTTTTAGTTTTAAAATTAGTTTCTAAAACATAATCTCTATGTGAACGATCTTTTCTTATCATTATATTACTTATTTACGATAAGTATACTTGCCTACCATTGCACACAATTCATGTTGATCAATAGAGTATGTAAACATCTTATCCGTTCACCTTTCTGCAAAGTGATCAAACTGTGTGAACCCCACTACAGATTTGTATCCCTAAATGTCTAGGCTATAAGGGAACAAAAGATCTCCTTGCTCACGTGCTCCTTTCAAAAAAGATCATGTCTCCTTTAATATGTCTTGAGATAAAAGGATGCAATGTTGTGAAAAGCCTTTGCAACCACCTTGTATGATTCAGTGAGCAAATGATTTAGTAATTACATATTTTGCCAAATATTCAAGTTGTTTATTACTAACTACACCAGTAACATGTCATTGGAAAATGAATCACATCACATGTTCTCTATAATCCAAATTATGGATGAAATTGTCAAGGTGTTCATGAAAAGGTTCCACGAGGAAAACATTGAAATATTAGATTATCTAGATTCAATCATTGTTAAATCATTTAGGAGAAGAGTGTTGAGAAGTTTGGTTTTGTTTGTCGAAGTCACGAACTAACTACCGAGCAATTGTACCAACAAATAAAAGAGCATTATTCTAAATTAGACCGGATAATTAAACCTTAAAATCTAATTTTTAGATTTAAGTTTGTAATGAAAAATAATATATTTCTCTCTAACATCCTTAATGTAAAATCTTGAATAAAAATAAAATCAATTTATTTTATAGAGATGTTTTACCTATTTAATATTTCATAAGCATAACAACGTTATTATTATATCATATTTACAAACAGCTAGCTATGTTAAATTCAATCATAGACAAATTAAACATACATATAAGAATAAAACATAAAAAATAACTATAAAGAATTCATTTTAAAATTATACCTCAAAAGAATCCTTATAGAACTTTGATGATAATTCTATTGCTAGAAAACCTTCAAAATGATTTGCATTTCCTTTTATTGAATCAAAAATTAAAAATCTATAAAAGCATAACTAGTTCTTCTTAAAATGATAAGAACTTTAAAACTAAAAAAGGAAAAAAAAACTTTGTAGAGAGAGAAATAGATGAGAAACTTGTGTGTTTTTTACAATGAAGGAAAGGGTCATTTTATATGGAGTAAAATTCCAAAACAGGTGAAAAAATATTTCAAAATTTTATTTTGGACGTGTTCAGATAGGTTGGCATGCATGTGGGTTGCGATATTTGTGATAGACGGGTGATTAGCCCTCGTGGGCACGCGCGAGATAGGCGCAAGTGTGTGTTGGCTGTGTACAGGCGTGTGCACATATAGAAGTTGGAGTAGGTAATTGCTGCCGCGTGCGGGACTTTGGCGTGAATGTGTGACTGCTCGTGGAATTTTGGCATTTTTGACATTTTGACCCATTTTTTTCCAATTTTTCCATCTTTTTGACTTTTTCTCATTTTTTCTCAACATATTTGTGATGTATTGCCTCCAATATTTTTCTTCGAGTCTTTAAGTTATTTTTGAATGAAAATACTTAAAAAATAATAAAAATACCTATGATTCTGAAAAGACAAATTTATATAAAAATATGATAAAATCATACAAATATAAATCTATTTAATCAATTAAAGTATATTAAATCATAATAATTTTAGTGTTTTTTAATCACTCATTATGGGTTCTAAGGTGAATGTTCCCAAACAAAAAGGAGTGTATGGATAGGAAGCTTGGAGCTAATTGGGAAGGGCCATACCAAATTACACAAGTCACCCCACCTGGAACATACTACCTAGAAAATATAGATGAACATCCAAATTATTGACAGCACGACTAATACTTTTGCCATGTAAATTATAATGTGTAATAAATAATGAGGTGTCAATTAATCAGCTTATCATAAAATAAAGAAATACTATATACCACTCCATGTAGCCACACTAATAATGTTTGATTTCCTTGGTAATGAACCAAGTAGAACACTGATGCAAAGCCTTGAGAGCCTTGTGAAGCTGGCATATTTTAGTTCCAGGCTGAAATGGTACCCATATTAAAATCAAGTTGATTGCCTCTGTAATGAACTAGGTAGAACACTCAGGAAAAGCCTTGGGAGCCTAGTGAAGCTAGCATTGTTTAGTTCTATGTCAAAATGGCATCCACATTAGAAACAATTTGATTACCAAGGTAATAAACCAGGTAAAACACTCGTTTAAAGCCTTGGGAGCCTTAGGAGGTTGGAATTGTGTAATTACAGACCAGAGTAGTGCCTACATTAAAAATGAGTTGATTACCTCAATAATAAATCCAGTAGAACACTTATGTAAAGTCTTAGGAGACTTATAAAGCTAGTATTGTCCAATTCTAGACCAGAATAGCACCCACATTACAAATTAGTTGATCACCCTGATAATGAAACAAATAGAACACTTGGGCAAAGCCTCGGGAGTCTTTTGAAGATAGCAATGTCTAGCTTAAGGCTAGAGTGGCACCCATATTAAAAACAAGTTTATCACTTCTATAATGAACTAGATAGAACACTTGGATAAAGCCTTGAGACCCTTAGAAAGCTGGCATTGTCCACATCCTAGCCAAAATGGTACCCACATTAAAAACATGTTGATAACCATAGTAATGAAATAGGAAGAGCACTCAGGCAAAGCCTTAGAAGCCTTGGGAACATGGAATTGTCCAACTCTAGGCCAAAATGGCGACCCCACATTATATGTTATTAAAAAAATGTGTTGATTATCTTATTAGAAAACCAGGTATAACACTCTAACAAAACCTTAGGGGCCTTGGAAAGCAAGTATTGTCCAGCTCCAAGCCAAAATGCTGACCCTACATTAAGACTTGATCGCATGAGATAGATAATGTTGTCTAACTCCAGGCTAAAAAAATGAAAAAAAGGCACAACTTAACTAGAATATAAATTTATTTATTCCAGGTTAGAGTATATACATTACATCAATAGGAAATAAAATTCAACATTAATACACCAAAGTAGGGAGTGCATTATATGGGCATTTATGCCCCTTTTAACTACTTGGTTTCCCTATATCTATTCTTGTGAGACACTTTTACGCAAACCAATAAAAAAATCTCAACTTTAACCTCATTGATGAACTAAGGCAAATGCTTTAGAACTTTGATAGGGCAAAAATTAGGATCCTTGAGTTATCTTTTTAAGTCTTAGGTGATCATCATCACTTATAAAAAAATGGCCTTTTCATGCATCAAATACGTGTATGCCTAGTGAGCTTCTTCCTTGACATGGTTAGTTAGGGCACTTATAGCCTTACCATGATAATGTGTCCTACCTCAAGTCAATAAAAGGTTGACTTCATGTTTTTAGAGCTCAACGGATGCCTTATACTTGTTAACCTCAATTTTTAGCTTCTCGACCTCACTCAAGGGTTTTGAACTCTATTTCCCAAGTAAACAAGCTCAAAAACATGAGGAATGATCCGTTAGCATAATAGAGGAGGAAAAACTCTAAAAAAAGTTCAAATAATCAATGGGATAACACCTATAGCTTCATTCCCTAAAGTCCCACATATTCTCACATGTCTCCCAAAAGTGACATGACTTTATCAATTTTATACAAATACAAAATGAAACATACAACTCATTCATAAATATAAAAATATGTCAAACAACAATAATAAATGAAAAATAAAAATTCCTTATATTATTAAAAATGGTACAAACTATTCTTCACATAAAAATTGCATAACCTTTTAGTTATATCAAACAAAAAGAAAGAAAATTAAACATAAAAAGGAGCATCTTGTCTGAAACCCTATTGGTCGACCTCAGGGTGGTAATAAGGAAAGTCAGTCTTTGCCTCATCACCAACTTTGGGCTCTTGTTCATCGTCTTTCATAATCGTGCGAGATACCCAATCTGAGGGGAAGTAAGGTCCCGAATATGGTAGTAGTCTTTGACCTTACCTTTGGTCATAGCTTTCAGTTTGAAGGACTCCATGACTTTTTTGAAACCAAATTGGAGTACTTCTTAAGTTTTCAACTTGGCCACCTCAACTTCCTATCGGGATTTCCACTCGATAGCTCTCAACTAGTTTCCTTCCTTCTTGAGGTCATGAAGCTTGTTATCTACCTCCTTCTTAGATTTTTGGGCAATCTCTTCCTTCTTTTCCAACTCTACTATTTTAGCATGGAGGATTATCAAATGAGATAGTGTGGCTTGGTAGTCCTTTTTCTCCTTCCATTGCTCCTTCTTCATCTACTCAACTTCTTGCACTTTGTAATAGCATATGAGGATCATCCTCTACAAATAAAGAAAAAATGAGCCAAATTTTTAGTCAACTTGGCATGATCACATATGAAAAAGGGAAGGAAGACTATCAAGCTCATATCAAGAATTTTCTTATTCGTCAATTTAGGGGAACAAAACTTCTTTCACATGTTGACTAGGATAGCCTCATTCGATCTAGTGACACACATTTTAATGAACTCATCTAGGGTAGTGGATTCACTCATGATGAACTTATTAAAAAGGCCCAATATGTCTACAAAATTGACAAACTTGCCCTTGTCTAACTAGGGAAAAGTAGGTACAAATAAGGGCATCATGATAGAGTAAGAGACCACCACCTCTTTAGAGTTGATTGGAGTATTTGGTGGATTCTAAGAGCCCAACCCTACTGTACTCTGATCTTTTGGCACCACCTTCTTCCTTTTTTCTTGGAGATAGTGATAAGAGTTTCTTAGGTGGTTGCAAAATTATTAAGGAGGTCATCAAGAGTCACATCACCAAGATTCATGTCTATATAGTAAGAAATAAAATATGTTAGTCAAGCAATAACATAATCAACAAATGAAACATTAACAAAAGCTATGACCTTTGAGTATCAGTTTGAAATTAGAACCAAACTCTAGCATACTTTTTTTTCCTTTGCATTCTTCTTCTTTGGGATAAAGTACAATGTATGAACCACCCTATTACAACATGCTTGACCCCAACTTGATCATCCTTACAATCACTAGCCTAGTATTTGATAGAACTACTTCTCACAAAATAGGTTGGGGAAAACAATGTTAGAGTAAAGATAGCTAGTGATTAGCCTCATTACTCAGGGAAGATGTATAGAAGCATGGCCTTTTTATAATGGCCCTAACATTTCCCCAAATTGGAGGAATAAAATTTCTCCCGTTGTGAGCCTTCTAATGACTAGAAACATAAAAAGGAATTGCCTGACATTCCAATCATTGTTCGAAAGTTGAAAATTTAAACCTTAACCATGTTTTCCTAACATATATATTCGTCGAGGGTCCAATAGATTCTATTTAAGTTGTATACCTTGTTGAACTTGAGCATCCCTATAGTCATGCCAAGCTTTTTCCCTAATAAAGTGATACAAAGTAGGTACTTTTATCCATTGGGGAGCTGTTGATCAAGAGTTATATGTGTTTGTCTCAAAAGTACCAAATAAAGTCAAGAAAAGGAAACTGTAAGCCTAACCAAAAATGGTCTCTTGTGTAAATCTATCCAACCTTTGGGAGAAATATAATTGTCAAGGGTTATCAGGCTAAAAATTTATATTTACATAGACATTGAAATGCCATATGTTTCCATTAGTTTGGTAGCATCCACTGACCTAAACTCACAAGGCATAAGCTTAAACCTCCATCCTTTAGTCTGATAAGTGGTTTACCCGTACCTTTTCCTGCTCGAGTCTTTTTATTTCATACTTGAGGAATTGCTATATTGCTCAAGATGAGGATGTGAATCGGAGTACTGGTTCTCAGTTAGGTTGTGCTTGTCGAAGTCACCATGACGATTACACTATGGAAACTCCTTGAGTTCCTTACTGAATTTGAGCTCAAGATTGAGCTCAAAATTAGTAGGAATTTGGAGCCTTCGGAGCCTATTAACCATTATTCTCTCTCACATATTATCAATCATCAGGTTTGGAGAGATTCCTAAATTATTTATCGGTCATATCTATTGTGGGATCCTAAATTCAAAGTGAATATATATAAAAAGGAAATAAAAATAAGTAAGAGGACAAGTTCAATAAGAGGTATCTAAATATAAATGTAATAGAGTGTGATAGTAGAAAACCAACTTGAAAAAGAAAACTATTAGAGCCAATCTGGAAGGAAGAAAACTCACACTGTCTTGGGATGGGTTAAACCAAGGAAAGCTTGTCGTCGAACTAAACCCAAAAAATTTGGAGTAGAAAATACAATAAATTGTTTTGATGTTGTTGGATGTTAGGGAGAAGCAATAGAGAATTTTTGAATATAGTGAACTGATAGAAACTGAAAATGAATGGAACCATCATGACTATTGACCCATATTTATACTCATTCTTCTACCGTCAATGTTTAAACTTCAAAAATCAAGCAAACATCATTAGCCTGAATGAGATGAATAATATTTAACCCTAGTCTTTGCCTTTGAACTAAAAGAGTAAAGGACTTGATGTTTTATACATAAGTTACACATTTGTATCAAGGAGGATATCAGATTATTATATATGGTTCGAGGTAAATACCGAATGTAGGTAGTTACTTTTGCTTATTTTGTGTAATATGTCGAGCTCATTCTTGTAATGTCCAAGTGGACCCTTTAAATAAGTGGCATGTATACATGTACTATATATATCCAACAGAAGACCTAGAGTCATCATCATTTATTACTCATTAATATATCTATCTGCTTTCTCTATCTAAATGAAATATGTTCCCCAATTGTCCCAACATGGGTAGTTCTAACAATGCCTATATAGTACTTATTTGTGAGGCCATATTTGGCCTATAAATTTTTGAGATTGTTACTTCATGTAACCTATTCCTAAACTTATAGGCTCAAACATAAGATTTTGAGAAAAAGAAGTCTGTAGTGTGATCCATCCTTATATGGATCACCGTCTAAGTGGCCAACATCACTTTGCATCAGATTTTAATAGATAATAGTAGCTTAACTGACGTGCTTTTCTCTAAGGCATAGAGGAAAATGAAGCTTTATCATCCTCTCAAGATAATAACTGCTCCTTTATATGATTTTCTAGACTCTCATTCATCCCAAAAGGTAGTGTAAACCTCCTAGTCACAATTGGGTAAGGCACCAACATAAGAACAACTATGAAGGACTTCCTTATTTTGGATTACCCACCCATCTTCTAACAATGGTATCCTAGGAAAGCCTTTCTTATAGGGGGTCGGGGCTATAGCTTCAACCTACCACCTTACTCGAAACTTTTTGAAGAAATGGAAACATGAGTAGTAGTTGAAGAGCAAAAGATATCGAGAAAATACTACACCACATGAATCTAGATGGGATAGAAATAAAAGTACTACCAGGCTAGAATTAGAAAGTGCTTATCACACTATTTTTTTTACTTAACATTTTTCAACTTTCACTATTGTCAAACTTAGTTTAAAAATAACCTTAGGTGGTTATATTTTAATTCATGTTCTTAGGATAATTTTAATTAATTTGAAATTCAAATTTATTCTTATTAATAAATGGAGCACTTAGAATACATACATCTTTCTAAAAATCAAATATCTACACTTAGCATATTAAGAACATAGAAAGTCCACAATCAAATGAAGAGCATGCTTTAGCATCCTGGGCATGAAAAATTATGGAACCCTCAATGCCCTACACCCAACCAGGGATTGTAGCCCATACTCAGATAGTGAATAAGAAGAAACCCTATACTATGCCTTATGTCCCAAACCACCAAACTCACCACAGAATTTGGGCGTGACTAAGTAACCCTAAAGGACACACCTTACTCACAAGTAGCACCGTCTGGGTCCAAGCTTATAAGGAGAATATCTTAACTTGGTCTAATCACCTCAAAATCAACCTTAGACCTTAAGAGGACTATGGCTTAAACGTTGTGCCACTCTAGTACTGAATAACCCTCAATATCTTGTTGGGAATTTATCCCTACCACGGGTAGTGAATAAGAAATAACATTATGAACAGGCCTGAGCTGCCTAGTCTTAGAGAACCTAAAGCCCTTAGTGAACCACAAGTGAGCACTACATCTTTAGGCCTAGACTGCCAAAATATTAACAGAAGTTGAACTTGTCAAGTAACCCAAAACGGCATACCCTAATCACAAGTGGTACCATATCGGTTAAA
Source organism: Hippophae gyantsensis (assembly GCA_030763125.1). Lineage (NCBI taxonomy): Eukaryota > Viridiplantae > Streptophyta > Magnoliopsida > Rosales > Elaeagnaceae > Hippophae > Hippophae gyantsensis. Next base: position 28,887,942 of record CM061030.1, read on the forward strand.
ACTAATATGAAGAAGCATCCCAGCCTATAAGTCTCATGCCTTAGCGCCCAGACTACCACATGATGAAACTAAGTGCAATAAAAGCTTCAGTATCTAACAAGGGCATACACCCTAACCAAGGTAGTGAATAAAAGTTATCTCACATTTTGAGCTCTGTGCTTTCTAGACCATAAAATTGTTTTCATATCATCAATATGTTAACCATGTGGTCTAGGCCATAACTAACACCAAGAACAACCCATCAGGATTCCTATCATCCTAGAGTTGGCCATAGATCCTGGAAAAGAGCCATACCTAACAACCTATCCCACCTTAGGCCCAATAACTATATTTAAGTTCTTACACCATACTTAGACCTACAAGGATTCAATAACTGTAATGATACATCTCTAAAAAAGAAGTGGCTGACAATTTTCTAAGTTGAGAACTATCTCATTCTTGGACCACTTGAATAAGTTCAAGTACTCCAAGCAAGGGGTTGATAGATTGAGGGGCTTAACTAAGAAAAACTAAGATCATCAAGTCACTTCCAATTTAGAAAAATTTTAAACAAATGATGAGTGCTCAAAAAGCACTAAAATTACCATGATTTTATGCACATTAATTTATTAAAAATATATATATTTATATAATTTTATCATATATTTATATAAATTGGTCTTTTTCGGAATCACAGGTATTTTTATTGTTTTTCAGATATTTTTGCTTAAAAATGCAACTTAAAGACACAAAGAGGAATACTGGAAGCAATACATCACAAATGTATTAACAAATAAATGAGGAAAGGTCAAAAAATATGAAAAAAATGGACAAAATGGCTCAAAAAGGAGGAAAATGCTCACGGAGTTACCCACCAGCTACATGTCGCTTTCCAAAGCACTCCACTAGCATACGCGGCGGCGCTAAAACTTGATCAGTAGAACCGACATCGCTCGATCCTGCCATTGCTCATTTGGTTTTATCTATTTATAAAACTCTCAAGAAGTCTGCAAGAATCATTTCGTGAAAAATGATAAAGTATACTCCCAAGGTCGATCTAAGGAAGGAATGTAATGTGGTTTTTAATTTATTATTCAAACTTTTAAAAAGCGAAATTAAATCACTAAACATCCCGTCCACGATATTTTAGGTTTTTGTATTTCTAATCTAATAAAATAAAAATAAACATAGATTCAATAAACATTTATGCAAATTTTATCTGTTAAAACAGTGGAGTATTTATGGATATAATAACTAAGTTAATTATGCTTGCTCATATTATTTAGGTTATTAAAGATATGAATTGTTATTTATTGATTCTTTTTTTATATGAATACCACCTTTGATGGGGTTAGATATTCTTTGTTAATTAAACAAATCAATTAACACCTATAGGTGGGGTGAGATAACTAATTTGGTTAATTAAATTAAGTTTTTTTTCTAAGAGATTGAAAATGAACCATTTAAATGCCACCTTTAATGGGGTTAGACAGTTTAAACTTTATTCAAGGTGTCCAAATTAAACCTAAGAATTTAGTTATCCGAGTACTAACTTTCAAGTTTTAAAACCATTATTGAAAATATGTTGTCAAGACATTTTTAGATAATAATTCTTATAAAAACTTTTGAAATAGAGCTTTACTCTAACTACCGGGCGATTGTACCAACAAATAAAAGAGCACTACTATAAATCAAACCGGATAACTAAACCTTAAAATCTAATTTTCAGATTTAAGTTTGTAATGAAAAATAATATATTTCTCTCTAACATTCTTAATATAAAATCTTGAATAAAAATAAAATCAATTCATTTTAGAGATTTTTACATATTTAATATTTTACAAGCATAACAACGTTATTATTATATCATGTTTACAAACAGCCAGCAAAGTTAAATTTAATCACAGACAAATTAAATATAACATGTAAGAATAAAGCATAAAAAATAGTTGTAAAGAAATAAAATCCTTACAGTACTTCGATGCTATTCCCGTTGCTGGAAAACCTCCAAGCAGAATTTGCACTCCCATTTATTGAATCGAAAAGCAAATAAATTACAAAAACATAGCTAGTTCTTCTCAAAAAGAGAAGAACTCTAAAACTAAGAAAAACTAACTAAAAACTAAAAAAACTAAAAACTAAGAAATGGAGAGAAGTGTGTTTTGAGGTGTGTTTAGAAGTGAAGAGAAGGGGGGTATTTATAGGTGAGGATGGAGAGAAAAAGCGGGTGAAAAAATGTTAAAAAATGGGGGGCGGCTGCGCACAAAAATGGCGCGAGATGGCAGCAGCGCACGCGGGAGCAGTAGTAGCGCGCAGGGGCGCGCGTGGAATGGGAGCAAGGAGTGCGCGAGACTGGAGCATGGCGTGCGCGGAACTGGGCGCTAGCGCGTGAGACTAGGTGTGCTGCATGCGGCACGTGCGTGGCTGGGTGCTTGTGCGCGCGGGCTGGGTGGCTCCGTGTGCATTTTCCTCTTTTTTGACATTTTTGACCCATTTTTTTCCAATATTTCCATATTTGTTGACCTTTCCTCATTTATTTGTTAATATATTTGTGATGTATTGCTTCCAGTATTCCTCTTTGTGTTTTTAAGTTGCGTTTTTAAGCGAAAATATCTGAAAAATAATAAAAATACCCGTGATTCCGAAAAAGACAAATTTATATAAATATATGATAAAATCATATAAATATATATATATATATTTAATCAATTAATGTGCATAAAATCATGATAATTTTAGTACTTTTTGAGCACTTATCAACAAATACAACAAGTCCAAACTATAAAAGTAAGGCCACGGGTACCTGTTAAACATCACCCAAACTTTAAAGCCACTGGTCTCCTATTAGAGCAGATGTATGGTCCTAAGATCAAACCAACACCTGACTAGATAGACGATGACCAAAAGTTATAATTGGCCAAGAATGCGACTGATTAGTACTATGAAAAATTTGTTTAATTTCCATGTTTTGGAAAATTAATTGTGGTAAATATTTTTATAAAATAAATTAAAATTATTTCTTTCTTTAATATTTTTACAAAATTTATTATTAATTAATATATTCACGATATATTTTTCATAATAGATTTAAAATATAAAAATTAGGTTTTAGAAACATCATGCAGATATAATTTTGACACCATAAATAAGATTTTAAGTTATGTGCTCTACCTAAAGAAGTAATTTAAATAATTTTTTATTTTTCTTAAAAATAAGGCATAATTTAATCTAAACAGTTGGTGATCTTGCCTAAAGATATTAATTTATTTGATTAACAAAAAATCTAGTCTCTATCTAATGACACTTTCATACGAAAATGTAAATAAACCAATAATCTAAATTTATATCTTCAATAACTTAATTAATTCTAAAAAAACATTGCTAACTAGCTAATTATTTCTATAAATTCTCCACTTATTGATAATTACTTATCTTCCTAAAATTGTTTGAATCAATCCTATTTCTATCTTTAATTGTTTTTAATCATATGTTGTTATATTAGAATTTTCAAAATCAAATATTGTGACAAAATATTTAGGTTTATTTTTCATGTTTGTTTTTAAAAATATTGTGAATTATTTAAAACTACATAGTTTTTATTTAGATTGACATTGAGAGTATACTTATTGCTTATTATAAGTGATTCGTGCACTTACAAACTTATTATAAATATACAAAATTTTACTAAGTTTTTGTGCAACAAATGTTTGACACCATTGTCGAAAATTATCTTAGTATTATCAAAATTTTGGTGCCTTAATAGAGAAGGAATAATGTTTTAAATTTTTATTATCAAAATTTTAAAAAACTAGTAAATATTTGTGATTTTTCTTTTCATAAGTTTTTGTGATTATTTTTTTGTACTAATTTTTATTTTTATTTTATGTTCATTTTATTGTATTTATTAACTTGTTTTTAGTAGTTTCATTACTAACTTAATTTCTTTCTCTTTTAGTATTTCTGTATACTAACTTTAACTTTTATCTTAACTTTATTACGTTTCTTCTCTTTTATTTATTTATTTAGTTATTTACTAACTTTAATTATTTATTTTACTTTATTTTTTTTTTTTTTTGTAAATATTTTTTTCATATTTTTTATACTAACTCTTCTTTCTTATATAATTTATTTACTTTTCATTTATTAATTTTTTGTAGTTGTTTGTTTAAATTTTATTATCTATTCAATTGCTTATATTATATACATTGTATTTTTATAATTGTATTTATTTTGTATTTTTTATTTGCTATTTTGAGAGGTGATTTAATGTATTATTTTCATAGTTTATGCAATATATGAGATCCCTAGAGAACTTACTTATCCCTTTCATAGACAATATTAACATATCAAAAAAATTGTTTAAGGTTGGATATTGAAATCTAGGAACCTTTAATTGGGCTTAACAAAAAAGCCAATTCCATACCCTTTTGTTGAACTAATAGAAATAGGGGATAATTCTTTAGCTAGGAAAATAACTATAAAGGGATATGCAAGGACAATCATTGGAATTGCTACTATTTCAATTTAGTTGGGTGAGGCAACACCGAATTATGAATTAAAAAATATTTTATTATTCTATGCTACCCTCTTTCTATTAACTGCCTATTGAAAACACTTTATCTTTCATTAGAGACTTCTACTTAATAGTCCAAACTTTTATTCTCGGTGTACTTAATAAGGATCAACTTAGAATGAGGTGTCTCTCCTATATTATAAAAGATAGAGCCAAGGTTTGGCTAATGTCTCTCTCTCCAGGTTCCTTGATGACTTGAGATGAGGTCTATAATGAATTAATAGGAAATTCTATTCCCATCAGAAAACTTTTGACTTGAAAGCAACGATTGAAAATTTCTCTCAAATGAAAGGTGAACCATTCCATAATACCTAGGATAAGCTTAAATGATTTCTCACTCAATTCCCTCACAATGGTTAGCCACTACAATTGTAGAACTAGTTTTTCTATGATGGATTGACATAATAGTGTCAATTCATTATCCATAACGCTGTAAGCGATGTTGTGTGTGAGAAAACTACCTTATAAACCTATAATCTCTTTGAAATTTTTCATACTAATTCCTAATAAAAGATCACTAGAGTGAGAACATCTGAAGTCCATGAAATAGACTCCAATACTTAAGTATCTATGCAACTTGCACAATTGATCAAGTAAGTTGCACTTCTCTCTACACAAGGTACTCTTAATAGAGAACAAGTTGGAGTGTGTAGTCCTTTGGCACATGGTGTTGATTCCTGTATTTATCGAAAAGAAGCTATTGTTGAACCTGAACAAATGAATGCAATGGAAGGGTTCCAACCTAGACCTAAGTATGAACCTAATACAAATACCTATAATCCATGGTGGAGAAATCATCCTAATTTCTCCTTGAGGCAAAAAAATGCTCCCTTTTCCTAGAACTCTAACCAACATCTCAATAATATCACCCCCAACAAGTGTGTTGCATGTTTTTCAACACACGAACTCGTGCAAGCATACACGGTCACAAGTAATAAAGATTTGTAAGTAAAGATTGATCCCACGAGGATTTGTTACTATAGTTTGTCGAGTACTAAAATTGTATCTCTCTGATTTTATCCAAAACAATCGTTGATTAATAAAAAAGTAAAATAAGAAAATAAAAGAAATCTAGGATTGCAATTTTTCACCAAACTAATCCACTCAAATCATATTATTTTCTTTTGATTTATATTTTTTTAGTACATTTAATTTGTCAACCGAAAACTTCTTTTTTTATTATTCATACATCTCTTTCGAGCTCCGTATAAACACACCTCGTTAAATTAATTAACTATATCTCTATGAAAATTAAATTTACCGAGATAAATTACGTTCTAAGTTTTCAAATGGCCACACATACAATTAGGGTATATTTCTATCCTTCATCATACATGTCATTCTATTTACGAGCAATACACACACAAATGTCTTTCTCAAGTTTATTCATGTGCCACGGATCATTTTGATAAGATTCGTAAATAATCAAAAAGCATTAAGAACAAAATAAAACGAACAAATCGAACGTCTTATAAATCTATCAAAAATAATTAAAATAAAAGCTTCATAAATTTAGATTAAATGCAACCCTAGAAAAATTAAATTACTTCATAAAATTAAAATAAAAATTACAACAACTACAGAAAATTAAGAAGAAGCAGAAATAAAATTAAAACATCTCATATGAAAATATTTGGCACACGCAAAACACAACAAAAGCCAAAAATTGCTTCTGCGTGTTTTGCCATCCAACACACAAACACAATAAAAATTACAAAATAAAAAAAACTAAAACACTCTAAAAACTTTCGAAATTAAAACTAAAACTCTACTCCAAAAACTCCACTTCAACCAAACTCTTTTTACAACTAAAAACTATCTCCTATTTATAGCAAAAAATTACATCAATAAAATATTAAATTAAAATCCACGCGGGGGACATAAACTTGTGGCGAAAATTATAATTTAAACGCGTGGGGGGACAAAAATTGTATCGAAAATGGGATCGAGGGACACTGCGCGTTTCTGTTTTAATTCTCTTCCACGCCGCTAACGTGTCGCGCGTTCCGATTCGCGGAGACAATTAGCTGGGACACGTGGCAAGATCTCATTCGTCGAGGGAAACGGGCGACGATGAATGGTCGCACGGGAGCCAACGCTACAACACGGCTTGATCCAGTCATGGCCGGCTTCGCTCATTGTAACATGCCACTGGTCACAACATGATTAGGCCGCAAAACTGAGTGGGACACGTGTCATATCCTTATTGGAGGAAAATCGGCCGCACGCAGATCACGCAGACTCAGAGTGCGCGCGAACGCGTAGGACGGGCTGCCCGCGGCGTCGACGGGTGGGTCCCACGCCGCACGCCGGCCTCTGCGCGGCAGCGGGCCCCACCGTGCACGCCGAGCCGCGCGATGGAGAATTGCCCGCATCCATTCGCTTTTTGGATGGGATCAACACGCGCCAATCCTAACCGCGATGATTGACGGACGGCCCACGTTGTTCGCGTGGATGATGACGCGTGTATTCTTCTCTCCGCACAAATATTAAACTTTATTTAATTATATTTTGACCCACAAATTAAATTCAAATTACATTTTAAACTTTCTTAAATTACACTTTGCTAATATTAAATTAAATTTTTCAACTTTTAATAATTACGATTAAGCCCAAATTTAAATTTAATTTGTATTTTCAACTTTTATAAATTGTAATTAAGAACTCTAATATTTGAAATTACATTTGTGGACAAAAATTTGAAATTAAGAACGTTTTATACAATTTATTTATTTTTTTATAATATATAAAAAACAGTAAATACTAATTTATTAATCGAAAATTAACTAAAAACATCAAGAACATAGCAATTATAATTAATAAAATAGGTGAAAATAACTATATAAAATACAGTTATCAAAGTGCCATAAAATCCTCCCAACAAAAAACCCTAGAGGATAACTTGAATGCTCTCATTCAAGTAAGCAAGGAAAACACATATAAAAACAATCAAAAGTTTGACTCATTGAAAGCATCCATGAAAAGGGTGAATATATAGATTAAGCAACTGGCTGAATACTTATAGAAGTACAGAAAAAAAGCAATTGTTAGTTCGAAATGACAAGCAAACTCAATGATGTATAGACATTGAGTTTATTAGAAATGAAAGTCTGCCAAGCAACGTTATGCTAAGACAATAAACTAATTCCTGGATGTGAGGTAACCCATTAATATTTATGTTTCCTTTTTTATTTATTTTTTATTTTTATTTAATTGTTATAATTGTTTTTATTTTAGTTTTTTTATTTTTTTTATTTTATTATAATATTTAGTACTTAGTCTTTATTTATTGCTTAGTTTTATATTAGTTATAGTTATTTTTTGTTTTTTTCATTATTTCTATTATTTTTACTTTTATTTTAATTATAATTATTTACTATTTAGTTTTTAGTTAATGCTTAGTAGTATACAGGTTATAGATTTACTAAAAAAATTCTGAGTTGCGACATGGGACCCTAGGGATGAAATTGGAGAGTGAAGAAAAACTTATCTCACCGTGGCATGAACTCTTATACGCTGTGGCTCCATAATGTTTAAAATGTTTGGCCCAAAAATTATATGTTCACTTCGTAGCATTAATTAACATGTGATGTGGCTTGCATTCAATTTTTTTTACTAAAACACAAGAACTATGTATTTTGCACCATTCTTTCTTACATTTTCTATTCTTCTTCTCTCAAATCCTCATTTTCTCTTCCCCCAAACATATTAATTCTCCAAAAAATTACACATTTTCCCTTAAATTCTTCTAGTTTCTTCATAAAATTCTCAATCCTAATTGGTTTCTAGCCATTCCTTGTGAAATTTTCTTAAAACTCCATCAAAGTTCTTCAAGGATTCATCTTCTACAAGGGATATTCTTCAATCTTCACAACAACACAATTAAGTGTCCAAAAAAATTTCTAGAATAATTCTTGGATTATTTTTTCTAAATTGTGAATTATTTTTGGGATTTATTTTGGATTACAAGAGTACCAATCCCTAATTGGTCTAAGACAAGGTGTAGGAATTTTTTTGGACTGGTTTATAGTATTGTATTGTTGAGATTTTTGAAATTTTTGGAAACCCTAATTTTTAATTTCTAGAATTCAATGGATCTTAAAAGAAATAGAAGTGACCTAGGAAAGGAAAGAAAGGTCCCCATAGATTACAATAGATCCAAGTTTGCTGCAACTAGACTTAAGTTTAATAAGGCCACTAAAATTAACAAAAACTTTATTATAGAAAGGGGAATGAAATTTCTAGTTAGATAAGATAGTTACTTTGGGGAGATTATGGACATAATAGTGGCACTTGGATGGAGAAGGCTTGTTAAGAGCCTAGAAGCCATTGTCGAGTCGATCATTTGGGAATTTTATGCTAATGTTTTCGATGCTATCGATAATAGGGTAATGGTTCAAGTATACTAGTACCATTTGATCCATCAAATATAAATTCTTATTATGGTTTGATGGATATGGGTGAAGATGAGTATGAAAATTAGAGCAATGTGGACTATATAGAGGTAATAGAAACCCTTCCTATAGAGAGAGCTGAGTGGGAATATTCCAGTAGGAGACCTAAGGGTTTTGAAGACAAATATTTAACTAAGGTTTCCCACATTTGGTAATATTTTCTCTGCTCTAAACTTAAGACCACTACATATCATAGCTCTGTGGACAAATAACAACTATATTACTCTTTGTTATAGCATTCACAATGAGCATAGATGGTGAAGCCATAATTAACCAATGGATAAGATTATTTTCAAAAAATCACCATTTAATTTATTTTTTCCCCTAACCTATTACTTCTTTGGACGCTTTAGTAGAGTTGAACTATCCAAAGGGTGAGGTATTATTACAACTGGGTGAGTTATTGGCTCCAACGTACATCAGTGAACTCACATCGGGTACTAAAGACACCCAAAGGGACAAAAGGGTATCTTCTTATTCAAAGATGTCCATGAAAAATGAAATTCTTCATTTAAAGAAGAGGTGACTTACATGAAAAAATATGTCTAGGAATACCCTACCCAACATGCTAAGTATACAAGTTGACAACATCATGTTCAGGATGAATATAACCACAATATCTATAAGATGCAACGACTAACTCTCTGTCATCTCGGAATTAATTTTAGTCATTTGAGAGAACTAGAGAATCAAGTGTATGATTTTTTTAAGACCACCCGAGCACCCACTTTATTGGAAAGAAAAATTGGATGACGAGAGGAAGGATTGAGCTCTAAATTTGCTTCGAATTATTATTATTTTTATTTATTTTCATATATTTTATTTTTATGTATTTTGTTTTTATGAACTTTTAGTTTAGTATTTTTATTTTGTTTAATTTTATTTTTCATTTAATATAATTCATTCTATTTTATTTTATTTAGAAATATTAAATTTATAACTTTTTATGAAAATGTAAATTATAAGAAGTATACAACATTCTATTTGTGTGGTAAAACTGTATAAGATGATAGATGCACTATAGGATACCATATCATTACTTGATCGCATTGAGCTACGGTAAATTAGTAACTTTTCTATCATTATCTTTAATTTATATTTGATACATTGAGGATAAGTTACGCACGAATTTAAGAATTTTTAAATTATTTTTGTTAAATATGTGTTTACTTTTACTTTATTTTATTTATTTAGTTGTTTAGGGATGTTTAGGTTGAATTTCAATTTATTTTTTCAAAATTATCATGCTTTTAGTTGATTTAAAATGAATGATTGAGTATTTGCACTATTTAATTAATGTCTTAAAACAAGTTCATGGAATATTATGAAAATAATTTCTTTCTTCATGGTTTGTGTTTAATGCTTAGATATTGAGATTGAGATAAATCCAAGATTGGTGCTCAGGAATCAAATAGTGGAGACTTTCTTATGAGAATATTTTGAGCCTATAATCATTTTATTTTGAGTGATAATATTTTTTTTACTTCTTTAAACACTCTTATTTTTGTGTTTAATGCTTAGATGTTGAGCTTGATTTTGCATTGAATGTTAGAATTTTTAATATCTGATGAAAAATCATATACTTATTTTTATTGCTTACATTAAATGATTTGAGTGAAATTTAAAGTTATGCCTACTTAATATATATATATATAGGATTTCCTAAAGCCAACATAAAAAGAACTAAAAATTAACCACTCATCAAATACATACATATATGTACATAAGTTCACTCTTAAAAGAAAGAAACAAAGAATATATATATATATATATATATATATATATATATATATATATATATATATATATATATATAAAAGAAAACTAAATAATATAACTAAACACTATGACTTAAAGTTCTTCAAGTGGTAAGATGTTTATTACAAAAGAAAAATAGGAAATAAATTCCGTTGAAGGCATTGCATTTTCATTCATTTTAAAGCATATAGTTAAAGTTCTTGCTTGATAATTTTAACTAATGCATGAGAATATTAATGTGATTTCTTCATGAATCATATTATTTGATTCCTTTCATGAGATCGATGTCATACACTTTTTGAGTCTTTCTTGTTTAATCATATGCAAATCTATTAGTTAATTTCTTTACATTAAGTGTAATAATGAGAGTAATGCTTGTGAGGATTACGTCAAAGTGAATTCGGATTCTTAACAATAATATTGTGTGAGTCAAAGTTGATATATTTTTGTAATGGAACACGAATTTGTGATTTGTAACTGACTTGAATGATAAACTGTTAACCTTTGGGTTATTGATTTAACTTATGCTTGTGTTGTCTCTTTTGGAGAACATAAAAATGTGCAAGTATACACGGTCACAAGTAATAAGATTTGTAAGTAAAGTATCGTTCCCACGGAGATTTGTTACTATAGTTTGTTGAGTACTAAAATTATTTCTCTCTGATTTTATTCAAAACGATCGTTGATTGGAACAAATTTAAGAAAAGAGTTTTAATAACAAAATAAAAGAAATCTAGGATTGCAATTTTTCACCAAATTAATCCACTCTTATCATATTATTTTCTTTTGATTTATATTTTTTAGTACATTTAATTTGTCAACCGAAAACTTTTATTTTTATCCATACATCTCTTCCGAGCTCCGTATAAACACACCTCGTTAAATTAATTCACTATATCTCTATGAGAATTAAATTTAATAAGATTCATTAAGTTCTAAGTTCTCAAATGGCCACACATACAATTAGGGTATATTCCTATCCTTCATCATACATGTCATTCTATCTACGAGCAATATACACACAAATGCCTCTTCCAAGTTTATTTATGTGCCACAAATCGTTTTGATAAAATTCATAAATAATCAAAAAGCATTAAGCACAAAATAGAGTGAACAAATCGAACGTCTTATAAATCTATCAAAAATAATTAAAATCAAAGCTTCATAAATTTAGATAAAATGCAACCCTAGAAAAATTAAATTACTTCATAAATTAAAAATAAAAATTACAACACATAGAGAAAAAGTAGATGAAGAAGAAAGAAAAATTAAAACATCTAATAGCACAAATATTTGGCACACGTAGAACACAACAGAAGCCAAAAATGGCTTCTGCGTGTTCCACAACCAACCCACAAACACCACAAAAATTACGAAATCTAAACTCCAAAAAAAAAACTCTTTAACTCTATCATCTTATCTCCTATTTATAGCAAAAAAAAATACATCTAAAATAATACATTTCATTTTTTTTTCTTTTCCGAAACGCGTAAAAAAATATTCCATCGAAAATAAAATCGATGCGTATCGAAATTCGATATCGAAAACATTATTTTCACGGGTGACACATGCGCCGTTTCTGATTCTTTTTTAAATTCAAAGTGCATGCCACGTGTCAGCGTCTGATTCGCTACAAGGATTTAATGCGGACACGTGGCAGCATTTCATTGGCTGCGGGAAACGAGCGCGCGAAGGATTTTTGCAAGGGAGACAACGGCTGCAACGCAGGCGTGATCCTGTGCGTTCGCACTCATTGGAACATGCCACGTGTCAGATAATTATTGGCTGTTAGATAAAGTGGGACACGTGGTAGATTCTGGTTCGTGGAATAACTGGGCACACGTGGATCGACTGCACGGGAAAAAGGGCACGCGAAGGTGGGGGACAGGGCCTGCATGGCGTCAGACAGGTGGGTCTCACCCTGCACGCCGGCCTGCGCAGTAGGTGGGGCCCACTCGGGCATCGAGCCGTGTGATAGAAGAATTCTGCACCCACTCGTATTGGTCGGGTGCGCTTGTAACGCGCGCATCTGGCTGTTTATTTTCTGATCGGACGGTCCGCATTGCGCGCTTGCATTAGGGCGCGTGGCTTCTTCTCACCTACACAGAAATTAAAGCTTTCCTTAATTGCATTTTGACCTACAAATTTAATTCAAATTATATTTCAAACTTTCTTTAATTAAAATTAAGCCCATTTTCTAATTTAAATTAAATTTTAAACTTTTAATTATTAAGATTAAGCCCGATTTTAATTTAAATTATATTTGCGACTTTTATAAATTGTAATTAAGCACTTATTTATTTGAAATTATATTTTTGGACCCAAATTTGCAATTAAGTATGTTTTCGATACAATTTATTTAATTTTCTTAAAATATATAAAAAATAATAAATACTAATTTATTAAACTAAAATTAACTAAAAATAGAAAGAACATAGCAATTATAATTAATAAAATAGGTGAAAATAACTATATAAAATATAGTTATCAGCTTGAGATTTGATCATAAACATAAAAGAAGCTAAAGTATGAGAATTTTTGTTATTTAAATTTTTACCTTTCTTTTAGTTTCAATTTTTTCATTTTAGGATGTTTGTGAGTATCATTGCTAAAAGCCTTCACCAGACTTAAACTCGTCCATTAGAGCAACCTAGGGGTTTAAAGGCTTGTTACATATGCTAAATTTCTACCATGTAAATATACAAAAATGATTCATGATAGTTTAATTTAGTTTATTTATATTTTAATTTTAGAATTTTTATCACTTTCTTTGCTAGAGGCTAGTAAGAAGCTTATTAGGGTTGTGATGAGTGATTAAAAATTACTAATATTTCATGATTTTATTACACTTAAATGTAATAAATAGATTTAAATATGCATGAAAATATTGATCCGTAACATGACCTATTTGGGGGTAACATAGGGAAAATATCTATGTGTCTCGAATCGCAACATGGTAAAAGTTAGGCTATAGCACACGTTCATTAATTCACCCGAAGCCCTTTAGTGCCACCCTGAGCCTATAAATTAAATCTTATGTCTTTAGGTTTAGGGTGTAGTCATATTAGTTTTTATGTATGAAAATTTAGGCACAATTGTCGTTCTTATTTTTAGTTTTATTTTTAAAATAGGTCTAATTCATAAATAATAATAGGTAAATCTTCTGGAGATTTTTCAGATCATGGAAAACACATAACATATCTGCATGTTGAAGAATAATTTGAGAGTCAAGATCATAGTTATAGAGCAGAGAATGTCTGTCTATCTTTAATTGGTATTATAGATCTTACTGTATTCATTTTTTTGTATACAAATTTTATCTTTATGTATATTCTAAATACTATTTTTAATGCTAACCATTTATTAAATTTGTGCATATTTGGCTGATTATTACTATCTATATTAAATTAGCTTTGTTGTTATGTTTGTGAAGATTAATTTAGGATAATATTTTTATAAAATAAATTGAGAATATTTATTTATTCAAGATTTTTACAAAATTTATTATTAATTAATATATTGATGACATATTTTTTGTAATAGATTTAAACTATGATAGTTAAGTTTTAAAAGCATCATCTATATATAATTTTTACACCTTAAATAGGAGTTTAAATTATGTACTCCTTTTAAAATAGTGATTTAAATCGTTAGTTATTTCCTTAGAAATAAAACATAATTTAATATAATCATTTGGTGATCCCCATATAAGGATATTAATTAATTTGATTAACAAAGAATGTGATCCCGGTCAAAAGATATTTTCATATAAAAAATAAAAAAAAATCAATAATTTGTATTTATATCTTTAATAACCTAATTAATTCTAAGCAAACATGATTAACTAGCTAATTGTTCCAACAAATTCTCCACTAATTGATAATTGCTTATCTGCCTAATTTTGTTTGAATCAATCCTATTTCTATCTTTTTATTATTTTTAACTATATGTTATTATATTAGAATTTTTAAAACCAAATATTATGACATAATAATTAAGTTTATTTTTCATGTTTGCTTTTAAGAAGTTCATTTAATTATCTAAAATCACATAATTCATCTTTAGACTAACCTTTAGAGTATACTTATCGCTTATTATAAATAACTCATACACTTACGAGTTTAATATAAATTTATGAAATTTGACTATCAAGTTTGTGTGCATCAGTAGGCTTAGTAGCTTCTTTAATGCCTACTACCCTACTAAGTGCCTCTTCGACAATTTCCAAGTGTTTCTCAAAGTTAGGGTGTGCCATAATAGCCCACTTAAGACCTTTAATCAACTACCATGATCTGACTACCAAAGTAATATCCTCATCTACGTCAATGAGTCTTGGGCTAGACTTCTCTGCCATAGAATCAGATCAAATATCAATAGATGTGGGAGGGGATCTAACTATCCTAGAACCTTGCACCACAATAGTCATCCTCAAATTTGGTATCTCTCTTCGTCTTGGAAGCCCCAAGCTTTTGTACAGTTTTAGCCTTCTCAAGCCTTTCTTCCAAGCTAGAGTCTCTCAGGAATTGGATCGATGTCTATGTTCTGCTTCTCTTCCTAGAGGGATGTGAAGATGTCATACATGTAAGGAATTAAACGTTATTGCAATGACCTGATCACCCATAACTAAAAAACTCAAAAGTTTTCAGTCACAATAGATACTTAGTATCCAGGTCTAAGGGCCTAAAGCCTTGAAAATCAACTACAGTTGGGTCCAGGTCCCAATAAGTAATCCACTCAAAGATAGTAAGTCGATCATTGCTCCATCGCAATGGAGGAAGATGATAGAGTGACTCAATAAACTTTGCTTGGTCAGAAGTAATGTCACCTTAGGTCTAGCACATTACAAATAAAAGAACAATAAAATAAGTACCTTTTCTCTTGTACTGGGTAAGCATAGTTGAAAGGTCAAGAGGTGAAATGTCAAAGTCATCTATAGTAGAAAATAGGGAATCCATCCTCCAATTATTAGTATCTGGTAGATGGTCTACCAGGACACCATAAGCATAGGGTGTGAAGTGATACCAACTCCTATTACCTCCTTAAAGATATTAATAGTAATAATACTTGAACTTCTAAATGGTGAGTTCTCTACCATCATGCTCATTCTAGAGCACCCAACAGCCCAACAGTATACTATAACAATTAGATGGAAGATCTTGGAAGTGTACTAATGTCACTCGAGAACTTCCACACTATAAGTAGAAACAGAAGTCGTAATCCTACAATAAAGTGTTCCGTAAACAAAGTAACTCTACCAAGGAGAAGCTTACTTCAAATTGTTCCTTGCACCTGAGGCATCAAGATGATGGACTCAGAAATAAAAAAAACATGGTTCTAAGAATTCCCAAGTAATGGTCGATCATCTGAGAATATAATGGGTTTACTAAAGAATACTCAAGATCGCTCCAATTATTCCTAGTTGGCACACAAGAATGCACATCGGGATGGAAGCTAAGTGTTCACCACCTGAAGACACAAAATATGGCAAATGGAAGCCCGAACGATCCTTACGGATAGAATCGAAATAATTGTGACTTCAAGATGGTCGAGAGGCATCTTATGGTGCAATCTAATCTCAACCACCACTGAACAAGGAGGCTTCAACAAGAAAAATTCTACACAAATGTCCTCCACCCAGAGATTGGCAGGCTAGACCATTGTCGACCAAGTCACTACAAACTTAGTCACTACCAGTTAGGAGACCACTTGCCAAGGTGCCATGCCTTCGCCTGATTTTTTCTTGCTCGCCAATGCTAGTTTCCTACATGATCCTTATCCTCATCAATACAAGTCCATAGTGGCCAGATCTTATCCTATACATTTATGGATCATATATCCATCACTTCCTACGAGGGAAGGTGTGGTATTAGTTTCGTGGGATGAAAAGTTTTTGGATGATTAAAAATAATTATCCTACACTACATGAAGAATAAATGAAGAACAATGGAGAATAATAAATGAAGAAAAATAAATGGCCAAGATTCCTATAAAAATTCAAGTTCATGTCTAAAAAGTTTAAGTATCACCATTACCGATGGATTGCTTGAATGACAAGCATCAATGATAGACTCAAGTTATAGGTTGTAAAGGTCCCGTGTAAGTTTTTTGGGAAAAATAATTAATAATTAATATCTTTATAAACTTAAATAATTTATTATGATTAAAATCTTATAAATAAACTTAAATTAATATTCCATACATGATTCACTTCCCTCTGTTCCAATGTTGCTTGGTATCTCTTACAAGATTACAAGAATTAAATAAGGGTGATAATTTTTATCGTAACTCGATTAATCAAGTCGAACTTGAATCATAAAACTCAAATCAAACATGAATCAAATTGAATTTAGGCCAAATTCAATCTAGTTCAAATAATTCCAAAAAATCAAGCTAAGGTTAGGTTGGGTTCGAACCAATCCATTATCTCGAAATAAAATTTTAAAAAAGATATAACACATAAACTTATAACTTACACATTAGGTTAAAAACTTAAAATTAATGAAATACATTTTTTCTTAATTCCTAGCCAACTCAATCTTACTCCCTCAACTATTTACTTCTCCTGCAACTAGTAGTAATCCTACATTTAGTACTTTTTTACTCTTCTCTAACAGCAGCTCCATGTCTATTGAAATAGGTTAAAATATTTTCTATACTACCTTAAAAATGGTTTTTCCTTGTATAATCATTATATGGTTTACTTGAATACGCAAAGAGAATTTTATATACACGTGGTCAGTTATAGAGGAAATTATTTGTTTAATCTTACTCATATATTTCTTTGTTTAGTGGTTGGGAGAAATTCTATTGAGATTTGGAGCTCTTTATTCAAACTATGAGTTTCTATGAAAACATGACGATTGCTGATTTTTACATGAGAATGGTTTGATGACGTTTACCTTTGCCGAATTTATTTAGAAATGGACTTCTTTCTTTAAGCATTAGTTTTCTTTGGATTATGTTTACTAGTGTTCTTTTTTTTAATTAAATAGTTATTGTAACATAACAAGTGTATGATGAGTTTATTATCTCTACAGACTTTGTTGTGTGCGTGAGTTCTTCATCCAATGTTAATTTATCATTTATTTAAAAGACTAGTTGTTGTAATATTATTTTCTCATTTTTGGTGTTTCATATAATACTATTTAAGCTAATGAGCTTTAATCATTAAATATATTTTTTATTTATAAAAAAGTTTAATCAACTATAAAAACATGTAATTAAATATTTGGGCTAATTTGGGCCAATTTAAGCCAACTCATTTGTGTTTAGTTTGAGTTCGATCACACATTTGTTGGCTTGCATTAAATTTGAATTGAGTTAGGGTTGAATCAATTTTAGCTTGGTTAGTTTGAGCTGGCTTGAACTCGCCTAGCTTGCACAAATTGCCACCCTCTACATCTTGGGAGTGGCAATTCATATGAATTGGATCAATTCAAACTGACTCAAACTAACCCATTTTAAGTTGGTCTAATTCTAACTCAATTCAAATTTAATTTAAACTAGTAAAGGTAAGTCTAAACACAAACCAAACACAAATAAGCTAGCCCAAAGTAGTTTGAATTGTTAGATGCATATTTTTTTAATTAATTGAACTTTTTATATAAACCAAAAAATATGTTTAATGATTAACGTTCATTAGCTCCAATAATATTACATGAAACATTAAAAATAAGGAAAATAATATTACAACAACTAGTCTTTTAAACAAATAATAAATTAATAACTTACGCACACAACAAAGTCCACAAAGATAATACAAGTCCTCACACACAGCTATTATATGAACTATATCGCATATGTCCCTTATAGTATACTTACTACAATGGCATGTGGAAGTATCTGTTCTATTCTCATATCTATTTTGATAGAATTGACCAAAATACTTGCACTTGTCTTGTGGACTATTATGAGAAGTTAAAAGGGAGAATCTCAAAGTATGCTCATATCTTTAACATCATTTTTTTTGCTTATTTGAATTTGGAAGAACATCAATGGTTATTACATCTTTCTACTATGTTTTTCATTACATTAGCTATGTTATCTCCATCCACCTCCATACTACTTCTTTGACAGGAATTGAACAATGTTTGAAAGTTAATAACCAAAAGCTAAAATAATAAACAAATTTATCAATCTAAATCTAGAACACACAATACAAATTTATCATGTATAATAGAACACTTTTTTTCTAGGTACACAACAACCAACTCATAAGATATGAATATAATACAATAATTACGAATCCTTCCAAACCATAATCTTCCTGTTGCTTTTATATTATTTCTTTCCTTTTTAAATTTTATTTATGATTGAGTTTGTTAATATGAACATGACAATATGAACAAGTTATGACTTATTCAAAATTCATATGAATTTTAAGATAATAATTTTTTGTTTTATTTTGAAAGAAAAAATGTTCCTTGTAAGAATTGCAATATGTATGAGAAAAAATTGTGTTTTTTTAATTTGAAGTTTTTAACATAAGGTATAAGTTGTAACATATTATAGCTTTTTTTCAAACTAACAGGTTGGATCGAATCTAGTAAATGTTTTTCAAGTTATTTGAATTAGTCCAAATTTAATATGGTTTGTATTCGATTCAGGTTCTACGATTCAAATTTGATTCGATCAATCGAATTATGACACAAATTATCACCCTTATTTCTTCCTAACGAATACTTAAACCCTTAAGCCTTAACTCTCTCTTTTAAAGAAAAAAAATTCAAATACACATAATTTTATACCAAAGTTTACACTCAAATTAATTGATATATGTTATTAGTCCTAAAAATTAAAACTTTTTAAATTTTTAAGTGATATATATTATATAATTATTATTTTGTTAAAATAATAAAAATATAAATGAAAATATATAAATTTTGAAATAAAAAATCAAATAAATAAATAAAACAAGAATACCAAGTTACATATATTGAATTTTATAAATATAATAAAAATATTATCGATATAGTGTAACTTGTCGTTAATTAATCAACGTTATTGATATTTTTATAATATTTTGTAAAATTTAATAATATTAAAGTAATAAAAAAATTGATATAATTTGCGTAACATTTACGTAAATAAAAAATAAAAATTATTGATATTAAAAATTGTCAAATTTCGATTTTTAAATTTTTAAGTGATATATATTATATAATTATTATTTTGTTAAAATAATAAAAATATAAATGAAAATATATAAATTTTGAAATAAAAAATCAAATAAATAATTTACAACCATTGATAATTAATAAATAAAACAAGAATACCAAGTTACATCTATTAAATTTTACAAATATAATAAAAATATTATTGATATAGTGTAACTTGTCGTTAATTGATCAACATTATTGATATTTTTGTAATATTTTGTAAAATTTAATAATATTAAAGTAACAAAACAAAATTGATGTTATTTGTGTAATACTTGTAAAGTTTAATATTACATAAATAAAAAATAAAAATTATTGATATTTATGTAAAAATTGTCAAAGTTCGATATGTTCGTTTAAAATAATTAAAATAAAGAACAAAGAGAGTATAACTTTTAACATCTTAATAATCTCTCCATTATATTAATCTGGATAAACATTAATATGTCAGCTTAATCTCAAAGATATTTATTACACTGTGTGCTAGCATTTAATTTAGATAACCAATGGTTGTTTGCCAAGTGGTAAGAAGTCAACTTCATGACTTGCCTAACATGCATTCAACCCCTTCTCAATGTCCGGTTGACCAGCTTCCAGAGCCATGATCAAGCCTTTCTTTTTCTTTATGCCACCACAGATTTCAGCAGTTGATGACACAGGTGCAGATTCTCGACGCTTAGCTGTGACTCTAACAGGTTCAGGCTCCCCAGAGCCAATGCGATTTGGAAAATTCAGCAAAGCTTTACAACCACGTATCCGAAAAGCGGCTCGATCGTCAGCCAAAGCCGCTTGCTCGGCTGTCTCATAAGTACCAAGCCAAACTCTTGCTCCATTTTTAGCCGGATATCGAATCTCAGCCGCAAATTTTCCCCATGGTCTTTGTCTCACACCTCTATAATGCCTTCCTTTATTTGCTTTTCGCTTACCATAATTTTGACTACTCTTTTCTTGTTTTCTCAAAGAAACTTCATGAATATCATTTTCAGAATTAGCAGAACGGGTGTTGGTTTGAGACAATGAACAATCCATCAATAGTCCTTCGGATTTGGATGCCCAAACACCCGAAGACTACCATGGCTGCATCCTTTTCTAATGGGATCCGAGTTCGGGTTTGACAGTAAATGGGGAGTTTGTCGTTAAATCAAACGGAGCACATCCAAATTCTGCTGAAATTTTATGAATTCAAATTACTTTAAAATCAAAAACATTTCAATCTTAATTTATTTCTGAATTAATTTTCAGTTTCTAAAGTTTTTCGTTCTTTTCTTTTCTATTTTTGAAATTTTTTGTTCTGAATTAAAGCTCTATTTCCATTATTCTCTTTTCTGTTTCTAAATTGATTCTTTTGTTTCTTAGAGCTCTTAATTGTGTTTTGTATATATATATACCCATTCCTTGTTGAAGGGAAGAAGAAGAAACAGAGAAGAGGAAAAAAATAAAAGAAAATAGAGCAATTGAAGATAAGAAAAAAGAATAAAAAATAAAGAAAAAAGAAAAAAAGAATGTGACAAATGTATATATGTTAAGGACAAAGAAATTGATTATGTTATCGTAGGTCTTTATGTTAATGATATGTTAATTGTGGATAATAATGATCAAATAATCAAATCTAATAAATCTATATTTAATACAAGGTTTGGTATAACAAAGAAATAATGTTTGAAACACATGAAAGAGGATTGTGGTTCACATTCGGGAGAGAGAAAATTATCATAAAAATCAAGAGATAGGGTTATTATTGGCCCATTATGTTGGTAGATTGCACAAAATACACCCAGACATGCAACAAATATCAAAGGTTTGTCCCGTTGTCACACACATCCCCAAATACCATGAAGGGTGTGATGAGTTCTTAGCCCTTTTATAAGCAGGGACTTGACATAGTAGGACCCCTACCTATAGAACAAGGTCAAAAGAAGTTTCTTTTTGTGGCTACTCATTACTTTTCAAAATGGATCAAAGCAGAGCCCTTGGGTAAAATACGGGAGGAAAATGTGATTCGATTTATATGAAAATCTATAATTTTTCATTTCAGTCTACTCAAAGAACTCATCATAGATAATGGGAGACAATTCATAGGATGAAATATCATAGAGTTTGCCAAAGTATAACATTAAGATGTGCCACTCCATGTCATATTATCCTCCCACCAATGGTCAAACAAAATCTTCCAACAAGCTCATCATCAGCTTAAATTAATACTCCACACACAAATCAATTCCCTATGCTCCTATATTGCTTGGTATCTCCTACCATATTACAAGCATTAGACAAGGGTGATAATTTGTATCATAGTTCGATTAATCAAATCAAACTTGAATCATAAAACTCAAATCGAACACGAATCGAATTAAATCAAACCAAATTCAATTTAGTTCAAATAATTCAAAAAAATCAAGTTGGGTTCGAGTCAATCCATTAGCTCGAAATAAAATTTAAAAAAAGATATAACATGTAAACGTTATAACTTACATAATAGGTTAAAAACTTAAAATTAAAGAAATACGTTTCTTCTTAATTCCCAGCCAACTCAGTTTCACTCCTTTCCTCAACTATTTACTTCTCCAACAATCATTAGCAACCCTACGTCTAGAACTATTTCACTCTTTTTCAACAACAGCCCTACATCTATTAAAATACATTAAAATATTTTCTATGCTATCTTAAAAATATTATTTTTCTTTGTATGATCACTATATGATCTACTTGAACACATAAAGAGAGCTTTATATAGATGTGGTCAGTTATAATGGAAATTATTTATTTAATCTTAGTAATATATTTATTTGTTTAATGGTTGGGAGAAATTCTATTGAGATTTGAAGCTCTTTATTCAAATTATGAGTTTTCATGAAGACATGACAACTCTTGACTTTTGGATGAGAATGGTTTGATGGCGTTTACCTTAACCAAATTTATTTAGAAATTGACTTCTATTTTTAAGAATTAGCTTTTTTTAGCTTATGTTTACTAGTGCTCTTACTTTATAATTAAATAGTTATTGTACCATAACAGGTGTACGAGGAGTTTATTATCTTTATGGACTTTGGTGTGTGTGAGTTGTTCATCCAGTATTAATTTATCATTTGTTTAAAAGATTTGTTGTAATATTATTTGTCTCATTTTTGGTGTTTCATATAATACTATTTAAGTTAATGATCTTTAATCATTAAACATATTTTTGATTTATAAGAAAAAATTCAATTAACTAAAAAAAACATGTAATTAAAAATTCGAGCTAGTTTGGGTTCATTTGGGCCAACTCGTTTGTGTTCGGTTTAGATTCAAGCTCACACTTGTTAGCTCGAATTAAATTTGAACTAAGTTAGGGTTTGATCAATTTTAGCTCAGTTAGTTTAAGCTAGCTTGAACAGGCCCAACTCGTACGAATTTCCACCTTTTACTTCTTGAGAGTGGTAATTCATATGTATTGAATCAATTTGAACTAGCTAAAATTAACTCATTTCAAATTGGTCTGATTCTAGCTCAATTCAAATTTAATTTGAGCCAATAAAGGTAATTCTAAATACAAATCAAATACAAATGAGCTAGACCAAACTAGTTCCAATTGTTAATTGAATATTTTTTTAATTAATTGAACTTTTTTTATAAATCAAAAAATATGTTCAATGATTAACGTTTAATAGCTCAAATAATATTATATAAAACACCAAAAATGAGAAAAATAATATTATAACAACTAGTCTTTTGAACAAATGATAAATTAATATTGAGTTAACAATTCATGCATACAATAAAGTCCACAGAGATAATACAAGTCCTTACACACAATTGGTATGTTACAATAACTAATTAATAAATATTTGAACCATATTGCATATGTCCCTCATAATACACTCACTGTAATGGCGTGTGCGAGTATATGTTCTATTCTCATATCTATTTTGATAGATTTGACTATAATACTTGTACTTTCCTTATGAAATATTATGAGAAGCCAAAAGAAGAGTTTAAAAGTATGCCTATATCCATTATCTTTTTGATATCGTCTTTTGCTTTTTTGAATTTGTAAGAATGCCAAAAGTTGTTTCATCTCTCTACTATGTTTTTTTATTACATTAACTATATTATCTCCATCCACTTCCATATTACTTCTTTGACAAAAATTGAACCATGTTTGAAAGTTAATAACCAAAAGCTAAAATAATAAACAAATTTATTAATCTAAAGCTAGAGCACACAATATAGATTTATCATGTATAATATGACACTTTTATTCTAGGTGCACAAAAACTAACTCTCTCTTAAAAAATACAAATTTATCAACACCAACTCATAAGTTATACATATAATATAGTAATTACAAACTCTTTCAAACCATAATCTACATGTTGTTTTTACATTATTATTTTTTCTGAAATTTTATTTGTGGTTGAATTTGCTAATATGAACAAGTTATGACTTATTCAAAACTCATATGAATTTTAAGATTATAACTTTCTATTTTATATTGAAAGAAAAGATGTTTTTTTATAAGAATTGCAATATGATATGAGAAAAAAAATATGTTTTCTTTTAATTTAAACAAGAATAGTAAAAAAAATTATTAAATATTTTGTATTATTAAAAAACGGTTATGAAAGAAACTAAGTACTAAACAAACAAAAATTTATGTGAAGTTAGAATATGAAATTCTAGTCATTAAAACTTCCCTAGAAATATAATAGAGTAAAAATTTATTGTAGATTACGTGATTATTTATAGATTAAATATATTTTTTTACTATTGAATTTTGAATATTATTACAAAAATAACATCAAATTTTGATTTTTTATTTTTATATCATTAAAGTTTACAAATGTTACAAAAATATTATCGAATTTTTTTATTACATTCAAATCAGTAAACTTTATAAATGTAATAATAATACTATCAACGTCAATCAGTTAGTAATAAGTTACCATCATTAAACTTTACAAATATAACAAAAATATTATTAATATAATGTAACTTTTCATTAATTGATCAACATTTTATAAAATTTAATAATATAAAAATAACAAAAACAAGTTGATGGTATTTGTGTAACACTTATAAAATTTAATAGTATGTAAGCAACAAATCAAAATTCGATTATATTTATATAAAAACCTTTGGAGTTTGATGGTTAAAAAATATATTTATTATTTTTTATATTGAAAAAGTTTATAAAAAAATGAATCTTATTTAATAATTGATAAACTTTATGCTATAAAATATCTTTGAGCATAACATAAATAAAATTTATTTGATTTAATTTTTAAATTTATATTTTTTTTTATCGATGTTATCTATAATTCTTGATATTGTAAATGGAGTTTTTTTTTATCGGAATAAGTTTTTATAATATAATTAGCTCATATATATATATATATATATAAATCATGTATCTGTCCCAATCCCTGATGAATATATTAGCAACAATTGACTTGTTGGAAAAAAGAAATAGCTACTGAAGGTGTTTTATTTTGATTTCATTTATTAGAATTAATAGAAAGAAAATATTTTTGTTCGAATTATTAGAAAATAGCTTTCTTGGTTTAAGACTTTCTATCATGCACATAACTTCTTCCAAACTAGTAATCTAATATGACTTAAATTATCACAATTTTCTTTTCTTTTCTTCGAAAAACTAGTCATAACAGAAATTTAATTATCACATATTTCTGATTAACTTGAATGATTTGTTATAGTGTGATTGAATACAAAAGTTGATATATATATATATAGAGAGAGAGAGAGAATACAAAAGTTGATATATATATATATATATAGAGAGAGAGAGAGAGAGAGAGAGTATATCTTTTAACCTCTTGATAATCTCTCCGTGATATTAATCTGGATCAACATAACCATATTAATATGTCAGCTTAATCTCAAAGATATTTATTGCTTTGTGTGCTAGCATTTAATTTAGATAACCAATGGTTGTTTGCCAAGTGGTATGAAGTCAGCTTCATGACTTGCCTAACATACATTCAACCCCTCCTCAATGTCCGGTTGACCAGGTTCCTGAGCCATGATCAAGCCTCTTTTTTCTTTTTGCCACCATAGATTACAGCAGTTGATGACACAGGTGCAGATTCTCGACGCTTAGCTGTGACTCTAACAGGTTCAGGCTCCCCAGAGCCAATCCGATTTGGAAAATTCAGCAAAGCTTTACAACCACGTATCCGAAAAGCGGCTCGATCGTAAGCCAAAGCCGCTTGCTCGGCTGTCTCATAAGTACCAAGCCAAACTCTGGCTCCATTTTTAGCAGGATCTCGAATCTCAGCCGCAAATTTTCCCCACGGTCTTTGTCTCACACCTCTATAATGCCTTCCTTTAGTTGCTTTTCGCTTGCCATAATTTTGACTACTCTTTTCTCGTTTTCTCAAACAAACTTCATGGATATGATCATTTTCAGAATTAGCAAAACGGGTGTTGGTTTCAGACGATGAACTATCCATCAATAGTCCTTCGGATTCGGATGCCCAAATACCCTGAGAGACTCCCATGGCTGCATCCTTTTCAAATGGGTATCCGACTCCGAGTTCGGGTTTGACAGTAAATGGGGTGTTTGTCGTTAAATCAAACGGAGCACCTCCGAAATCAACGAAGTCATGATAGAAAGAGTTGTGGAGAGTCATGTCTTGAAACGGTGGTAAGGCTACCCAATTGTCTGTTAAGTTGCATTGGGCAGTATAAATAGAAGTGGTTAAGTTGGCCCACGTATAAGATTCCATAATCTAGTTTCTTGTTTTGAAATTTTTGATGATGATCCGTAGCGAGACGATCTATCATGTATGTGTTTAAGAGAATGTGAAATCTATATAAGAGAGAATATGAATATATAATTTATGTAGAGATCAAAATTGATGACTATATATAAAGGAAGAAGATTCATGTGTCATGCAATTAATTAATACAGTTTAGTTATTGACTATTTGAATTTTTATCCAAAGTGGCGGATTGAATTTTATTAATATTTAGTTGCACGCCATTTTTGAGTTTTATTTTTAATTATATATTCAGGTGAGTATTTTTATATAACCTAAAAAATATATACTTTTTAAAAATTTAAAAATAAAACTAAGTAAATAATTATAATAAATGAATTAAAGAGTTATTAATTAATCTATAATTATTTATATTTTCACTTAAATTTTAAAATTAAAAATATTAGAAAATAAATAAGAAGAAGAGAGAGAGTAATAGTGGGAAAATTGGAATTTGGAAGCAATTGTTTTTCAGGTGAGCTAAGATGATGATGTTATGGGCTTGCGTTGGCAATGCGCCTTGGTGGGAGGATTGGAAAAAAAATCAATGGAAAATAAATAAATAGAATACATATTTTATTATAAATAATATCTTTTATTATATTTTATAAATTATTGATAAATATTTGATATGAAATGTTATGGATTATTTATTTTAATGATTTTATTATCTTATTTATATGATATTTAAATTATCATTTGTGTTTATATATTACATGATTTTATTTTTATTCTTTTAAGAAAAAATATTTGTAGTTTTTTTTAACTTAAAATAATATATATTTTTCATAAAAAATATATATTCTCGTAAAAAAAATATATGTTATTTTATATTATAATAAAAATAAAATATATTCTAAATTATTTCATTAAAAATATTATTATGAAAAATAATGGCGCCATTAGTTACTTCTTACTACCTTCGTATCTATTTCAACTAATTAATTTTGAGAGTACAGTAAACCAACTAAGTACTTGATGATTCTCGTTAATTTCATATTGGTAAGGTATTAAAACAGTTGCTTTAGTCATATAATAATAAGTAAAATCCCCCATCTCAACTATGATACAATGAGAACCTCTAAAACAATACTTTCTAAAAATAATAGTTAAAAACTATTTTAAACAAAATCAATATTTTATAGAGAGATTAGAGAGATATTATTGCAAAGGGTTGAATATATGGATCCTCGTTAAGGAGTCTATCTATTTATAGCATATTTATGGATATAAGTGTCATTTATACAATGTATATACGTAACTACGTGTCAAAATGACATAATTAACCTAAAGTATAATAAGTCAGAGATCCACATCGAGTTTACTCGTGCTGCCCACGAGCTAGTGCTATCATTGGGCTCGGTCTTACTTAGGGCTCGAGCTTCTATTGAGCTCGATCTTACTCAGGGCTCGAGTTTCTATTGGGCTCAACCTGTACCATGGGTGGGATGTCTAGGGTACTTCATCTTTCGTCTTGGGCTGGACTTGGCTTGGGTAGTTTATAAGGTCCCGTCTTTGGGTCGGTCTAGATGTGCAAACATCAAGTACCCCACTCTTTCAACTCGGGCTTCCATTTGAGGTGGAAGAGTGAATACCGTGCACAGGATACGAATTGTTCGACTTCCACAATAAATGTGTGTTAAATGATTAGAGAGAGAAATATAGTCCCCTATATAAAGGGGTGTTTAGCCTAGGACTTATCATTGTTTACCTACAAAATTGAGAAATAGTAAGGAAAGATGCTATTTCGTTTCATCTCGAGCGGTGAAAGATTTTTAGTTCTGTGGAAAGAATTCAACTCATGCTATAATATTCTATGTTTGGCTTTTTTAGCACTCAAGCATTGATAACCTAATGATTTGCTACTTTCTTTTCAGGTCGGTTTTAAAAGAAATAATTTCTTTTACTTTCAAGTCATCTTTAGGTAATCTTTTTTCCTCGTACCTTACCACCTACTATTGTTTTGTCTTTATATTTTTTTAGCTTTTATCATAATGTAAAGAGAAGAGACATCGACTTCTAGCTCGAGCTTATGGGAGAGTCTTCAGTATGCTAGTACAAATGGGAACTTAGGGTCTTCTAGCTCGCGTACTTCTAATGAAACGAGTCAATCTTCACCATAGCCGTCTACTTCTACCCCCACCCCAAAACCATGCCTACTGTGAAATTGAGCATGCATCAGATTTCAATGTCTAGGACATGGAGGAGGAAAAACAGGAATATAGGATCTGGTGAGTCGACAGGTCGCGTTATGGGCTGGGCGGCCATTCCTAAAACTTGTGGGTTGTTTCCCCAAGATGAAGAGAGAATAAGAAGCACCTACGACATCTCTCCAACAATTCAGATAATGATTCCTTCTAAGGGTGCTTGTGATAGTGATGAACCTACAACTAGGTGGACTTTTTTTTCATGAGAAAGCTCTATGGTTGGGGGTAAGGTTCCCTTTGTATCCTCTTATTAGGAGATTCTTGGTTAGGATGTAGCTTGCATCGAGGAAATTGATGCCTAATGGGTGGAGATATCTACTCTGTCTAACACTGATATAACAAGAACTCAGGGTGAATTTAGAGATGACTGCGTTTAATGAGGCATATGTTCTAAAATAGAACCCCATAGCCTCGAGAAGGGTGTATATGTCGGTTAAGCAGGATTGTGGGGTGAATGTGTCCCTTTCTAAAAATGAGAAAAATTGGAAAGAGTACTTTTTCTACATTTCAGGTCGAAGGGAGTCCCTCATAAATGACACGAGGTTGGTAAGGTATGTCTTGAATGATACTAAGGTCGTGATTAGGAATATGGCTTCTCTAATCACAACCTTGAGTCTTGATGCAAAGAAGAGATTAATTGATATCCAAAACTATCTTCACGAGAAAACAAACTAGAGGACTCTTTTGAACGCTCCACATTTTGTTGTGTATGGGTTAATAAGGCACGGTGTTGTAGAGCCTCCTCTTAGGTTAAATCATAAACCCCGAGCTCCTCCTAATGCCCCAACTTCTCTTAAACGTATAACTATTCCTACAAATTTTGGGGTATATATATATTGAGGTGTTTAACATGTATTCTTTTTCTATTATGCAGTTCCTATGGATTTGACCGTTGCCTAAATTTTTTCTCGTATGAAAAGTAAGATGACATCGGGAGGAACCGGTTCACCCACGAGTGCCTATCCTAGTCCTGGGAGGGCCTCATGGGTGGGTAAGAAGAGGGGAAAATCTTCTCATGAAGGTCATACTTCTTCTCTTAAGAAGAAAACGAAGAAGGTTGGTACTGATGAACCTACTTGTGACCCCGATCCTCTAAATATTTGTCCTCATTTTTCACCTTTGCGAGAGCATCCTGGGTCCTCAACTCCCCACACTGGCTCCAAATAATGCGATAATCCTCTAAGGGATTTAAAGAGGGAGAAGGCTGTTGTTAAGGACCTTACCACCGATGCTAACAGGGTCGTGTTAAATCAGGGTTTGGCACCCAAATACCTCAATCATTTTATAAGCCATATTTTCCATGGATGCATGCAAGGAGCAACTTGAAGCTATTTGCGAGGTGTGGATGCTAGCGAGGTCATTTGCCGTCAGATGTGTTATACTTTTTCGTTCGTGATATTCCAAGTGTGAGCTCAATTTTTATTTGCTTAACCTTTTTTCTTTGTATGTAGTTGATGCTACTTTATGACTTTGATCGAATTCACAATGTGGGATATTTAAAGTTTGAGCTAGTGAAAGAGAAGTAGGCTCATGTTTCTTTGCACTCAAAATACACTACTCTGTTGGTGAGAGCAGCAAAGTGAGAGAGCGAGGTGATTGATAAGGAGGAGAAGCTAAAGAGGGATGCATCTGAACTTAATATGTGTGTCCGGTGCCTGATTAAGTTGGAGGAGGCCTTGAGGCAGGATGAGGAGGGGACGAGGGAAGTGCATAGACAAGTTGAGACCTTTTTCAAAGAGGTCCGACGTCAAGAAAAAGCCGATGTGGATGCTATGGCACAGAAGCTCGAGTCTAATGTCGAGTGGGCATATGAGCTGGCGATGGAGACCTTCAAGACAGAGGCTAAAAAGAAAAAATTGGGCGAGTACTATTATCGCATTCTAGATATCCCTATTGTCCCCTCTATACTCAAGCCCCTTCAGTTGAGAAGGAGGGAGAAGGATTGGGCTCTTCTGGTGGTGAGGACAGCCTTGAGGTTCCCGTGGAAGGGACAGTTGATCATTGATTGATTGATTTTTTTTTTTTGAAATTTCGATGCCATTTTGGTTTGTATGGTCGCGAGTTGTTACTTGATGTTGTACTCATGAACTTATTTAATAAATAAAGTAATTTTCCTATTTATTGTCTATTTATGATGTTGACCTACCTTTTGTCATTTATTGAAGAATATATAAATATATTCTATAAAAAGGGTTAGAAAACACTAGTTTGATTCATGTGTTTGAGAATCTTTTCCAATTCCTCTAACCTTTTTGCTTGCACATTATGGATTTTGATCTATCAAACAGGCTCTTAGTTTAAGCTTTTCATATTGCAAATGGTATGCTTAATGACGAGGTTAGTTTGCTTAAAGCTGAGGTTATGAAACATGAACATAACGCTAAAGAGACAAAGTATGAGCTCGCTGCTTGTAGGGAGTAATTAATCCAAACACAATCTCAAGAACAAAGGACCCTGCCTAGTATAGCCTCTCTTATTGATAAAGAATCATATTGGGCAAGTTTTATATGAAGTGATCTTAAAGTTATGGAGGTTACCGAAGATGTGGAACGGGGTTGCTTTCCATGATGACAATGCACCCGGAACCTGTGATTTATGTTCGTGAGAAGGTTGTCGAGATTCAGGTCGAGCTATTACCTTTGGTTGAAGAAACAGGTGATCTAGATACTGGCAGTGTGTCCAAGCGCTTAAAGAGTATTTAAATTTCTGTGCATAGTTTATAATTTTTAAATAAAGGACAATATGAGTGGTATATAATGATTAATTTTTTAATAATGAACAATCTGAGCGGCATATGTTTATCTATAATGACTATTTGGTATATTGTAATTTTAAGCTATTTAGCATAATCTAGGTGATTGACCCTTGGTTTTGATTGTCAACGGTTAAGGAACTCTACCTCATTTATTAATCTAGGTGAGCAACCCTAGATGCCTATTTTAAGGGAGAAAGCTTGACCTGGTTCTTGAGCGAGGTGCTCTTTATTTTTTTATTGTCAGAGCAAAATTGGCATCATCGATCCTACCAATATTTTGGTTTTATATTTACAAAACTCTCATAAGTGCACGAATCATTTCATAGAAAATGATTAGTATACACTCAAGGCCGATCTAAGGAAGGAATGTATGTGGTTTTTAATTTATTGTTCAAACTTTTAAAAAAAGAAATTAAATCATAAACATTCTGTCACGATATTTTGGGTTTTGTGTTTCTAATCTAACAAGATAAGAATAAACATAGATACAGATTCAATAAACATTTATGCAAATTTTATCATTTATAATAGTGGAGTATTTATGGATATAATAACTAAGTTAATTATGCTTGCTCATTTTATTTAGGTTATTAAAGATATAAATTGATATTTATTGATTCTCTTTTTTATATGAATATCACCTTTGGTGGGGCTAAAGATAACTAATTTGGTTAATTAAATTAATACCTTTTTTTTTCTAAGAGATTGAAAATAAACCATTTAAATGCCACCTTTGGTGGGATTAAACAATTTAAACTTTATTCAAGGTGTCTAAATTAAATCTAAAAAATTAATTATCCAAGTACTAACTTTGAAGTTTTAAAACTACTACTGAAAACATGTTAATATATTTTTAGATAATAATTTTTATAAAAACTTTTGAAATAGAGTTTCACTCAGCTATTGTGCGATTGTACTAACAAATAAAAGAATATTACACTAAATCAGAACGGATAACTAAACCTTAAAATCTAATTTTTAGATTTAAGTTTGTAATGAAAAATAATATATTTCTCTCTAACATTCTTAATATAAAATCTTGAATAAAAACAAAATCAATTCATTTTATAGATTTTTACCTATTTAATATTTTGCAAGCATAACAACGTTATTATTACATCATGTTTACAAATAACCAGCAATATTAAATTTAATCACAGACAAATTAAATATAATATATAAGAATAAAACATAAAAAATAACTGTAAAGAAATTAAAATCCTTACAGTACTTTGAAGTTAATTTTGTTGCTGGAAAACTTCCAAACGGAATTACATTTCCATTTATTGAATCAAAAAACTAATAAATTACAAAAAACATAATTAGTTCTTCTCAAAAAGAGAATAACTCTAAAACTAAGAAAAATAAACTAAGAAAAACTAAAAACTAAGAAATGGAGAGAAAGAAAGAGAGAAGAAAATGTTTTTGAGGTGTGTTTTGGTATTGAGAGAATGAGGGTATTTATAGGTGAGGAGAGGAAGAAAAAATGAGTGGAAAAATGATTAAAAAATGGAGAAAATGCGTAGTAGGTGAATGATAATGTCAGTTGACATCATTGATAGGAAGGGCGTGGCGGTGCATGCGGACTGGGCATAGATGGGTGCGGGTGCACGAATTTGGCGCATTTGGGCATTGTGGCACGCCCTGGTAGGCGGTTGTGCGCGTTGGTCGGTGCTACTGGGCAGCTGCGTGCATGATTTCATCCTTTTTGTCATTTTTGACCCTTTTGATCCATTTTAACCAAATTTTCTATCTTTGTTGACTTTTCCTCATTTATTTTATCAATATATTTGTGATTTATTATCTCCAGTATTTTTCTTCGAGTCTTTAAGTTACTTTTTTAAGAGAAAATACCTAAAAAATAATAAAAATACTCGTGATTCTAAAACGACAGATTTATATAAAAATATGATAAAATTATATAAATATATATATTTTTAATCAATTAAAGTGCATAAAATCATGGTAATTTTAGTGCTTTTTGAGCACTCATCACGCTGACCTGGTTCCTAACCGAGGTGAGAAACTCAACCTCTTCAAATGTTAGGGCATTCCACATGATTTATTAATCTAGGTGAGCAGCCCCTGATGCCCATTTTAAGGAAGAGAGCTTGAGTAAATGATCATCTGCTAAAGCCTTTTATTTCAAAGATACATATGCATCACTATAACACACAAAAAAAGAGATAGGTAGGTTAATACATAATTTTTTAGAAATAGTATCTTTTTAATTGTCTAGCATTCCAACTTGTGCCTTCCTCCGTGCCTTCGATGCTTTTCAATAAGTAGGCCCCTCATGGTGTTATCTCAATTATTTCATAAGGTCCCTCCCAATTGGCACCCATTTTACTAGCCATCCACTCCCTTTTTTAGGGAAAACCTTCCTGAGAACCCAATCACCCCTAAAAAATGTTTTGAAGCACACGGTTTTGTTGTAGTATTCTGATATTGTTCTTTTTTGTTCAATCACCCTTCTTAAAGCTTCATCCTTTTTTCCTCCGCTAAGGTGAGTTTAGTTGCTCTTTTCACCTCATTTTGTTCTTCTGTTAGGATTGATCTAGGGGTAGGGATTGTTACTTCAGTTGGTATGATCGCCTCGGTTCCAAATACTAGGGAGAAAGGGGTTTCGTTGGTGCTTCCGTGAGGGTTTGTTCTAATAACCCATAACGCTCCTGGTAACTCCTTCACCCATCTCCCTTTGGCTATTTCCAGCTTTTTCTTCAACAAGTTGATGATTAATTTATTGGAGGACTCTACTTGGCCATTGGCCTAGGGGTAGTAGGGTGTTGAGTGGGCTATCTTAATTTTGTATTTAAGAGTGAACGCTTTGATTTTTTGACCAGTGAATTGCAACCCATTATCTATGATGAGCTTTTTGAGGAGGTTGAATCGACAAACTATGGATCTCCATATGAACCTGATTACCTCCTTCTTTTGTATTCTTGCTATGGCTTCTGATTCGATCCATTTTGAAAAATAATCAATAGCAATAAGGAGAAACTTTTTCTGGCCCGTGCTTATGGGTAATAGTCCTACTATATCGAGTCCCCATTTGTAGAAAGGCCAAGAACTTACTACTCCCACCATAGTATTGGAGGGTGTGTGGGTTATGGGGCCCAAATGCCTTGACAGGTAGGATCACCGTTCCTTTTGTGTAGGTGGTGCTATCGTTGAATCCTATGAGAGGAAGCTCTGTTTTGACAATGTATGTGTCTCCTAGCCCGAGAGCCCTGTCAATCGTTAGGAAGAAGAGGTCTACTAAACTCCCAGTGTCAATCATTACTCGGTAGACATCATAAGACCTAAGGTCCTCATGATAGGATGCAGTTTCAACCCTCTTCGTGAAAGTTATTTTTGTTGAGGGTCTTGCTTTATCCAAAGCGTATACGTGGGGTTTGTTGTGCAGCTCCCTTGAAAATCTTTTACGAGCGTTGTTAGAGACCTCATTACTCCTAGCCCTCCATGTATGGTGTGGATGGTTTTAATGTTGGGCCCACCACGAGGTTCTTTGCCAGTGCTTGATGAGTATGTTGGTTGAAATATTCTTTGTTAGCCTTGGTATCCTCTCCTATCTTCATTCGTTGTGACTAGGTCCTTGAAATGTCCTCTAGCCAATAATGCCTCCAATTCTCTTTTCAAGTTTCTACAATCTCTTGTCTCGTGGCCTATATCTTTGTGAAAGGCACACCATTTGGACACATCCCTCTCTAGAGTATGCATCCTAGGTGGCCACCTAATCTATGGCTCCCTTTCTATTCTTTCTACAATCTGGGTTAAATTGACTTTTAAAGGAGGACCCCTGAAGGAAGATAATGCTCTTCCCCAGGTTTCCTTGTTTTTCGGCCAACTTTTATTTACCACCCAGTTTCTATTTACCGACCATTGTCCAGCTTGTCTGTTGCCTGCAATAAATCTTTTGTTTTTGTAACTTTGGTGTGTTTAGTCCAGGCTTGTCCTCCTTTTTTCTTTGTTTGGGGCCGAGATCAACTCTTCTCCCATTCGATAATCCTTGGCTAGGCTAAGCTCCCTTTCTAAGTTGACAAACTTTCTGGCCTCCCCATAAGCTTCCTCCAAGGTGTGTGGTATCGTTTTAGTTAATTCCATCAACAGGTCAAAACTTTTTAGCAGGCTTTGCATGAAGGCCTCTGAATCGTATCATGTACTTCTCAATGGGTTCCTTTTCCCCTTGTATAATTGAAAAGAGGTGATGAGATTCTTTCCTCAAGGGTTTGTTGCAGGAGTAGTTGGTGATGAACAATTTGGCGAACTGTGGGAAGGAGGATATGGATTTGGGAGGTAGGTTGTTGAACCATTTCTATGCGCTATCACAAAGGGTAGCGACGAACAGCTTACACATCATCATGTCTCTCTTTGCTTGGGTGAGACTCATGGGTGCCACGACTATTTTGAAATGTTGAACATGCGCTACTGGATCCTTCGTCCCAAAATAGTCAAGGCATTTGGGAGCATTGAACTTAGGTGGAGGTTCATCATTTTTGATTGCATCCGAGAAGGGGGATATGTACAATTGTTTGCAATCTCTGTCCACCTGGTAGAGGGCTTTTCCCTTTTCTTGTTTCTCACTTGCTACTTTCAAGGCCTTATCTTGCCTCTTGTTGTTCTCCTCTAAGGCTTGTAGCCGTGTCTCCCAACTTCTTTTTTCTTGGAGCCATTGTTCCTCATCGGGATAAGCCAAGCTGGAGAGGATATTTATTTCAACCTCATGCTCAGTAAATCGAAGCTCTGACTGACCGCATCTCGTTGCCTCTCCATTGGTTGGTTCAGCGGTAGGATTTTCTAGGATCCTTCCTTCTATCTGAGATCATAGAGCTCTATTTTCTCTTCGGGCTTCATCGAGCTCTTTCCTTAGCTCTAGCAGCTGACAAGATAACTCTTGATAGAGGGTGTTGTCTTCTGTTCTGGCCCCATTGGTGGTCGGTGGTGTGTTTCCTTGAGTAGCCACTGTTTCGAGATTGGTCGAATTTGACCATCTTTCAGACTGAGTTATAGCCATGATTTTTCGGATTGCGAGTAGTGCGCGATGGACCTTCCTAATTTCTCTTTAGGAGCGAGGTGAGTCCCTAGGAGTCAGAAATTTGTGATTGACTTCAGAATCTAAGCCCCACGATGGGGGCCAAAATGTTGAGACTCAATAGAGATATTATTGCAAAGGGTTGAATATATGGATCCTCATGAGGGCTCCATCTATTTATAGCCTAATGTACAATAAGTTAGAGATCCAGGTCGAGTTTACTCGTGTTGCCCACGAGCTCATGCTGTCATTGGACTCAGTCTTAATCAGGGCTCAAGCTGTCGTTGGGCTCGATCTTACTCAAGGCTCGAGCTGCCATTGGATTCGGTCTTACTCAAGGCTCGAGTTTCCATTGGGCTCGACCTATACCATGAGTGGGATGTCTAGGATACTTCACTTTCGTCTAAGATAATTTATAAGGTCTGGTCTTTAGGTCGGTCTAGATATTTAAACAACATCAATTAAAATGTGTAAAAAATGCTTAAATATGTATAATTTTACACTCTAATATTAATGTCCTTAAAGAAAGGAAAAAAAATACCTTATGATATATATATATATATATAACAAGACATTTATTTATTTAATCAATTTATTCTTTGTTTTTTTTAAAAAGAAACGTACTTCTATTATGTTATATAGAAATTTACATTGTTTATCACATTTATAAATAAGCATTATACATGTATATTTATCGTGTTATAAAAATATATAATTTTATTATTTAAAAAGAATTAAAAATAAAAGTATGTTTTACATATAAATTTTTCTTTGCGTTAGAAATTAAGCAACGTTACATTTTTTTTTAAAGAAAAAAAGAAAAAAAGTCTATTCGGTCAATCCAATAACAACTTTAAGTCGAACGTTCTAGTTTCCACTCCAATTTTGAATTATTATATTAATTTGACTAAGATGGACAAACTTTAAAAGAAATTTTCCTAATATAACTATTAATTAATTTAATTGTCGTTTTATTTTTAAGAAAATAATACTCATTATAAATATATTTATTTATGGTTAAAAATAATTTTATTCAAAAAGAGCATTTAAATTCATAATTTTTTATTGTCGTTTTCTAAAACTAAAAATTAAAAGCAATTAACTCATTTATAATTTTTATTTTTTAAATTTTGAAATACAGTTTTAAAAACGTATCAAATTTTAAAAAAACAAAGCTTTGGGATTAAATCTCATTTTTTTAAAACATAAAATTAATCCCAAAACTAAAACTATAATTTCATAATAATCAAACTTACTAAATATCATTAATGATACAAAATTTAATAAAAATTTATATAAACTTATATTAAATTTATAGCTTAAAAAGATGAAAATAAAAATTTGATTATATATCAAACATATATCATCTAATTTTACAAAACATATTTTTAAATTAAAAAAATTAATTATTTAATCATAATTATTAATAATAAATCATAATTATTATTAAAAAGATTTTAAAAATTAATAAAATAATTTAATACATTGACATGATGAATAATAAGTTATCTAAGTCATTAGAAAGCTTTATAAGATAGCCAAATGAACATTGAGTTATCATATAATCATATAATCAATGATATTTGTACAAAAAAGATAAATTATTAATAATTATCTTTTAATTATTAAAAATATATTATTTATTTATGAGTAAATAATTCATATTAAGTTACTTTTACTCTTTATTATTGTCCACACATACAAGAACTACCTCTCATGACTAATAACTCCTATTTTTTAGATTAAAAAGTAGTTCCAAACAGTCTTAATAAGTTTCTCTATCAAGCATATTTAGCAAGAATAGTCATATTTGGGGTTTAATAAAATCTTTATAAATAAAAATTAAAAATTGAATTGAAAAACTAATATATTAAAGTTATTAATTACAAATTAAGAAACATAACATTAATTATTTATTTGTCATGAAACTGAAAGGTATTTTAAGCTCATTTTTATTTAAATAAGATTAAAAATAATAACCGTGGTAAAGCTTCTCATAACATAATTTTAACTGCCAACAAGCCTCTTTTCCTTCTTGCACATCGAGAAGGAAAAATTAAAAAACCATTTTTTTTCTATGGGATGACTGACTGGGTGCCAGTCAAAAAGTCGTTTCTATTTTTCATTTCCTTTTCAGAAAGGGAGGGGTTTGGAGAAATTTCATATCATCCTGTCATTTTGGGGGAAGAATAACTTTTTTTAATATTAAATTATCGTAACAAATATTATTAATATCATAAAAATAATTTATTAATAATAATTTTATTTAAAAATAATATTAAAAATAAAATATATATATATTTTAGATAACAATAATAAAAATTATTGTAACTATGTTATTATCTTATATTTTATTACAAATACACATATAACAATTTATTTATTAATATTAAATTATTTTATATTTTTATTTATATTTAATTAATAATAAAAATATTATTTAATATATATAGAATAATTTAATACCTATAAGCAACTGAAAAAAAACATAAATAATTCATCCAAAACAGTTTGTACCACGACTTTAAGTTGTGATATACATTACTACCACGTTGACACGTTACTTTTATTTATTTATTTATTATTATTATTTTCATTTTTTTTTTTTTGCATTTTAGTCCCAATTAAAAGTTATATTGAATGAGTTAAAATCTTTTTTATAAAATTATTTAAAATAAGATTCTTAAAATTTAAGATAATAAAAATAATATTTTTAAAGAATAATATGAATTAATATTATAAATATTTTATTATTATTATTATAAATTTTAAGAATATTAATTTTATAAATTTTTTAAAATTATTTATTTATTTATTAACTGGTACTGCACTAATATATATGTGCAGTTTTTTAAGGGACAATGATATAATCACAATATTATATTATTTTTATTTTTATTTTTATGATTAATTATATATTATTATAAAATGAAATAATTATTAAAATATTATAAAAAAATAACAATTTTAATGTAATGTACATACCTTCACGCAATTTTAAAAAATTATTTCAATAAATAACATCAACTTCAAATCATTTTAGTCATCACGATATAAAATATATTGGAAAAAACTCATAACTTATTAACATCATCTTCAAATCATTTTAGTCAATTTAATAACATCATCATCTTCAAGTCATTTTAATCATTTTAGTCACAATATAAAATATATTAGAAAAAATTTATAATCCCAGTGTGTTTTTTTTTATAACATCATCCTTTTTTTTTCTCTAATGAACAGAATGAAATTTTGATATGTAGAGTTTATAGCATTAGGTGGCCTAGTTCTAAAAATTGAACCCAATAAAAATGGTATAAGACTCCTTATACATATAAATTAATTATAATATATTCAGATAGAATTCTGATAGATATAAAATTTAATAATTTAATAAATTTTTAATTTTTTTTAATTTTACTAGTAGTTGTGAATTATATTTTATTGACTTTACTGTATGGATTCATAATGATAATATTTGAATCAATAATAAAGAAAGAAAGAATAGAGAATGATAGAGAGAAAACTAATAAAGTTATAATCATTATAAATCTTGGAAATTTTACAGTTGAGGGAAGAGTTAATAGAGATTTTCTTCTGCATAATTGAATAAAAAAAGTTTATCAAATTCTATATAAATATGTA
This sequence comes from Hippophae gyantsensis, assembly GCA_030763125.1. Lineage (NCBI taxonomy): Eukaryota > Viridiplantae > Streptophyta > Magnoliopsida > Rosales > Elaeagnaceae > Hippophae > Hippophae gyantsensis. The sequence goes on from CM061030.1 coordinate 28,928,261, forward strand.
ATTTTTTAAAATTTTATAAAATCAATAATTTTTTTAATACACTCATATTTCTAAAGAATTATATATAATTGAATACCGGCCACTTGATTTTTAAATATTCTAATTTCTTACCACTTGACTTTTAAATTACACAAATTATTAAAATTCTCAATTGAATTAATACACTTTCAAATGAAAAAAATACATTTTATTTGAAAAAAAAAACAAAATATATAGGCTAATTAGTTGGAAGCTTTAGGCTCATAATGTCTAATCTCCATTAAAAAAAAAACAAATCGTTTTTGACACAAGCTAAGTTTAATCCACCCCACTGCCTTATTACCCCTTACTTTCCTTGCACTTAGAATCTGCAACAAACACTGCAATTGAGTATTTACTTTATAAGTCAACAAGTCCACTCCTAACAAAAACATTACTCCATTATGTCCACTACATGCATAAGATAGTGTAGGTTCTAATTCATTACATGTGTAAAAGAAACAGTGTATCTAGTTAATAAAACTACCCATTATTATAATTATAAGATAATTTTAATAAAAATAAAAAATTAATAATTATTTAATTATCTAATAGAAATAATTTCAAAAAAATAACTATGATACTATCTATATAGATAAAATATATTTATTAAATTAAGATTACTCATTATATTCATGATATACAAACATTATCTTTTTTAATCACACAATTAATACAATTTAAATACAATTTAAATATAATTTATATTTATTATATTTTATTATTAAACATCGAAGAATCAAATATTATTATATCTATAATGTTCAGAAGTACTAATGGGTTATTTTATCACATACATTATAAAAAAAATGTTTTAGTTGGTGGCGATAAAAATCAAAGTTATCTATTTTTCACAAAAATAATAATTAGTTATGGCATAGTCATGCCATAGTGTGACAAAGAAAAATGGGTAGGCTGAGACGGTACTGAAGGGAGCATTTGTTTCTCTAAAGGGTGAAGGGTGAGGGGTAGTATAGGATTATTATTACTTTTTATGAAATGGGTTAATTAAATTCTCTTATTCTTAAATTAAATATTATAAATCTTATTATTATAAAAAAGTTAATTCATTTATTCTCATTATTAATAAAAATAAATATTTTAATTTTATAATTATTTAAAATTATTTACATTAAAATGGATTTTTTGTATTAAATTTTTTTATTTTTTATAAATTAAAAAATTAAAAATTAAAAATATTAAATTAACCAATTTCACGTCGTAAATAGACATCAGAACCTGTGTCTATTTTTCTAAAAATATACACCCTTGGCTGAGTTTAGTTTGCCAATCTATATCGTTTCAGGGAAGTTGAAAAATAGAAAAACCCGTTCGTCACAAACTTGGTATTGTGAATATCATTAATAATTATTTGCTACCTAATTTTAAAAACGTTAATTCGATGAGTATATATATTTATTTTTATTTTTATTTTTTAATAAATTATATCATAATATTATTTTTATTATTATAAAATAGGGATGGGATCGTAAAAATCCCTTGTATTCTAACGTGTATTTTTCATTCTTCAATTTTAAAAAAAATATCAATTAAGAATAAATAATATTATTTTAATATTATTATTATTAAAATATTATTTTTTATTATCAATTGATTAAATTAAGATAAAACATTATACATTAATAAGTAAAAATAATCTTAATATGAAATTATTTAAAAATAAATCAATAATAATAAGTATTTTAACATAAAATTATTTAAATATACATTTTTATTTTTTAAAAAATAAAAATAAAAATATTATAATAAAATATTGATAATAACTAAATATTTTGTAAAAAAATTCATTATTAACTGTCATTTTATCATTATTAAAAGATCAAATTTTATTCATGTTTTAAAATTTTGATAAAAAATAATAATATTTTAACAAAAAATAATATTATTTATTTTTTATTAATTTTCTCAAATTTAAGCGACTAAAAAATATCTTTTTAAATCTAAGTGATTAAGAATAATATGATTTATGTGTATTTAAAAAATATACATTAATTTTAATAGTTTAAAATTATATGATTTATGTGTATCTAAAAGAATTAAAATTCACACTTTTAAAAATATTTTATTAAAATATTTTAATTAGAAGTTATAAAATTAATATAGTCTTTTATTTGAATTTACGGGACGTCGGTATATATCCTTCTCTTTTTTAAAGATTAAACATTATATATTTTATTTATAAGTTTTAATTTATTTTTATTAATTTAATATTTTATATTAATTTAATATTTTATATTAATTATATATTTTGAATTGATATGAACCTTAAATTTTAGTAGAATATATCATTTCAAATGATCGGATACAAAGCTTAGAAATTTTAATAAAATTAAGTGGAGAGATATTGACTTCACGTAATAACTTCATTTAAAATTAATAAAAATGTCAATTAAAATAGTTAATTAATAGAATTCAATACATAAAATATTAATTTGATTGAAAAAATTTAAATTAATAATTTGAAAGTAAAATAATTTTTTTATTGAAATAAAATGTTTAACAAAAAAAATGAGATTATATATGATTTGCATATATAACCTATAGCATCATTATTATTTAAGTTTTTATTTATGAATGTTATTTAATAAAAAAATTTAAAAAATTAAAAAATGAATTCATATAATGAAGTTCTCAACTTATTTATCATATGATACGAAAAAATGAATTAATTTTTTTTAATGAATTCATAAAAAAAATATTTATCATATGTCAATGAGACAATTGTCCATCCATAATTTAGAATATATTATCCATCTTCATTAAAATTCTTACGGGGATAAAAATTCTTAGAGATAACCCCATAAAAGAACAGGGATCCATATAATTTATTAAATTTTTTTAATTTTTATCATAAAAGAAAAATTATAATATAAGTAAATAATAAATAATCTGAATTAAAAAAAATAAAATTTTGAGTTAATAAAAATAAAAAATATATTTATGTAAAAAGTAAAAATATATATGTAATAATAAATACATAATCCTTTTAAACTAAAAAATATTGATAGAATATTGTTATAAACTAGTTTGAAATAATAATAATAATAAATTATAAAATAATTATAAGATTTTAGATTTTTAGAGTTTAAATAATTTTTATAAAAGATATATTATTGATGTTTTATAGAATAAAATATAACTTAAAGATAAAATATAAAATATATAATGATTATTTATGATTAATTTGAATTTAAATGTAATTAAATTTATAAAAAAATTAAAAATATTAAATTTTTATATATTTATTAAAATAAGGTATATAATTTTGAAAAACAGAACAAAAAATATAATCTTCCTCGTTGCTCCGATTCATCTTATAAATTATAAATCTCTGTTTTCTGTTTTCAATTTTTTATTTTATTATCCTCGTCTTTACCTAAAACCAAATAATATTTGTAAGGATTTATTCTGTTAGGGAAAATTGACAATTATAAGGGACTAAATCCATATTAAAACTTAATATGAGAGATTTGGTTGACACTTTTCTCTATAAAATATTACTTTCAACATCTCCTTAAAATATGAGTATATATTTATTATAAAACTCATAACTTTATTTTTATAACTTATTTTATATTTTTAGCTAGCTTATTTTTTATTCTTTTATAATGCTTATTTTAATCTTTGTGGGAGAAATTTAAGTTTATTTTTTATTTTTTATTAATTGACTAAAATTTTAATAAAATGAAATGAAAAAGAACCATCTCATTGACAAAGATAAAGAATCTTGAATCACAAAGGATAAGCTATAAGATATACTCTTTATCGGAGAAGTATTAATAAATATATTAAATTATTGTATGTCTTAACTAACATGTTATTAATTTATTTAATATAAGGGTAGGATGTGAGAGAATAAAGTGATCGTACAACTATTTATTAATAATGAACTAATTGAATTATGATATATAAATTGATGTATGCAAATTATGATAAAAAAAAATTTATAATAGTAGTACACATGGAAGTCTACACATGTTAACTCTATTCTCAACTAAGGTTATCAATTTTTCCTTACAAATTGTTTTTATAGAATTTACAAAACCTTAACGTGAGGTTGAAAGAAAGAGAAGGTTCTTTAGAAATCAAGAACTCTTGTAAACTGATTCTAATTGATTGAATTAATGAATAATGTCCAAATGAATCTTTATATACAAGAGTGTGTTGCTTAGCCAATGCATAATAATCTTGATGGAGATTATCACCAATGTTAACAAATTCAGATATTTATAACCAATCTCATTGTTAATAAAATAAACTAATTACATAGTAAGCCATATGCATGAGAAACATGAGATCGATAAAAAAACCCCTCTCCAAGTAGCTAAGGAGCAGAAAGTACTAACAGTGTAGGACATAAATATAAGAGCTAAGGACCAAAAAATAGTTTGATGAAAGCCTCAATTATCTAATTATCAAAGGGCACATGTTGAATGGAAAGAGCATTTAAAGAGACTTGATCACGAATAAAATGTTGATCGAATTTGATATGCTTGGTTCGAGCATGCATATTGGATTTTGTATAAGACTTTTGACTCACATTGTCATAAAACAAGACATGTGGTGAAGACAATGAAACACAAAGTTCAAAAACAAAAATTGAAGCCACATCAATTCTGTAGTAGCTAGTGCAATTTACCTATACTTTGATTTAGTGCTTGATCGTGAAACCACACATTGTTTACTACTTTACCAAGAGATAAGATTAACACCAAGAAAACTATAGAAAGCATTTGCAAACTTTCAATCATCTAAGGATGATACCCAATCATCATCATTATATGCTACTAAATCTAGGGGAAAGGACTTAAAATACCAATCCATAGGCCAAGGAACCCTTAAGATATCATATAACTTGCTTGGCTTCAATCCAATGAATGTTTGTAGATGATGCCATAAATTTGTACAATTTATTGACTAAAAAAAAGATATATGATCTTGTCAAAGTAGAGTACTGAAGAGCCTCAATGATACTTTGGAACTGTGTATGTTCATCTAGTAATACACCATCATCCTTACTAAGAACTCTACTAGATGCCATTTGTTTGCCATATGACTTGGAAATAACTAAACCAGCACAAGCTATTAGGTCTTTGGCATACTTTTGTTGTGTAAGATACAAGCACTACCCACTGGGAGTAACCTCTACACCTGAAACTACCTCAATTTACGAAGATCTTTTAATACAAATTTGAGATTCAATTTTTTAATAAGACCAGCCACCAAATGACCACTACTACTAGTAACAAAAATGCCATCCGAATATTTGAGAACCAACACAACATGTGATTGATCATGAAATGCAAACAGTGAGGTATTTGATTTTGTCATAACAAATCCAAAAGAAATCAAACAAGAGCTGATTTTGTGAAATCAAGTTCGAGGAACTTGCTTTATACCATATAAGGCCTTATTAATCTATATATTCAAGAGGTACCATCGTCAAAACCATAAAGCTATACCATGTAAACCTTTTCATATAACTCCCTATGAAAAAATTCATTATTAACATCCACATGTCTATTCACCTAATTGTGAATCAATGCAAGGCAAACACCACCCTAATTGCAGTGGGTTTGAAGATTGGTGAAAGGGCTTAAGAATAATCTTAGTCTTCAACTTGTAAAAAACCTCTAGCAATTAGACATGCCTTATATCTTTCCAACATATCATCAGACTTTACCTTTGTCCAAAAAATTCACTTACATAAGATAGGTTTATGATCATGAGGCAAATCAACCAAGACCCAAATACTATTAGCAATTAAGGCTTTAAAATTAGTATCCATAATTGCTTTCCATTCAAGAATTTGTAAGGTAGCCTTAGGAGATTTTGGTTCATGTAAAATAACATTCAATGTAATTGTAAGAGCTTTGGGTTTATAGATGCCCATTTTGGACCTAGTAGCTATATGATTTATGTTGAAATTTAAAGATAAATCTAGAAGAGACAAAAAAATATTGAGATTATTGTTAGGACAAAGTGGAACATGAAGAAAAGGATCATGACCACTATCAAAAGGATAAAAAAAATAATGACTTGATGTGGTACAAATTCAATAGGCAATTCATTCAAGCATGGGTTGATAGACTCAACATAATGAGAAGAAACAGGTAAAAGAACTAATAGTAATACTACTTGATATGATCCTTGAACACTAGATGAAGTTTGAGATGGTGAGACCAAATGAATAGTAGCATGCACAATAATGAGAGATTGAGGAGACCAAAACTGTGGATTGAGATAACATCACAAAAAGAAAAACATGACTCATTAAAAATAACATGTCTGCTTATATATTGTTTCTTATAATCTAACTTAAGACAGATGTAATCTTTTTGTTTAGATGCATATCCTATAAACACACATATAACTGATTGAGATTGAAGTTTGTTTGTGTTGTAATCAATAGGCAAAATATTGACATCCAAAATATTCAGATCAACTAAGGAAGGTTTCTTAAGATATAATAACTCATATGAAGATTGAAAATTTAAAACCTTGGAATGAGGGCTATTTAGGAGAAATATATCAGTTTTACATACTAAAGACCAATACATAAGAGGCACCTTAGAAGCAAACAATATGGCCAAGCCATGCTCAACAATTCTTCTCTGGCATGTCACCACCGCCCTATTTTTGTTGGGACGTGTAAGGACAAGTAAGCTTATGTATGACTCCATTTGTCTCTAGAACATTAGCCAAAGGCTTGAATTATCCACCACCATCAATTTTCACACATTTAATGAAAAATTAAACTATTTTTAAATCATAGATTTAAAAGATAAGAAAACATTCATAGTTTGATTTTTTGTGTGTAAAGGAAACAACTAAACAGAACAAGAAAAATCATCCACAATGGAAAGAAAATACTTGTCACCACTACTAGAACATTGAGATAATGTCTAGAGATCAAGATAAAATAAGGAAAAGATAATATCAAGTCTTTGATGAACATGGGAAAAAGGTAACCTATGTCCCTTAACTAGTTGACAATTTGAACAAAAAAACAATATCTTTAGACAAATAATTATTAGGGTGACCTTTTCATACAATACTTTACATGTGGTATCAAAAGAAGGATGGCCAGGATAAGCATGCTATTTATTGAACATAGAGGTTGAAATTAGATCAACTAAAGAAGAAGATGAGGCACCAAAGATAATAGTTGTTGGGCTAGTAATGAGAGGAGGCAAGATAGCTTTTTGAACTTTATATAGTAAATTATCATTGTGCCTTTTCGGCAAAATTCTACTTTTTTTCTTGTCCTTAACTTGAAACATGAAAGAATGAATTTCAACCAAAATTTTATTATCAATTCAAAATTTATGAATAGATAAAAGATTATTAGAGGCACGAGGAGTATGCAATAATTGTTTAACATGTAAAGAACATTTATCAATGATTACTAATGCATCTGAACCAATATTAGTAATCCTAATTTTTTGGTCATTACTTGTCAATATATATACCATTTCAACTACCATAAAGAAATGAGTTAGGAGCTTGAGCAACATTAGTTGTCAAGTGATGGTTGGATCTAGAGTCAAGCAACCAAGAGGTTGCATCAATACAAAAGGATGACTCCACACTAGCATGCATAGATGCTACACTCTCAGGCCCCATCTTATTTTGCTACAAATCACAAAGAACAAAGCAAGTATCTGCCATGACCATTCTTCTTACACTCTTGACAAAAAAGTCTCTATCTTTCTCCACCTAGCTTCTTATTTAACCAGCAAGACTTTCCACTACCACTACCACTACCACTAGAATTACCATTAGAGTTAGTAGAGAAATTGTTAGAACCACCTGAAGAAAAAGAAAAAAAATTTTGCATGTAAGATTTAGATTCTAAGAGAACTTTTGTTACCCTTTGGAAAACCTAAAATTTTGACTAGAGGACATAGAGTATTTTGCAACATTTGCTTGATATGGCAATGAAATATCAGACTTAGACTGCCCAACAAGCATCCTTTCATAACCTTCTAACAAATTATGAAGCTCAACCATTGAAGGAATTTGTTATCTCATAATTAGAAAGGTAGTAAAAGAATTGTACCTGGACCTTAGGCCATCAACAACATACATATATAAATCTCTTTATGAAATAGGATCTCTGGTAGCTAAGAGGTTGCTAGCGAGATTCTTTACCTTATTAACATATTCAACTACTGAGAGACCATATTTTTGCAAATCTTGTAATTGAGAATGAAGATCTAAGACTTTAGACTAAGAATCAATAGAAAATTGAACAACCAATTCACTCCATATTTCAACAACCATATATCTACCTTGAAAATGAGTGTTCATACCTATTGTAATACTACCATAGATTCATCCTTTTAGTTTAGAATTTGATTTTGACCAGTTAGTGAAATTAGGATTTAACATGCCATTTATAAATCAAGTTGGTGGTAGTGAGCCATCAATTAAATTTTCTAGGCCATATGTGATGCACAAAAACTTGATACTCAAATTTTATGTTTATAAAAAGCTCACAAGTGCACGAGCACTTGTAAAAAGTGACAAATATACTCCCAAGATCGTCTCTCAAGGAATTTTGATGGTTTTAAATAGTTAAGAAAAATAATTCCTAAATATTCTAACAAATTGTCGATTTATGGAACAAAATCGTAAATTCTAAATTAAATTATATGTAAAGAAAGTTAGTAAATTAAAGCAGGCAGTAAATAAAAGTGATAAATTAAACTAAAGTCGAACTTAGAATGAATATATATATGGGATTTTAACACGCAAAATCCTTCATGGACAGAACGAATCAAGTGACTTAAATAGAAGCTAGATTTACTTATTTATTTTCTTTTTAAATAAAAACTATATAATCATGACAATTTTTCAATGAATTCAATTAATGAATTCTTCCTTGGCCGGGGTTAAAATTGATTAATTAGTAAACTAATGAAATATATATAAATCAAAAATCTTCAATTAATTAATAAGTTCTTTTAGTCGGGCTTAAAATTAAAAATTGATAAGCTTAAGGTTAATATATTCTTTAATTATAAATCTAAATTTAACCCTTCTTTAAATTGTAATTAAAATTATATTTCAATCATTCAAATTACTACAAATCAATGAAATTAAAATAGACTCTTATTCATTACGTACAAATTAAGCATTAGATAATATATCTAATGCTTAATTCTAAAATATTTTCTTTAATCATAAATCAAGATTTAGCCCATCATTAATTTATGATTAAAAATCTAAAAATTATGAACAAGAAATAAATCTGAGCTCTTATTTATTAAAATCATAGAATTGTTCTTCCAATCGTTAGAAACATAAACTAAAATTCCATCACAAATTTAATCAATCATAGTTAAATTAACAAAAATCTATTTAATTATAAAAGATATTAGATTACAAAAAGAAGCAACTAATGAAACAATTAAAAATATCCCTTTTGTTGAAGACGATTCAAAATTTCTGAACAAGTTGTCACTAATTTTTCAAAATCCTTGGATCTTCTTCAAAATTAAGAGGATCTCTTTTTATACCTACATATGGTAAAACAACCAGCCTAATTCTACAATTAAAACTAAGGACAAGAGGTTGAAAGCAAGAGAAAATAAAACTACATCTACGTACATTTAGTTTGATGTAAATGATATTTTTGAGGAAGGATGGTGCAGAAGGGCTTCTGGCTGAATAAGTGAAGGCGAGCTATGGCCTCGGTTTTTCACTACTAGAAATACGTTAAGCTATGCCAAATTTCAAATAGAGACGGTCATGTCATAGCCCACCTTTTTCACACTACAACACAAGTTGTTTTGTGTACTCATTGAATTTCTTCTAAACAGTGTGCACCAAGACACACTATATTCTTTGATGCAGCACACTTCACTTCTCCAATTGTGCTTTATACACCTAACCAATTGGTTGGCTATTCATGTAAAACTTACATGCCTTATTCTTTTAAGCTCATAGGGTGTAAATTGAATGTTTCAAGTATTTTTCTTCATGTGTTGATAAATTTATACATTTGAATCTAAAAAACCTAAAATACAATAGAAAATACTTGTGATTCCTAACATATAGTTTTACATAAATATTTAGATAAACATGCTATAATCAAACCTAGTTGTTTTATTTAAATACAATAAAATCATGAAATACTAGTGTTTTTCAAGCATTAATCAATATGCAATGATACAACTCTATATTTACTTTTTCCACAACAAATAATTTGTGTCATTTAGCTTGATTGAGAGAGAAACACTTAAATGAGGTATAGAAGAGACACTCTGAAATAAAACTTCACGAGAATCTTGAAAGTTTGAGTTTTCAGGTTTAAACTAATTATTTTGTTGAATAGAATTATTCATGTTACCATGATCATTTTAATTATTCCATGGTATGAAAATCAATAGTGATGATAGAACACCACAATATGAACCATTCTTGGATGCCATTAGAGGACAATATAATGAACCATATAGGGAAAAAAATTCAATTAAGAACTCAAACAGATCATAGATTGATCTTGGTGAGAAGAGAGAAAAATATTCCTTATGATTGAAGTATTTGCTCTAATACTATACAAAACCTCAATGTGAGGTTGAGAGAAATATAATGTTCTTGAGAAATCAAGAACTCTTGTGAACTAATTCTAGTTGATTGAATTAATGAATGATATACAAGCGAGTCTTTATATACAAGAATATTTTGCTTAGCCAACACATAACAATCATGATGGAGACTAACACCAATGCTAACAGTTATAACCAATCTTAATGCTAATGGAATTATTCATTTAAAGTTAATTATAGAGATAATAAAATGGGAAATGAAGATAAAGATTCATATTTTACACTAGATTGAAAAAAATATGAATATTGCATTCTCTACTCTATATTTTTTATAAATTTAGTTACGTAACTTTTATTTTATAAAAATTATTTCAGTTATTTACTTAAATTTTAATAACTATTTTATAATTTATTCTTATTATTTTAAACTATATTGTAATAAAATTATATCAAAGTTGTTTAATTTAAAAAGATTATGTATTTGTTTTTATTTATATTTATATTTTTCTTCTTATCGTATATATATTGTTTATTTTTCATTCTTTATGGCCTTAAAGTTTTCTTTTCATTTTTATCATAAAATATTTACCATTGATTTATTTTTTTTATAATTTTGCTTTCATAATAAAAATTAAAAATCACTAAAAAAATCTAAAAATTTAATTGAATACATGTTTTCCATTTAAGCACCCCCATTTTTCCATTGTGTATTTCAATACGTTCTAGTAAAAACTTTTATTATAAAAATTGACAAATTTTAAATCAAAAATGAAGATTTGCAACCCATTTGTTAATAACCCTAACTCTCACCACTAACACTAGGTGTAACAATAATCTAACATTACTAGTTACTCTCAATCACAATTATGTTACATCTTAACAGCTTTTGGCAAGTTAGGCTCTAACCACTAGGGGTAGATACAGTTCGATCTAATCTAATTTTAAAAAAATTATTAAGATTGGATCGAATTTTTTGTTCTTATCAAACTGAACCAGATCGAATTGATAAAATCGAAATAATCAAGTCCAATTACAATTAAATTATTAAGTATATAATTATAATTAAATAATTACTTGTATAATAAATATATCATCAACATTATAGTCTCTTGGTTAATTTTATTTTCTTACATCAAATGCACCATGGGTTTGACACTTGCAAGTTTAATTTTTTTTTATATTTTTATTTCAATGTAATAGTATAAAAAAGTAAACACAATACCTACGACTCGTACTAGAGATCAAGATGTTGTGTATGCATTCTTTTTATAATAAGATATACCTTATATCGTATATTATGTCAAATAATAATCGTGTTATGCATATATTTATTATAACAATTTGGTTTACTTTGAACAATTCTTAAATTTTGTAAACAAGAACAAATCAAAATTAGAAAAATAGGGAATAAGCTATCCAGTGCAATCTATATTTTCAATTCGATCTAATTTACTAATTTATTTATCCACCCTTATTTGTCGTATAGACTTATGGTTTAAAATGAGGTAAAATAGTATTATTAATAAACTGTTATATCAATATGGATTTCAAAATTATAAACGAAATGTCTTTAAATCATATATGTTAAATAATCAAAATTAACTTAAAAAAATACATACATTGTATACATAAATATATATATATATATATAGCATGTATAATTAGTTTTTATATTACGGTAGATTTAATTAAGCATGTACATGTTTAAGACCCAAAACATAATTCCTCACCTAATTACAATATTCATTTTGTAGTCGAATAAGATTAATCCCCTAAAAGGTCACTCTTAATTAGTTAATTTCATCAACAAAAAAAATCACCTACATAAGGCTAGAAGTCATTCCATATATATATATATATATATATATATATATATATATATATATAATCATTACTTAAATTATTAAAATATTTCTTAATTAAAATAATTTTAAAAAACAGATCAAGACCCGAGTAGATAAGTTTTGGAAGTGAATGAGGAAAACAATTCCGAAAATTACTTTCATAATTCATATATAACTTTAATAATTAAAAAACAAATTCATATATAACATGTATTTAACTAATATACGGCCTGCTAACAAAAAATAATATAGAATATGCATCGAAAAATTCTATAATTTTATGATATATTATTCAAATTCATTTAAGTATATGTAATTTCAAGGTCTAAAAAATCATAAAAATTAAGTTTAGTATCTTATATATCTTTTATTTATATAATGAGAAGTATTTTTTTAATTAATATTTTATATTGAGAAGCTAGTTTATAATAATAATAATAATAATAAAAGTTAAATGGGTCGAGATCCACAACTATGAATTATTGGGTTACCTTACCTTCTTTTCAATTGGGCCGTATTCGGCACTACGCCTCAATGGTAATTTTTTTTTCGTAAAATATTATTTTAACCTTCAAAAAAGAACAAGGAAAAAACATAAGTTGTTTTTTTTATATTGTAGAAAAACATATGTGTTATCCACCATATTCACCATATTTTTTTAAGATATCAAAAATAAAACTAGATACATAATAAACAAGTAAAAACCCTATGTTTTGTTTTTTGTTAAGAAAGCAGTACACCAAACTTGAATCCTTGTGGGTTTTTCTTTATTTTTAAATTCTTAATTACTTTTATTAAACACATTAAAGTCAAATACAGTAAGTAGATTAGATAAATTGATAAATAAAATCGTATTATTGCTTTCATGTCTCTTTCTATACCTGATGTGTCACCAGTTTCTAAACTTGTTGATAATGTACAAGTTCCTACACCGGGTTCTTTTGAAACTATTCACATGTCTCCTTTTGGTACAATTAAACCTTTACCTACCTCAATTAGTACTCATACCACCAATTATTTATCCTCTCTTTCATTATCTCTTCATATAGCTTATTTCCCTTATTTTAAAACTAATCTTCCTTTCCGTCCTTTTCAATGTTTTGACGTACCTGGTAAACTTGTAGTTGAGTCACCCCTCTAACTACTCCTAATACACACTCTATAGTTACAAGATCAAAAACTAGCTCCTTAAAGCCTCGTATGCTTTCCATTACAAACACCATTGTCCTACCAGAACCTAAGTCCTATAGAAAGGCTGGGGGTGTTCCTGAATAGAAGGAGGCCACGTGAAAGGAATTCAAAGCTCTCATTGATAACGATACCTGGGAACTGATACCTTATCTAGAAAATTCAATCCTCATTAGTAACAAGTGGGTATGATGAACCAAACTTAACAATTATTATGTACTTGATAAATATAAGGGTCGTGTTAAGGCTAAAGAGTACAATAAAGTTGAAGAAATAGATTATGCTAAAACCCTTTCTCCTATTTTCAAGCCATAAATAATAAGGGTGGTTCTAACTCTTGAAATTTCTATTCATTGGCCTCTCAAATAACTTGATGTAAATAAGTGTATTTTTAAATGATGATTTGCAAGAAATTGTCCACATGCCTCATGCTAGAATACTTGAAGACAAGATACATCCTACTTGGGTTTATAGACTCAAAAAGGCTCTATATTGCCTTAAGTAAGCTCCTATGGCTTGTTATCAAAAATTTAGCTCTCGTCTAGTCGATTTGGGTTTTCATAACTCTAAATTGAACACTTACATGTTCTTTCAACACTATACAATAAGAATAACGATCATCATTTTCTATGTTGATGATATTATAGTAACTGGTAGTGAAGACACCTATATTGGTACCTTGATTATAAAGCTCAATGCTCAATGCTCAACTCTCTTTAAAAGAGTTGGGATATTTACATTTTTTCTTTAATATTAAGGTGCTTCATAAGGATGATAAGTTATACCTTAGCCAACATAAGTATATAAAAGCTCTCCTTGCAAAGGCAAGTTTGGAGTCTGCAAAGCCATTTAACATCCTTATGAATTTCACTTTTATTCTCTCTCTATATGCAAGTGAATGTCTTGTAGATCCTGTGCTATTTCGATGTGTTGTTGAGGCTTTCTAGTATTGTGTTATCATAAGGCCTGAAATAGCTTATGCAATGAATTGATTGTGTTAATTTTTGCATCAACCAATTGAGTGTTAATTTTTGCATCAACCAATTGAGATACACTGGGTAGCAGCCAAGAAGATTTTAAGCTATCTTAAGAGAACTTTAACTTATAGCTTGTTGATGCAAAAATTAGATGTATTAAGGATTGTTGGTTTTAGTGACTTAGATTGAGCAAGATGTCCAGATAATCGAAGAAGCACATAGGATTAATTGTGGCATCTATTTTGGGAACAATCTTGTCTCTCAAACATCCTTCAGATAGAAGGTAGTTACAAGATCAAGTGCTAAGGCTAAGTATAGCGCTTTGGCTCTTATAGTAGTAGAAATCACTTAGTTATAGTCCATACTGCATGATTTGAAAATTTTTAAGGCACATAAACTAGTTTTGTTCACAAACAACATCAATGCAAATTTTCTAGTAGCAAATCCAGTTATGCATGAAAGAATGAAGCATGTTAAAATTGATTTTCATTTTATACGTGATTTGATGATGGAAAAAAACTAGATGTTTGCAATACACCTATTGAAGAACATGTGGCATATATTATGACTAAACCACTTGGTGAAGCTTTCTTTGTTCCTTTAAAGATCAAGCTCATGGGTCTTCCTTTACCATAAGCTTGAGGGGAACTATTAGACGATGGATTCAAAAGCTATGATCATTATTACATGTAAATCTTTTAGTGAGCATCGTATGACTGTGATCATTATCATATGTGAGATATGCCCTTGTAACAGAATTAGTTACATAATAATAGCTTATATACTGGATGCACTACCCCATTGTATCTATTATATATTTTGTACGATCCTATAAATATTGATATTAGCTAATACAATAAAGCTAAGGAAATATATTTCACAATTCTTCTCTATTTCTTATAAAATAAAATTATATAAACAAATGAGATATATATAACTCGAGTAAAAAATATTTTTTTGCTTTGTTTTAGTTAAAAAAACATGTAATTTTTTTTCTTTTTTCCTTTTGGGGATGAGAGACTTGACTCTTCATCCTCTATGGGTTTTTCTTTATTTTTTAATTTCTTAATTCTTTCTAAAAAAAATTATTTATCATAAGTTGTGGTACTACTATAATTAATGTGGCATTTAATTACAGGCTAAAAAGTAAATCTTACTATTTTAGTTAATAATTATCTGTCATATCAATTGTGATTGTGCTATGGCATAAATAAGTGCTCTTACTTTTATTACTTAACAAATAAAGAAAACTAGACACAAAACGTATCGTAATTATTTAATTTAAGCGCTTTAGTTCGTAATTATTACATTGAGTAACATAGGTCCAATAATTTTTTGGAAATGTCACCATAGTCTCGTTATTTACACAAATGAGTACTTAAGTCCCATATTTTTTGAGTTGAGTACCAATAGTCTTATTATTTATGAAATTTAGGAACCATAGTACTCAATTTTAATAATTTTTATGACTAAAAATGCTCATTTTATTAAATTATAGGATTATAGCGCTTATTTTTTAAAATAATATGATTAATAGTATCTAACTAATAAATTACAGAATTAAAGTATTCATTTAAAAAAAATGAATCCTCTGATGTCTAATTCAATAATTATAAAACTAATATGTTATTTGATAAAAAGTAGAGAACCGAGACCTTTTTCCCTTAAATCAAATATACTACTATAGATTAGATAAATTGATAAATAAATATGTATTATTAACTTATATTTTATTTACAATATACCTATTATGTTTTCTTATGTTTATTTTGTACAATTTTAAATTAATTTTATATTTATTGTAAAATTAAAAAATAATACATCAAGTAGATTTAATTAGCTTGAGTTCAATATTGAACATATTTAGGTTGTTAGAGTTCAATTTTAATAATATTAAATTACAGATGTTCATTATTAAATATTTATGTTGGTTGATCGTTATCTTTCTAATAAAAATATGTGAGCAATTTTTATAGTTATAAGTTTGAAAGAGACTACAAATTTTGGTTTTAAAAAAAGAGCGAAACACCCTTGTGTAGAATATCGTATTGGATTAAGAGATATTACATGTTCGTCATGTACCATTGTTTATGTATTGATCATTGTTTTTATGGTGTTAGAACCCAATGAAATACAAGATAAATACAATATTTTTTATTAAAATATACGATAACCACTACTAAAATAATGATATTTGATATCAAAAATTGACTCTCGATCTTTTTAAAAACCGACATAGAATTTTGATTATAGTCTAATAAAACTCAAGGTTACAATATATACATATAATCTCAATTTTTATTAATAAATATGGTCATAAGTTAAACTATAAAAATTACTTAAATATAAACAAACTTATATAGTCGTGATTATTAAATGACTGAGGTCTAATTAAAATAATAGAGTTCTCAATCTTTTTAAAATCAACATCAAATAATATAGTGTTATCATTTAAAAAAATACAAAAAATTACTTTACAGTTTTTTCATTTCTCTATTAATTTAATTTAATTTAATGTATTTTCTCTCTTTACATCATACACCAAATTTTTCTACCAATTTTTTTCCTTTTCTCTCTTTACTGTTTAAGCAATTCAAATAAAGTATTTTTTTTAGTTTACAAAATTGCAATGAGATTTGTGTTGGCTATTACGTTGTTCTAAGAGCTAAAATATTTCCTTTTTATTTGATTTTGAATTTATGTAGTTTTGGTTACCCCAATTTCGGTTAAAGATAGAGATAAGCTATTGCTTTTGTCCCTTGGTTCTCTTTAATGTTTTAATAAAGTTGATGGTTTTATGTTTTCTTTGATTTTTTTGGTGATTGAAACTACTCTATTAAATTTATTTTGTTGGAAAGCTTGTTTGATTGTGGTGTGGATGTTGTTCTGTGCTCCACAATTTCTGCATTGAATAAAGGCGTCTTTGGTATTTATTTCTCCTGTAAAAAGCCACAGTAATTAGGGTAAACGAAGTGTTTGTAATTTATAATAGTGATGAAGCCTATGTGCGAAGTATGATATGCTCTTTGAAGAGATCTCTATACCTTTCCCTATGTAATTTTTAATTTTGTCTATATTTTTGTTGCACTCCTGTGCCATTTCTTTCTTTTTATTTTATAACCTGCAATTAGTTACCTAGTTCAATTCTTTCAGTAATCTACTGCGTATAATTTATATCAATTGATGGTTAGCATTTCAATAAGAAAAAAATAGTATTCCAGTGAGTTGATTTTCTGAGAATAAATAAGACTCATCTCTGTTGCTTTGTTTATTTTACCAGTAGAAGAATTTAGATCTGCTGAAACAAGATGCTATAATGCCTTTGCTTGTGCTGGACAACCGCTATGACCTGTATCACTGTTCACATCTTTTATGGCTTGTGAAATTATTAGCTATTCTATAAATATTCTCAAGAAATTGGGCGCCTAGGTGATACATTACCATTATTATTGTAAGACATCTGCCTTTGCCTTTGTTTGTTTATGCATGTACTATATGATTTGCAGCTTATCACTGGATATCTACTTGTAGGTTCTGTCATTGGACCTGAAGGCTTGAGTTTTGTTAGTGAAATGATGCAAGTACGTTACCTTTTGCTTATGATACCTGACATATTATTTTATATGCTTTGTCCATCTTATTCCCCGTTCTCCTTTACAGTCCTTGGCATTTATTTTTGTAAGGATCTTTTGGAATTAAGCTATGCTTGAACATTGTTCTTGAACTGACATCTCTCATTGGGTGAAACTAATTTGTTGGTTCCCTTTGTTTTTCATTGTAAGTTAGGAGCAAGCATGTAATACCTATTGAGAAGGGAAGGGGTAGAGTCAACTTAGGCATACATAGGGATAACATATAGTCAACTTTGGCATACATAGGGATAACACATACACTCATACATACAAGTAGCCCTTTTAGCTACGGAAGAATGTATGTTAATAAAGCACAAGATGTAGTTCAAATTATGCTTGCTAAAGGTTTAGCTATCAGGCAAGATGTTGTGAACAAGGCTAAAGCATTTGATGAGAAGCATAACTTGATAGCCAGTGCATCTGAGAAGGTTGCTTCTTTTGATAAGTGAATAAATCTTTCTGAGAGATTGGCAGTTGGGATTTCAGCAATTAATGAGAAAGTAAAATCTATTGATCGGAGACTTCATGTGTCTGACAAAACAATGTCTACTATATTTGCAGCAGAGAGAAAAATAAATGATACTGGATCAACAGTTAAAAGTAGCAGGTATGATACAATTTTGACAAAAGTAAACCCATTTGCTATTGCAATTTGCATTTTTCGTTTTTCATTTCCTTCCATGATGTAATTGATTGTATGCCACGTACAAAGACAACATATATCATGATTTTCTAAGTGAATGTTGAGGAAAGTGTTGAGAAAATTGGATATATTTTTCCTATTCTAAGTAGTTACTATTCATTTATGATTTAAATGAATAGAATTCAAACTAACCCGATAAAATAATGTTATTGGAAATATAATGCTAAAATAAATTAAAACAAATATTAAAGTAGAAATATTAAAATAGAAAAATAAAAACACTAGAAATTTAACGAGGTTCGGTATAAATGTTACCTAAGTTTTCGGGCGTAGTTGATCACTTTCACTATCTCCAAATAGATGAAGTCTAAAATTACAACTAATTGGGCAAAATTGAGCAAATAAAAAATTGAGCAAATAAATTACCCTTACAAAAGAGAGGAAGATTTACAAATTTTGGGATGTTTACAAATAGTGTAGGAGGGTTCTATTTATAGTCCAAAATACAATACCCATCTTCATTCCTAACCAATGTGAGATTTTTCGAATTTTCTCACTAAATAACTATACAACAAATCTCCACCTTAGCGACTTAGTGATTCTCAAATGATTTCTTCAATCACTAGATCAACGATGCCAGTGCCAATTCAGATTTTTAGGATGTTAATCAAGTCTAGACAATATTTGAACTTGATTGTCGTTACCACCTTGGTCATCATATCTACGGGATTCTCTGTAGTACTGATCTTCTGAACTAGTATTCCACCTTCTTCAATAATCTCTCGCACGAAATGATAACGAACATCAATGTGTTTTGTACGTGGATAGTAGACTTGGTTCTTTGCTAAATAAATAACACTTTGATTGTCACAAAATACCTTAATATGTTTTTGACCAACTCTCAAGTCTTTAAGCAAACCTCGTAACCAAATAACTTCCTTCATAGCCTTTGTAACTGCCATATATGCTACCTTTGTAGTAGACAAAGCAACTGTGGACTGCAAGGTAGACTTTCAATTGATTGGAGCTCTAGCAAGAGTAAACACATAACCAATAGTTGACCGACGCTTATCTAAATCTCTTGCATAGTCGGAATCACAATATCCGATTGCACATTGACCAACGATATTATCCTATTGAAATACTAAATCAACATCTATAGTATTTAGAATATACAGTAGAATCCATTTCATAGTCAACCAATGTCCTTTACCAGGATCATACATGTACCTGTTTACAGCACCAATCGCATGTGAAATGTCAGGTCTTGTCCACACCATTGCATACATCAAGCTACCAACTGCATTTGCATATAGTACCTTTACCATGTATTCTCATTCTGCATCATTCTTAGGAAATAATTGAGCACTAAGCTTGAAATGAGGTACAAGCGGAGTACTTGCAGGTTTTGTTTGTTTATTCGTACCAAAACGTTGTAATACCTTCTTCAAATATTAACTCTGGGTCAAACTAAGCTTCCCTTTCCTTTTGTCTCTCCTTATCTCCATACCGAGAATCTTTTTGGCTTCTCCCAGATCTTTCATCTCGAACTCCTGATTTAGTTGAGCCTTCAACTTCTCAATTTCTACTTGGCTCTTCAATGCAATCAACATATCATCGACATATAATAGAAGATAGATGAAAGACTCATCTTGTAGGTTACGAAAATTCACACAATGATCATGTGTGCTTCTGGTGTACTTCTACTGTAACATAAATTGATCAAATCGTTTGTACTACTACCTCGGAGATCGCTTCAATCCATACAATGATTTTTTCAACTTAAAAACCCAATTCTCTTTACCAGCAACATTAAACCCTTCTGACTGAGACATATAGATTTCCTCTTCTAAGTCGTCGTGTAGAACCGCAGTTTTCACATCAAGTTGAAGTAGTTCCAAATCCAACTATGCCACCAAGGCCAACAAAATCCTAATGGATGAATGTTTTACAACTGGAGAAAATACCTTATTATAATTGATTCCCTCCTTCTAAGCGTAGCCTTTAGCCACCAACCTTACCTTGTAGCGAATACTATCTTTGTTAGGAAATCCTTCTTTCTTTGCATACACCCATTCGTAGCCAATTACCTTCTTACCCTTAGGTAGTTGTGTCAACTTCCATATCTTATTCTTTTGAAGGGACATAAGTTTTTCGTTCATGGCTTCCTTCTATCTTTCAACTTCAGGGCTTCTGATTGCTTCTTTATATATGAAAGGAACATCATCATGCACAACTGAAAGTGCATAGGCTACCATATTTTTAAATTGAGCAGTTAGGTCTTCAAAATCTTTGTATCGAGCAGGCACCTTGACATTTTGTCATCGTGGCCTATCAACTGCAGTTTCTTCTTGTTGTTGTGGATGTTCTTGGGTTAAAACCTCTTCATCTGATTCATCTTTTATCAATAGAGGATTAGCTTCAGTTTCATCTTCACTAATTGGATTAATAATTCTTCTTTCAAACTCTACATGCTCTAAAGTGTCATCAATCTTCTCAGTTACCTTTCTCAGCAAGACAGATTCATCAAAGGTAACATCTCTACTAAATATTTATCTTTTTCGTTTCAAGACACCATAGTCGATATCCTTTAGAACTAGAAGGGATCCCCAAAAAAATAACTTTCTTGGCTGTTGGATCCAACTTTGATTTCGTTACATGGTAGTATGTAATAGAACTAAACATATGTAAGAAATCGTAATCTCTAGCAGGTTTTCCAGTCCATACCTTCATAGGTGTTTTGCCTTCAAGAAGAGACGATGGTAGACGGTTGATGAGATGACATGCATATGTCACAGTCTGTGCCCAATACTGCTTGCCTAACCTAGCATTTGATAACATACATTGAACCTTCTCCAGCAAAGTCCAGTTCATACGTTCTGCAACTCCATTCTGTTGTGGTATTTTTCGAATAGTAAAGTGTCACAATATCCCTTCTTCTTCACAAACTTTCATAAATGGATCGTTTGTGTACTCATTGCCATTATCAGACCTCATATGCTTGATCTTTCTACCAATTTGAGTCTCGATCATCTTCTTTCACTTGAGAAAAATTCCCAATATTTCATCCTTCTTCTTCACGAGATACACTCAAACTCTTCTAGAGAAGTCATCAATAAAAGTGACATAATAATGTTTGCCACTTATAGATGGAGTTCTTGTTGGCCCTCATACATCAGTATGAATGTAATCCAAAATTCCCTTTGTATTATGGAGAGCAGTACTAAAACTTACTCTTTTCTACTTCCCCAATACACAATGCTCATAGAATTCCAACTTGTCGGTTCTCGTGCCTTTTAATAGGCCTTGCTTTACCAAAATTTGTAAAGCTTTTTCACCAATTTGTCCCAAACGCATATGCCACAACTTGGTCATTTCTGAATCTCTTTCTTCTTCCGAACACCTTTCATTGCTATAAGTGCTCTAGAAGTAACCTTCAATGCCTCATTTTGTATGGTCATAGTGAAGCCTTTTGATTCTAAGACTCTCACAACAATGAGATTATTCTTCATATCTGGAACATAATGAACATCTGTTAAGACCCTGGTTGAACCATGTTGATTCTTCAAACAAATTGTACTGATCCCCAAAACTTTGCATGGATAATCATTACCCATGAAAACAATTCCACTGTCTAGTTCTTCAAAGTTAAAGAACCACTCCTTATTAGGAGACATATAGAAGGTACACGTTGAATCAAAAATCCAATCACTAGGATGGGATGCTGTTGACGAACCAACCAATGCAAAATCTAAATTTGAATTTCTTTCAGCTACGAAAGTATCAGATGGCACAACTTTTCCTTTTTTCTAGTAGCTTTAGACATTTTTTCTTCCAATGGCCTTTTTCATGACAAAAGGCACATTTATATTCACCAAGCCTTCTTTTTGATAGAGATCTACCTCTCCTTCCTTTCTGTTGTGTTTGCGGACATCCTCTTACAAATAGTGCCTCTGTTGCTTCATTCCTATTTTTTTTATCTTTCTTTCTAATTTCATAACTATACAAAGTAGTGCAAATTTTTTAAAAAGACACTTTAAACTCATCAGGAAGGGAAGCTAACAACATCAAGGCTAAATATTCATCTTTAAAAGTTTCATCTATATTTAACAAATCTGCTACTAATCGATTAAAAGCAGTAATGTGGTCGTTATTGTGGTACTTGGAAGATATTCAAAACGGAGAAAACTTCTCCAAATATAGTCGATTATGTCCGCTCTTCTTCATGAACTTGTTCTCCAATGTCTTCCACAATTTACTTATGGATGCCTCCTTTATGAACGTGTATTTTTGTTCTCTTGAGAGACACGAACGAATTGTACCACATGCCAATCAATTGATATTTTTCCACTTGACTTCATTTGCTCCATTTGGTTTCTCTTAAATGGCGATATCTAGACTTTGTTGAAACAGAGCATCTAGAACTTCGTCTTACCACATGTCGAAATGACCAGTTCTATCAAACTTCTCCACCTCGAACCTTGCATTCATCACCATAGTTCTGCTTGATGTGGATGATTGGCTTTTGTTTGAAAGAAAATTTTCTTCTGCCATTCTTTCAAATTACAACAACTAGCAACTATATTCCAATAGCAAACAAATAGAATATAAAAAAATGTCTAGGTAGAAACCTTCGACTCTAATACCAATTGTTGGGAAAATTGGGTATATTTTTCCTATTATAAGTAGTTACTATTTACTTATGATTTAAATGAATAGAACTTAAACTAATCCGATAAAATAATGCTATTGAAAATATAATGTTAAAATAAACTAAAGCAGATATTGAAGCAGAAATATTAAAACAGAAAAAAAAACCAGAATTTTAACGAGATTTGGTATAAATGTTACCTAGGTCCTAGGGCGTCGTTGACCATTTTTACTATCTCCAAATGCATGAACTCTAAAATTACAACTAATTGGGCTAAATTGAGCTAATAAATTACCTTTACAAAAGAGAGGAAGATTTACAAATTTTATAATGTTTACAAATGGTGGAAGAGGCCTTTATTTATAGCCCAAAATATAAGACTCATCTTCATTCCTAACCAATGTGAGATTTTTCAAATTTGCTCACTAAGGAGCTATACAACAGAAAACGTTATACTTTTTTTTTCCTTACTTAAGAAAGGTATACATACATGTTTAGGATAGTATAATACTTATTTGCCCACTAGTTATAACTCAAAAGTGTTAGGGCTTGGTAAACTGTTAGAGTTTTTGATGTGTAAAGGGTTGATATAGTGAACTTGTTGAGTTAGTGATTAAAAGGAAAAAAGAAATTATTATGGTGTGTTTGGTTGGAGGTAATTTGATTCCTTTCCATTTGTGTGTTTGGTTGGGTTGAAAAATGAGTCAAAAATAGAATTGATTCTTAAAGAAAAAGGAATCACAATTTTTTCTCTTCCTTTTAGGAATTATGATTTCATTCTAATCTCAATTTGTTTTTTCAATTTTACCCTCATCCCAAATATAACCCTAAACTCAAATACCAAATTCCAAAACCCAAAACCTTAAATCTTAAATCCCAAAATCCAAAAACCCAAAACCCTAAATCTCAAAACCCTAAATCTCAAAACCCTAAATCTAAAAACCCTAAACCCTAAACCCCAAACCCCAAACCCCAAAGCCCAAATCCGTAAATCCTAAACGCTAAACCCTAAACCCTAAACCTTAAATCCAAAAACCCTAAAACCTAAATCCTAAAAACCTAAACCCTAAACCGTAAATGCCAAATCCCAAAACACTAAACCCTAAACTCTAAGCCCTAAAATTCTAAACCCTAAAACCTAAATCCCAAAACCTTAAACCCTAAATCCTAAAACCTAAATCCTAAAACCCTAAATCCTAAATCCCAAAACCTTAACCCCAAAACCCTAAATCCTAAGCCCTAAACCCTAAATCCCTAATCTCAAATCCTAAAACCCTAAACCCTAAATCCAAAATCCCAAATCCTAAAACCCTAAACCTTATTTAAAAAAATAATAATTTTAACCCTAAATCTTAACCCACAAATATAGCTCTAAATCCTAAATCCCAAATCTCAAACCTCAAAACCCTAAACCCTATTGACAATGAGGTTAATTGAGATGTATATGGTCATGGTTTAAGTGTAGCTGAGACAATAAACATATCATTTGATCTCGATCTTTTATAAGACCGTGACCAAATGTATGTCTATGGTCTCGATCTTTTAAAGACTGTGATAAAATAATATGTCTATGACCTCAGTTCTTTATAAGATCGAGATCAAATGTATGTCTATATTCTCATTCTTGTAAAGATTGTGACCAATAATATGTCTATGACATTGATTAAAAACCGAGACCATAGATAATAGTCTATGATCTCTTTCATTTAGGTCTTTATTTTTATAATCTCGACTATAGATTTACAATCACGATTAAAAACAGAGACTATATATTAATATTATAGTAATGGTCCATTATTTTTTAAAGATTAATGAAGATTAACACATTACTTCTTCACTAATATATATTTTTTCTTCCTTACAAACCAAATAATGCCTCGAACCCTCCGCCACTTCCTCTTCAAATAAATCCCATATTTCTCGTTCATCTAACAAACTCAGAAGTGGACAAAAAGAGTAATTTTATATAAACTTATTGGTGTTTGTGTGTTTATGGGGGCGAGACGGGGTCAATTTAACATTTCCATCCCTACTCTAAATATTTGTGGTGGTAAGTTGTGTATTTTTCACCCGAGTTTTAAAAAGTTGTAAGGATTATTGGATTAAGTATTTTTCAATAATGAATATATATATATATTATATATATATATATATTTAAAATTATATAACTGGTTAAAAATAAAATAAATTTAAAATTATATTTTATAAATATTAAATACAATGTATAAATTATGATATAATTTCACTATTTATTTTGATAATTATTAAATAATCAAAATAAAATATTTCAATTAAAATGTTGTATTTTATAAATAAATATATTTAAAAAATTATATAAAAGGGTAATAAATTTAGGTTTTAAGATGGAATGGGACAAGAGTGAATCACCCAACCCCCAATGCATTTTTATAAAATTATTTCTATAGCTAAAAAAATCAAATTTTCTCGTAATTATCTACCTTAGCTAAGAGAATTGATAACACTAATTGAGCGTATTAATACAACTAATATGAATACAAATCTAAAAATTAATTAAATTTTGTTAAAATACATAAGATTATTAAATAAATGAAACGTAGATATTAAATAATATGAGAAACTGTTTATAAATAGGTAGAGAACTTTTATATTTATTACTTTACATAAATATTCTTATTTACGTATATAATACTCATTTTAAGGTAAAAATTAATTTTTTTTTTAATTAATAAAGTGCATCATATCTATTAACCTGTTTTATATAATTAAAAATATAATTTATTATTTTATTTTAAATATCGTCTAAATTAAATTATGATTATTTAAATTTATTTATTAAATATCAAATAAATTTTGTTTAATATTATTACGATAGTATTTTTATTATTTTAAATTTTAGAGAGGTAATTTTTATAATTTTTCACAGGTTTTTCACGTGTATATTTAGTAGTTTAGTAGCTAGTATCGACAACTGAAAAAAAAAAACGTGTCACAAAACAAAACCCTGCTAAACATGCAACGCTTGCATGTAACCACCTTAACACGTGCCACACATTTTCAGAACACGTGCCACTCCACCTTTGATACCACTCATCCTATATAAACACTCCCTTCCTGATCACTCAAACCATCATCTATCTTTCTGTCTATTAATTTTCCAAAACCCATTCCCAATCATCCGATCAAGATCAATAAAATGGCAGAGTACCACCACCCACAATACCCAAACCAGCAGGTCAAAAACCAACAACAAAGGTCCTACCAAGTAGTGAAAGCAGCTACTGCAGTTACAGCAGGTGGTTCGTTTCTGCTCCTCTCAGGTCTGATCCTAGCTGGTACGGTCATAGCACTAACCGTAGCAACTCCACTGTTCGTGATATTCAGTCCGGTTCTAGTCCCTGCGCTAATAACGGTGTCGCTTTTGTTGTCTGGGTTATTGGCTTCGGGTGGGTTCGGTGTAGCTGCGGTGAGTGTGCTGTCATGGATATACAGGTACTTGGCAGGGAAGCATCCAGTCGGATCGGACGGTCTTGATAGTGCGAGACAGAAGCTGGCAAGTAAGGCTCGGGAAATGAAGGACAGGGCTCAGGAGTTTGGTCAACAACACCTCACTTCTGGTCAACAGACTACTGCTTCAATGTGATGGAAAAGGTGGTTGGGTTTAGGGGTTTGATCACTTGATTGTGTGGATATATAAATAAAGAGATATAGAAGGGTGTTTTGGTCATTGCTTGGTGTATGAGTTTTCTTTTGTTATATATTTGATATTGTATCTTGTTTGTGTTCTTCTCTGTTTGGTTTTCTAAATCAGAAAGTGACGCATATATATATATACATACATCGGATTTATATGCGGACCAAAATTATTATAACATCACATCTCCCAAATTAATTAAGATGTTGTTAATTCCTTGATGCATTTCGATCCAAACAAGTTACTTGTATCCAAATAAATTAACGCAATATATATAGGATTATTCTTTAATACGTTCTTCGCCTTTTCTTGTCGCATGCTATTTATTGGGAAAAAAATTAATTCAAACTTTAGAATCTTTTATTCAAATAGAAAATTCAAATTTATTACATAAAAATAAGGGTCAATTCTTTCAAACAATCGAGCTTTTTGGGAGAATTCAATATTGCATGGTAATTTCTAAAATCTAAATTTTTGAATCAATCCAAAAATTAATTAAATTTTTTTTAACATACCTAAAATCTTAGAATTAAATTTGTAGAATAATTCTAGGTGTGATGGGCTTTATAGGAAGATAAAAATTTATTCATGAGAATAGTTTTAAGTGATAATATAAATTTGTTTGAATCTTATTATCACAAAAAATTTATACCTAATAATTTCATTTTATTTATATAGGAATGGATATTAAAAAAAATTTGTTTGAATCTTATTATCACAAAAAATTTAAGGGAAAGGTATTTACAAGTTCTGCCTTTCATCAAAAGTATATTTTAATATCTATTTTTAAGATATATATTTATATTCTTTTAATTCTTTAAAGTTAGAATTAATTTTAAGTAATCTTTTCTCAAGGGTTTTAAATAATAAAACTTTTAAAATTACAAAGGAGATTTTAGATGTATATATTAAAAAAAATAGAGGATTAAAATATATTTTTGATAAATTACCATAGAAAACCCAAAAAATTACTTGAAACCTTAAGGTCTTCTTTTCTTCCCATTTAGAAGCACCTCAATTAAAAAAAAATTAACAAGTGAAAGAAAAAAGTAATAATACATTAATCATGATCCCATAATTTTTCAGGCTAAGAGTAAGGAGAACAGAATAACGAAAGTTTCATTAAAATAATGCAACCTTTATATCTTCATATACTGTTAAACAGTATAAATAATTATTTAGCAAAAAAAAAAACAGTATAAATAATTGTCAAGCGTATCTCTTATAAGTTTCAACTTTTAAGAATATTAATACCCGGCTATTTTTTAATATTATTATCTTGGTATATGTTAATTTAATTGACCCTTAATTAATTAATAAATAATTATAATTATTTTATTATACAACACTACTCTAGATCTGTAATAGCATCATCCAACATGTATGATAAAAACATAATTATGTCTACAATCTTACAATAACACGTTATATAATATAATTAATTTTTTATTAATAAATAATCTCATAATTACTATGTAATCACAGATCTTCTTTCAATTGATGCATATAGTACCACTACTATATGAAATTTGGTCGTTGCAGCTAGTGGGAATAAATACAAGTATGCATGTAATTTTGTAAATATGTATTTAAAAAGTTATTATTATAATAACGTTATTTTAAAATAATATTATTATTTGCTAATTGCTTGGAAATCGATCCTTAGCAACCCTTCCAAATTGATTACCATAGATTAACTAATTGCATACAATAAACCACATTTAAAAATAAAGTTTTTATCAAATTAAATAAAAGAAAAGGATGTAAAAATATTTAAAAAAACACAAAGATATATAAATATAAAGCATTGATTTTTACAATTAAATGAAAATAAAAACTGAAGGAATTAATAGTACATATTAAGGAATTTTTATTTAATTTAAGATGATATCTAATAACGTTTTATATATATATATTAGTCCACTTGCAACTACAATATGAGATAACTTAACAATAATGTGGGCTAATTTAACAGATATCATAATTAAGCTTCCAATTTCATCTCTCAATTTTACTGCACAAACTCTTTAATCCAATCAATCTCAGGCAAACTCAATTCAGATATATCAAACCCATAACTACATTTGTCTCTTTCTCCAACACCATGATCACTTCCCTTAATTTTCAAAGCCTTCCATATCTTTACCAACTCTGCAATCCTTTCATAAGACTCCTCATCCTCCCTATTCTTGATCACCACACGTGCCGTTTCATCCGGCAAAGGCACCGTAGCTGGCCCCAACGACAAAGACCAACCTGCAGAATCATCATTCCCAACCTGCATCGCTAATGGGACGTGATCATGATGACAACACTGATGATGGATGAGTGATTTGGGCTCAACACGAAGCTGTTGCGGAGTATGAGCAAAAAAACAGACCTTACGGTCACAAAATATGCCAGCATTACAAGGTCGGGTTCGGTACTTATCCGGGTGAAGCCAATACTCAAACACTCCATGTGCATACTCACATAAGTCTCCCTTATAACAATTACCGTTACGAAACTGAGGGCATATGATAGCCTCGTAATTGTACTTACGTGGATCCCTACGTTGAGCCTTCTCACCTTTGTGAGCATAAGGGCATTCTGTCCAATCATGACTTCTCATTCTTGGACATTTCTTGATCTTATATGCATACATTCGAAACTCATCTGAACCATATCTCTCTTCATCGGCTAATTGATGATTCTGGTATGTTGAGAAATCGTAGGGATCACTAAAATCGACTCTGTACATCTTCACAAATTGCACAAGAACATGCAATTTATAATATATAATATATAATTTTTTTAATTATTGAAAAAATTGGGAGTATATAAAGATTACATAATGGAGTTGGAAAAAAAGGGTTTTAATGAGTTGGAAGATGAGGGTGTGGGAGAGGTAGAGGAAAAGATTGGTACGTTTATAATGGCAAGGAATTGGTGAAGAAATTGAACTGAGTTAAAATGTAACTTATGTGAGGTTAAATTTTAACTATAGTTGTGACTCTTGGGCTCACGGTAACGGACGTCTAATGAAGTTTCCATTGCATGCATGGGTTGTTTGTCTTTTAGAGGAAGTTGTGAGTTAGAGATTTTAAGCCAGTTGTTAAAACTTTAACGGTACCTGCCAGGTGGTGTTCATGATCACTAGTTGTGACTCTAGGACAGTGCTCATCAGTTCTATATATAGTTAATACGGTACGTGAACTCGTCTGATCGAAGATCATGTACCTTACAAAATGTATGATTTAATTAAACATATATATATATATATATTTGAATAAGAGAAAACAATTTGGTACGTACATTGTCTTTGTTATTGAGGATGATCTCTTATAATTTGATCCATTGTGTTTGTAACTAAAGATGATCTTTTATATATATATGATTTAATTTAATTAAATATTTACTTATTCTATTTAATTTGATAGCAAAGATTTGTATATAACAACAAATAAAATAAGATTATTGTAAAAAAACTTTTATATTAATCAGATTTAATACATCTTGATAATTTTTTTTAAGTAAAATAGAGCTCTCTCTGTATAAATAAATACATGAGGAAAAGATTCTATATTTTATTTACGTGCATGACTCATATGTAAAATTGCAGTGCCTATTAAAGTTTGAAATCCAATCTGCCGGCAATTATTAGTTTAAAGCGAAAATATTACACTATAAATATTGTTTACGTGCATGTATTCATACTATTAAGTGAGAAAATTAAAATGTGATAGATTTAGTATCATATTAATTAATTATTTATAACCATATTAATTATAGTGTTATTTATTGATTAAGTTGACTTGTATTATTTCATATTCTCTATATACAAAGATTTATAAATCATTATGAAAATTATGTTAGAAGTATCGTATCTATTTCAATATTTAATTTAATTTTTGAGGTAAAAACAAAAATCATAAAAATTTTGAGTCGTGAGTTTAGGTATTAAGTTATGCATACATTTTTTTTCATTTATGAATACCTATTTAAAGAATTTGACAATGATATATCCATAAATAATTAATATTAATTAATTAATATTTTAATTTATAATATTTAAATATTAAATTAATTAATATTTATTTATTTAGAATATTAATGATCTACCATAAATAAGGATTGAGTCTTTAATATTTATTTCAAATTTAAATAATAAAATATATATCTAATTATATATTTATTGTATCTATTTTGATTTTTCAAAGCGTACAATAAATGAATAATTTTTAGATTTTTAAAATAAATTTGATGTGTAATACAATATAAATGTGTATAAATTAGTTTGTAATAGGGGTGGTAATTTATGTTGTAGCTTGATTGTCTAAATCGAATATGAATCAAAAAACAAATCGAATACGAATCAAATTAAGTTTGGATTCGATTTAGGTTAGTTTGAATAATACAAAAAAATTAGTGTTGAGTTAGGGTTAGGTAAGGG
The DNA here is from genome assembly GCA_030763125.1 of Hippophae gyantsensis. Classification (NCBI taxonomy): domain Eukaryota; kingdom Viridiplantae; phylum Streptophyta; class Magnoliopsida; order Rosales; family Elaeagnaceae; genus Hippophae; species Hippophae gyantsensis. The sequence continues at coordinate 28,959,896 of CM061030.1, forward strand.
GTAGTAGGATAACACGAAAATAAAAAATAATTATAATTATTGTTATATATTATTAGAATTATTTTTCTATATCCTGAATTTGTTAGGTCATTTCATGAAAATTTTACTACATTTCTCTTACTATTTTATTGTAACTTTTTTCAACTTCATATATTGATTATTAACTTATTAACAAGAATTATATAATATCTTATTAACAATGAATGTGATTATTTATATGAGCATTTTTTTAGTTTCATTTAAAAATAAAGTCTGTCATATTTATTTTGAATTCATAAATTATTTCATATAAAGTACTTATAATGAATTTATTGATTTGTTTATAATTTTATTATTCTTAACTATTTTTACAAATATATTATGTTATTACTAATTAAAATTACATAAAATTCAAGTCTAAAATATTCTTTTACTTTAATTTTAAGTAGTAGTTCATTGAGTTGTTTTATAATATATTTATAGACTTGAAACTTTTTACTTTTGAGTTGTGTAAAAACCGGTAACAAAATTTTTATTTATATGTTTAACGTTGTTAGAATATATTATATTTGATTCAAAGTATTTAATATTTTAATTAGATTAAAAATTATAAAAAAATTACAATATTTTAAATCAATAGTAAATTATATACGGTAAAAAAATCAACTAATACATATAAATAAAAATTTGGGTCAATTTTGATTAGTTTAAGCTATTAAGAATTTTTTTAATTTGAATTAGAGTTGATAATTCAAGATACATATTAAATTCGATTTAGATTAAAACTTGAATAATTTAAACTTGATTAATTTAAGTCCATTTAAATTAAATCAATTCCCACGAATACACACCACTTCTTTTTACATAACATTCCTCCTTGTTAATATTAATAGGCAGTTACATTGCTTCTGAGTTATGAACCATACCCACTCATTATTAGTTTATTTAAAAATCACAAGGGCGTACTTTAATTTAAAGAAAATCACCTTATATGTGCATCAAATGGGATGAAATCTACCATAGCTAGTTACGCTAATAGAAATTATATATATATATATATATAACACTCGCATATATCATACTTTATAACATGTTCATTTATGAGAGAATAGAAGATTAGAAAAAGTTTAAAATCGTAGATAATGTTATGAACATTAACAAAGTAAAAAAGTAAAAGTAAAAAAAAAACAAAAGCTAACTTAAACTAAAAATATTGACATAAAGGCTGTTTTGTAATATATACTACAAATACAATTATTTTTGCAAATTTCATTACATAGTATATTAGTTATTATATATATATATATATTGAGTAAATGAGATTTTTTTTAGTCAAAATAAAATTTCACACATATATAGTTGGTGATGTTTAATTCTACAAACATTAAACACTCATTTAATAAGCTAGAATAGCAGCTGCATTACAAGCTTAATGATAGTAAATGAGATATTATTCTCCACTATTTATATATTTTTAATAAGTATTAAATATTTGTATGTTTTATTAAAAAATCATTATATACACTAATATAAATTTATTAATCTTAAATAATACATTATCATCTATTTTTGGAGCATAATTTTTTTAGTAAAATATTTATTATTTTTTTGAAAGAAATAATAATATAATACTTTAAATTAATAAAATAAAATATATATCAATTTATCTATATTCTTGGAAAACATGAATGTTCAAATAAAAATCTAGCAGTGCAAATTGCATGTAGGAGTAACTTAAAAATCAAGTAAATTTATATTTATATTAATTAGGATATAATATATGATTAAAACAACTCTAAAAAATATTTTAAAAAAATGATAATGTATAAATTTGTGTTACTCTTTGCCATTGTGTTTAGGGGTGTCCATAAACCGGACCAGATTGGACTAAATCGTAAAATCGGACCGGATTAAACCGAACGGTTTTACTAATCAAACGGTCCGGTCCGATTTGTACTAATTTTAAACCGTTTGAATCGGACTGGACCGGTTTAATAATATATTAAAAATTTCACATTATTATTTATTAAATTATAAAAAAATCGGACCAAATCGGGAATCAAACCAGACCAAACCGTTTTATAAATAAATGGTCTGGTCTGGTTTTTATTTCTTAAAACTGTTTCAAACGATCCGATCCGAGTAGTATGAACGGTTCGGTTTGGTTTAGTTAAATTTTTTAGGAAAAATCGGACCAGATCGGACCATAGAGACCCCTAATTGTGTCTAGTATCTCACTTGCCCAATCTAGTGCACCTAAAATGCCACGTGTCGTAGAGAATTATCGGACTTATATAGCCGTGCGCCTTGAAAAGTGTATCTCGAACTCAAAGCGAGAACTCAAAAATTTATAAATATGTTTTTAAGAGAGATTATGTATTATTTTGAAAGTATATAATTTATTGATATTTTAAATTAATATAATTTTTTAACTCAAAGCGAAAAATAATGACTCAAGAATATATAAATATGTTTTTAAGAGAGATTATGTATTATTTTGAAAGTGTATAATTTATTGATATTTTAAATTAATATAATTTAAAAATAAATAAATACTTAATAATATATGTGTTTAAAAATAGATAGATCCTATTTAATCCAAATGCTTTAATCTAACTCAATTTAAGTTATACAGTTTTCTTTAGATTAGATTGTATTTAAAAATTGCAAAACCAATTCATCATTTATTGGATCCATTTTTAAAACTAAAATTTTCACAATAAATAATCCAACTCATATTTATATTATGTTATATTTTTTATTTTTAATATAATAATTTTATTTAATAAAAAGATAAAAAATATAATAAAACAAATATTTTTTCTCTACACTAATGCACTTTATCTTTCTAATTCATCATTACGTACTTATTCTAACCTAATTACCCTTTCTAATTTTCTAATGCCAAGTTCTTAAACTTAAGAGAAAAATAGAAGATCTTAAACCCAGCGTCAAACCTAGCTTCAAGTTACTAACTTTTTAGTTTTTTAGTTTTTAATGTTTAAATTAAACATTTATTTATGATATTTAAATTAATACAAAATAAAATAATAAATATTTTTTTTATTATCTAAAATATAAAATTGAGTGTACGATCTTTGTTAATTTATTATTTAAAAAAATTAAAATCTTTTTAAGTATAAATTTTAATTAATAATTAAAATATAAAATTTAATATAATATTTGTTTAGTTATTAAAAATAAATATTTTAAAAAAATTATCAATTGTAAAAACAAAAATAAAAAACATTAAAATATAAAATTCAATCTACTTAATCTAATCCCAACTCAATACGAAGAGTTCGATTTATATTGATTTTATAAATTTTATGTAAATAGATTAGTTTTTACTTTTTAAAAATAAACATTATTAATTCGATTATAATTTTAACTTAAATTCAAACAAATCCATGATACACACTTCTAATCATATTCATTATATTTATTTATAATAAAATATTATATTATTTAAAATTTATCACAGATTTTAATTGATTTTTTCTTTCATCAAATTGTTAAATATTAACTCTAAAAATAATAAATTAGTGACATAATTTAGAGAAATTAGTAGCCTAATTAGTGACATGATTTAAGGAAATTAGTGGCCTAATTTAAGGCTTAAATTATGGCACATTTTAGGGAAAGATAGTCTTGCTTCATTTATAAATAAGGAGGAGTTCATGCATTGAAGAACAAGACAAAAATCAGAAAATTAGAGAGAACATAAGCAAACTCAAAGAGAGAAAATACTTAGTGAGTTTGAGAGTTTTTTTTTGTGAGTTTGGGAAAACACTTTAGAGATATTATTAATGAGAAAATCTATATCTATATTCTGTATATTTTCTACTCAGTTTAATAATATTTGGTGCCTCCTATGGACCTAGGCGAATTACCGAACCACATAAATTCTGTGTGTGTCCTTTTAACGCTTTGATATATTCATATACTGTTCTTTATTACTTCTATGCACAACAAATTGGTATCAGAGCCAAATATAGTAGTATTGTATATCAAATCGAAACTCTCAACGAGTCGAATGCAACAGTGAAATAATCGCTCAAATCGAAAGTCAAAATCATCGCTAGAAGTTGCTGGAGTTCTACTGCCAATAATTGAGTCAACTCAGTCACTAGTGATATTTGGACCCAATTGGTCTATTTTTCATCCGTTTTTAGGTGAGTCGGACCTATTCCTAGCTAATTGGACAATTCCGGATTCAACCGGTGACTCCATTTTTTCAAATAAGGTATAAAATTTAGAAAAAAACATTATTTTAAGTTGTAAGTGAAAATTTTTTGTTATCTGTTTGCATTTATGGCTCATAAAAGAGAGATAAAAAAAGGTGAACAAGATGACCTTAGAATTTCTGGCAAACCAAGTTGTTCAACTCGAAGAACTATGTTGTCCAACGCAAAGTTTGAGGTAGAGAAATTCGACGGCACTAATAACTTTGGCATGTGGCAATGCGAAGTATTAGATCTATTATTCCAAGAATGATCTAATATAGCCTTGGAGTCCAGGCCAGGAGATTATTCAAATGAAGATTGGAAGTATGTCAATCGATAAGCTTGTGGCACAATTCGACTGTGCTTAGGAAAAGATCAGAAGTACTTTGTCATGAAAGAGAATGTAGCCGTAGTTCTCTGGAAGAAACTAGAGGACAAGTACATGACGAAAAGTATTGAGAACAAACTCTACTTGAAGAAGAAACTTTTCCGTTTGCAGTACAAGAAAGGTACCCCTATGATTGAGTTCTTAGATAATATCAATAAAATTTTGGCCGATCTGCAAAATTTAGATGTTGAAATTATCGATAAAGATAAAGCTTTGTTGTTGCTGAATTCATTACCTGAGAGCTATGAGCATTTAACCATAACCCTATTATATGGAAAAGATGAGGTTAAGTTCGTAGATGTTTCAATTGCTTTGGTAAATAATGAGTACCGGAAGAAGGATCAACATGATCATAGAGACTTAATATCAGAAGCATTGATGGTAGCCAAAGGTAGGACGAACAATAAAAAATATGACGGATCAAATAATAGGGGGTGATCCAGATTAAAGTCCAAAGGAGAGTCATCTAGAAGATGTCCTGCGAAGGACGAGTGTGCCTATTATCACCAAAAAGGGCATTGGAAGAAAAATTGCCCAAACAAAGACAAGTCAAATGCAAATGTTGCACAGAAGGCCGATGAAGATGAAGAATCAACCTTTTCAGTTTCATCATCAGAAATCTACTCAGATAAGTGGATCCTTGATTTTGGATGTTCTTATCATATGTGTCCAAACAGACATTGGTTTTCGAGTTTTGAGGAGCTTGATGGAGGAATTATGCTTATGGGTAATGACAATGCCTGTTAGATAAAAGGGATCAGAATAGTAACACTAAAGATGTACAATGGTACAATCAGATGACTTACAAATATAAGGTATATTCTTGACCTAAAGAAAAACCTTATTTATTTAGATGTTCTAGATTCTGATGGTTACAAGGTAACATTAGAAAATAGAGTCTTGAAAGTTGTACGAGGTGCATTTGTAGCGATAAAGGGTACTCGAAAGGCAAACTTGTATTTCATAGATGGGAATATAGTTACAGGAAGAGCAGCTGTTTCAAGTAGTTCTGAAGAAAAGACAAATGATTCTTCCCACCTATGGCACATGCACTTAGGGCATGTTGGTGAAAAGGCTTTGCAAGGCTTAATGAAGCAAGGTCTTTTGAAAGGTGACAAGACTGGAAAGTTTGATTTCTGCGAGCATTGTGTAATGGGAAAACAAGCAAGAGTCAAGTTCAGCACTGCCATTCATCATACTAAAGGATCTCTTTATTATATTCACACATATGTATGGGGACATTCTAAGAATGCCTCACTTGGAGGTAAACGCTAGTTTATGACTTTTATTGATGATTTCTCTAGATAAGTTTAGATATACACCATGAGTCACAAAGATGAAGTTCTGGATATCTTTTTTAAATGAAAGAAAATGATTGAGATTCATACAGGTAGGAAAATTAAGAGTCTCATATTTGATAATGGTGGCGAGTACAAATCAAATCCTGTTTTCAAAGTTTGTCAAGATGAAGGGATAATCAGACATTTTTCAGTTCCTCGTACACCATAGCAGAATGGAGTTACAGAACAAATGAATCATACTTTGGTTGAGAAAGTTCGATGTATGCTATCTCAATCCAAATTGAGCAAGGCATTTTGGGCTAAGGCTTTGTCATATACAACTCATATAGTCAACAGATTTCCTACGACTACATTAGATGGGAAAACTCTTAAAGAGGTATGGTCTGGAAAACCTGCTTCTGATTATGATTCATTACGAATATTTGGATGTCCTACATATTTTCATGTTAGTGAATCCAAACTGGATCCTAGAGCAAAGAAAGCTGTTTTCTTGGCCTTTAAGGAAGGAGTTAAAGGATTTCGAATTTGGTGTGGTGAGATAGACAAATTCAGAGAAAGAGAATGAAAGTCCAAATACTCTTTCTAAGGTAATGCTTAAGACTCCAGAATATCCAGAAAAGATTTCACCAACTATTGATTGTAGTGAAGATGAAATTGATGACCAAGAAGAGATCTCAGTTGAGGTATAGGTTCTCTCACCATTACCACCTATCAATCAACAGCCAGAATCTATTGCCACTACTCGACCAAGAAGGGAGATTAAGAAGCCTTCCAGATACACAAACATGGTAGCATTCACACTTCCAGTAATTGATGATGATGTCTCATGCACTTACAGAGAAGTCATGTAGAGAGTTGATAGTATGAAGTGGAAGATGGCAATGGATGAAGAGATGAAGTCTCTACATCCAGAATCAGACTTGGGAGTTGGTTCAACTTCCCAAAGGAAAGAAAACTATTGGTTGTAAATGGGTCTATGCCAAGAAGGAAGGTATTCCTAGTAAAGACAACATCAGATACAAAGCCAAACTGGTAGTAAAAGGATATACTAAAAAAGAAGGAATAGACTACAATGAGGTATTCTCACCTATTGTTAAGCATTCCTCTATTCGAATACTATTGGATTTGGAAGCACAGTTTTATCTTGAGTTAGCTCAACTCAATGTCAAAACAACTTTTCTCCATGGTACTTTGAAAAAAGAGATCTACATGTCTCAACCGGATGGCTTCAAAGTTCTAGGATGAGAGAATTGGGCTTGCAAGCTAAGCAAGTCAATTTATTGTTTGAAGCAATCACCGCAACAGTGGTATAAGCGCTTTGATAGCTTCATCAGATAGCAGAAGTACATATGCAGTCAGTTTGATCACTGTGTATACTTTCAGAAACTCCAAGATGGTACCTTCATTTATTTGCTCTTATATGTTGATGATATGTTGATTGCATCTAAGAACAAGGTGGAGATCGACAGATTGAAGGCTCTGTTGAGTTCAGAATTTTAAATGAAAGATCTTGGAGAAGCTAAGAAAATTCTTGGGATGGAAATCACAAGAGATGGAGTTACAAGCATAGTCTGTCTGACACAGACTCAGTATCTGAAGAAAGTACTACAAAGGTTTGACATTGATGAAAAAACCAAACCAGTAAGTACACCGCTTGCTCCTCACTTTCAGTTGAGTGCATTGATGTAACTTAGCACTACCGATGAGAAGAAGCAAATGGAGCATGATCCATATGAAAATACCGTTGGTGCCTTGATGTATGTAATGGTTTGCACCAGACCTGATATTTCCCACGCTGTTAGTATGGTGAGTCGCTACATGCATAATCCTGATAAAGAACACTGGCAAGCAGTGAAGTGGATTCTGCGGTACATCTATGGTACTGTGGATATTAGTTTGAAGTTTGAGAGAGACAAGACTGAAGGTAAACACCTAGTCGGATATGTGGATTCTGACTATGCTAGAGATGTGGATAAACGTCGATCTACAATTGGTTATATGTTCACAATGGTAGGAGGACTAGCTTTTTAGAGATCAAAATTGCAGTCAACTATAGCCTTATCTACTACAGAGGCATAGTATATGGTTGTAACAAAAGCATTCAAAGAAGCTATGTGGCTTCTCGGATTGACCAAGGATTTGGGAATTATTTAGAAGATCGTGAAGGTTTTCTACGACAGCCAAAGTGCCATTTGTTTGGCAAAGAACCAAGTTCATCATGGTCGTACCAAACACATCGATATTCGATTTCATTTTGTTCGGGAAATCATCAATGAAGGGAATGTTATACTCTAGAAAGTTGAAACTGTAGATAACCTTACAAATATGCTTACAAAGGTGGTTACAGGGATCAAGTTTCAACACTCTTGAACTTGGTCAACATCTCTCGAGCTTAGAGCGCCTAGGGCGCATTTGGAGGCAACGTTATGAACTTTTTTGCCAAGGTGGAAATTGTTGAATATTGGCTCTAAAAGTAAAAAATTAGTGGCATAATTTAGGGAAATTAGTAGCCTAATTTATGGCATGATTTAAGAAAATTAGTGGCCAAATTTAAGGCTTAAATTATGACACAATTTAGGGAAAGAGAGTCTTGCTTCATCTATAAATAAGGAGGAGTTCATGCATTGAAGAACAAGACAAAAATCAGAAAATTAGAGAGAGTATAAGCAAACTCAAAGAGAGAAAATACTTAGTGAGTTTGAGAGTTTTTTCTATGAGTTTGGGGAAACACTTGAGAGATATTATTAGTGAGGAAATCTGTATCTGTATTCTGTATATTTCCTTCCCAGTTCAATAATATCTATTGCCTTCCGTGGACCTAGGCGAATTGCCGAACCATGTACATTCTATGTGTGTCCTTTTACTGCTTTGATATATTCATATACCACTATGTATTGCTTTCGTGCACAACACAAACTACCACGTATGTCATCGTTCACTGGTCTAATAGTGAAAACAAATCAAATTCCAAGGAATTCTATATCATTTTTTATTTTAAAAATTTCCCTTTTATATCAAATAGGCTTAGATTAAGAATGCATTAGGAAAACAAACCACCACTTATAACTTTGAAAAGAAAAAATTAACCCAAATAAAATTAAGATAGAAAATAGAATTAATTATTCTATTAATCCTCAAATTTTAAATAAATTTATACATAAATCTCAAAATTTTCAAATCTTATAATTTAGTCTCTTTAAAATTTTACATTTAAATCCCTAACTTTTATATCCTACAATTTAATCTTATTTTTAAAAAAATTCATACATAGGTTGTAAATTGGTTACTAAAATACATATTTATGAAACAAAATTTTAGAAATTATGTGTAAAGTTTTAAAAGTTTAAAGACTAAATCATATAATTTAAAAATATAAAGACCTATATGTAATAAAAATGATCAAATCATATAAATTTAATTAAAATTTAGTGATTAATGATATAATTTAACTAAAAAATATATAATTTTTTGAATGTAGCTATAGAGTGATAACTTTGTGAAAGTAGAGTCATTAGTGCACTTTTTTACTTAATATTTACTAATTTTATTCAATAAATAGTATTTTTGGGGCCAAAAATATTAAAATATAAACTCTTTAGTGAAAAAGGGTGAAAATATAATTTTTGGGAGTTTTTGAAATTTTTATGGATTTTTTATGAATTTTTAATGTACGACCAATCAGGAGCTACCACATGGCCTACTACGTAAGCAGATGAACTGACTGGGCAAGCCACGCGGACACTACCTAAGTAGGGATAATGAATCATAGATCGTCGTGTGTGAGGAGGACGAACCACCTGTCACGTGTCAACACGATGTTCAATCTGAATTTGGAGCATAGTCAAACAACACTTCATGTGTCACCACACGATTTCTCCCTACATTCCACCCATGTTCCATACTATCTGTTATCGTGAATCACGTTGCACCGCGTGGCACTGACTCAACATGTGTTGACTCGGACCGGTCTCCCTTACCACTAGTTGCACTCTGATTCGTCCAGTAAATTATGTATGACACGTGTCACATTGTGATTGGATGACGATGTTCATTTTGATTATTTTGATCTCAACCATTGATCTGAAGTTGATCTGATGGTCCAGATCGCACTTGAGCTATATTTAAGCTCTAATCACCCTATAAACCTTAATGAGCCACCATTAGCATAATTTTGATTAGTTTTTGGAGCTAAAAATACCAAAAAAATCAAGAAGGGATACAATTTTGGTGAAAATTCAAGAGAAAATTAGTACTACAATTTAAGATATTGATTGTATTTCTTCTTCTACTCTTCTCTTTATCAATTTTTTTGTTTTTCTTTATGAAAAATATGAGCTTTATAGACAAAATTATGTTTAGTTAATTTATTAATCTAGGGATCTTATGAACCCAATTTTCACCATGTGATGATCTAATATTTTACCCCAATTATAATTATAATTTAATTATATTATTTAAACTGATTTTTATACTATTAATTTTTTGGCCAACAATTTATCTATAGAGACTAGGGGTGTCCATGGTCCGGTCCGGTCCGGTTTTTCCTAAAAAAAATTAATCAAACCGGACCATTCATATTACTCGGACCGGACCGGACCGAACCGTTTGAAACGGTTTTAAGAAATAAAAACCGGACTGGACTGTTTGATTTATAAAACGGTTCGGTCCAATTTGATTCCCAGTTTGGTCCGATTTTTTTATAATTTAATGAAGAATAATATGAAATTTTTAATATATTATTAAACCGGTCCGGTCCGGTTCAAACGATTTAAAATTAGTGCAAACCAAACCGGACCGTTTGATTAGTAAAACCGTTCGGTTTGGTCCGGTCCGATTTTACGGTTTGGTCCGGTCCGATCCAGTTTATGGACACCCCTAATAGAGACAATTAAATAGATTTGAGAGAATTATTTAATTGTTTATCTTGATTAAATAACATGCATAGTTTCTAGGCAGATATGTACGATTATTATGTATCTGATCCATAATTGATGAGGGTGTGATTAAATTAATTACTATATGATGTGTAGTTTACTTAAGAGAAGAATACAAGCTAAATTAGATTCAATTGATCATATAATTAATTGATAATTTTTATGAATTTTTAACGCAGGGCCAATTAGAAGCTACCGCGTGGCCTACTATGCAAGTAGAGGAGATGAAGCCACGTGGGCACTACGTAAGCAGGGACAACGAATCGTAGATCGTCGTGTGTAAGGAGGATGAACTACATGCCACGTGTCAATTAGGGGTGTCCATCGGTCTAGTCTAGTCCAGTTTAGGGGAAAAAAATTTAACCGGTTGAGACCGTTTGATTTATAAAACCATTCGGTTCGGTTTGGTCCTGTTCGATTTTTAGTTTGGTTCAGTTTTTGGACACCTCTAATGAGAAATAATATGAAAATTTTAATATATTATTAAACCGATCCGGTCTAGTTCGACATGTTTAAAAATTAATACAAATCGGATCGGATCGTTTGAAAAACGGTTTTAATTAATACAGACCGGACTAGATTGTTTGATTTATAAAACCATTAGGTACGATCTAATTTTTTGGCTTGGTCCAGTCCGGACCGGTTTATGGACACCCCTAGTGTCAACACGACGTTCAATCTGACTTCAGAGCATGGTCAAACAAAATTACCATGTGTCACTACGCGATTGCTCCCCCTGTTCCACCTGTGTGTCATGCCATCCTTTACCGCAAATCATGTTGCACCACATGGCACTGACTCAACATGCGTTGATTGTATTTCTAATGAGTCACCATTTGCATAATTTTGATCATTTTTTGGAGCTAAAAAGAGAAAAAAATACAAAAAAAATCAAGAAAGGATACAATTTTAGTGGAGATTCAAGAGAAAATTACAAGGACAATTCAAGAGATTGATTGTATTTCTTCTTCTACTCTTCTCTCTATCAATTTTTATGTCTTTCTTTATGAAGAATATGAGCTTTATGGACAAAATTATGTCTAGTTAATTTATTAATATGAGGATCTTATGAACCCAATTTTCATCATGTGATGATCTTATATTTTACCCCAATTATAATTATAATTTTAATTTAATTATATTATTTAATCTGATTTTTATGTTATTAATTGGTTGGCCAACAATTTATCTATAGAGGTAATTAAATAGATTTGAGAGAATTATTTAATTGTTTGTCTTGATTAAATAACATGCATAGTTTCTAGGTAGAGATGTATGATTCTTATGTATGTAATCTATAATTGATGAACTTAATGAATAATATGTAATTTAATTGGCATGAGAGTGTGATTAAATTAATTATTATATGATATGTAGTTTATTTGAGAGAGAAACACATGCTAAGTTAGATTCAAATGATCATGTAATTAATTGATAATTATATTAGGGGGTTTTAATTATTCACATATTTAAAAAAATTGGGAGATTAAGTATTTCTAGATATTTTCTCATATATCTTCTTAGTTACTAAATCTGATTTAATTAATTGTTGCTATTTACTTTTAGTTATTTTAATTTTGTGTCCTTAAAATATAAAAACACAAAAAAATTGATTTTTAGTTTTTTAGTTTTAAAAATTAGTTTATAATAAAATAATGTACGTGGGAATGATCTTTTATTATCATTAAATTATTTGTTATGATACATATATTTGTATATTTATTACACACACAATTTATGTGCCGATATAGATTTGGGTTTTACAAGAAAAACTTATAATACAAAAACAAACTATAAACCCTCGTTTGCATTCATTCCTTAACGGAAAAGAGAAAAATATTATTAATCAAGTTCATTAACTCCACTGTCATTAAAATTAAAATGAGTTTTTAAATGAAAATAATTTCATTTATGTTAATAAACGAAGTTGTTCTCTATTTCATAGAATTACTTGATTCATGCAAAAAATTCTCTTCCTAATAACAAAAATTTTCATTTATACCATAATTATTAAAAATAAAATACCATTAACGTTTATTACTTATTGTAAAAATGATATTTATGTTCTTATTTTTTTTATGATAGTTGAGTTTTATTATTGAAAATTTATAAAATATGGACCTAATTAACCTAAATGGGGTGAATATGTTATTTTTAATTTTTATTAATTTATAATTTAATAACTTAAACAAAGAGACCCGATATGCAATCGCGTGTAAGAAGAAAGTACGAAAATAAAATAATAACACATGATATTTTTAAGTGAAAACAATCTAGGCCACAATACCTAAAAAGAAAAACCATTAGTCCATTGGACCACCTAATTTTTTACTGTGAAAATTAAATGTTTAAGTACAAATTCGGTCTTATGCTACCCTCCATAAGATACTGCCTCAATGTACTTTACTTACGAGCCTTTACTCTATTTTTATAGTTTCTAATATTAACGTGAGCGGTTTTCAGACTAACGTTTCAATAAGCTTCCCACCAATCGGATACGTTCACGAATTAACTGCAAAAGAGTTAGCATAAAAACACAAATGTATGTGTGTATTCTAGAATGGATTTAATAATGAATAATCTTAACTAGATGATTCAAAACATATGTCACTTGTATCAAATCTACTAGCAAATTCTATAGCAGAAGATCAAACACAATTTCAATAAAAATAAATTCTTTGAAATTTAATAATCATGATCATACATAAAATTATTTAATCTAAATATGTAAAAATCTAATAAAGAAAAAGTTATATAAAGATAAAAAATATCATACAAATTTACTAATAAATATCTATAGTATGATATCAATTTGATATTGACCAACCTATTTAATCCCTTGTGGTAAAATTACTAAAGATTCATTAATCAAGAAAATATTACAATTATCAAATCATTAAACTCTTGTAATAAAAGGTTTTCTACCCATCTTGAAAATCAATGTATATATATATATATATATATATATATATATATATATATATTACCTTCAACTTTGATGTCGCTACTCTTGCGTTCCATGTTCATCACTTGGAATTTTCCTTCCTTCATTTTAACGGGGGTGTGTGGGTCAAATATACAAGCCTCTAAAACTATGCTCCTCCATCCATCAGTCTTTTCTCAGTTTTTTTTTCTTTTTGATTTTGGCAGTTTTATTTTGCAACACTCTTTCACCATGTTCAACCCTAGTATGTATATATATAGTGATTATAATGATAACCTAATAATATTAGTGTTAAATTATTTTGAATTTAATTATTCAAAGCTCATTAGAAATCTTAGTAATATAAAAATGTTATTTTTAAGACACATCCTAAAAATATTGAAACACATTTAAGAAATAACTAATTGGTAATTTCATATATTGATTCATGTTTAAGTAAATATTTTAACACAAAAAATAATTCAAAATTTATGAACATGTACTATTAAATATATAAGTGTAATCCTATGTGTCATAGTATAAAAAATATACCTGAAGTACGATTATGTGGAATTCTGACATTTTTTCGACTTTTCTTGATAGACTAGATAGTGAGTTTAAAAATAAGTTTATATGAAAATATTTTGTCCACGAAAATAACCAACACTTATAGTCTTTACAAACTCCTTCTTTGACATTTTCGTGTGGAAAAACCTTTCACTAACTACACGACACTGATATGAGTAATGTAAAGATTAAATTGATGTCCTAGATTCCATAATGGAATGTCATAGATTCCATAGTGGAACTATCCTATGGTCTGGTGATTCCATTTTCGCTTCAACTTGACAAGCTTGTAAGTAATTGAAATGACATAGGAAAATCATATAATAACTTGGCTTGAAACCCTCATTGTACATTAGTTCAGTTTACATAAAAATAAGCAAAGTGTAAAGAATAATCATGTATTTCATGCATTCATACCAATCAAGCTTAACATATGTCTAACTAAATATGTTCTCATCCTATATTCAAAACAAAATAAAACATGAATGTGAAATACCCTTTCTCCCTTTTTGACATATGAGAAATACAAATCATTGGACAAAGAAATTGAAATAAACTCCCCCTAAAGATAAAAGACAATGTAGAAATAAATTAATGTATAAGTGCAATGTGGTTTAAACTCCCCTTTAGTTCTATGAATCTCTAACTTAAAAACTAATTAAGAAGTTAATAAATAAGAATAAGATGTAAATGAATAAAAATATGATTTTTTTAATTTTCATAAATAACCACATAAGATATTAAACTCATTTAATCACAAATGAACACACAATAAATTGAGAACTCTTTTTTTTATTTTTTTAAACTCAATTTTTGATTATCAATTGTAAAAATAAGAAAGTAGAGTAAATAAGGCATACAAGTATACTTCACACATAAAATAACATATTGACATTTACTTAAAAGTAGTATATATGTTTAAACTTCACAAATATGTTAACTAATTCATTTACGATCAATCAAATAAGACTTAAAAGAAAAAAAGTATCACCTATGGTATAAAATTATAATTGAGTCTTCAATCTCACGAAATAAAATATATCTACCAAATGAGGACTTAAATTTTTTATCTTTATTTTATAAATAAGATAAATGATTTTTTAACCTCTATTGGCCATTTCTTTTTGTGCATTACAAGTACAAGTTTTATAAGTTATCGCTTTTTGCACTATCTTTTTTATGAGTCATAAACCTAGCACGATGACTTTCACACTAGTTTTGAGGTAGCTCTCTCCGTTCACTACAATATCTTCACACATCACAGTAGGTAGCTCTCTCAATACTAGGTGCCTTCATACGATAAAATTTCAGTAAAAAAAAAGAACTTAACACAATTTTACAGTCAAGATTAGTTGAAGTCCTAGAGTCTTTCAAGAAAATTCATAAACTTCAAGCATAGCATATGTGTTCGTAAGTGTGTGAATAAGTTTATGTCAAAATCGATCATCACATGTACAAGAATGTATGTGTCTATAAGTCAAAATTGT
Source organism: Hippophae gyantsensis (assembly GCA_030763125.1). Lineage (NCBI taxonomy): Eukaryota > Viridiplantae > Streptophyta > Magnoliopsida > Rosales > Elaeagnaceae > Hippophae > Hippophae gyantsensis. Next base: position 28,975,701 of record CM061030.1, read on the forward strand.
AGAATAATTTTTACAATAAATATCAAAATGAGTTGAGTCACTAAAAATGAGGTTATATATATATAAGTATTAAATAAGTCTAATATTGTGTTGGCCAAATAAGGATTCTACTTATCTTTTCTTTTTGTAAGTTTAACTAATAAATAAAATAAAGATAATAAATATTGCTCACGTAGGGTCATTTAAGCACTCTAACAAAAATACCTAGATGAAAAATTAAAAGATGGTCAGATGATCGAGAAAATTCAATATTTCCTTACCCAAATTTTCTTGCATTTTGGTTTCTCTATATCATTGGGTTAGGACTTAACTAACTTGGGTTTCATAGGCGTGTTCTTGGATTTAGTTATATTTTTCTTATTCATCCTAAATGAAGATGTAGTATGCATAGTAGGATGATGATAATGAGTCATAGCATTAAAAATATTGAATTTTATTTGCTTCTTTGAACCTAAGACTTCATGCTACCTAGTAGAATTTATGAATAAGTTATTATAATTTCCATTAATCCTTTAATTTGATGTAGCATGCATAGATGAATGATGCTTACGGGTCCTACTATGTGAAACATGGAAAAAATAATTAAGTTCAGGAGCATTCATCAAAAATATACATTTTGGTCTTATATGACATTTCCTACCATAATGATGACAGACAGGCACAAACTTAAACTTTTTCTACCATAGGTGCAATAGTTCTTTGTGTATAAGTAGTAATAGTAGAAGTAGAGTTTAAGGGTCTTACAAGTGTGATCTTTGATGTTGAAGGTGTGAAACTCTCATCCTTAAAACCAAATCATATGTATCACTATGTGACTTACCAATGCTCAAGATTTTATCTAAGTGTTAAGCTCCAATGGTAAGTCTTTCAATTACTTTACATGATTCTTTGGGCTCTTGCACTTGTTTTTAATTATTCGTAGGAAGCTTATTATTTTCTTTTTTCAAACCTACAAGACTCAAATTCAAAGCATTATTTTATTTTTGCAAATTATTATTCTCTTCTTTTAATTTATTAGAAAAGTTTTCATGTGCCTTAAGTTGTTCATTTAATTTTTCTATTTTTGTATTTAAACTATTATTCTCTTCTATAGATCTAAGACATTTAGAAAATAATTCTTTAGAACTTTTATCTGGGCTATAACCCTCAATAAAATGATCCATAACAAAAATCCATAGGACCAACACTAAGTGTATCTAGTATTGGCTTTAATACCAATTGAATGTTTATAAGATATGAACCTAATTAACCTAGAGAGGAGTAAATATGTTATTTTTAATTTTTATCAATTTATATTTTAATAACCTAAACAGAGTGACCCGACATGCAATCGCATGTATGAATAAAGTACGAAAATAAAATAATAAAGCACGATATTTATAAGTGAAAATAACCTATGCCATAATAATGACCTAAGAGAAAAACCACCGATCCATCAGGCCACCTAACTTTCCACTATGAGAATGAAATGTTCAAGTAAAAATCCGTCTTATGTTACTCTCCTTAGGATACTACCCTAATGTACTTTACTTACGAGCTCCTATTCTGTTTTCACAATTTCTAATATTAGCGTGAGTGGTTTCTATACCAACGTTTCAATAAGCTTTCCGCCAAATCAAATATGTTCACGAATTAATTGTAAAAGAGTTAATACAAAAACATGAGTACATGTGTGTGTTCTAAAACGGATTTAACAATGAATAATCCTAACTAGATGATTCAAAACATATGTCACTTAAATCAAATCTACTTGCAAATTCTATAATAAAAGATCAAGCACAAGTTTAATAAAAATAACTTCTTTGAAATTTAATAATCATAATCACACATAAAATTATTTAATCTAAATATGTAAAAATTTAATAAATAAAAAGCTATATAAATATAAAGAATATCAAACAAATTTACTAATAAATATCTCTAATATGATATCAATTTGGTATTAACCAACCTATTTAATTGCTTGTTGTAAAATTATTAAAGATTCATTAATAAAAAAAATATTACAATTATCAAATCATTCAACTCTCGTAGTAAAAGGTTTTCTACCCCTATTGCAAATATATATTAACTATATATTAATTACCTTCAACTTTGCTATGCTACTCTCGCGTTACATGTTCATCACAAGGAATTTTCTTTCCTTCATTTTAATGGGTGTACATGGGTCAAATATATAAGCCTCTAAAACTACGCTCCTCTGTCCATCCATCTTTTCACAATTTTTTTTCTTTTTTCTTTTTTGATCTCGACAGTTTTATTTTGCGGCACCCCTTCACCATATTGCATAGGTGATATGGGTGTCCAACGGTCCGGTCCAGTCCAGTTTTGGTCAAAAAACTTTAACCGGACCGGATCGTTTATATTACAAGGATTGGACCGTACCGTTTGAAACAGTTTTAAGTAATAAAAACCAGATCGGACCGTTTGATTTATAAAATGGTTTGGTCCGGTTTGGTTTTTGGTTTGGTTCGATTTTTTATACATTTAATGAAGAATAATGTAAAATTTTTAATATATTATTAAACTGGTCTGATCCGGTCCGAACGGTTTAAAATTAGTACAAACTGGACCAGACCATTTGATTTGTAAAACCGTTCGGTCCGGTCCGGTTTTACGGTTTGGTCCGGTCCGATCCGGTTTATGGACACCAATAGGTGATAATGAAAACCTAACAGTATTAGCCCTAAATTATTTTAGATTTAATTATTCAAATTACATTAAATCCCTTAATAATATAAAAATATTATTTTTAAGACATATCTTAAAAATATTGAAATATATTTAAGAAATGATCAATTGATAATTTCATAAATTGATTCAATTTTAAGTAAATATTTTAACACAAGAAATAATTACAAATTTATGAATATATATTATTAAATGTATGAGTGTAATCTCACATGTTATAGTTATAAAAGATATACATGAAGTACGACTATTTAAAATTCTGACATTTTTTTTACTTTAATTGATAGACTTGATAACGAGTTTAAAAATAAATTTACATGAAAATATTTTGTATACGAAAATAATCAACACTCATAATTATTACAATTATTATGAAAAAAGTGACTACATAATGATAAAATTATTTTTTTATTTTTTCAACTGTATTAGATAAAAATTATTTTATTTAAATAATCTCCTACTAAAAAAACTAAAAACTAATCATTTAATCTTACTCAATTATTTTTTAAATAATAATATGATTGAATTATAAAAAAAATATAAAATTAAAATATCATTTTTAAAATACTTATCCTTCCAATTATTAACACATATCACTACCATATAAACGAAGAACGTCTAAATAATATTATTTAATCTAAAATCATAAAAAGATAATTCTATTTAAATAACTATAACTTACCTCCTTTAATCCTTATAAATGAGTCACAACCGGTAAAAAAACAAAATCAAAATAAACATCTTCACTCATTTTAAATAATAAGTTGGAATTATCACATACTATTTTATCTTAAAAAATGATCTCATCCATATGGGAGGTTTTCTGATTCTTCTTATATTAGAACCATCATAATTTTCTTCTGAAATGTCTTCTTGTTCCTCTTCTTTTGCTGAAGTTTCACTATGAACAACAGTTTTTCCTGAGTTGTTTCCTTCTAAATGTTCTTCTGTAATAGAAAGTTCATATTCTCCCCAATTTAGATCAGTTAAAGTGTCTTCTTTATGGTTCTTTTCCCAATCCCAGCTTTTATCTTCCTCAAATACCACGTCTCTGTTTACTATAATTTTTTTTGAGATTGGATCATACAATCAGTATGCTTTAGATTCCTCATTGACTCCAAGTAAAACACAACGCAAACTTTTGTCATCTAGCTTGGTTCTTTTTTATCTGGAATATGAGCATATGAAACACATCCAAAAACCCTAAAGTGGTCCACTGATGGTTTTGATCCACTCCATGCCTCTTCAGGAGTCATATGTTTTACTGAAAGTGTTGGACTTCTATTCAAAACATGAATAGTCCAATTTATTGCTTCAGGCCAGAAACTTTTGGGAATCTTTTTGGCTGAAAGTATACTTCTAACCAAGTTCATGATTGTTCTATTTTTCCTTTCTACAACACCATTTTGTTGTGGTGTGTATGTTGCTGTCAGTTGTCTACGAATTCCATTTTCATTGCAGAATTTTAAAAAATCCAAAGATGTGAACTCCCCACCCCGGTCTGTACGAAGGCATTTTATATACATACCCATTTCATTTTCAACTAGACTCTTGTAAACTTTGAAAAAACTGAGAGCTTCTGTTTTTTCAACTAGAAAGAACACCCAAATATTTTGGCTATAATCATTAATAAAGGTGAGTAAGTACCTTTTTTTGCTGTTTGAGATAGGATTGATGGGTCCACAAATGTCTGCATGTATAAGTTGAAGAATTTGTGAAGCCCTCCATGTGCTTTTTTATGGAAATTGGTCTCTATGTTGCTTTCCTACTATACAGTGCTCACACAACATTGCAGTATCCTTGATAAGTGGTAATCCATTCACCATTCCTTTCTGTTGGAGAAGTTTCAGACCATTGTAGCTTAGGTGTCCATAACGGTAATGCTAGAGTCGAGTTGTGTTTTCTGTAAGAGAAGTGAAGCATGTCTGCTCTACAGATTGTAGTGGAGTGGGTTTAATTTGTCCTATCACAACAAACATCCTATTTTTGGACATTTGTGTATCCATGATCAGTCCCTTGGTAGGATGAAATAGCTTGCATTTTCCTTGTTTGAAGAGTATGGTTATTCCCTTATCCAGTAGTTGGCCAATGCTCAACAAGTTATTCTTCAATTCTGGAACATAGAATACCTCAGTCACTACCTTAGTAATCCCATTTATCATCATGTGTATACTTCCTTTCCCCATTACTGCCATTTGTGAATTGTTTCCTAATTTCACTGATTCTTTAAAGGTTTCATCGAAATCAAAGAACATTTCCTTCTTACCACACATGTGATTGCTGTAGCTTGAGTCAAGAAACCATGTTTCTTCATTGTTTGGTTTCTGCACATCCGTGTAGGCCATTAATAAGACTGCTTCACTGGATTCTGCATCATTGTAAACTACTTCACTAGATTCTACATAGTGTGCTCTTGTTTGTTTCTTTGGACATTCATACTGAAAATGCCGAAAAGCATGAAAATAATAACATTCAACCAAAGATTTGTCAAAAATTGATCTGCTCATTGATCTGCCCCTTCTACCTCTTCCACGTACTCGGTAGTTTGCACGACCTCTTCTTTGTCCTTCAAACTGTTCGTCATGAACAATCTTCAGCGCTTGTTCTTCTGTATCATGCCCATTTATACGTTGTTCATGAACAAGTAAGCTACTTTGTAGCTCATCGATGTACATTGTGTCTAGATTATGTGATTCCTCAATGGAGCAAACAACGTAATCAAATTTAGGGTTCATAGATCATAGAATCTTTTCGATGATGATAATGTCTCCCATTTTCTCTCCATGGCATCGCATTTTGTTAGCGATGGTGAGAGTACGAGCGAAATACTCGTTTATAGATTCACCCGTTTTCATGTTAAGAATTTCAAAATCTTTTCGAAGAGCTTAGAGCTGGGCACGTTTAACGCATATTGTGCCCTGATACTTCTGTTTGAGAGAATCCCAGATATCTTTAGCTGTATCTTTGTTCAAAATTGTCTCCAGAATTGAATGATCTATTGCCTGAAACATGTAATTTTTTGCCTTCAGATCTTTCAGTCATTGTTCTTCAATAATTTTCTTCTGCCCTTCAGTGAACGCAACCCCATCTGCTGCTGCAGAGATTCCAATTTCAATCAAACCCCAATATTCTTTTGAGCACAAAAATTTTTCCATGAGCATGCTCCAGTGATCATAATGTCCATCGAAGCGAGGAATTGCTGGTTGAACAAAGCTTCCTTCAGCTGCCATTTAACAGTTTACATGAAAGATCACAATGGCTTCAAGTGATGGTCAGATTCGCTGGCTCTAATACCAAATGTGAGATCTATTTTGAAGTATGATCGAAACTATTATTTTAAGAAAGCTCAATCGGCTTTTATAGACTTACAAATGAAAAACAAGAAAAACAACCCACCTTCACCACTCTTATCATCGTGGTGAAGCTGAGGAACAAAACAGAAAAGCATTTAACTAATTCCCTAAATAATAGGGATGACTAAATCAACATTAGGAAACAGAGACTAATTCTAAGTTTAACATCCCTCTTTATTTGAATGAGCGAAAGTGGGATCACTTTCAACCCTTAAATTTTCATACTCAAATTCTATTCCATTTAAATGGCCTTTAGACTGGTTAGATAAAATGACCACTTTATTATCATTGGTTTCTAGTATTTTGTTGTGATAATGAACATTCTGATCTTCTGCTTCATTGCAATTCTTTACCAATGACTTTTGCTTAGATTTTCTCCTCATTATCTCCTCGGTATTATCAATATTTGTTTGTGTTAGCTTGATTTACTGTGAGGAATCCACCTTATTATCTACTTTGTTTTTATAATTCCTATCAGCAATCAATCAACAGATGCATCATTTTCATGTTGGTGTAGATTGAGAATAAGTTTCTGAGAGTTTATCTTACTACCTCTGGTGAAACTTCCAATAGAATTAGTAGATACATATTGAGAACTTGTAGAATGAGCAATAATATTGAGATTGGCTCCACCAAGCATCAAGTGTTACCGAGTGTTTCTGATTGAACCGTGCAAGGCTTACCCAATTCCAAATCCAGTTCAGTAGGAATAAAAGAAAAGGTCCAATCCCAAAATCTTTAGATTCAAGGTCTGATTCTTCCAAAATTTTACTTTGAGACAAGATATATGTAAATACCACCTCCCCCTTACGATTAGCTTCCACCATTGAATTCTGATGAAGATTTTTATCTTCTACTTTAAAATCAATGCAGGTTAATGCCGATAGCATCTATTTCTTAGATTTCTTTCTCACCCTTTTCCTACCCGTTCTCTATATTTGCTTTTGTTACACTAATGTGTTACAAGTAAACCAACTCATTTCAAACAATGGCATCTTTTCGAATGACCGTATATTCCATATTCATTTTCATTAGTTCATTGTTTATGAAAATTTACTCTCTTCTATCTCAGTTTTATTGCTTGGGTGTTCTCTGCACAAAGTTTCTTGAGCCTCAAATGAGGGATTCTCAAACTCTAAACATTTGGCATTCTCTCTTTGATCTAAATAAAGTTCTCCTAATTAAATTTTTAAGTCTTGTTGTACTCTATATTTATGTGTTGACTTCCTGTGTATAAACATGATGTCGTTTTATTTTCATTCAGTGTTTTGTCTTCTTCTGTGTAAGGTTAGTTATTGCAGATCAATAATGCACACATGTACACAGTTAAAAACACTATGATTAAAAGCATGTTTTTTTACACACCATGAGATTGTTGTTTTAGTATGCATGCTAGGTCGTGATTGGTGGATTTTGGTTTGTTTCGAGTTATTTATGAAAATTACTCGGTATTTTTGAAAAAAAAATTGAGTTTTGGCACTTCGCTACCACCCTTGGTGAGGTGGTTGACGAGGTTCATGGAAAAATGATCGGCGAGGTAGCTAGCCAAGTTCTATAAATACCCTCACTTTTCTCTTTTCTTTACCCATAGATTTTAGTATCAAAACATTGTCAAAATTCGTATTGAGAATTATATTTGTTCTTGAATAGTTTTGTAGAGCTTACATTTGAGTGTGTATCAATTATTGAGCTTAGTGATCAAATCATAGACTGTGTGTATACATGATTTGATTGTATGTCCCTTGTATACACTTTGAGATTTGTGGAGGATAGTGTGTCCTTTAGTGCCTTGAGATTAAGAGTGATCCCCAAAGTTTCTTGTTCTATATATTTCATATTACTAATCACATCATATTAGGTGATCCCTAAGGAGAGTTGGATTCGTGTGTCAAATCAGGTCGTTGCGAAAGCAATAAGCAAGAGTAGCAATAGGTAGTTTGGATAGAGGTCTCGAATGATAAAGATATTGGTGTTTTATTTCTTTAAGATTTTAACTGTTTTATTGTTTAGTGAATTGTTTATTACTAAGTGGTTACCTTAAGTAACCTAAGAACGTTACCATATAGATACAATCTCTATATTTATTTACGTCCTTACATCACTTGTTATGCATGATCCATTGTATCCGAGTTTATGGTATGCATGTTACAACATATTGTAGCTTAAACTCTTATTAGTAAGAATTTACAATTTTTTTGCTTTCTATTGAGTATTTATAATATATGTTGTGAAAAGTTATATGCTTACTTATATTATATTATTATTGCTTCTGCTATACAATCTATTTAAGTGTTTTCTTTTCTATTTGTGCAAGTTAGGGTTAAGTCTATAAGGAATTTGTATCTGCTTACCCTGATAGTGTATTGGGTCATGAACTCTTTCAATTGGTATCAAAATGGATACACCCTTTTAGGCATAACCACTTTTGTATTGATTTTGTTAACTCACTTTTTGCACACACTTTCTCTTTAATGGATTCGAAAGAAGGAGGTAATATAGGTAGATCTCCATTTTTCAATGGGATAAATTATGCCTATTGGAAACTATAAATGAAGGCCTTCTTGTGGTCTCAAGAAGACTATGTGTGGTTTCTTACCCGATAATACTGTGATTCCAAAACTAATGATTGAGTAGACTAAGGAAGAATCTAAAGAGTCTGAATGGAAGAGTAAGGGTTTGTATACTATTGTTAAAGTTGTGACTCTTGATGAGTATAGAAGGATTTAGAGTTGTACAACGTCAAAATAAGCTTGAGATATTCTTGAGACAACTCATGAAGGTACATCTATCGTTAAGAGGTTTAGAATATTAAATTTTAATAGAGACTTTGAACTATACATTATGTAAGAAGTGCAACTTTTGATAATTTTTATGCACAGTTTTCAAACATTGTTAATTGTATATACAACCTGGGTAGCACTATTACAAAAAATACATATGACCTCGGTTTTTAATCGTGACCGTAGGTCTATGACCACGGTTATAAGAACCGAGGCCTATGTGAGAGAGACCATAGGTAATGACCTATAAACGAGGCTATAACCTCAATTTAAGAATATTAATTACAATATTAAAAATCAATATAAACTACAATAGATTTATTAAAAACGATATTAAAAATCATATTATATTAAAATTAAAAGTATTATTACATTCAAGAGTTTATTATACACTAAAAATTAATAAACACAGTGTACAATAGAAATAACTTGAGCATAGTATTTATTTTTATCTATTTTGAGACTCAAAGCATAGTGCACCTACTACCTGGTGCGTTGGTGCCTGGTGCACCTGTTGCCCTAGTACATTGGTACGCCTAGTTCTCCTAGTGTGCTAGTGCGCCTGGTGCTTGGTGTCTGATGCGCTAGTGTGCTTGTTGCCCTATGTTGGTGTGCCTAGTGTCTGGTGTGCTGGTGAGCCCAGTGCCTGGTGTGCTGGTGATGTAGCTTACTGATGCATTTATGAGCAGCTTGGGTAATTTTCACTTTTCTAACATTTTTTTCACCAACCTCCTTAAGGTTTCTTCATTCACTAATCTCCTTAAAACCTGTGTTCCATTAATCTGATCAAAGTCATCCCAAAAATTATAAATAAAATTTGAATATGCGTACCTCAACTAGAGTGAATTCGAAGAGTAGATCAGTCGCGCGATGAGGAAATACATCTCCAGCGCGCGAGGGGGAAAAGAAACAAGGGAACAAGAATGGCGAGATGAGGATGGCAAGACAAGACAACGATATGAGATGAGACGTAGAACGGTAGCTAGAGATGTATATATATATGCTCTGAACGAAAACCCTATGATATCAGGGCCGAGAAAGGGAAAAAAAGGAAGAAAAAAAGAGAAGAAAAAAAGAGGAAAAAAGGAAAACATAAAAAAATTGATAAATTTTTTTGGTGTTAATTTGGTGTAAAAAGGAAGAAAAAGAGAGAACAAAAAAAGGAAAAAAAAAGGGGAAACATACAAAAATTGATAAAAACATTTGGTGTTAATTTGTTGTAAAAGAGAGAAAATTAATAGGGTATGTTTATGGCATCAGTTTTAAAATAACCGAGGCCAAAACTCTATGGCCTCAGTTTTTAAAAAAACTGAGGCTAAATGTCCGAGACTATATGTATGTATTGTAGTAGTGTAGACCCATCAGTGAATAAATATAGATTGAAAAGATCATTGCCAGTCTACCATATAGGTTTCATGATAAAGTTACAATACTTTAGTCAATGTATAAAGCTAGTGAGCTCATAGTGAATAAGCTAGTTGGTGACCTGTAAGTCTTTGAATTACACCACATGTTTCCAAGACAAAACAAATTACTTTTGAGAAGGGAAAGAGCTGGGCTTTCAAGACAACCAAGGGAAGTGATCCAAGCAAAGATGTTTGTGCCACAGTTGGTGGTAATGATAACTTTGATCCTAATGAGGATGAAATGGTTTTCCTTGCTTAAAGACTCACCAGATTCTATAAAAAAAAACCCTTTTTAGGGAGTACCGGGAGAGATACTTCAAGTTCTAAAGCCTCAAAATTTACAAAAGCTAATGAAGACTGGGAAAATGAATCTAAGAAGCCTAATCAAGACCAGTACACATTGATGCCAATTATTTTCAAAAACAAAAAAGCACAAACAAGCGTGCTATGAAGGCTGAGGTTACTATTTCAAACAGTATTTGTAGTAATAATGTGGATGGCACTAGTTTTTTTACCTTCGTTGCTTTAATTAGTGTCATTGATCCTCTAACTATTGCCTCAGATGTTCAAGGTTACAACTGAAGCTAATGATGATTATGATGAGTAAGATGAATTGCTTAACTCCTACAATGTGCTCTTGTTAGAGCATATCAAATCTGAAAGAAAAAAAGGCATTGGAAACCCTTGACAAAAAAAAGTGTAAGAAAAACACATTGATGAAAAATCTAGAAGAAAATAAGTCCTTTATTGATTGTCAAAAACTTGATCTCACCAAAAAATATGAGGACATTCAAAAGAGATATTATGATTTTGTTGAGAAATTTAATGCAGATCATTAAAAGATAAATAAGCTTGAGAAATAAATAAAGGTTCCTAACTTGGGTAAAGTTACACAGTTGTTTGTTAGTCTTGATTGCTCTTCTGATCAAAATAACGAGATTAAAAGATTGAAGAAGTAGATTATAGTCTTTGAAAGTGCAAAGGAATATCTAGCTTACTCACTTACTAAAAAGGAAGCTAAGATTGAATAACTAAATAAAAAATTTGGGAGCATATCTTGAAACCTTTCTTAAGGAAAAGGAAGAGTTAATTAAAGCCTTGAAAGACAAGCTCAATGTTAGTGGGAAGGAACTGGCTTACTCTACCTTTGGCTTACTCTGCCATCAACCCAACATGTAAGTCTATTGTGCCTCTTCATCTAGATTCCTCCAGTAAGGTGAACCCTTCACTAAGGCTAGCACTTACCATTGCTCTAGTGATGGTCTACTACCTCTACCTACTATTATTCCTACTTGTCACTACTGTGGTAAACTTGGGAATTCGAGATAAAACTGTAGGAAATTAATTTCTCACCCTTATATGAAAGTTAATGTGAGTGCTTCTTCTTCGTCTCCTCTGCATAGTACTTCTTGGAGTCAAAGATCCAAATTATTTAACTTCATTATTCCTGTTTGTTATCTTTATGGCACCACTGCCCACCTTACTATGTAGTGTCCTAGATATTTGAGAAGTACATCTTGGAACTCTCCATCTCATTCATCCCATCTTTTATGACATGTGGTAGCTACTGTGATTCTTCTCAGCATCTCTAAGCAAGTTGCATTATGCATCTTAGGTATAGTATGGAAAGAAATAAGTCAACTTTAAAATTTTTGCCTCGCCTTGTCTATATGGATAACTCTATAAGATTTTTGAAAAATAATAAACAAAACAAACCTCGAGTATCATATACTCCATTTGCTCATATGACACAAAAGCTATTTGCTAAATCAATTGTCCCTCATAAATTTTTTAAAAGGAGGGATGTTGTTAGATCACTATTTTTGAGTGATCTATATATGATTAAAACTATTCATTCCTTTTCTCTCTTATACATGTAGTCTTTCTTTGGGTGACTTTTGCGTTAATTTATCTTCCTTTATTGCTTTAATATAGATTAAAAATATAGTGTTTGTCATATCAACACTTTCCTTTTCTCATTTCTCTCTCTTTTTGAGACAGTCCTGCAAGTTTTTCTATCTAGCTAACATACTACATGTGAAATAAATCTTTTGAAGGGACCAATTATGTTTTATGGTTGAGATGCTTTTGACTTGTATTGAAGTGTGGTTTTTTTTACATGTGTATTCCTTAAGCGTATGTATGGTTAAATTCTTGTATTTTATTTTAAATGAACTTTTTCATATGCACATGTCATAATTCTATGAATATGTATGGATATTTTGAGAAGTTTCTATTGATTTTACTCTTTGATGATTTAGGCCTTTTTTGGATTGTTTTAACCTTTCAAATCACCTTTTTTATTATTTGTGTTCCTTTCACCCCTCTTTGAGTCTCTATATTAATCCTTCTTTTCATTGTACCTTTTAAACCCTATCCCAAATGCCTTATCTCACTTACCTTGTACACTTTTATTGAGCATGTATGTCTTAAGTTTGTTTGTGTTACCCTCTTAACTTCAATTTAAAAATATAGAAGGAAAAGAATGAGAAGAATGATGATGTTAAAAATAAAAAATAAAAAGGGAGGGTATATAAGTTATTAAATTTGATGTGTAGTTCTCACAACAACTATATTTATGAATGAATTTTGAGAAGTAAAGAGAAAAGAACTCATGTTTAAGGGTATAATTGTCATGGACATGAACTAATTGGATTGTTTTTGAATGAACAAAGATGTGCTTGAGCCTAAATGTCATATCTTTTTTCCTCATACCTCAACCTCTCATTACAAGCTTTGAAAGATATATTGATTTATTTTAGGTTCACACTTACATTAATGGAAAGAGAGGCTAAATATAAAAATTTGAAGTTTGGTTCTACTTGAGTCTATATTTCTATTTGTTTGGTTCGCATAAGCATATCTTTATGGCATATAGAATAAAAATTTAATGATATCCTTATTTGAATGCATTATAGATTGATTGTCATGTGGATTTTACATTGAGTGTATCAGATAGTTTTGCTAAACTTTGTGGTCCCAAGAAATAAACCTTTCCATATAGCTTGCCACATTGCTTGCCTTAACCTTGCTAAGGACTTCAACGAGGGGATTGATAATGTACGCAATGAAGTGCTCCTTTGCCTATTTATTGAACACCCTACTACCTACTTTCTTTACATGTTTGAATAGTTTCCTACTCTACCAGCTTTATTAGTGCATGCTACCTTCTAAATTATACCAAATATGGCCCCAAAGTATACCAAAAGTGGTAAGAAGTTAAAGCAACTTGAGCCTGCCAATCCATCTAGTAGTGGGCCTATTCTTGTATAGCATTATGTTAATACTCATGACTTTCCTAAAATAGTGGAAATTTTTGCTTATTTTTCTTAGCTTTCTCTTTGCTCTTTGAATTATTCATATAATGACGAGTTTGTTAGGGAGTTTTATGTTGCCCTTCCTTTTGCTTTTACTACTAATTTCTCTACCTCTTTTGTCCTTAGAAGATATAGAGTTATTTTCTCTATAGATGTTTAATTTATTATCTCTTCTTGATGTTTAGTTTTTGTCTTTTCTTATCATTCCTTTTGAATTTGAAAATATTGCTTCATCCTACCTTTCTAAATTTTATATTGTGTATGCTCATAACACTATTGAGAAGGCAAACCAATTAGCCAGACCTAACTATACATATGTTGGTAATTCCCTTGTTGTTAAATATTCTACCCATTATTGTTCACATAATATTATTAATCATGATATTATTCATGCCCGTTCTCATCTTTATATTGTCCCTTCATACCGAGGACACTTCCCATATGTGATTCTAAACGGTGATGATATAGATCTTCTTGGTATGATCTATAGAACTATTATTTTTCATATTGTTGTTTCACCTTCTTCTGATCTCCACTATCCTTCATTGATTTCCCAGTGGCATTTTATTATTTTTCATAGCATTTCTTTCAACTACTTGAGCAGGTCTGTTCTCTCTCGTATTGTTCTTTTTAACTGTGGTAGGTCTTAGTGTTCATCTACTACATTTTCTTCCTCATCTTTTATGAATACTGCTTAGTCTATACGTTGTGAGTCCATTCTTGTTTCTTCTGCTCCTTCCACTTTTGTCTCTCTAAGTGACAAGTCTACTCGTATTTTGACTAATGTTTTTGAGGAGTCACAAACTTGGAACAAGAATGTCATCGATATGCATCGTTATTATGCTTTTGCTCAGGCTATTGCAGCTTCTTATCATTCTATTGTACCACCTTTTCATGGTTCATTGGTTTCCTCTATCTCAGTCAGGCCTCATCCTACCCCAACTAGATCATGAAATTATTGGTGAGTGGGTGAGGCTTTAGTGAGATAATCGACGGTAGTCTATGAAGAAGTGGTGTGGTGTGGTCTTATCTTGGTTCTATTTTATTAAAGTTATAAAATAAGAATATTTTTGTCTATTTGTAAAATAATTTGATTTATAATTATGAGTTTTGAAAGAAATTATTGCTAGTTAAAAAAAATTTATTAATTTAATTCAAAATAGATGTTATTTATGCAAAAAAAACTCAATCATTTAGGGTAGAGTATTTGAGTAATTTAGTCATATAATTTAAGAATAATATTTTTTTATTATATTACATTAAAAAAAAATGGTCGATAAATGACAATTAATTTTTAATATTTTTTAATTATACTTATCACATTACTTATGGATGACTTAATTACTAGAGGTTGTAATTGTTATTTTAATCATTGTTAACCATTCAACAAGAATCTTAATATTTTAACGTGTCATTTTTTATCTTTTTTATTCATTTTTTAATTTTAATTTCTATTTTATTCTTATTTAGATAATAATATCTTAATTATATGTGTCAAATAATATTATATGATAGATTTAATTGAAATTTGAATTTTTATCATTCTATGAAAAGAACCTTACATATAATGGAGACACAATTTTATATTAATAAAAAGCATACAATTTATTATATATATGTTTTGCTTCATTCTATAGCCCATTCATAATAGCAACATGACAAAAAGAAACTTTTTCATTTTAAATAATTAATAATCATTCGAAATCTAACACGAAGGACTTTGAAGATAATTTTTCTTAATATAAAATTATGTGCTCAACACTTCTGCAAAACTTGAATAGAGAAAAAAGAGAACATAAACATTAAGTGATAAATTGGTCACCCTTTAGTGGGCTTGGTGTTTTTCTAATATCCATTTTTTTTATTAAAAGTTTTACTTATTGATAATATTTTAAAAGGGTTTTTTTTAATACCCATTATATGAAAAAGTCTCATATTTAATCCCATGTTTTTACTAAAATTTCATTTTAATTCTTTTAAAGTAGTAACGGGCAAAATAAGTATAGTGGGGTTTTTCGAGCAGGGGTAAAATGGGAATTTTCTACCCTTCTTCTTTCTTTTCTTATCATTTCAGCGTCATTATATCATTTCAGAACCTAAGTCATAATTTGGCTCCCATCCAATTTAGTAACACTTAAAATGTATATAAGAGAACCCCATACGTAGTGTCTTTTTTTCTTTTTTTTCATATCGAAAAATAGTACACCAACCAGCACAAGGATTGAAACACGCACAAGCTACTTGCACAAGGCACTCTAATTTACCCACTTGTTTGCTCAAAATCATCAACAACAACAGGAACAATTAGAAGTCCCCAATTCCATGGCTTATATAAAAATAAGAAATTGGTTATAATAATAAAATAAATTTTCTTAATTTAAAAAAAAGCAAAGATAAAAGCAAAAAAAAAATGATCAAAAAATAAAATAAAAAAGAGAAACAAAACAAAGTTAAACTAAAATGCAGTAAAAGCAAAAATCCTGAGACGATGAAAGCATATAAAACAAGTTGGTGAGGTGAGGAAGACTTGTTATATCATCAAAGGGAATATAAAGGTTGTAATGGTGTTAAAATGATAGGAAAAAGGAAAAAGAAGAGCAGAAAATTGCCATTTTATCGTTGAGCGCCACAGTACTTATTTTGCCCGTTACTATTAAAAAAACTTAAGTGATTTTTTTTTTTGTAAAAACATGGGTACTAAATTAGAATTTTTTTCATATTATGGGTATTAAAAGAGAATTTTTTTTAAAGCATGAACAATAAATGAAAATTTTGATAAAATATAAGTACTAAAAAAGTACCAATCTCCCTTGAGCCTCTTAATGAATGAATGGTAACTTTTTAATAAGTTTTTACGGACACACTATAAATTTTATAGAATGTACAAGTAATATGAGTAATCTAATTCTAAAAAGTTAACCTTAAAAAAATATGAGTCTCATACTACTTATAAACATTGTATTAGTATTTTTCTTAATCAATATATGACACTCTTTTTACATTAATATTTCCTTCAAAGTGTGAATCGTTTGATCTAACATTTTATATTTTTAGCTTATTTTTATTATACTCTAACTCTACTTGAATCACTTGTCTTTTTTTTTTCAAGACCCATGTATTTTTTTTGTGTGAGATACATTAGTTTTTCTTTTTTCTTAACTCATTGATTGAATGAAGCTCTAATACCATGTAAAGTTTGTATAGTCTATAAATAACATGAGTCATCTAATTCTAAAAGTTGACCTCAAAGGAATATAGGTCTCATACTACTTAACATTGTACTAGTATCTTTTTAACCAATATAAGACACTCTTTTTACACTAGTACACATTATTGTTCAAATTTATGTAACATATGAACACAAAATATCAACATATTTTTATGAATGTGACAAATACATGTTTATGCTAGTAATATTTTAAACATGTAGCTTATTTTTGAATATAAGGTAGCAGGGGTTGGTATCATGTATTATAATAAACCAGCTACTATATACTAATAAGGGATGAAATGAATCCTTATTTACTACTATAGGTGACTTTGACATTCCATCTTTTGACCTCTTTTCCATACATACTCAATATAAGGGAAAGGGTAGGGTTTTTAAGACTTATCCCTTTGTTATGGCATATTTGTAATGTTCTAATTTTTTTTCTTTTGTTTGCAATATGTTGGGCCTCATATGATATCACTCCTTATCAGAATAATTAATTGAATAACTTTATCATCTTTCTCCATCATAGTGAAGTAGTTATCAACTTATTATCCCTAAGCAAATTGCTTATTGGGCCCTATAATTGACTGTAGTTAACCCACAGTATGGGTGCCTCTCATATTCGAACAATAAATATTTCTTGTAACTTGATATTTTTAATTAGTTTTAGTTATGAGTAATCAACTCATTGTGGTAACTTTTAATTCCTTGTAGGTATGACATCTCGACATCTCTCTAGGAAGAGGAACAGGGCATAAATAGTGATTTGCTTCTTGAGAGACTCTAGCTTAAATGATGTGCCTAATAAAGTAAAGCTACATGAAAATCTGGGGCTTTCAAGAGAAAGAGATCCCTTAAACTAGGAGTGATCATTGATATGCCACATTGTAATAGGGTTAAGTCCCTTCCCACACATATTGACATTCCATCTGATCCACTGATGGATGAGTTTGGTCCAAAACCTATTGGCTTGGATGAGAATGTTATGGGTCCATCTAAGGCATTTATTATCTAGGTCCATATATAAGGATTTGCATGCTTTAATTGGAAGATCATGACAGTTTACCAAGGATCTTGAATAGGCTACCATTGCACACCCTAACTTTGAGAAATGCCTAACAATCATTGAAAAGACACTTAATAGGGAAATTAATAATAAAGACACCACTGAGCCTATTCCTTGTGAATTGGAAACTCAATTAGGGGAGTCCAGGATGGAAGTTACTATAGCCAAGAAGATACAAGCTAATGTTGAAGAGGCCTTAGTGGTAGCAAATGAAAAAGATAAATGTTTAGCAGCTCTTTTGATGAAGAAGCAGGCCAGTTAAGCCGAGTGTTATGAGTGTTGGTGATAATGATCAAGTGGATGATAGGTAGCATGTGTCATATACTATGTCTAATGATGCTTAAGAAATACACACATATGCTGCACATACTATGCCTAAGGATTGCACTAGAATGTATGCAAATATTGCACAGGATGACACTATAACATACAAAAAATTGCACATTATGATGCTGGAAAGAACACAAATGCCGCACATAATGGTGCTAGAAAATGTGTAATTACTACACATAATGACACTATGATGCACATTGATGTTGCATACCTTACGCCTAAAATTTCCAAAAATATAGATACATATGCTAGCCTTATTGTGCATGCAGCACACACAAGTAGTGCAAAAATATACATGTGCATAATAACTATGGTGGTCAATAGTATAGATGATCATTTTTCAAAAGGTTGTTATAAAGTTTGTTACATTAAAATGTGAGCTTTTAAGTGGTGTAATCAAGTCTAATGTGTCTCATTGTACTAAATTTGTAACCATCATTTCTCTATAAATAGATAAGATGTGTCATTGTATTTTATTATAAATTTTCAGCTAAATGAAAGAGTATTATTCAACTTATTATTCATCATAGTATTAGAGTTTAGAAGCTACATTAGCTTCTAGCTTCATGGATAAAGCATCAATGGTTAAACTGTTAAATCCTTAACTGGCACCAACAATGGTCAAACAGAGTGAAATATATATTTTTTTTAAATGTTTTACTTACAATCAAGCTCAAAAATAATAATTTCACAATATGGAGACATTAAATCTTAAAAATCTTGAAAAGTCTAGAGTTAGATATCTTTATTCTTAAAGATCCAGTAGATAAATTTCACGAAAATGGAACTATCAAGGATGAGTATAAAAATGGGAAAAGGTAAGATTATATACTTGGTTGCTGGTTGATGAATTGCATGACATATGAGCTTATGAAATAGGTAGTTGGATTCGAAACGTCAAGAGAGGCTTAGTGTATGCTAGAAAATAATTTTGCCTCCAAGTCACGAGCTCGCATGATTTAGCTAAAGAAAGAGCTTCAGAATTTCAAGAAAAGAGATATAAAAATCAATGACTATATTCTCAAGATCAAAATAACTTTGTGATGAATTGGAAGCAATTGGATATACAATTAATAATAAGGAAAAACTCATGTATGTGTTAAGAGGTCTTGATGAAAGCATTGATGGTGTATTCTCCACATTGATAGAAAAAATGATAATTGAGAAAACAACAATTTATTATGTAAACACACTACTACTTAGTCATGAAAATAGGCTCGAGAAGAAGAGATCAATAATTATCTCATCTTTGCTTAGTGTAAATGTTGTAGCAAGAAATGAGCATGATTAAAAGCTCTTCAATTAGTGATGATATAATATCACAACTACAGTAACTCAATGTTATAGATCATAATCAATAAAGTGTAAAACCTTATTAGTAAGGAACTGATAACTCATAAAACTACAATGTAAGTAATAACTTTTATCTTGGTGGTAGAGGCCATGGATATGGAAGATGCCATATAAGAAATAGACCTTAGTGTCAAGTGTGAGGAAAATTGGGGCATTTGACTTTCAACTGCTGGTTTAGGTATGATAAAAAATTTCAACCAAATTAGAAGAACAACAATAAAGACACAACTAGATCAAACAATCCTGGTCAATTCTCAGCCTCACTTCAACCACCATGACCTCCATAACAACAGTTTCATGCTATAATTGTTACTGCTAATGGTACTGACCTACCAATTGTACCTCTTATTACTAATACACCTGGACTGTGGCCTACTACTATATCTCATTTTTCTTTTCTTTTTTTGTCTATCCATCAAGCCTATGGATTTGTGCCTTATCAAACTTCTTTTCGGTCACAAGTATCAACTCTTTTCCATCAAGATCTTGCTTGGTTTCTAGTTTATGGTGCAGGTCACCATGTGACTACACATACAAGTAATTTTTCTTACACAAGTAATCAATCTCTCATAATAAGAAATGGTGATGGTTTACCTATTACTAAGATAGGTCATAATCAGTTTCAATCAACATTTTCTCTTGATAGATCTCTCAAAATGAATAACATGCTTATTATCCCTAATACTACTAAAAATCTACTTAATGTGTCACAATTTACAAAATATAATTCACTTTTCTTTGAATTCTATTCTAATTCTTATTTTGTTAAGGACAACAACACAAGGGAGGTACTAGTCCAAGGCATACTCGATGATGGATTATATAAATTTGATATAATATTTTGCAAGGAAGGTCATAACACCATTCCTTATTTGTCTGTTGATAAAATGCCTACTAGTTGTGTAAATAAAACTATTGCTTTTGTTACTAATATGGCTAACCTTTCTCTATAGTATCAAAGATTAGATCATGATACATTTTCTGTTGTAAAGAAAGCATTAAATCAATACAAGATTCCTTTCTTTTCTAGTTACAAAGATTGTGAATTTGTATATACTTCTTGTTATAGTAGCAAAACTCACAAATTTCCTTTTTCTCCTTCCTACATAAAGCCATTAAATAACTTGAATTGGTTCATTTGGATATTTAGGTGTCACGTATCACTTCCACAAATGGCCATCAACATTACATTCATTTTATAGAAACCTATTCACATTTTACATGGATCCATTTTCTAAAGACAAAATCTATTGTTTACCAAGCCTTTTTGTAGTTTAAGGCATAATCTGAACTACAAATAAACTACAAAATTAAAGTTTTTTAAAGTGATTAGTGTGGTGAATTTCAATCTCTTACATCTCTCTTTAATCAGTGCAGCATTATGCATCACACATCATATCCATATACATATGAATATAATATAGTTACTAAAATAAAACATAGAAACATAGTAGATTTAGGACTAGAAATGTTAAACCATGTTTCTTTACCTCTTAACTTTTGGGATAAAGCATTGTTTTCAAGTATTTTTCTGATTAATCGTCTACCTAGCTTGGTTCTTAATGAATCTTATCCTTTGGAGATCCTTTTTGGTGTCAAATTTGATTACATATCTCATGTATGTACTTTTCTTGGATATAGTCCAAGACATAAAGGCTATAAATGTCTTTCAACTTATGGTAAACTTTACTTGAGTCGTGATGTTATCTTTCATGAATCTATGTTTCCTTTCAACCAAAGGTCAATTGGTTCTCAACCTGTGTCTCTTACGGCCAATTTTTAGTAGATTAAAACTATTTTACCTATTGTTACTTTTGGGTTCAATAAGCCAATAAAACATAGCTCTCTTGATGAACCTTCTCTCATGTTTTTGTGTCATCTATTCTTTCATCACCTATTTTAAATTCTTCTAGTTCTCCATCACTTGGTTTTGAATCTTCAATGTCCATACCTTATGTCCATACTTCAAGTTTAATTCTTATTTTAGAGCTAGTTTCTATTCTTCCCTCATCTTCCTCTCAACCTTAATCTATTATTCAGTTGTCTACTATCAAGACTCATCTAGTGATCGCATGATCCAAGATAGTGTGTCCCATTACTCACCCAATGCTCACACCGTCTAAAATAGGTGTTTGGTAGCCTAAGGCATATATGAGTATTACTAATGATGTGTAAAAGATAGAACCTTCCTTATTCAAGTAAGCTTTAACTAGTGATGAGTGGTTTAAATCCATCAAAATTGAATTTGATGCTTTTATTTACAATAATACTTGGGTTCTAATACCTCCACCTTCTAATAGAGCTATTATTGGTAGTAAGTGTATTTTTTAAGTCAAGAGTCTTCCATCAGGTCTACTCGATAAGAGAAAATCTCGAGTGGTAGCACAAGGGTATAAACAAGTTTCTAGTTTTGATTTATCATACACCTTTAGTCATGTGGTTAATCAAGTCACCATTCACATTGTTCTTACTCTAGCCTTGTCTCTAGTTAGAAGCACCATAAATTGGATATCAACGATGCTTTTTTGAATGGTACACTATATAATGAGGTGTATATACAACAACTAAAAGGGTTTGAGCACCCACAATATCCTAATTATGTCTACAAGTTATAGAAATCCATTCATAGTTTAAAGTAGGCTCTTCGAGCCTGTTTTGATACTCTTAGCAATGCCTTGTGTGCAATGGGACTTGTACGATCCAAAGTTGATTTCTTCCTTATTTTTCTCAATCATTTTCTAGCATTACCATTGATCTCTTAATGTATGTAAATAATGTAATCATTATAAGCAATAATGAGGGGATTATTCAATCCCTTATTTCAACTTTGCACATTCAATTTACGTTAAAGTATATGGGCCAATTGAGTTACTTCCTTAGTATTGAGGTGAATAAGTTAGACAATGGTGATCTTTTGCTTACACAACAAAAGTATATCAAGGAGCTTCTACTTAATCCAAGATGGATTATTGTAAACCCATCTCTAATCTTATACTTACTAGCTATACTATTAGTGTTCATATTGGAGAAGTCTTTCATAATCCAACATTGTATAGAAGCATTGTTAAAAATATTTAGTATATCACCATTGCTCGTCCATATATTCCCTTTATAGTCAATAAGGTATTCCAATTCATGGCAGCCTCTCAAGAGCCACTTTGATTGGTTGTTAAAAGAATTTTGAGATACCTTCAAGGCATTCTTATGGTTTTCTTCTAAAGCCATCTTCTTTATAGATGCTAACTTGGGTTCTTGTCCTGATGATAGAATACCCATGTTTGGTAAATTCGTTTACATGTGTGCCAATCCCATTTTTTAGTCTTTTAAGAATAAGGCTTCAATGTCTCGATCAAGCATTAATATTGAGTATAGATCTCTTACCAATACAACCTCTGAAATCATGTGAATTCAAGATTTGCTTCAAGAGTTGCACATTTTCTTACTAGCAATTCCTTTGATCTGGTGTGATAATTTGAGTATAGTTCAGCTTGCTACCAATCCTATTCTTTCATTTTATGCTTGAAAAGGTGTTGGCTAAGACACTTACTATGCATCATATTACTTCTGTGGAGAAACTAGTAGACTTGTTAACCAAGGATCTCCCTATAGCCTCATTTCTCTCTTTGTAAAGCAAATTAAGTTTCATGCTTATGTCACTAAATTTGGGAGAATGTTAAGAGTGTTTGTGATAATGATCAAGTGGGTGATAAGTAGCATGTGTCATATGTTACGCCTAATTATGCTTAAGAAATATGCACATATGTTGTGCATACTATGCTCTAGCATGACATTAGAACACATACAGATGTTGCACAAGATGACATTAGAACATGCACAAATGTTTCACATAATGACATTTGAACTAGTGAAAATGCTACACATAATGATGCTGAAACACACGTAGATGCTACACACGATGACATTAGGATGCGCACAGATGTTATAGACCCTATGCTTGAAAATTCCATAAATATGTGTGCATATGCTAGGCTCATTGTGTACACAATACACATAAGTAGTCAGACAACAAGTGCATATATGTAGATATTGTAAAAATATATATATGTGCACAATGACTATGGTGGTCAACAATAGAACTTATCCTTTTTCAAAAGATTGTTATAAAATTTGTTACATTGAAATGTGTGCTTTTGAGTGGTGTAATCAAGTGTAATGTGTCTTATTGCACCACACTTGTAACTATCATTTCTTTATAAATAGATAGGACGTGTCAGTGTATTTGATCATCAATTTTCAGCTAAATGAAAGAGTATTATTCAGTTTTCTTGTTATGTGTCACTAAGGAAAGGGAAAGTACTGAAAAGCTATTTAAGGAACTCTACTTAGTACATAGGCAATTATAGATGACTACTATAGAGTTAGGCCTAGCTAGGATCCAGATCGTGGTAGAGTGTCATGATTCTAATAGATATGTTAAAGATACTTTGGATGCCTAGGCTTACGGTTCTTAGACTATGAGGAGGTATTTCAGAAAGGTTTACCCAGATATTATTCTCAATAAGACAATTTCCCCTTCTTCAAAGAGACATGTTTTCAAGTGAAAGGAGGATGGTTTAGCAGTTCTAGCAACTCAGATAGTTGTGAATGTTGTTGCATCCCATGATGCTACCAATTGTAGACATGCATCAGTTTTGTTTAGCCCTTTACTTTTTTCAGTCTTAGGATAGACTAGATTTCATATATTTACTTCCTAAAGTGTGTGTACTTTGTGTGTTTACTTTTACTATCAGATGTATTTTTTGTATAGACTTTTTTGGGCATGATTATGTCTTTTATATTACATTGGCTTTTATATTACCTTCCACAATTTGTTTCCTTCTACATTTTCTTTTGTACTTTTGCTTTCAATTATTTCTTGACTCAAGTATCACCCATAAATTTGGAAGGTTATGGACCTTTAAGTTAACATGCGAATGTGAAAGTATGTTTTGGTGTAGAACAAAATGTAAATCCTGGATTGAAGTATGCATGGATGCAAAATGTAAAACACTCCTATTAAGGTCCAAAAAAGATGAAAATAGTATATCAAAAGATTATAGTGTTCTCTTTCTATAAAACATTTTTGCTAAGGTCTACAGTCTTTTTTTCAAATATCTCTTTTTTATATATTTATTTTGTTTATTAGCATATCAAAAATTTGGATAACTTTATTGAGCCTTCAATTTTGTAATTTTTCAATCAAATAGAACACACTTCTTTTTTATAGACGACATCAGATATTGATACTAATTTTTATAAATATCAGATAGACTGTTTTCCATAAAATCTATAAAATGAACAAACTATTAGAATCTTAGACCACCTTGTAAGGGGTGGTCTCCAATCCTATGATCCTTAAGTTAGTAACTATAAAATGTACAATAGTATTTTTCAACCTCATACTAGTATTTATATGGAAAGAGAGTGTTTAGTTGATATTCTTTGTTATGATAAGTGTGATATTAGGATGATATTAGATATTAGATTATCCTATTAATATGTTACTCTATATAGGGGAAATAATAAACATGATATCTTATCCATGTCAGATTAGGTGAGTTTATGATGGATTATCCTCTACATAACAGCATATTGTGTGTCCATTACAAAGGCATGATTCTCAATGAAGAAAAGAGGATGTTTTATGATACGAGAATTAATAATGGAGGCCAGTCTTTAGAGTTCAGTTCTAGAGACCTTTAATGCAATACTAACACTTTTCCCCCTTTTTATTAATGCCACCTTTCATTGCATGGCTAAAAGATCTATTTTTTAATTTGAATTTAATATGTTTCCATACTTTATTTATGTTTGGTTTGATCAGCCTGTGCAGTTACTGCTCTGAACTCAAACCTTTTCTAATAGGATCCTCAGGGATTTGAAATGTTTGTATGCTTGATGCTGCCTGGAGAGATTGCTCTTGTCACTTGTCCTCCTGATAATGCAGATGACAAGTTTCTAAGGTTACTTGCTAAATCTAGTTTTTGTTCTATAATTTTTATGTATATTGCATTTTTAAGCTAAACTCATGTTCTTTTGATGTGAAGTGTGCCACCAGTTTTGTCTTATCTTTAGGCCAGCTAATATTCCAGAGGGTGCTCGTATTCATTGGGTAATTGAACTTCTTGGTTTTGAAAACCCAACGGTAATTTTTAGAACACCTTTTCCATAATAAGGAGTTTCAAAAAGGAAATACAATAATTTAGGTTGTATTAAAATCTAAGTTGATTTGTTTAACATTGAGATATTATTTGATGATTTTTGATTATTCGTAGAAATCATTGATCTTGAAATTGTATATACATATAGTGGTCTAATTGAATTTTTGGATTCACTTATAATAGTCCACCAGATGGATTTGTACAATTAGTGTTTACTTAAGACACATCTTTAAATTACATTTATTATATATTTAAATAAAATATATGATATGTTGAATATTGGTACTAAAAGTAACAAATTAGTGGCATAATTTAGGAAAATTAGTGGCCTAATTTGTGCCATGATTTGTGGCATAATTTAAGGAAATTAGTGGCCTAATTTAAGGCTTAAATTATGGCATAATTTTAGGGAAAAAGAGCCTTGCTTCATCTATAAATAGGGAAGAGTTTATGCACTGAAACAAGGTAAAAATCAAAAAAATCAAAGAGAGCATAAGCAAACTCTAAGAGAGAAAATACTTGTGAGTTTGAGAGTTTTCTATAAGTTTGGGGAAACACTTGAGAGATATTATTAGTGAGGAAATCTGTATCTGTATTCTATATATTTCCTACTCAGTTCAAATAATATCTGCTGCCTACCGTGGACCTAGGCGAATTGCCGAACCATGTAAATTCTGTGTGTTCATTTTATCGCTTTGATATATTCATACACCGCTATTTATTGCTTCTGCCCACAACAAATTGGTATCAGAGCCAAATATAGCAGTATTATATATCAAATCGAAGCTCTCAACGAGACGAACGCAATAGTGAAAGAATTGGTCAAATTGGAGGTCAGAATCACCGCCAGAAGCTGCCAGCAACTGAGTCAACTCACTGAGTTAGACCGAGTCAACTCAGCCACTAGTGATATTTGGACCGAGTTGGTCCGTTTTTCATCCGTTTTCAGCTGAGTTGGATCTATTATTAGCTAATTGGACCATTCCGGATTCAACTACAGACTCCGTTTTTTCAAATAAGATATAAAATTTGGAAAAACACTATTTTAAGTTGTAAGTACAAAATTTCTGATATCTGCTTGTACTTATGGCTGATAAAAGAGAGATCGAAGAAGGTGAATAAGTTGACCATAGAATTTATGGCAAGCCAAGTTGTTCTACTCGAAGAACTATGTTGTCCAACGCAAAGTTTGAGGTGGAGATATTCGACGGCACCAATAACTTTGGCATGTGGCAATGTGAGGTATTAGATCTATTGTTTCGAGAAGGATCTAATATAGCCTTGGAGACCAGGCCAGGAGATTATTCAAATGAAGATTGGAATTATGTAAACCGACAAGCTTGTGGCACAATTCGATTGTGCTTAGGAAAAGATCAGAAGTACTTTGTCATGAAAGAGAATGTAGCCGCAGTTCTCTGAAAGAAACTAGAGGACAAGTACATGATGAAAAGTATTGAGAACAGACTCTACTTGAAGAAGAAACTTTTCCGTTTCCAATACAAGAAAGGTACCCCTATGATTGAGCACTTAGATAATTTCAATAAAATTTTGGTCGATCTACAAAATTTAGATGTTGAAATTATCGATGAAGATAAAGCTTTGTTGTCGCTGAATTCATTACCTGAGAGATATGAGCATTTAACCACAACCTTGTTATATGGAAAGGATGAGGTTAAGTTCGTAGATGTTTCAAATACTTTGGTAAATAACGAGTACCAGAAGAAGGATCAACATGATCACAGAGACTCAATATCAGAAGCATTGACGACATCCAGATGTAGGACTAACAACAAAAAATATGGTGGATCAAATAATAGGGGGCAATCCAGATCAAAGTCTAGAGGAGAGTCATCTAGAAGACGTCCTGCAAAGGACGAGTGTGCCTATTGTCACCAGAAAGGGCACTGGAAGAAAGATTGTCCAAACAAGGACAAGTCAAATGCAAATGTTGCACAGAAGACCGATGAAGATGAAGAATCAGCCTTTTCAGTTTCATCATTAAAAACCTACTCAGATAAGTGGATCCTTGATTATGTATGTTCTTATCATATGTGTCCAAACATACATTGGTTTTCGAGTTTTGAAGAGCTCGATGGAAGAGTTGTGCTTATGGGAAACGACAATGCATGTCAGACAAAAGGGATCAAAACAGTACGACTAAAGATGCACGATGGTACAGTCAAACGACTTACAAATGTAAGGTATATTCCTGACCTAAAGAAAAACCTTATTTCTTTAGGTGTTCTAGATTCTGATGGTTACAAGGTAACATTGGAAAATGGAGTCTTGAAAGTTGTACGAGGTGCATTTGTAGCAATAAAAGGTACTGGGAAGGAGAACTTGTATTTCCTAGATAGGAGTACAGTTACAGGAAGAGCAGTTGTCTCAAGTAATTTTGAAGAAAAGGCAAATGATTCTTCCCGCCTGTGGCACATGCGCTTAGGGAATGTCGGTGAAAAGGATTTGCAAGGCTTAATGAAGCAAGGTCTTTTGAAAGGTGCCAAGACTGGAAAATTTGATTTTTGCGAGCATTGTGTAATGGGAAAACAAACAAGAGTCAAGTTCGGCACTGCCATTCATCGTACTAAGGGATCTCTTGATTATATTCACACGGATGTTTGGGGACCTTCAAAGAATGCTTCACTTGGAGGTAAACGCTGGTTTGTGACTTTTATTGATGATTTCTCTAGATATGTCTGGATATACACCATGAGTCACAAAGATGAAGTTCTGGATATCTTTCTTAAATGGAAGAAAATGATCGAGACTCAGAAAGGCAGGAAAATTAAAAGGCTCAGATCTGATAATAGTGGTGAGTATAAATCAGATCCCTTCTTTAAAGTTTGTCAAGATGAAGGGATAATCAGACATTTTTCAGTTCCTCGTACACCACAACACAATGGAGTTACAGAACGAATGAATCGTACTTTGGTTGAGAAATTTCAATGTATGCTATCTCAATCTAAATTGAGCAAGGCATTTTGGGCTGAGGCTTTGTCATATGCAACTCATATAGTCAACAGACTTCCTGCAACTGCATTAGATGGGAAAAATCCTAAAGAAGTATGGTCTGGACAACCTGCTACTGATTATGATTCATTGCGAATATTTGGATGTCCAAAATATTTTCATGTTAGTGAATCCAAACTGGATCCTAGAGCAAAGAAAGCTGTTTTCTTGGGCTTTAAGGAAGGGGTTAAAGGATTTCGACTTTGGTGTGGTGAATCCAAGAAGATCGTCTTAAGCCGAGATGTTACATTCGACGAGTCTGTTATGCTGAGACAGACAAATTCAGAGAAAGAGAATGAAAGTCCAAATACTCTTTTTAAGGTGATGCTTGAGACTCTGGAAGATCCAGAAAAGATTGCACCGACTACCGATCGTGGTGAAGATGAAATTGATGATCAAGAAGAGATCTCAGTTGAGGTGGAGGCTTTCTCACCATCACCACCTATCAATCAACAGCCAGAATCTATTGCCACTACTCGACCGAGAAGGGAGATTAGAAAGCCTACCAGATACACAGACATGGTAGCATTCGCACTTCTAGTAATTGATGATGATGTCCCATGCACTTACAGAGAAGCCGTGCAGAGAGTTGATAGTATGAAGTGGAATATGGCAATGGATGAAGAGATGAAGTCTCTACACCAAAATCAGACTTGGGAGTTGGTTCAACTTCCCAAAGGAAAGAAAACTATTGGCTGCAAATGGGTCTATGCCAAGAAGGAAGGTGTTCCAAGTAAAGACAATATCATATACAAAGCCAGACTGGTAGCAAAAGGCTATGTTCAGAAAGAAGGAATAGACTACAATGAGGTATTCTCACCTGTTATTAAGCATTCATCTATTCGGATACTATTGGCTTTGGTAGCATAGTTTGATCTCGAGTTAGCTCAACTCGATGTCAAAATAGCTTTTCTCCATGGTACTTTGAATGAAGAAATATACATGTCTCAACCAGATGGCTTCAAAATTCTAGGACGAGAGAATTGGGCTTGCAAGCTGAGCAAGTCAATTTACGGTTTGAAGCAATCATCGCGACAATGGTACAAGCGCTTTGATAGCTTCATTAGAGAGCAGAAGTACACATGTAGTCAGTTTGATCACTGTGTATACTTTCGGAAACTCCAAGACGGTACCTTCATTTATTTTCTCTTATATGTTGATGATATATTGATTACATCTAAGAGCAAGGTGGAGATCGATAGATTGAAGGCTCTGTTGTGTTCAGAATTTGAAATGAAAGATCTTGGAGAAGCTAAGAAAATTCTTGGGATGGAAATCACAAGAGATAGAGTTGCAAGCACAATCTGTCTGACACAGACTCAATATCTGAAGAAAGTACTACAAAGGTTTGACATTGATGAAAAAACCAAACCAGTAAGTACACCGCAAGCAGTAAAGTGGATTCTACGGTACATCTATGGTACTGTGGATATTGGTTTGAAGTTTGAAAGAGACAAGACTGAAGGAAAACACCTAGTTGGATATGTGGATTCTGACTATGCTGGAGATCTGGATAAGCGTCGATCTACAACTGGTTATGTGTTCACAATGGTAGGAGGACCAGTTTGTTGGAGATCAACATTACAGTCAACTATAGCTTTTTCTACTACAGAGGCAGAGTATATGGCTATAACAGAAGCATTCAAAGAAGCTATATGGCTTCTCGGGTTGACCAAGGATTTGGGTATTGTTCAGAAGAAGGTGTAGGTTTTCTGCGACAACTAGAGTGCCATTTGTTCAGGAAATCGTCGATGAAGGGAATGTTATACTCTAGAAAGTCGGAACTGCAGATAACCCTGCAGATATGCTTACAAAGGTGGTTACAGGGATCAAGTTTCAACACTGCTTGAACTTGATCAACATCTCTCGAGCTTAGAGCACCTAGGGCGGATTTGGAGGCAGCGTTATGAACTTTTTCGCCAAGGTGGAGATTTTTGAATATTGGCTCTAAAAGTAACAAATTAGTGGCATAATTTAGGGAAATTAGTGGCCTAATTTGTGGCATGATTTGTGGCATAATTTAAGGAAATTAGTGGCCTAATTTAAGGCTTAAATTATGGCACAATTTTAGGGAAAGGAAGTCATACTTCATCTATAAATAGGGAAGAGTTCATGCACTGAAACAAGGTAAAAATAAAAAAAATCAAAGAAAGCATAAGCAAACTCAAAGAGAGAAAATACTTGTGAGTTTGAGAGTTTTCTATAAGTTTGGGGAAACACTTGAGAGATATTATTAGTGAGAAAATCTATATCTGTATTCTGTATATTTCTTACTCAGTTCAAATAATATCTACTGTCTCCCGTGGACCTAGGCGAATTGTCAAACCACGTAAATTCTGTGTGTTCATTTTATCGCTTTGATATATTCATACACCGCTATTTATTGCTTCCGCCCACAACATGATATACTATAACATGATTGTATGTTCTTGTAGTACTATCTCTCAATGGTATAAACCATTTAGCGTCCATTTAAACCACTTCCTAATATTTGGCTTATAAAAGTAATTATTTGTTTAAGATATATCACTTATTTAAAATCAATTATTTTCACTAGTATTAATTTGTTTTAATAAAACTAAGTGATAATTTGTTTCATGGGTTTCAATACAACCTAATGATATTAAGTGTGGATTTTATATCATGCTATATATGAGGGATATTATATACAATCCAAAAAGAGATCTCTAAGAATTAGTAAGTATTAATTAAGATGTGTATTTGAATCCATTTAATTCTTTATATAATTGATATATTAACTTAAACATTATATATTTATTTATATAGTTTGCATAAAAGAAAAGGTACATGATAGAGCAAATTAATGTTTTCTACATGTAATATGGACTTATCTCCTCAAAAAAATAAATACAATAAGATATTATTATTTTTTTATTTAATTTGATAAAAATAATAATAAATGATAACATTTTGACTATAATGAAGACATGTATGAAAAATGACTCTAAGTTTTGGAACTAATTAATTAATAATTTTATATTAGTTATTATTGGATAATTATGTATAATTTTAATCAATTGTAATTATTAATATTACTTAAATAATGATATTATCATTATCGATCATGTATATATTAAGAATGCAATATATTTTACATGTATATTCTATATATATATTACAATTATAAGATATAATTTTTTTTGTCTTTTAACAGTCCCAAAATATTAGCAAAAAACCACCCCTAAAATTTTTTCGAGACAATTATTGAAATATCTTTTAAGAAGATTATTAATCATCCCAAAAAGTAAGTTTATAGTTGTCCTTAAAAGACCTTTTGGGATGGTTAATAACAGTCCCTACATAAAGGACAATTGTAACTGAAAAACAATCATCCTAAAAGGCCATTTTTGTAGTAATGATGGTGAAAAATATATAACCAAGGTAAAGAGATACATACTTCTAAAGGACTTTGCTCTAACTAATTAAAAACAAAACAGTAAATCACTTATATAGTTCACACATTAATAATATCAAAAGCATATAAATTTCTAACCAATAGAAATAGAAAGCAAGCAAGAATGTAAAAGTTTTCTAATCTAAGTTTAAACTTTTAGTATATTGAAACATACGCACCTTAAACTTAGATTATACTAGTACAATATTAGATCATACAAAACACTTGATATAATGAAGTAACCCCATATAGAGATCGAATCTATATGGTAACATCGTATGGTTGCTTAAGATAATCACTCAACAGTAAATAATTAACTAAGCAAGAAACAAGTTATAACTCTAATACACAGTAAAACCACTATTAACTGTATTAGTTAGGACCGCCATCCTAACTACCTACTACTGCTCTTCACTTGCTACTTCCGTAACTTTTTGGTTCAACACTTGAACCTAAATGTTCTTCACAACCAATACCAACCAATATGGTATGATTGGAAACAATAGATAAGTAGCTATATGTGTATCAATTCACACTTTTAAGTGACATACAATCCAACACTAATATCAAATTGTATACGATAGATACATAGTCAAACTACGTATGCATGTAGCCTACAATTTTATTACTAAATTTACAAAAATGACCTACTCTCAAATATAAGCTCACCAAATTAATTTTGACAACATATATAAATTTTAAAGTGAATTTTGGCATAATTTTGATTATTAAACAAGTAGTGAAGAAGAGATATATGAGTGGGATATTTATAGGGCTCAATTTTTCCACCTCGTCAGTCACATTGCCAAGAGTGGTGGTGAGGATAGTGGCGAGCTTAGTGATGAGGTGCTAAAAAGTTACATTTTTTGTTTTAAAAAATATCGAGTATTGATCCATATAAAACCCACACTCGAAACACGCCAAAAACCAAAAGTATAAATGTTGGTTCACTCATCAAAGACGAACATTTTCAACCTAGCATGCACACTACAAAAACCAATCCCATGGTATGTGTAAACATGCTTGCATACAAAGTGCACCTAATTATGTGTGTATATGTGTGTGAATAACTAATCCGTAGTAACCAACCTTAAACAGAGGAAGATAAATACACTAAGTAAAATAAAATAGATACTGTGTTTTGTACATGGGAAGCCAACAAACAAACACGAGTATAACGGGACTTACATTCTCCCTTTTTGGCTTTTAGTGTCAAAACACTGCACAACTAGGTATATATACACATAAAACATGAGATGATCATGAATATGTCCTGGAGTTGTTTGTTCCCATGAACAACATAACAATATACACTAAAACCCAAAAGACATACCAACTGCAAGTGCATCCATCTTGTGCGTTTCATCCATCTTCATAAATCAACTCATCCAATCTCTCAATGTGAAACCCGAGGGTCTCAGCACCACAAATTCACTATAACTAAAAGCATAAATACTTCACTCTACACTTTTAACGTGCACACACGAAACAAACACATTTCTCGTGAACATGTCATGCAGAAATAGCATGTAGTCAAACCATAAACTATCGTGTTACCCCTGCACAGTTACACACTGCACAAACATAAGTAAAGTACACAACTCCCTTTAACTTAATTCCCCCTAAATGCATGCAAGTCAGATAAGAATATGAGTGCAATCCTACACTCATAGCTCATGTGGCACATGACATGGCAAAAATCATGTAGTTGTGCATAGAAACTTCTTCCCCATTTTGACACCAAAAGTTAAAAAGAACACCCATATACAAGGGAAAGAATGCATATAAATATGCTATAATCCTAACACTAATGCAAAGAAGCATATAAGATTAAAGCAAACACAGTAAGAAGTACCATAAGCTTCAAGAGAAAAAGTCATAGAGAAGCACCAAGACACTTGCACGATAGATGCACGTAATAGGCAATAAACTAAATGCACGGCCAAGCAAAGATAAGTGTATATAGAAAAAATTCTTAGTCTATCCAAGAAAATATATGTCATGTATTCTAGCAACAGTTACTAGGAATGAGCGATAAGTAAGAAACATGTAAGAAAGAAGCAAAAGTGGGGAAACACATAGGTAAACATATGAAATCAGAGATTTCATACACTACATAACATGTCATACTAATAGTTCTATTTATTCATGGTTCATACAGTGTGACACCAAAGAGACAAAATCACCATATGAACATAGATCATGACAAAAACTCATACATAGGAAAACCAATATGAAGTAAAACAAACACACATCTCTTCCCTTAAAAGTATACATGCGATACAATAATCATATTATACATTATACTCGTAAAACCCCCAACATAGAAGCATCTACACACAGTAGACAACAAGAAAGACATGATGATGAAAGCAAACAAAGCATGTTTAACAAAGTAGAGGGTCCATAAAGAATAAACAATACATTCAACATAAATATCCACATGTCCATAAATCCATGATGCATTCATATAAGGGCATGACTAAATTTTTTATGACATACACTGTGTGTGATGTGCAAAATTTTTTTACTCTATTTGCCTTCATGATATACTTATACGAACCAAGCAAATCAAAATATAGACTCAAGTTGAACCAAGCTTCATATGTCCATAAATACTCTCTCCACTAATGTAAGTCCCATCTAAGAAGAGATTAATAGGTCTTTCAAAGATTGTAATGAAAAGCTAAGGAATGGATGGATTAAAAAAGATATTTAAGCTTGAACACACTTTTATTGATCCAATCAAACAGATAAGATCATATCCATGACACATATGCCCTCAAACATAGATTATTTTCTCTTTACTTCTAAAACTTCAACCAATGAAGTTGAAAGAATAGTACATAAAAGATGTTTAAACAATACTACCTCATCATCTTTTCACTTTTTGTTTTCTTAATATTTTCTCCTTAATTTGTTTTTACATAAACAAATCTCAATACTTATTTTCCTTTTTCTTTCCCCATTTTCTCAATTTTTTTATATATTCAACATTTCATTATCATTGTTCTTCCTTTTTCATTACCCTTTCCTTTTTCTAGAAACCAAGAGGGTAAAATAGACAAACCTAGAACATACAACCTCAATCAAAAGATCGAAAAAGGTAAGTAGGAATAAATCTTTAGGATAGGCTAGTATTTAAGAGCAAAGAAATGAAAAGATACCATAAAGGCTCAAAGAAGGGAGACTAAGGATATAAGAATAATGGGTAAGAAATGATCAAATGATTCCAGGGTGGCCTAAATCCTCTTTCTAACCAACCAACACTTATAATTTTGCCTCAAGAAACATTAAAGGTGGATTTTAGAGTCTGTTAGAGAAATACAAATCATCAAAGCAGGTGATTGACACAAGCTTTTCAAAATAACCATACAAATTCACAAAGATATAACATATGCAAAAGAAAATTTCATTTGAGATAAGATAAATAAGAAAAATTTAGCCATACATGCTTTCATGGAACACATATGTCAAAAACAACCATACTTCAATTCAAGTCAAAGTATGCCAAATAAATATTGACATAATCCCTCTAAAATTCATTTTACATGCAATAGTAGCAAAGAAAAGCTATTAGTCTCACAAAACACAAAAAAAACTAATGGGTGAGATGACAAGAAAAGACTTAAAACAGGTCAAAACTTAAAAAGAAAAGAAAAAGTGTCTCGAAAGAAAGAAAATGACTAGTTAGGAATAATTACAAGCAATACTCACAAGGAAAGTTACTAAAACACTAAGCATGTGAGAAAGAAAAAAGTTTCAACACAGAAACACAGGCCATGCTTAGATAGAGACAATAATTCAAACAATAAGAGTGCCAATAAAACACACAGGTTTAGCTAAAACATTGTAAGTATGTCAAAAGTCCTAAAGATAGATAAAAACTCTATATGACATACAAATGCACAAAGAAAACCAGAGTAAGCCCAGAAAAGAGTGACATACAAAGATAAAAGGTAAGAAAGATATCACAGTTAATTTCAAAGAAGTAACTGCACAACAAAAGAATAAGAAGGTGAAAGATAGGTAAAAGATGGACAGAAGTCACCAAGAGACAAATAGAGAATTAACACACAACGTGCTAGGTGCAAGAATTGAATACATATTAAAATAGATGAAAAACATTCTAAATGATATGGCATAAGAATGAAAAGACAATAGAAAGATAATCCTACTATAATGACACTACACGATGATAATATGTGACATGATGTACATGCAAACATCCACAAAAGAAGAAGTAAATAGTAAGCAATGAAGAAAGCTAGTAACAGCTCCACGCATATCATAAAGTAAAACAATTAAAGAACTATACAAGACAAAGAAAATGAGAGAAAATTAGAGGTATGCATAAAGAGGAAAATAGGACACATGAAGACAACAAATAAACATAAATTCAGAAACATAAAAACTACAAACAAAAAGAGAAATGAAAGTAAGCAACTTAACCTTAACAGATCACCCAAAAATAGTGATCAGATTGCATCCTTACGTTTAAAGATTTTGTAAGGGCAACTAAATTTGGAGATATCCCCTATATCCTGTGAGTATGAGGTGTATATAGAACTCGTGATCTATTTTATTGATAGTTTTTAGGAAATTTTGTCAAGTTATCCATATAAGCAGGATTAGGTGGATTTTTTTAAGCAAATTTATTTCTTTTTGCACTATGCCTCAAGTGCATAATGCAACATGCTTGAACAAGCTCAAA
The DNA here is from genome assembly GCA_030763125.1 of Hippophae gyantsensis. Lineage (NCBI taxonomy): Eukaryota > Viridiplantae > Streptophyta > Magnoliopsida > Rosales > Elaeagnaceae > Hippophae > Hippophae gyantsensis. Next base: position 29,012,513 of record CM061030.1, read on the forward strand.
TGAACCACAGTAGCTACATCCATACAAATAATGTGAGGGTGAACAAGGTGAAGTACATCGAGATGAACTCCTCACATAACTAGGACACTGCCTAGCAAGGTGTCTAGTAGTGCCATAAAAGTAACAAGTTTGATGAGCAAAGTTGGAGAATCTAGGTCCCTGATTTTTAGGAGTCATACGCAGAATAGAGAAAAAAGGTGCTCATGTTAACTTTCATATAAGGATGAGAAGTAAATTTTTCGCAGCAAGGTCTTACATGCCCTAGTTCACCATAGTGGTGACAAGTAGGGATATCAATAGGTAAAGGCAGTAGACCACTACCAAAGTGACAGAAAGTGTTAGCTTTAGGAATTACTCTTAACCTCTACCATATTTTCTATCATATCTCTGATATCGCTTTATTCTTTTATCAATCAATCAAATTTTATTATTTACTGTAAAATAATTCAAAGCTTGTCACTAGCACTAGCTCATCATCATTTTTGACTACCTTATATTTGATCAAACCTAAAGTGAAATTGGATTTGATCGAATATAAGGTGATCGGAAATTGATAAAGGTGTTAAGAAGATCAGATGAAATAAGTTGATGATAGTCACTATCATTGGCAAAAATAATGTTTTAAATGAGTTGTTGGTTGCATAACTTTAGTTTCGATAAAAATTTTATTTTTGAATTATTATATAGTAAATAGTGAAGGGTGATTGGTGGACGAAAAAATATGATAATGTTAGGTACAAGATAAAGAGGATGGTAGAACAAGATATGATGTTAGGGTATATAAGGTTGTTTTCTTAATAAAAAAAAATGAGAAACAGAATAATAAATATTTTTTATAAAAATAAAAATTCACTCTAAAAAGTTAGGTTTTTTTCTTTTTAAAATTAAATTATTATTGTATCTTTTTTTAAATTGTGATATTATATAATATTAATTTGATAATATTAATCCAAATATATATTTTTTATTTAAAAAGATATTAGTAAATTACAATGCCTTAAAGTGTTATGATATTTTTGTTATGATTTTATTAAGAATTTTTTTATCATTAAAAATTTATCAATATAAAAATATATTAGAATATTAAACCATAATGAATTTAATCAATTAGAAATGATATTATTAAACTAAATAATAAAACGATTAAAATAAAAAATAAAATTAAAAGATTAAAGTATAGAATTAAATAATAAGATAGCTAAATTATTAAAATATTTAAGAGATTTAAATATAAAATTAAAATAATATAAGAACCAAAAATAAAATTAAAAATAATAACTGAGCCATACTTCCTCCTAAATTGACCAAGGGTAAAGGTAACACACGGTAAACTTTGTTTTTTTTTTCTCTCTTTCTTGAACAAATTGGTTGTAAATATACCAATTTGTTTTGTAAATATACCAATTTGAACAAATTGACCAAGACTTCTTGTTTTGTTGCATGCTCAGTTGATGGGTTTAATTAAATCATATATGCCATAATTGAAAAACAAAATTCATATATGAAACCAATATATATATATATGCCATAATTGAAAAACAAAATTCATATATGAAACCAATATATATATATATATATATATATTAATAAGGTTGAATATATATATAATGTTAAAATATTTTATTAGTTTTTAAATTTTAGTTAAATTTATATATAAATTTTAAATTTTTAAAATCTACAATTTATTCATAAATTTTTTAAACTTTACACATAAGTACCTAAACTTTTAAATCTTACAATTTAGTCCATAAATTTTTAAAATTTAATACATAAGTTATAGTTTAACTACTAAAATACATATTTATGAATCAAAAATTTAAAATCTATATTTGAAATTTTAAAATTTTACTAAATTATATGATTTATAAACTTATGTGTAAATTTTAAAAATTTAAAAACCAAATCATATATTTTAAAAATTTAAGTACCTGGATATTAATTTAGTTAAAATATAGTATCAATTATGCATTTTAGCTTTAAAAAATACACTCTTTAGTAAACTTACTTATTTTCTTGATTAACATATATCATTTAAAAAATAAACTTTGATAAAAATAAAATACATTTTTTTGATAACTCAAGTTATTAATTGTTATAATATTTTATAAGTATTCATATTAATTTTTTAAAATACATTATTTTCCAAGTTCTTGAATAGTATCTTAAAAATAATAAATTATTTAGAAAGTACCTATTTAATCAAAAATATATATGCACAAAATGTTAATGGGTATTTTAATAATTTAGAATTATTATGATTATTATTACTTTTTTATTTTTCTCTTCTTTTTTTTTCTTTTTTTTTTGAGTTTAGAGTTTAAGCTTAAGATTTATAATTTATTATTTATTATTTAGGGTTCAAGATTAGAATTTAGTGATTATGACTTAGTGTTTATAGTTTAGTATTTAGAGTTTAATGTATAGGGTTTAAGATTTATAGTTAGAATACAAGTGGAAGAAAATAATAATAAAATTTAAAATGATTAAATTATTTTTTTATGTTTTGTTCATAAAAAATCATTTTTCACTTAATGAGTACCTTTTGAGAATACGAGTACTTTTAAGGTATTATTAAAGAATTTAAAAAAATAATCAATATCAAAATAATAATATGGGTAGCAAAAAGGTATTGTCGCCTTTCTTAGCTTATCTATTTTTTATCTTATGAAAAATCATAACTATTCTTCTTATTGGATAGAAAATTCTTTTCGAATGTGTACTTTATCTTTGATAAATTAGTCTTTATTTTATTTGTTCTGAATAGATATCAGAAGAATTTATTCTATGGTTCTTTCCATTCCACATAAATCTAGATTTAGTATGATAATTTCTCATCTAAATATGATTTATTGGGACATGTTCATGTTTTGTTATATTTAAAGTTAAAACATTAAAGGAATCAAGCTATCAAAAATTAAATTTAATAAGAAATATATCATATTATCAATTAGGAGTGCTTAGTTTAGATGAAGACATAAAAGAGCTCAAGAATAATGTTTAAAAAAAATTTATTCCTTAGATTATAGATGTATTGTTATCATGATTTTGAATTTAATATATTTTTATTTTTAACTTAAATATAATTGATAAACTTTTATTTAAAAATTATATGATTTATTTTTCCAAGGTAAAACTCTAAGTATTAATTGAAAAAAAATAATGCTTTTGAAGCTAAAATATAAATTAATATTTTTTTATAAAATTTATGATAGTATAATATTTAGGGATAATATGATGGATTAAAAGTCTTTATTTTTAATTCATTTAAATTTAATCTGATAATATAATAAATTTGAATAAATCTGAATCCATGTGTATCAAATTTTTTCGAAATAGATAAAGTTAAATTAATATTAAAATTTATTTATGAATTATAATCATATATAATATTTAAATTTTAAATTAATATATTTATAGTAAAATTTATTACTTATAGTTATAATTAAAAAAATTAAAAATATATTTATACAATTATTAAATTATTATATACATTTATATTTATTTTTAAGTTAAAATATTAAGATAATATATTTATAGCATGCATAATATTCAAAGACATTACGTTATAAAATAAAATATATATTTATTTATAATTTAATAGTTATGCTGTCGGAGTATTTTACATCGAATTATAAAATTTATAAATCTAAATATAAATATATTATATATTTTTCGATTCGATTTTGACTTAATTATAAAATTTATCGATCTAATTCAACTTATTATATTAAATTTTTTAATTTATACAAACTAATCGAATTATTTATTCTAAAAAAAATTAAAATGAAATTTCTTCGCAAGTAAACAAGTAGCAAAAGTTCGTGGGGGAAAAATCTTCTTTATCTTTATCGTTTTGTTTGTTTGTTTTTTTTTTTTTTTAACTTGCTCAAACTTTCGCGCTGTACCCGTTACTATATTCCCGAAAACACAAAGACCCATTTCCTTTAAGGGCTTCGGCACGATGTCCGTTGACCCAAACTCGGAATCTGCCGTAATTGCTCAAGGCCCTGACGAGGATGTTCCGGCTCCGGGTCAGAAATTCGCGCAGTTTGGCGCAGGTTGTTTCTGGGGTGTCGAATTAGCATTTCAGCGACTACCTGGTGTGGCCATGACTGAGGTTGGCTACACCCAGGGGTTTATGCATAATCCCACATATGAAGATGTATGTGGCGGAAATACTAACCACTCCGAGGTGGTTAGGGTTCAGTATGATCCCCAAGAGAGTAGCTACGAGACCCTTCTTGATGTTTTCTGGTCGAGGCACGATCCTACCCAGCTTAATCGTCAGGTAGTGTTCTTTTAATTGCTGTTTAATGGCTGGATTTTTGTGGGTTTGGGCTTTCTGTGGATTAAACTTGGTGGGGTTCGATATGTTAGCTTCAGAATTCTGTTCAATTGAATTTGGGTATTTGAAATTCAGTGTTTTTCTTGATGATTCGTGTTATGTTTGTGCTTCCATCGTTCTTGATTCCTAACATTATTTCAATATTCTAAAATTTAGGTTATTCGTAGTTTGTTTCTATGGTTTTCCATGTAATTATTTTGCCACTCGAAGACATTGATTGTATAGTTATTATTGGAATCTGTGCCATATTTATTAATTAACGTATGCTTTCACCAATGATAATTGGTGATGCATAGCATTGCAGTAAGGCATAAATTGTTTCTTTCATGCCTCCATAATAATGATGTAATTTTCTTGGTCATAATACTCTGATATTCCCTAGAATTCCTACTTTAGATATAGGTTGCCTTAGTGCTACATCTCTAATCGTGAATAGAAGTCTCAAGTTTTTAGGTATATTTTTTTCTATTTGGTGACAAAGAAGAATATTTGTTTTGTCCAAAAGTTTATCCAAGAAGCTCATCTTTACTCGGTCTGTTTGAGTGTGTTCAAAGCAATTCACCTATGAATACGGACATTTTGTTATTGGGGGTATATAGTGAAGAATATATTAGTTTATTGCAAACAAATGTCTAGTATGGTTTCCTTCAAATAAGAGAAAGTATCACTATCACCCTCCTTTCCTTGGTTTTCGTGATACCTGTGTGAGCTTTTTCTTTGTGGCGTGCATCTGGTAGGGGTTTCTTTGTATTGTTTCGATTCCATTGAAGTGTCAGAATCCATGTCAACGTAATTTTGCATTTAAGCAGTCTTCAAGATAGAGAGGTTCACTTTTATTGTTAATAGAAATAGCATCTAGGTTTTCTACGAGGATATAGTGTCCTATTGTAATCTGGACGACTCCATAATTAGTATTTACTCTGGCATAACCATTAAAATTCATATTTATGGAAGGTGCAGTGGACATTATTTTAATTACGTGATTCATTCCAGCTATAGGCTAATGCAGTTGATTTTGGAACTTTACTCATGCATTTTAGCACAGTGCCTTACAATCCTTTGCAGGGGCGGATGTATAGAAGGACCAGGATGGGTACATGCCCCTTCTTATTTCCTACAAAGAAAATTTTAAGTGTAATGTTTATAGAATTATAGACAAATTTATGCATGAAATGGAATTGTGCCTTTTTTATTTTAAATTTTAGGCTTTTACTACTCAAAACCCATCACAAATTCAGTAATTTGAACATATTTACACTCAAATGAGACATATGTAGTATTTTTATTCAACAAGATGTAAGTAGTAACCGAAAAGCAAGTAGTACTATTTTAATAGTGTCTCTCATGGGTTGAGATTCCAGATAAGCCAATGCTTATTTGGAGTACATTTAGGATAGGCATAAGTAATTGCAACGGGTTGTTTCTCTATTGTTAAACAGGGGAAGGATGTGGGCACACAATATAGAACTGGAATTTACTTCTACACACCTGAGCAAGAGAAGGTGGCATGGGAATCAATCGAACAACACGAGAAGCTGATAGGTAAGAAAATAGTTACTGAGGTTCTGCCAGCCAAGAAGTTCTACCGTGCAGAGGAGTACCATCAACGGTACCTTGAGAAAGGGGGTCGACTTGGTTCTAAGCAATCTGCTGCAAAAGGGTGCAATGATCCAATTCAATGCGATGGCTAATTGTGATTAATGTATAAAATGGTGGGGATGAATTGTAAGTTTCTTAATAAAAATGTGTTACTACTTAGTATCTCATCACATACTTGGCTTTGGTAATCTGCTAGAGGTATTTGGGTGTATGACTATAGACTAAGAGAGGTGTATATTTTTTATTGACTTTTTGGTCACAATCTATAATGTTATATCATGTGTCTTAGCTAATTGTTTTTGAAAACCTTAATCTTTTTAATCTTTGACTCGAGTCATTGGTTCATACATAAGCATCATTTACCCTCTTTCTCATCCTATGAAAATTGCACTAGTATTCAGAAGAGGAGGAAAGAATGAGTTGGTATTGTATTATTTATATTTTTAACATGCAGCACAGACCTAACAACATATGAAGCCCAAGCATCTACTTGTATATTTTTGCTATAAAGAAAAAACTTAGTTCAAATATTTCACATTCATTGTTGTTTAATTGGATTTTATTCAATTTTTACTTTCATTAGTTAGTAATGTCATTTTGGTTTTTTTAAGTTTAAGTAATATTATTTAAGGTAATGTTCAAAATTATTTTTGTGAAGAGATGAGAGAGGACTACTCCTTCCCATTGGGTTCTGCACAAATGATAAAGAGGAAAAAAAATCAGGGAAAATTGCATTGTATGAGCTTTTTAAGATGTAGTTTTATTTTTTTACCCTTCAATATTTTATTTAAATATCCTAATTAATTAGTAGTTCAAAAAGTGCATCCACCCCAAAACAAAACAAAACAAACAAACAACAACGACGAACAAAACTGCCTGCAATTGCATACTCTGGCGACTTTGTATTGAGTTTATCAGTCAAGATGCCCAATAAAGCTGAGCCCAATACCAGTTTTTTTTTTTTATGGAAAAAATAGGATTTTTATAAATTTAACATATTAATCATTTTAATTTAAATTAATATATTTTAATATTTTAGTTATTTTAGTCCATTTTAAATAATTTATTTTCATAAAGTTGTAACTTAACTAGTCTGTCTCCCTTTTTTCCTTATTAGACTTTTACCTTTCCGTCTATTATTTTCGTTTCGAGAGAGTTTCTTATTGTAAAAACTCTATCACTTCTGTAGATATTTAATTTATTTATTTTAATAAATACATATTATAATTTATGTATTACACCTAGAATTCGGTACAATGTTATTTTTCTTTCACCTAAATTTTGATCTAATAGTGATTTTAGGTATTTTTTTTTTACGTTTCATCATGTTTTGTTTCTAGATTTAGATCTAGATATTTTTATTTAGTATTTTTGCAGTTTAAAAAATAAATATCTCAATAAATGAATGGTCAAATTAGATTAAAGATTTTATTTAAATGAATGAAATATTAATCTCTCTAAAAAATACTTTATTTTCTATTTTTTTCAATATTTTGAGATATTTTATACTTCACATATTTATCATTCCCCCAAGTTTGTCTTAAGGATAAACATGAAAATGTTACTTTTTAACTACTTTAACTAGTATATTTCCTATGTAAAATTAATTTCTTTATTTAATAATTTTAAAAGGGCATGTTATATCATTTATCATAAATATTTAAGATATTAAAAATATCCAAATAGAAGTTAATTTTTTTTAAAAATATCTATCAGTAAGAAAACTTAATAACATTTTAAGGGTTTCTTAATTTAAAACCACTCGAAAATCACACTATAGGCTATTTTCTCTCTTTATCATCCTGTTACATTATTATCATTTGAAAAAAATGTTAAAACACAAATAAATAAATTATTGAGTCCTTTGTAATATCGTACTTGGGACATGACGTAAGTGTAGATAAAGTAAATTATTACACACATATTGTTGATCTAAAAAAAACCTTCTAATGTGATCATATGGAGAATTTTCTTGTATATATAATTATCAATTATTTGTTTAACATTAGTAGATCCGTGGTCTCGTATTATTTCCTAACTTAACCCTCAAAACATAAATATATACAAATTTTAAATCATTTTATTTTAATCATTTATGATAATTATTTTTTATACCGTTATATGTGTCTTATTTCATGTCATAAACATGTGTTCAATATTTTCAAAATGCAAGTATAATATGAACATTTAAAAAGTAAGTGTGTTTTCAAAGAGAGTTAAAAAAATATTTTGAGGGAGATTAAAGTAAAATTATTTTATACAAAATAGAAAATTATATTTAAATATTTAGTAATAAAAAAATATTATGATATAAATCTAATAAAAGATTAAGAGTTATGAGACTTTTTTTAATTAAAGGTAAACTTGTCATGTTATTTTACAAGGTAGATATAGAGTTAACATATTGTAATTTATAATAAAAATTATCTAATATAAATAAAAATATAATAATTTAATAATTTAATAAGTATTAATATCATATGTGTATAAAAGTTAAAAAATGAAACTAAAAAACGTATTAAAATATAAAGAATAAGATTTAATTAAAATTTTAAATATATGAGTATATTTAAAAGTATATATTATTAAAAAATACTAACAAATATAAATATATTTTTATCTATACTTGTTGCACCTGTTTTCTTGAACTATCTAAATAAGCTAATTTTGTAATAATCATAAAAATAAACAAAAAATTATTGAAAAATATTAAAATTTTCGTATTAAAAAATTTCAAGTAAAATAAAATGTAAAATAATACAATATTAGAGAAAATAAAAATTTAGAATTAAATAAAATATAAGAAACTTTAAAGATATTAATGAAAAATCTTAAAAAATTTAGTTTTAAGTTTATCATCATGCTTATCTTTTTATTTTTATTTTTATAATGTTTGATAATGATATTTTATTATCATGAATTAAAATTAAATATATAAAATATTTTTAGATTACAATATATTAACTTAAAAAATATTTTTATATAACATGTATTATTATAATTCTATGTGTACAACTAATTATTATTTATCAAATAAGTGAATAAAAATATTTATATTTAATCATTTTATTCACGATTTATTTTATCACTTTTGTCCGCGTACCTATTAAATATTATTAATACATATAATGATATACAAAAATATGCACACAAACAGTTAAACACAATATATTATTACAAATAAAATATTTATTTAATACTAAAAATATATGTATAATTATTTTTTTATAAATTTTTTGACCGGGACTACAACCCCGCCTAACCCCCGTTATGCTCCATCCATGAGCATATGCATGAATATATATCATATTGTGATGTAATTTTAAGATCACATAATTTTAAATAATCATATATTATATGTATAACTTAAATTTAATGCAATAAGATCGATATTTATTTATCTTGATACAATGTCAAGTAAAGAATGCAAATAATAAAGTACTTAATCTCGAATCAGGTTACATAGAACTTCACAAAAATGTACGTATTACTTAAGAGATAATGCTTTGTAAAAGATATGAAAACAAAATGGTTCATTCTTGATCCTTCTATAACCTTTTGTGGTCCTCGTCAGCATCTTGTTGGGGCCTCACCAGCAGTGGTTGGCGAGTCCTCAATGAGTATTTTGATGAATAGTCTATAATTTTACAAAAATATATGAATAAATATGTTATATTTTAAAAATTCATGCAACCACGATATTTAATTTAATTTAATTTAAAAGATAATTTTTTTTGAAAAAAAAGTAAAAAGAATTATAGATCTTATCAATAAAAAATTCAAAAAATCAAATTGAGAAAAAATGATAAAAATATTTTTAAAAATGTAATATTAAGATGACTAGATTAGGAAGGTTTTAAAAAATGGAGTTATTATCGCACCTTTTTTCCGACAATATATTTATTTAGAATTTTTTAAAAATTGTTTAAAACACTCTTAACAAATTTCATTTGGCATTGAAGAAACGTATTAAAAATAAAATTTTATTTTTGATATTATTAAAATTAGTATTAAATGTTACGTAGAAATAAAAAAGTAGTGTGACAATAACTTTACTTTTAAAAAAATTAACTAATATATTTATGGTAGTTATATTATCATAATTTAAATTATTATTATAATAAAATATTTTATTAATAATAACTTTATCAAATAAAGATGTTATATAAATGTAATTAAAATTTAAGAATAAAATAGATATTTAATACATTTTTATTATACTACTAGTGACGTTATTATCCTAATTTTTTTATTTTCATATTAGATTTAATGTCAATTTTTTATATTGATAAAAATAAACTTTTTATATTTAAATATTTTTATATATTAATTAAATATTTTCAAAAATATTTTTCTTAAATTTTAAAATTTATATTAAATATAAACTCTAAACAATAAATTATGTTGTCTAAACAAGCCGGTTTATATTTAGTTTATACAAATAAAATTATAAAACTTTCTTAATAGTGTTTTTTTTAATACAAATTCTTCTAAGGTTTTTTAGCTATGATTGTTAAAGTAGTTTAATTTTTTAAATTTTTTTATAGTAATATAGTCTTTTTGTTATAAAAATTTAAGGTAAAATGATAAATAATAAAAAATTTAAAATTTAAAAAATTATTTTATTTTATTCTTATTAATTTTCTAGTAATTATTATTTATGGGTAAAAATAATATATACAAATGTTATCTTAATAACAATTAAAACATATAAGAAACAAACAAAAAAAATTAGTCTTATTTTTATGTTTGTACTGTTACTTTTTTAAAATAAAAAATCTAAACTGTTTTAGAAAAAATAATAAATGGCCTAAACTATTTATTTGATATAAGTAAGAAATTTATGCTATCACATATATTTTTTAATATTTTTATATTATAAATTAGAATAAAATTATAATTAATATGATAACTAATTATTAATTAAAATAATATAATTTATTATCAAATCAATAATAATACTAGATGAAAATAGATTTTTTTTTCTTTTTTTCAATTTTTGTTCTTCGATCAAAATCTTGGGACATCTTTAACCCTAAACTTCATTTTATACCAAATTTTATTCCATTTTATACCAAAAATTATATCAAATAGAATATTCTTTTTGTTTTTCTTTTATCGATTGTTATATTCAACCAATTAAATAATTATATATTAATATTAATTAATTAAAAATACTATGTTATTAAAAAAATTAATAATTCAATAAATAAAATGTTATTTTTATTATATGAATTAAAAATTACATTTAATTAAAAAATACAATTAAAAGTACATATCGATAGATATTACTCAAAAATTTAAATTTCTATTCTAATAAAAATTATGTAAAAAAAATCTTAAGAATAAGAACATGCATGCATCTGAATAAAGAGAAGATCTTAAAACCAAAACCTAGGATCTCAAAATAATGCGGATATTTTTTATTAATATTTTAATAATATTCAGGATTTGGAAATAATTTATCCGATTATAAAATCATTTTTTTAATTTATATATATTTTTAGCACTATGTTGTATTAGTATTTCTTTTAGTTATTTTGTATTATGTACATAATTTTAATTTATTATATATAATAAAAAAATTTAACAATATTTTTAAAATTTTGTTATTTCATTGTTTTAGTTTATATTAATTTTTTAACTCTATGTTGTATTATAATATATTTTTAGTCATTTTATATCATATATTTAATTTTAATTTTTTATAATCCTATAAATTACATGTTATATTTTGATTAATAAGATATATTGTAATTATTAATGAATTTCATGATATAATGTAATCTAACTATAATTTAATTATTATTTATTTATTTTTTAAATTTTATTTAGTTTAAAAAATAATTAATTTTGTATGATTTATTTTATGAAATCTTTGATTGTATGTTGAAGAGTTAATGAAATTGATAATTAAAAATTAAAAAAATGACTCATAAACATTATGCTAATTTTCTATTACTATGGAATTAAAAGTAAAAATCAAATTTTTACTAAGTAGTATGTGTTAAATTAATGTATTTTTTATATAAATAATCAAATTATAATGATTATATATATTACTTATATTTAATAAATGAATTAAAAGAAAAAATTAAAATACTATAAAATAATTGATTCTATATGAATGAATTTAGAACTTATAAATTTTCTTTTAATGAAAATTTCAAGAAATAAAATTTAAAAGACTGATGTTTATTATAATAATTATCTTTTATTAGGAAATTAAAATAAAAAACCAAATTATCTTAAATATTATTAAACATTAATTTATTTTCTAAATTATATTTAGTGAAAAATGTTTGATTATATGTATTAATAATTATTTTTTAGTGGAATAATTAAAAAAAATTAAAAGACTCCTACATTATTTGATTATACGTGAAATAATTAAAGGAATTGACAATTATAAAGAAAATAAAAAATTCATGAAAATTATAATAATTATTTACTATTATGAAATTAAAAGAAAATGAAAATTTTCCAAAATATGTTCTAAATTAATATACTTAAAAATTTGTAATCCATAAAATTTGATTAAAATTTATAAAAGAGATACTTTCTTTTTTATTTGTTTCTATAAGTTATACTTTATTTAATATTTAGGGATTTTAATATTTTTTCACATATTTTTCTTCTAATTTTAAATATAATACATTAAGTTATTAATACATATATTACAAACGAATAAATATCAAAGTAATTGTCTCTTTTATATTTTAAATTAAAATTTGTAGTATAATTATGCATCTAAGTATATAGCTATTCTAATAGATGTAAACTTTATATGTGTTGAGAAATAAATGAAGCTTTGTTTCATTAATAAAATTAATAGTTGTAAAAATCGTTAATTATCTTTGTTATTGTTTGTGGTTATATATAAATATTTTTTTTGAATAACATTAAATATTATATATTTTTTTAGTTTATCTTATTTTTAATTTATTATTTTGATTTTGATTTTAAATTTTTTTCTATTTACATTTTTGAGTTTTTAAGTTAATAATATCACAAAATCAAGATAAGTAAAATTTCATTAATTAAAGAAAAAAAATTAAATGACTATTTAGTAAACTTAAGGCATGAAACTTTATTTATTATTTAAATTTATTGTATTATATTATGATTAATTATAATATTTTAAATTAATTTTTTTATATAGAATGTATATTTTGTTGCCTAATAACTTTAAATTATAAGTTTAAATATTAATTAAGATTAATATTAATATTGATTTTTGTTAACATTATGATTATCTTAGAACCTATAATATAGAGAATTACTTAGATACTTGTGTGATATCTTTCTAAAGACACTTTGATACTTAAATTAGGATGAATTGCAAATAATTAAGGAGTTTAAATTTCAACTTTACTATTAAAAGAAATAGTGTTTATGATATAAAGTGTATACAGTAAATATATATAAAGGGAGAGTATAATCTATATTATATGTATCTTATATCCATTTAGTTAAAAAAAATTTAACATTATGATTATTTTGTCAATTATTTCTTATGGATAATCGGTGATAATTATTGTTAATTTCTCATTAAAAGATTATTCATCACATATGTTCATATAGTGACTAAGCGTCTAGTGAGATGACATGCGAGTTATTTCGTTGATTCATTGTCACGTGACATATATTAATTTACATCTAACAATTAATTTAACCTATTAATTGTGATTTGGAAGATTTTTTTTGGAATACTTAGACCATTATTATACAATATTAATATATTATAATCATAATTAACATAATAATTTTTTTAAAAAATTATTTATAAATAATAATGCGTGACATTACTTAACATTCATTTCAGTTTTAAAATATATGAACTTTTCTTTCTCCTTAACTTAGGTAACATTAATTTTGACGTGAAAAAAAATTAGTATCACCTACAGCTCGTAGTGTTAAATGTGGTACCCTTACTAGTAGTTAATTTAGAATTGTTTACTATTATTATTTTTTTAATACATCACTACCTATACATTACCCTTGGGATTTGTATCTATATTACAATATTTTAATTTAAGCATATATTTTTGAGTCACGATTCATTGTATTAAATGCATTGAGTTTGTGTACCATCACTATTGTTTCCTTAATTATTACTTAAAATACATTTCTCCTTAATTTTCAAGCTTTTTGAGATGCAATTCATTGGCTTAAATTAGTAACATAACTTTAAAATTGAAATAAATTTAAGCATTTATATTTAATTAAAAGACCCATTCAGCATTTTACCTAATTGATTCTCATTACTTACATTTTATTTGCAGTTTAAAGCTTTGTGAGGATTATCTTGAAATATAATAGCAACCTTTTTTATTTCGTGATATCCCTATGGTCCAAATTAAAAGACCCTACCTACGCACGCGCGTATTCTCCTTTTATAGACAAGACATTGAGTGGCTGTGAAGGAAATATTTATAGAAAAAATCTTCACGAGTCTATACTTACTAGGACTTTTACAAAGCAGTAATTCTCATAAAAGTCCTAGCTAGTAGGTATAGACTTGTGAAGATTTTTCTATAAATATTAGAGATATTTCTTTCACCATCGCTCAACGTTTTGTTTTAAAAAGGAGATGATGACTACGTACGTGCATCATAAGAGAAAGCAAAGAATACGATCAAACTACTATATTGAAACTCGATCTTAATTACTCTTCAATCTTTTTTTAGCTTTTTGCTTGCTACTTTTCAAAGAGAATTGAATTAGTTATGACCTTTTTTTTATTGTATTTTCACCTTTTCAAATTTTTTTTTCTTTTTTGGAATTTAAACTAAATTAATTTAGTGTGATTCAATCATTTAATTTAATTAATTTAAAGTATGAATGCATGCCTACTCTTCCCAGCTTTGTCGAGGAGAAAATTAAGTTATGAATCTAGATTATAAAATGTTATATGCTTTTCTCTCACTCTCTCTCTTTCTTCTCTCTATCTCTTTCTTCTTTCTTCTAGTTATCGGTTTACTTAATTACAATATATATGAATAAGAAATTCTCTTCTTAATTATAGGTTTTTGTTAAACTTATTTATTACTATAAATAATAATAGTAATAATTAACTTTTATCTTGATTTGAATTTTCAAAATTATTAAGTGAATATCTTCTATCGATAAGTTTCGCTTGCTCTAGTCTCAACTAACATTTACATATATCAACTAAGTCTAAACAATATTTGAACTTCATTGATGGAAGAAATTTTATCATCATAATTGATGGATTATTAGAAATAGTAATATTTTCCACCAATATGTCACCTTGTGTTGTGTTATTGTAAATAAAATGCATTCTGACATCAATGTGCTAAAATATAGTGAATTTGTCTTAATTTATACCCAAAGTTTAAAATGTTGATATTGGTTAAGATATCGAGATATAATTTTTATGAAAATATCAAAGATATTATCATTATGGATGAAAAATTTGAAAAAAAAACGAAAAATATAAAAACTTTATCAAAAATATGAATTTTTTTTATAAAACTTTATAGAACATTAAAAAAATCAATTAATTATATTTTAAACTATTTTTTATTTAAAACATCAAAACAATTAATTACTTATAATATTTATATTATTCAATAAGTTGACTAATTAATTAAAATATTATATAATAAAATACATATTACTTTTTGTAAAATATTATATAATAAGTAGTAAAAAATTTGAAATAATTAAGTAGACTTTCTAATTGTATTAACTATTATAAATAAATAAATCTCGATAATATGAAAAGAAATTTCATTGATTATTTATTTTTAAAAGTACTCATATTTAGGAAGAACATAATGAGCATCATTTTAATGTAATCTATATGTTATAACATTAATATAAAAGTAAAAAATAAAATATGCATGTAATGATTACAACAATTACTACATATCAATTTTTGTTTACATTTGAACTATATTTTAGTGATTTCTATTGACATCATAATAAAATTTTAGCTACAATATCTATAATATCTATGATATTTTAGCTAAAAAAATACATTTAAATGAAAATTTAACGATAACAATATTTAAGTGATAATTTATTGATATTCTCGATAATTTCACGATAATTCAACCAAAAAATATGTATATCACATTTTGATGTTGAGACTTATAAAATAGCGACATTGTCGTCGACATTTCATCTTTGCTTATACTAAGATCACAAACTATACCTTTAAGCCATAAAACTTCTTTAACTGCTTTTGTAGCTACCATATACTTTGTTTTTGTCATTGACGAAGAAGCAGTGGACTGTAACTTCGTATGCCAATGTATAGCACTACTTCTAAGAGTGAAAATATAACCTATCAAGAACAATCTACGATCAAGATCGCCAACATAATTTGAGTCATAAAATCCAGTAACATGACCAATAACCTCATTTCTTCCTTTGCCAAAAACCAAGCCTATGTCTGTTGAACCTCTTAAATATTTAAGTATCCATTTCATAACTTGCCAATGAGTCTTCGCTATGTTAGTTATATATCGACTTACAACACTTACTGCATGAGCAATATTTACTCTAGTACATACCATGGAATATATAAGACTCCCAATTGCTCTTGAGTAAGGTATTTGAGATATGAACTCATCTTCCTCTTTTATCTATGATGACATTTTTCGCATATAACTTGAAATGAGTTGCAAAAGGAGTACTAGTTGATTTTGTATTATGCATTCCAAATCTATCCAAATTTTTCTCAATGTAGTTCTTCTAAGATAAGCACAACCTTCTAGCTTTTCGATCTTGTATGATCTCCATACCAAGAATTCTATTTAAAAGACTAAAATCTTTCACCTAAAATTGACCACTCATTTATGCCTTCACTTTTTTTTATCTCAGCTACATGCTTATAAGAAACTAACATGTCATCAACATAAAAAAGCAAGTAAATATAAGAGCTATCAGAGAGTTATTTGTTATGACACAACTGTCATACTCACTTTGTATGTATCATACTAATTACTTATACTCACTCTATATGTATAATACAGTCTTGGTGATTGCTTTAAACCATATAATGACTTCTTAAGCAAACAAACATGGTTTTATTTTCTTGACACAACAAACCCTTCAGGTTGCTACATATAAATCCTTTCCTCTAAATCACCATAAAGGAAGGCCATTTTCACATCTAATTACTCCAACTCGATATCATACAAAGACATCAAAGCAAGTAGTACATGAATAGAACTATGCTTTACCACATGAGTAAAAACTTCATTGAAGTCAATACCTTCTCGTTATGTAAAACCTTTTACTACAAGGCTTTCTTTGAACCTTTGATACAAATCAAAGGGGTAGAACCTAGCTAATTTTCAAATTATTTAGCAAAGGGTTTCTCCACAAATCAATGGATATTGCTCATCGTTAATTTAAAGGGAAAGACGCCACAAGGAGGTGGTAATTACTTGATAAGTAGAAATTACCTAAGGTCAAGTTTGAAATAAAATAGGAAATGATTCTTTAAATTGACCTGAAAAGAAAGTAGAAAACTGTTAAACTCAATGAGTTTTTCTTCTTAAAACTCGAGCAAGTAAGCTATGTGTTGAACTTATTTCTTACCTCCAAATTGAGAATTTATATGGCTCGAGTTGAAGGGACATAACATTTTTTCTCTTAATTTTTGTCTAATGTGTAGGAAATAATGAAATAAGGAGAAGCACAAACTCCTCCTTATACAAAGGTCCACATTTGTCTCTCCAATCATTTGACAAACATATATTAGAGGAATCAAACAGTTTAGATCCATTGCTCGGGTATTACTTTTTCAACCCTATTGAGGACCTAAGCTGAAAGACTATAGTGACTGGATGTTTGGATATTTGGATTGACCCGAAACTCGATCCATCTAACATATTGATTCAATTGATAGCCCGAGCCATCAGACGAATCATCCTAGGAGAACCTACTTGTGCCCGCGCCTATAACGACACCAACAATATGGGTCTAACTACATACAAGACCCTTGGTGTTAGAAGGTCGACTTCTAAACCAAGCCATAGTGTGATCGACCTTAAGCCTTGAATGTGTTTTATTTTACTCTTGTATCCTTTTGAAATACTGTGACATGTACTCTCTATGTAATCAACACGTGTACATGATATGCTCTATATATGCATAGACCTCATAAAAGATCTACACATTTCACAAAAACTCTCTCACTTTTCTCTAGTTTATTTTTCTACAAATCGGATTGATCCTAACATAAGTAACATATATTTGTTTGATTGTAATCATGGAGTAAGAGAAATGTTTAGGGCATACTTTTAAATACATTATTTATGATGTGATATATGATATAATATTTAAAAAAAATTAACTAGTTGATTTTTTTGATATTTTTTTCATTCTATAATTAATATACATATAAATTTGTATCATTTACAATCTTTTGATGGAAAGTATATGAAATTGAGTAATGTTATATGTAATAAGTTATTTTATGCATGTATTAATATTTAATTGAATATGAGGTTTGATATTGAAATAATTATTAGATCATTTGTTAACAATTTACAGGTTATTTATGACATGAATTGATGTTTGCGTCAATAGTAATAAAATTTATTTTCATAATATATTTTTATACAATATTATATTTTAATATTCGACATAAAAATTTTAAAAATAAATTTATATGCTTTTAGTAAAAATATAATAAAATGTTGTCCCTTTAGAGGAATATTTATTTTCATACAAACGTTTTCTATCAAGGAGTTGGATTTCTTTAACGAATTGTAATTTCTCATATTAAAAATGCAAACCAACAAAAGAAAAAAAGGAAAAACAATAAAAATTAGGGGTGTTAAAAATTGAATCAATTTTGATTCAATTCAAACAACTCAATCCAATTTAATCTAAATTATAATGTTTTTTCAATGTGATTGAGTTGATTTGGTTTTATAAATTTCAGAACCTATCCATCGTAGATGGGATCAATGCTTAAAGTTAAAATTTTCAGAAGAACTGATCCAACTCATACTTATATTATATTATACATTTTTTTATTTTAATATAATAGTTTTATTTAATAAAAAGGTAAAAAAATAATAGTTTTTCTTACCATTCTTTCCACTAACCACTTTACTTTTAGAAATTTTAATTAATTTTTTCTTACTTTCTTACCCAAACTTAATAACCCTATCTAATTTTTCAATTCCAAGTCCCCAACGCAAAGGAGATCGAGAGACCTCAAGCCTAGCTTCAAGCCACCGACCCTCCAGTTTTCATATTTATGTTTTTTATATTAAATATTTATTTATGTATACAATCAAGACTTAAATTGATTTAAAATTAAATAGTAAATATTTGTGTTAATTTATGTGTTATTTAAAATATAAAATTGAGTATATGATCTATGTTTATTTATTGTTTGAAAAAAAATCAAAATCTTTTTAAGTCAAAATTTTAATTAATTATTAAAATATACAATTTAATACAATAGTTAAAAAAAACTAAAAAACAAAATTATACTATTTTATACATTTTTTTTATTAAAAAATTTATGATACATAATTTCACATCTAATATTATCTAATTAAATATTATTTAAATTTAACTATGTTTATTTAGATTCATTTAATATTAAACATTATTTAATTAGATTACATGCGTTTAATATTATTAAACTGTTATTATATTATAAATTTTAGGGATTATGTTTTACAATTTCTCAAGAAAAAGAAAAAAGTTAATAAGTGTTTTTTTCTTTTTGTGAGCTTATAATCCCACTACTCTCGTGCCGATACTTGAAAGTGAATCAGCCGTGGTTGTTTCTGTTGCTGTTATCACTGTCACCACCACCATGAGCACCACCACTACCGATTCCATAGCCATACCCAGTACCCGATCCAAAACTTGACCCAGACCCTGAACCAAAACCAGAACCTCGTCCAAACCCATTGGGAGAATGACCAGAGCCTGAACCATAGCCCCAACCACTTCCTGGGCTGGAACCCCAGCCCCAATTGTAGTCCCAATTGGGACCATGTGCAGAACCACTAGCCCCATTAGGTGTTGAAGAAGTCTTCGACATCTCAAAATTATGCATTTTTTCTTTTCTACCGCCACCACCACTGTTGTTTGCCATAGCTTTGAGGGTCAAACAATTACCAAGTATGAAGAGGAAAAAGAAAAGCCTGAACTGAAACATGTTTGGGTGCATTTTGGTTGGAATGCTTTATGTTTGAAATGGATATGCACTAAAGGACTAAAGGAGTAAGAGTGGGAGGGTTATTTTGCATCTCCTCATCTAAGTGGGTTATATATATATATATATATAGCTGTGGATTTGTAGGTATAGATCGATATAAATTTAATAAATATATAATAATGTTAATTGATTAATAATAATTATTATTGTTTTAAAATTTTAAATTTTAAAAAATGTAAATCTTTAATTATATCGAGATAAAAAAATTAATATTAAAATTTTATACAAAAAGTGTAGAATAAATATATAATAATTATTATTTTACGAAAAATAAGTATGATATATATAACCTAAATAAGAATAATATTTTATTTATAAAATAAATAAAATTTAATAAAAAAATTTAATCGAATTTAATAAATATTTTTATGATTTTGATTATTTATTAATTAATATTAGATATAAAATAATCTTAAAATGAAAAAAATATAATTAATTTAATATAATTAAAGATTAATATTTATTAGTTTGATATTTATTAGTATATAAGAAAAAAAATAACCTTGTAAAATAATTATTTAAAAAATATGTTTATTACGTGAATATTTTAATATTTTTTTAATATAAAAAATAATTATCATTATAAATATATATTTATTTTATAAATATTTTAATATTTATTAACAGAAAAAAAATTATAAAAAAAAAAGATAACGGTTGTCGACCAAAAGCCACGAGATTGTAGCTTTTTACATATATATATTGGTTGGTGGATGACGTTGAATATATTAGTGCAGGTATTTTTTTATGTCATTTACATTAGTCTTTTTTATAGTTAAGTTTTATCAAGTTAATTAATTAATATTAATTAAATATATAATATCAATTAAATAGTTATCACCTTGTGGTTATATGTAAATGAAATAAAAATCTAGTTACTGAAAAAAAATTAATAATGTTTTTTTTTTTAATTTTGAAAACAATTTTCATGTAAATTGCCAAACATATTAAAAATCACTTTTAATCAACAGTTCAAAACTGACCCTTACAGTCGAATCAACTAATTAATTATAATTTTAAAAGTTCTTAAAAGTCATTTAGTGGTGAAGTAGATACTTGTATTTTTTTTCTAATCAGGTAAAATGTGAGGACTGGAAATTGGAATCCAGTGAATCATATTTTCTTTAAATCGACATGTTTGGCTTGTTGGGATAGGCCTATATCGTAATCTGTTTAAGCATAGAAGAAGATAAAACTTTTATATATATGTAATTTACAAGTTGAATTGGTGTAATTTGATATTTCCAAATTTGTTAATTAATTATTTAGAATGTATTTCAAATTTACTTGAAGACGTAAAAAATGGTTTTAGAAATTCCAAGGTAATATGACGACAAATTTATTTTAAATATATGTCTTTTAATCTGATTAATATATATTAAGATGAAATAAAATAGGTCGGAGCAATTGTATTTTAGTGATATCAAATCTTATTTATGAGACATGTAAACTTAAGGTTATAGGGTTTGATCTGGAGTGGGTGAATTATGTAATTATTATATTAAAATATATATATATATTAAACTTGCATGTATATTTTCATTGTAAATTATTGAGGGAGCCATTTTTTATTTTAATTTTTCAATGGTGAACAAAGTTTTGGGGTGCAGCTTAGTATATAGTGAACAATACTTTGTGGAATATCAGAGGAGTTCACATGCTAAAAGGTCTTCTAAGGCCCCTCAAATATCGGACCCAAAATCATTATTTTCAACATATCACTCAAGCCAAAAACTTTAAATGCTTAAATATATAAAGTGTACTTTAATTTTGATGCAGGGTTAGATATATCAATATAAGTACATGTTAGATTAAGATGAATTAATTGTTTGGTACAAGAACAAGTGATACTTCACTTGGTACTGATAAGAACCATGTCTCAGACTTTACCAACTCGAATCCAAGACCATGTCAGCCTGTTTGCTAGACTTCATCAACTCGAGTCGAAGATCGTGTCAGTCCGTATGCCAAACTTCATCAACCCAAGCCTAAGACCATGTTAGCCCTTATGACGAATTTCACTAGCCCAAGCGCAAGACCGTGTCAACTCCTATGCCA
Organism: Hippophae gyantsensis; assembly: GCA_030763125.1. Lineage (NCBI taxonomy): Eukaryota > Viridiplantae > Streptophyta > Magnoliopsida > Rosales > Elaeagnaceae > Hippophae > Hippophae gyantsensis. Next base: position 29,034,742 of record CM061030.1, read on the forward strand.
AATTTCACCGGAACGTATGTAATAAAATGTGTTTTCCTTAAGAACTCTAATCTTTGTACACTTAATTACAGTGTAATTAATACAATCATTTGTACCTCTCATTTTGTATAAACATAGGAATAATTAATAGTCGTGAAGAGGCCCTTTGGACTCTCAGTAGTTATAATCCTCTTAGCTTTCAAACAAATTGAAAGCTAGAAAATTAGTTTTATATATAACATGTTATATATATTATTTTTTATAGATTAACTAATAAACTAAATACCAAAAGTATGATAATAAAATATTAATAATAAATAAGTCGATCATAACTATCATCCTTTGTCTCTCTGTGTCTATCCCTATATATACACAAATGAATATGACACCTTAAAAATAAGTACATATTCCTACTTTCAAATGATACGATAATCCAACAAATAATATCAATTACAATACGTTGAATAATCAAATCTCCAAACAAAATCCTTCACGTTGTCATTATTAAGCCAAACATGTAAGAAATGCTTCAGCTAAGCATTTGTTGGTGGGTATCGAATAGAATCCCATGCTTAAAAATTGTAGAGAATAAGTTTGAATTCGAACTCACTCAATATTATCACACTTCGATCTTTGTAATATGAAAAAAAAAATTTGGTACGATGGTTAATTAATTTTTTTTTATAAATCAAATGATATTTTTATATGATTTAAAACTATAACTTAAAATGAAAAGAGATGAATCTTATCGTCGGATCAATAAACTAATCACTGGTTAATTAGAATTGCATCGAAAGAACATGAAATAATTCAAATACAATATTGTCCATATAATATGTGAAAACTAAAGGAAATAAAAAAAGAATTAAAAAACTAAAATATAAAATATATAGAAATATACGAGGATTTGTGTAGTTCACTCATCTAATTATAAATGTTCTGTATGTACGAAAGAAATAGTTTTTTTAAAATAAAATAATACATCTTATATTGATGTAATTTTAACTTGTGATTTAAAATGAAAAATAATGAAGCAATAGCAAATGACCTAGGTAAACACATATGAGTGTAGTACGAATCATATTAGTAAAATCAAATATCTTCATTTAGTTGGTACACATACCCTAAAAATAAAATAAAAGACATAAAAATGAAAATGTGAAGAAATTAATAGTATCATGACACCAAAGCAAGCACTCATCTAAGAAAGTAAAATATCTGATGAGAATGAGATAAACATCCAAGTTCGACCACTGAACATGAAAAATGGCCAATGCACGTTACCACTATGTAAGTATGAGACTGTTACTATCAAAATATCATTATCCATTCCAAGTTGCTCTATCATTATCCATTTCATGATGCTGAGATAAATTCTACCAATGTCAGTGACTCCCTTTTCATATTGCGATTTGTTTTATCTTATATATGTTAGATGATATATCTACTCGATCGAAGTTATTAACTTCTTCTCTTTTAAAGATTAATCTCATCCATAAATTCAACAAAATTATATCATTGGTTCATTAATTATGATAAAAATATATAAAAAATTTACTAATTTTTGAATGAAATACTTAAAATCTATTAATTATTAAAAAATAAATTAAAAGTTCAAATTTTCAAAATAAACATATTTGTTTTAAGATATACATATTTCTTAAATCAATTGCAACACAAATAATATAAACTTTGATAAATTTAAATACATAAAATTTGATTTAGGAAAAAAATAATAACTCAAAATATGCATATTTGTGTTCTTGTACTACATTTATAATATATTTTTTTTGAAGTTTTAGATTTATGTTACATTTTTTAATAATTAATATATTTCTAATATCTAATTTAAAAGTTAATAACTTTTTGAAATTAGTTTTTTATCGAATTCGAAATTTATTATTCATTAAGAATAATAACTTGATTATGTATGAAGAAATATTATCTTGACATTTATTTTTTGTATTACAGATATCTCTAATATTTTTCTCTTAAATATTATATTAAATTAATCTAATCATGTAAATTTTTTTCATAATTATTATTTTCACATTATAATAATTTGTAATAGAAGGAATGAAAAATTATACATATAAAGTTGAATTTTTCATTAGTTTTTTGTAAAAAAATAGACTTAATGATTTTTCTTCTTTTCAGAGTAAAATTTTCAATATATATATATATATATATTATATTAATAAATTGTTTTAAGTAATCTAAATCAATAATGTAAATATTATAATATTTTAAAATTTAAATTTAATGAATAATTATAAAAAAAGCATATTCAACATTAAATAGACTCAAATTAATAATTAAAAAAATTATTATTTAAATTTATTTTATAAAATTATTTATACAAAAAATGTCACCCATATATATATTTTAATTATGAACAATAACACTACAAAACTTATTAATTTTTTAATTGTCATATGAAACCACACATTAGAAGAAACAAAATAAAAATAATTAAATTAAATTAATAATTAATTGCTAATTTATATTAATGTAAACATCTATATTAATTTCCTCCTAATTTTATATGACTATTAACTCTATTGGATTTACTTTTGACCTCTAAAAAAAATCATGCTATAAAATATGTGTGTGTTGTTTTGAAAAATGTAAAAAAATGAAATTTCTATTTATAAAAGGGATGCAATTAAACCATAATTACTATAATATGACAATTAAAAAAACATCTTGATATTTTTATTAAAATAATGTGTCTATTTTGGCTATTTGAATCTTATGTCGTTTCAGTACCTTTTACATTTAATTGATTAATGAATAATGTGATATATCATGTAAGTTTGTTATATTTTGTATCTGTGTGTTGATATTTTGTGTATAAAGTATAAAATTTACTCAGTATTTTGTTTTTCTCTGTGTAAGTTTAGTTATTACAGATTAGTAATATACACATGAGTATAGTTAGGTACAATATGATTGAAAACATGTTTTACATACACCATGGGGTTGGTTTTCATAGTATGTATACTAGGTTGAGCTTTATGATGTTATTGCTCATGTTTTTGGTTCAATTTGAGTGTGGGTATTTATGAAAATTACTTGATAATTTTTGGATAAAAAGTTATTTTTGGCATCTCGACAAGGAGTACCTTAACAAGGACCTCGTTGGACCCCTTGGAAAACTTTCTAAGAAATGGTCGATGAGGCCTTGACGAGGTTAGCCATGAGCTTGCATGAGTTCTATAAATACCTTTTCTCTTTTTGTTTCCCATCCAAAAAATATGTAGTAGAGTTCTGTCAAATTAACATCTTATTTTTATATTTTTGGATAACTATTAACTTAAGTGTTGTTAGATATTATTAATTCATGATTGTGTGGAAAAAAATCATACTCTTGAGTGATGAGTACTTAAGGTGGCATTTGCAAGTGAATTTATGTGAGGAGCATGTGTGGTTGTGAGCCGTGTATTGATTGGTAGTTACCTTTGTGCAACTTTTTCTTATGTGAAGAGCCTATATGGCCGTGAGTTGTGTGATAATTTCATTTGTGTAAATTTTTTGTATATGAGAACAACTCTGTGAGAGTGGATTGAGTTGAATTGTTGAGTTAGCATATTTTTGATTATGTGCAATAAGTAATGGACTATGTGTCATACCTTGGCTATGTGCAATTCGTGGATTGATTGCATGTCCCATGGTGTTTATGAGTTATTCATGATTGGGGGTGTTCTTCATGATAGATTATTCACATTACACTTTACTAATCATTCGTAGCTAATTATACTATATCGAGTGGTACTGGCTTTGGAGAAAAGTCGTATTTGTGTGTTGAATTAAATAGTTACGAAAGTAGAAAGTGAGGGCAACAATAGGTAGTTCAAATAATGATCTTGACTGATAGAGATAATGTAGTTTTATTTCTATCAGAGTTGTAATTATTTTATTTCTTAGTGGATTTGTTTGCTACCGAGTGGTTGCTATAAGTAACTTGAGGATGTTACCATATATATATAGATTTTATGTGGATTTACTTTACTATATCTGTTGTTATACATGATCTACTTTTGTGCTAATATAATATAAGTTTCTATCGTTTGTATATCAACATACTAGATTTAGACTTTGATTAGAAAACTTATTTGATTTGTGTAGTTGCATGCTTCTTTCCTTTCCTTATAGCATGTCTATGGCTTTCTAATTTTTTACTTCTACTTTATGATCATGTGATTTTGGTGTCAGTCTATAAGAAGTATATATCTCCATATCTTGGTTGTATACAAAGTATTGGACTCTTTCTTGTGGTCATTGTGATGGTACAATTATTATTTACCGAATATGTACCCACATATGAGATCTTGAAAATCCTTTATAGTTTTTTTCAGTTTGTATAACTAATTCATATACTATGTTTGTACATATTACTAGTCTGGACACGAGCTTGTAAAATACACCGAGACTAGAATATTTACCACAATTTGTTCTTTTTTCTTACTGGTTGTTTTTATTATATGTTGAATTGAGTATGTTACCTTGTACTTTCTGCCATGTTATTTGCTTAAGTCGTGTTTGGGAGATCGGTTTGGTTGAATTGGTATAGAGCTTGCGAAAAAATTTAATAGATTGACATTTTTACATTTCATCTAGATCTCAATTCCTTATTTAAAGTGATATATTATCTTATAATTGGTGTTATATGCTAAGTCATATTTGCTACAAATGGAGACCATTTATAATATAATATCGATTAATATATATCAAATAGGTCGATAAAAACATTAGGTTTATTCTTTATTTTGCTATATGCATATATCCCAAACCTTAGGTTTTTGTTGGAGCATATATAACTGACATTAACTTCTTAAACCAACTTCAACCCTTAACATTGTTTTGTATTAAATTTTACACTGTTTTGATGCAAAAATTATATTAAATTTTATTTTTTCCAACTCTTAATATCAAATATTATACTAAAAAATATATTTCTTTATAAAATAAAATATTTTTTTTATTTTTCTTTTTAAAATACATATTTAGTAATTTTTTTTGTTAATTATGTATCATATACTTAATTTTAATTTATTGTATATAATAAAATTTTAATAATATTTTTAGAATTTTCTTCTAAAAAGAAAAAGCACAAGAATAATATCGCATTAAATTTGACGCAATACTGTTTATCGTACTTTTTTTTTTGTAAAATTTGATGCTTATTCAAATTTTGTAATAAATTTTACACTATTTTAATGGGATGGTGTAAGGTTGGAGATAGAGATTGGCATTTTAATTGCAATTAATTGAAGCTGTGATTGACTTCATAAATTTGATGATTTTTTTTTTAAAATAACTATAACCGATAAGGTGTGGAGCGAAGATGATTATTGTAATATCGAGTCTGTGATTAACTGAAATCAAACATATATTAATATTATTTTTTATATACATATAATTACATTAAAAAATATAATTTTAATAATAAAACACACAATATTAAGAATAATTAGATAAAAATTTATTTATTCTTACTTTTATATATTTTATTTTACTTAAAAATATGTGCTAAATTAGTTAAAAAATAAGAATTAATACTAATATTTTAAATAATATAGTAAAATAAGAATTATGTTAAGATTTAATTTTAAAATTAAATATATTTTTAAATAAATGTTAAAAAATAATATATATAATTAAACCGTAAAAAAATTATTACTGATTCATAACCGATAATTATTACATGAATATACATGATAGGATCACTATCATGAATGTTCTCGTGACCATTCATAATTGGAGATTCCCTAAATAACCCTAAACCAATCCTTTGTTAAAAAACCAAAAAAACGAAAACTTCATCTCTTAACAACCCTAACCAATCATCCTTTTAACAGACTACAAAAATCTCTTACTAATTGAGTTGTTTAAATTAATAAAATTAAGATAATTAATAAATTTTTTTTTAAGGATGTCACCAAAGAATTTTTTTATCACGATGGTATAGAAAGTTAAAAACTTAATTTAAATTATGAACTTTTTTAAAATGTGACTAAGAATTTCAACCGATTCGTTTTGTTTATTTTTATAGAATTTAATTAATAAATTTGAGTTTATAAAATATAAAAAATAAAATAAAAATATTTATTAAACCGTTTATATTTAAGTATTAAATAATTTTTTGATTAATTTAATAAACTTATCATGTTTTATGTTTTTAACACGTATAAAAAAGTATGATTGAGATCCTCGTAGAAAACAATAAAATGTTATTCCCTTGAAAATTCCTATAAAATAAAATAACAAAGATATAATTATAATAAAATAAAAAAAATAGAGAAATTTATTATTTATTAAATTTTATTTTATACAAAATGTCGTAAATATATTAAAATTTAAAAATATACGTAATATTATACATTAATAAAATATATTAGGCATGAAAATTGTATAATATTTGTGAGGTACTTGCATTATGGGTTTTGTCATGTCTCTTCATATATATGTACGTTGATTGACAAATAAAAATTTTAGACAAAGTTTTTAATAAATTATATATAATATTAAAAATAATAAATTTATAAAACAAATAATGACAAAGTTTAACTTAATACTATAATAATTATATTCTTAACGTTTTCGCATCGTGTTAATTACACCTATACTATTATTAAAACAAAATAGAAAGTATTTTTGTTATTATATTTTTAATTAAAATTTAAAAAAACAAATACTGATTAAATGGGATTTTTATTCGAGGATGAATATGTCATCGTTGTCACAATGATGCCATTTTTTAATATATTTTGATATGAAATATAATGTATAATATTTTTTTACCAAAATGTGATTAAAATATTAATAAAATAATATTGTTCTTAAAATATAGTTAAAATGTTTTTTTTTTACTAAAATATTATAAATATTATGGAACTCAATTTTTTTATCACCGATTACATAAAATATATTCACTGATTCTCTGTTTCGTTCTTTAGAACCTCACACAATGTATTCTTCTTCGGTAATTCAATACAATCTCTGCTTCGAATTCAAATTGAGGTTTCAACCAAAGGATGGAAATCTTGTAACTGTCCATATTTTTCGCGATAATGTTATTTTTTTAAACATCTAAACATCAAAAAGTAATATTACATAATATCGTTAAAATGTAAAATATGCTAAAATAGTGTTATCATTAAAAAAAAATTCTTTCTAAAATATCTTGAATATTGAAATTATTATATTTAGAGTATTAAAATCAATTTATATATCATATTGTTAATATATTCTTATCATTTATATATCATATTATTAATATAATATTTTTTTTATAAATATAAGAATAGTGTACCCACGTTATCATTATATGAGATGAAGAATAAATACTTGAATACGGAGATAAAAAACAATAATGATTATGTCAACAATCAAAGACAACAATAAAGTAATTGCACACTCATAGTTAGAATGTCTAACGAAATTATCAATTATTAAATTTATGTTGTAGTCAAGAGGATATACAATGTTTTTGAAGTCAATTGATGTATTAAACAAAATTAAATATCACAAGTACATAACAAAGTTGTTATAAGATATCATTGAAGACATGAGAAAAGATAGCGTTATTCAGATTGTAACCAATAATGGTTCTGCATTTGTGAAAGTTAGAAAAAAAACTATTTATAAATATAATTTCTATTGGACTTTTTGTGCACCTTATTGTGTTCACTTGATATTTGAAGATATATGCAAACAATAGATAGTGACAACAATTATTGCAATGACAAGGTTGGTAATAAATTTCATTTACAACCATGGATGGTAGTTGGCAAAAATGCATAAAAAATTTCAAGGAGATTTAATTTTTTCAGAAGCGACATGATTTGCCATGAATTGCGTTGCTCTAGATAGTTTACTAAAGAAAAAAAGTAATGTTCAAACAATTGTTCACATTTGACGATTGGGTTGAACATAATTTAAGCAGAAATAAGATAGGAAAAGACATTAAGAGTCTTATTCTAGACCATATTTTTTGGAGTAATGTTCTACATGTTGTCAATATTTATTAGCCATTATATACTATCATTTGTTTAGTAGATATATAAGTTTATCCAACCATGTCGATTTTGTACAAGTTAATGTAAAAAATATAAGAGAAGTTATCCCAACAAAAAGGAACGAAGTGGGTTTTTTGAATCATAAATGTTTAGTGAGATAATATGCTTCTTCATCCTTTGCATAAAGTTGATGAGTAGCATTATTTTTTTCTATTTTTTATTTCAATCTTTCACTTTGGTTTACTGTAGTATTTTATTTAAATCCAATATACCAATATAAAGAAGGCATTGGGTATAATTCTAAATTGATAGATGTTGTTCTTCATGTCATTAAAACAATAGATCTTGACTCTATTAGGATATCTCAATTTGAAAATGAAGTAAGATTAAATATTTTTTTGCATGTAACTTGAAAGTATTGCTACTAGGAAAATAATGGTCCCAATTAAATGAAAATTTATGCATTGTTACAAATAAATAAATAATGTGTTCACACATGCTTAAGTTTTGATTACATTTTATTTTATTTTCTTAATTTAATAGCTAAATGGTGGATAATGTATGAAAATAGTTCACCTACAGTTAGAAAGCTTGATATTCATGTTCTTTCACAAACATCATCATCATTATATGAGAGGATTTAGAGCACATTTCCTCTCATACACGCAAAGCAACATAATCGACTCGCTTATAAAAGACTTGAATAACTTGTGTTTTGTTATTATAACATGAAGTTGAGAATAAGGTATATGAAAGTTAAAAAGGCCAAAGTTGTATAAGTGGATTTGTTCAATCTTTTTGACATACCTATAAAGGCAAGAGAAGATGATGATGATCAATTATATCAATGGGTTAAGCCTATCAATCTTGATGATAATCAAAGAAATCTTAATACACGAGTTGTTGAAAAGGCTTGGGAACTTGGCATTGATGTTGATCAAGTAATGATTGAGGAGGTTCACAATAGAAGTGAAGAAACAGGTTCTTACAACATGTTAATGCGAGAGCCACATGGATAATTTAGGGCAAGTTATTTTCCTAATAGGCATTCAATGTTTTCAACTTTTGGGACAATTGAGCATGGCGATGATGATGACAATGATAGCAATGGTGATCATAGTGGTGACTAGGGGTGTCCATGGTCCGGTCCGGTCTGGTCCAGTCTGGTCCGGTTTTTACTAAAAAAAATTAACCAAATTGGACCGTTCATATTACTCGGACCGGACCGGATCGGACTGTTTGAAACGGTTTTAAGAAATAAAAATCGAATCAGATCGTTTGATTTATAAAACGGTTTGGTCCGGTTTGGTCCAATTTTTTTATAATTTAATGAAGAATAATGTGAAATTTTTAATATATTATTAAACCGGTCCGGCCCGGTTCGAACGGTTTAAAATTAGTACAAACTGGACCGGATCGTTTGATTAGTAAAACTGTTCGGTTTGGTCCGATCCAGTCCGATTTTACAGTTTGGTCCGGTCCGGTCCGATTTATGGACACCCCTAGTGGTGACAATGATTATAGTGATGAAATTAATAGTAATGGTGGTGATGGTGACATGCAGGGTATGAAAGTGGGGCCTTGAGAAATCCACCACTTAACCTATTCATTGATGAAGAAAATTTCACACATGTTATACAAGATGAAGACCATGGGTGTAGAGATGTCTATCCTAGTATTGGAGCGTTTTGAAAGGAATTCATAAGAAGACGTAATAATCGATATGACAAAAATGAATGTGACTGGTGATGATTCACTATCTTTACATTTTTCCACCATAAGCATTGATACAAGGAGTGATGATGATCTTAGTACTCAATATGGATACAATCTATTTGGATTTAATGATCATTTACATTCTACAAATTGGATGGACTCATAATTTTTCTTTTATTAGTGTCAAGATTGGAAGGAATCAAGATACATACACATAGCATATTAATAACTATAGACAATATTATCTTTACTCGATGACATGACATGTATATTGTGTCTTTACAGATAAACGCCTTCACATCTAAACATTAAAACTGTGAGATAGAGTTTTCGTGGTAGTGAGTTTGAAGTTTAATAATTGTTTTTGGTTTTAATGGGTTTGATATTTAATAATTGTCGTAGTCGTTGCATACATGTTTTATTTTCTATTGTTTTATATTAAATAATTAATATTAATGAAATTTATTAACAATAATTACTTTCAAAAATAAATAATTAATGAAATTTATTTTCATATTATTAAGATTTATTTATTTATAATAATTAATAAAATTAGATAACTTAATTATTTTTAACATTTTAACTACTCATTCTATAATATTTGGTAAAAAAGAATATATATTTCATTATAAAATATTTTAATTAAATATTTTAATATATTTAATAATATAAATATTTAAAAATATATGTAAAATTAATCAATTGATTGTTTTGATGTTTAAAAATAATTTATATTTTTTGATCAAATTTACATAATTTTTGTAATTTTTTTCAAAATTTTAATCGATAACAGTAGTATTTTTGATATTTTTGAAACTTTGTCACGTTATCATTTCAAACTTTGCTTTCATTAGACCCGAGCCCTAAACAACCGCCTATATTTCCTTAACCTCGTGGCGACATGATAAGCTGTTTAATTGTCCTTAAGCACATTGCATTCCAACATTTCCAAAGCTGCAACGATGCAAGCACCAACAATGAAATCATATCTGTTCACGGTTCTTGTCAGCAAATTATGTACATTTTTCTGGTTGATTTTTGATTGTTTGATTTTAAGGTTCAAATGGGCACACAAACAGAAAATGCAAGGCAGTATGATTTGTTTGTTGTAGAGGACATGCTTTTAGGTACGTCTGCTCCTCTTTTTATCAAATCACTAATAATTATGAATAAAAATGCTTCTGTATTTTAAAATAATAAGTTATTACTAGTAACATATCTTATTCTATATATTTTATTTTAAATTTTCAAAAATATTTAAATTAACAACATTAACAAAAAAAAAAACTAGTATAATATTAAGAAATATATTTATGTGTGAGTGTATGAATATATTCATTATTAAAAAAAAATTAAAGACAGTACATTTTGATACATAAATTAAAGAGTTTAATATTGATTTAAAACAATTTATATACTGTATTAAACATAATTTAAAATTTTAAATAGATTATTTATCAATATTTATCGTATTCATTCTCTATACACTTACATATATACTTCTTAATTAACAAAATTTGTAATCTATAATCAAACTCAATAACATGTGTTTTGAAATAAATTTGTTTTTACAAATAACTTGAAAGATTAAAAAAAATTAATATTATTTAATTTGAAGTATGTTTTACAAATTTTAAGCAATGGGTTTATTTTAATATTTTATTTAAAATTGTACTAAATGTACTACAAAAGGGGAAGGGTGAGTTGCGTGGGCATCTCAGAGCCTAAGCAGCAAATGAGTAACAATACAAGCACATTTGTTTGGTGAAAATATTAATAATAACTTCAAAATTTATATTTTTAATGATATGTAAACGATTATTTAATGTTATTTTTGTGATTTCTTTCAAGTTGAAAGATATAAAGATAAACTTTTAATTTTTTTATTTTTAATATTAAAAATCAATTATACTAAACTAACAAAATAAAAATAATTATTTTTTATTTACTTCTACTAAAATAAAAAAAATTAAAATTAATAAATATATGCACATAAATCAAATATATATATATATATATATATATATATATATATATATATATATATATATATATTATATAGATTGGTCATAAATTAGAAAAATAAAAATAAAAATACATACAATAAATAAATTTTATATTACTTATTCTAAATGATCAAATGTAAAAATTGTACCCTAAAAAATGACACCCTTTATATTTAATTTATATATATATATATATATATATATTATTAAAATAATTCAACCAATTATTTGAAATTGATTCTTATTTTTATTCTTATAAAATTTAAGAATGTTATTTATTTAATTTCCATTAATATTTTTTTTATTTTCTAAAAATTTAAAAGATCAATTTTAATTAAATTTAATTACATATGACTTCAAATGTAATGATTAAAAAAATAGAACTTTAAAACTAAAATTAATTTTTAAAAGTTTAAAAAAGTTGAAAATAAATTATAAAAAATTAATTTTCATGGATTATTGACTTGAAAAGTTATAATTATCTCATTTTATAAAAAAATTATTTAATTATTATAAACACTTGAAAAGTAATTTTTTAATTATACAAATGATAAGTAATTTTTTAATTATATTAAGTGAATCAAAAGTAAATTTTTCAATTTTTCATTTATCAATCTAAAAATTTAATTTTTTTCTTAATTAAATTCATTTTATAATCAATAATTGTAAGTAATAAGAGAGAAATTTATATAATAATTAAAAATATATATTTTAAAAAAATTAATAGAGATAATAAATGTTTTGATTTTTTTATTTAAGAAAAAATCAACAATATAAAATTATTTTTAATTTATTATGTATTTCTACTCTTATTATAAATTTTTATTTTTAATTATAAAAAATAATATATAAATAAATAAATGTTGATTACTTTATAATTTTTAAAGAATATTTCAACATTTTAAAAAAAAATTAGAGATTATCTTTAATAATACATCTAATCTCAATGTTTTTATAGATTTTTTTAACATTAGAGATATTCACGAAGAAAAGACAGATCTCGTAATAGGGGTGGCAATTGCTAACTCGAGTTAATTTTAAATTGATTTGACACTAATTTAATTTAAATTTAATTCGAATCAATAAAATTTAACCCAAACTTGAACCTAAATTAAACACAAACAAGAAGATTCAAACTAACTTGAATTATTAATTACATATTTTTTAATTAATTAAAACTTTTTTTTATAAATAAAAAAATGTTATAATTAAAACTCATTAGTTCAAAAACATTACAAAAAACACAATAAAAATAATAATATTACAACAATTAGTTTTTTGATCAAATAATAAATTAATCTTAAATGAATAATTCACATATATAATAAAGTCCACAAAGATAATACAACTTCTCATACACACATGTTATATTATAATAACTAGTTAATTACAAAACAAAAACAATAATAAACAAAATCTAAAAAAAATTAATTCTTAAAACAATAAATCAATTTCTAAATAAGTTCTACAAAAATAAATATCAACCCTCTCTCATGCAAAAGTTAGGTCATTGTGTCTTTATAAAAACTCACAATTTAAATAAAAAGTTTCAAATCTTTATAGAATTTTTCATCACCACTAAATAAAAGAATATATAAGTAAGATTAAACAAAAAAATTCCTCCAACCACCAAACAAAGAGGTTGAGCATAATCTTCATATTTATAACTATAGATTAAATATAATACATATTTATATCCTTGAAAAAATTGTCCCAATAGTTATTATTATTAAAGAATAATCCATTTAAATACTTATTACTTATAATATGAATTGTGTGTATAGCTTTATATATCACAAATTTTGCTATATACCTATCACTAATACTCTCAAATCATTATATGCATAACAAAATCACAACGAATTAAAAACAAAAATTTATATACATATAAGAGGTAATAAGAATTTAAATTTATATATCAACATCTTTAATTAACACCTTAATTCTTAAAAGCAACCGTATTATTAGAGTTGAGTATCAATTTTGGTGGTTACAATATCTTCATCAAATTTTTCAATCTTCAAACGTGTAATTTAAAAGTGTTAATAAATATTTGTTATTGATATACAAATCATAATAAGAATAAATTGTTTATAAAAAATTTGTCATTGGACCTTTCTCAACAAATAAAATCTTCGGTACAAATAATTGAGTTTGGAAAAAAACTTGCAACTGTGATAACAGAAACACTAAAGATATCATATGTCATTGTAGCAATATCAGGATATCTTTGTTGATATGCCCTCCATTGTACAAGAACATCAAACTTGGAATTTTGTTTTAAATTTAATCTTGGTTCCCTCGAAATATGATTCCAATTGACTCTTTGGTGGAGCAGAATTCTCATCAAAAGTCCTATAAGTCTACAATCATAATAAAAGCAAATAAATTATTACAGAATTTAAAATTAAAAAATTTAATCAAGTATTTTAAACTAAATAGTTCAAACAAATTCTTCTTGACATCTTGGTATAAAATAGAATAATACAACCATATATTTGGTCATATATAAAATCTACAAATTGAAGCTTATAGCGAAGATCAAAAACCACAATTATGGACAAAATCATGCTAAAATCAAACCAATACTTCTCATCTCAAGCTTGTGGTAGGTAGAATTCAATCTAGTAGGAACATATGTCTCAAGCCTTTCTTAATCTTAGTCTTAGAGCTAGAGTCCATTAGAACACAATTTATCCACTTTTGCTTTCGTGCACTTCATCATTTCACAAACTTAATTTTTCATCTACAACATCAATATCTTTCAATCCATATTGTAATACCAAATTAACAATATGTGATTTACCCTTATGCAGTTTTCATTCAAGCGAGTAATTAACTTATCTACACATAATGAAGCATTGTCTAATGTTAATGCAAATAAATTCTTCTCAATGCCCCAATCACAACACAATTTTTTCATTTAGTGTTTCACCATTGTTTTGTGAGGCATGAATGAGAAATTCAAAATTCTCTTCTACAAGATCCAATCATTGTCAATAAAATGAAAGTTAAAAATATTTATATATCAATCTATTATAATTGAACAGCAACAATCAGAAGCGAGACTGATCCTACCAGGACATATAGCAACTATCATTTTGGTTCTAAACTTCTCTCATAAATCATGAGTATCAACCTTCGCTGTATTCATAGACTCTGCATTCCTCGACGTAGATAATTAGAAATTGCTCTAATAACTCATTTATTTAACCTTTCAGTATTAAATTCAAAACGACATTAAACAATATTATTAGATTTCTCAATAACTATGACACAAACTAACCTTAAACACATAAAGTTTAAAAAAATCAATTTCATTCTCGATTCTACTTTTGATAAATTTAACCACAATACTCTCATGCACTTATTCCAAAAAGTCTACATCTTTTTTAAATCATATTTTACTTTTTAAAATTTAATTTGAGAAAACATCATTAATTATTTCCTCCGTCCAACTTTACACGATATTTTAAAAGTTAAAACAATAAAGAAATTAACCAATACAATTTATCATATATAAATTAATTAAAAATCCATTCTCTCTCAGTTTACGACATCGTGAGTATATAATGTATGATATTATATGGTTCCAAAAAACCACAAGTTCAATTATCTACAGATAACCACACCGATGGTTCGGTTACCTACAGATAACCACACCGATGGTTCGGTTACCTACAGATAACCACACCGATGGTTCAATTACCTACAGATAACCACACCGATGGTTCAGTTATTATCCATTTAATTTCATGAATGGTTTCAATTTCGAGTAAAAACTAAACATAAAAGAGCAGGTATAATTCGATTACAATTATACTCAAAATCATACCCACCTATACCTAACATTAATTATATTTATTTAAATAAATTATATATTAATTAAAATTTACTTATTTTTCAACCAATATATAAACCAATCTAAATTTTTTTTTATTTCACTCATTTTCTTGCCTCTCAATTCTCTGTCTCAAGCTTCTCAGTTCTTATACCAATCGCCAACCACAATCACCAGTCGCAATCACTGAGTCATCTCCAATCACTGAGTCATCACCAATCGCTAATTGTAGTCGCTTGAGTCATCACCAACTGAAGTCGCCAATCACATCATTAAATCATTACTAGTCACAAAGTCACATCGTTGAGTCCAATCACTCAATCACCTCACTCAATCACCTCTCTAACCAGTCATCTAAGTGTTTACTTTTCTCTTAATAAAATAGATCACTTAGTGGTTGTCTAACTCATATATGATTACTCTATTTTGTGTGTATAAAGTAGATCTCTTAGAGTGTTTACTTTTCTCGTATAAAATAAATCTCTTAGTGGTTGTCTAACTCATATATGATTACTCTATTTTGTGTGTATAAAGTAGATCTCTTAGTGGTTGTCTAACTCATATATGATTACTCTATTTTGTATATAACTTCGCTAATATGAGATTTTTGATACTCTTGATTAGAATGAATTAAATCTAACATATATTTAAATCTAGAATCTGAACAATATATTATCTATTCATAATATATATAAAATAAAATGAATATATATGAAATAAATTTACTAATTTGTTATGTATGAATGTATTATCAATTCATAAAGTATATAATAAGATTGTCCTATCAATTCATAATAAATATAATATGATAATAGTTTTTTATTATATCTTATAGAATTAGAGATTTGTGAAAAAAAATTTAAACATTATAACAAGTAAATATGTTAAAAAAATAATATAAGATAATAGAAAATATATTTATATTTTTTTATATATAAATTTAAACTAAAAGTTATTTTTTAAGAATTTTTCAACCCAATTCTCTTAAAAAATAAATGACATTAAACTTGATGTAAAGATAACAAATAATAAAACTTCAAACGTCAATCAGCGTACAAATATTCTCCCTTTACATTAATCTTTCACTTACAAATACACAAAATAAATCATCAAATAAAAGTAGTGAACAAGATGAGAAACTTAAATAAAAGACTAAAACAAGGGTTTATTTTGATAGGAAAAAAATAAGATAACACATTTAAGATAATTATTTTAAATTCTATTTTTCAAAAATATATAAAAAGAATGTTATTTTTGAAATTAAAAAAGTAAAAAAATGTTATAATTTGATAAATATATAACAAAATAAACAAATTATAAAAAAAAATTTAACACAAATAATAGAACAGTGATACATCTCAAATTTCAAAAAATTAATATTAGTATTTTTAATCCTTGTAATATAAATGAGGATAAATATTAAAAATTAATACAAACATATATATTCAATAATGCATAACATGATTAAAAATACATTAACTATTTCAACCAATATTCAAATCAGCACAGTTACTTCAAAATCTATATTTAACACACATAATAAACCAGTGAACAAACACCAAAGAAAACACATTATATGCTGAACTAATATTCATAAATAAGATGATATTAATAACACTTATTTTATGTATTATGTATTATATATTATTATTAAAAAGATGATATTAAGATAAAATTAAAAGAGATTTTAATTTATAGTACTTTAATTTTTTTAAATTTATTTAATTAATTTTTAATATTTATATTAATTTAAAATATTATATTTATATTTTATGTTTTTAATTTATATGTATTTAATCTTATCTAGGTTCATACATATTAAACTTTTTATCATAAATTCAAAATAAAAAATTAAGATAACAAAAAATAACAAATTAAAATAAAAGATTAAGATGTTCAAAAAACTTATCAATTTGCTTTAAGTTGATTGTATAACCAAAAGAAACCAAATTGAATAGATTTTTTTAAAAATTTTAAAAAACAGTTTTTTAATAATTGTCCCAAATTATTATCTACTCAAAATCAGATTCTATAATTCAACTTATGAACAATTATATTAAAATCCGTCCCCGCCCTTAATTACAGCATATTATTGTTTGTAATTAAATCCGTCCTATTTAATTTTTCCTATTTGATGTTCTGTTGACAAAATATAACATCGGACATACTGACATGTTTATAAACCTGCTGGTTTTTAAAGGCCTCAGAATAGATACAATTTCATTCATCCCAAAATAGAGAATCAAACAATGTAGGCAAAAAAATATACTGAATCGTCATTGGCCATCTTCATATACAAAATTTCTTCACACAAAAAGAACAGCGTTTCAATTGCACAAGAAAACATCAAAGAAACAGAGGCTCAATCAGAATTCAAAACCACAATACATCATAGTGAACACTTTAGGCAAAATCACTCATAACGAGTTCAACAAATGAAAGGAAGCCTCAGAGATCTTGGTGGAATCTTTCATCAGATGGATATTTTAAAAACCCATCAAGAGTAGCAAATATTTTTCTACATCATCGGCTTCAACATTATACTAAATATAAAATTAACTATAAACGTCTTAGAGAGGAGAACAAATCAAATACCAAAAATTTTACAAAAAACAAATCAAATGAATAAAGCCCAGATGGTATAACGTTGTCAGAAGTAGCTGGTTTGTGATCATATAATCAACAATTATCATTGGGAATCCGTCTGATTTTTTTCATCATTCAACGACATAAATTATTTGGATAAGGAGAAAAAATCAAGTATAAATTGTGCAATAATGTATAATGGTAAGTAAATAAATACACATGAACACAGAAAATCAAATAGTAGAAACAATGAAAAACACTTCGGTAAAGATATACCATTAAGAAGATTCAGGAGCAAATAATTTGGCATCACTAGATACAGCGTACCTCAGATCAAGTGTTGGATTATATATATATTGCTTCATCACAATCAACTTATGTAAAATTTGTATTAAAAGCCGATTGATTGTTAAATCAACACTAGTCAAATACGAGTAATATAAATTAGGGAAAAAATAAAAAGGAGATACTTGGGAAACAAAGGGTATACTCAGTGATGGCTATGTAAATATAGGTTCGATTCTGCCAGCGATCATCCTCAACTTTACTTCAGAAGAGGGAGCTTTGTATCCTCATCGTAACCATCAAATTCCCAAATTAACAAACAAAAAACGACATAAATATGTATATATAAACTTTGAAATCAAGCCAAAAATCAAAGACGAACAAACAAAACAGTAAAAAGATAAAGGGAAAAAGAGATATGGAAAGAGATCGCTCAGTTCAGCGGGATTATCGACACGCAAAGTTCTCAGTAAAAGAGAAACCTGCATTCCGGTCTGTTGAGCTTGAATTTTATGTAGTCATCATAGCGAGCTCTTACTTTTTTCTCTGTTTTGTGTATATATGATTGATGAACTTAATACAAATAAGTGATTTGGAAGAGACAAGCCCATACAAGCAGAACAACGGATGTCAGGCGAATTTTCTGAGGAGGGGGAAGAGAGAGGAGGGCGGTGATTTTATAGGGATACAATCTAGGGTTTTTGATAAATCTCTGGTGAGCGGGTTTGTGATTCTATGAGTCCATTGGTGGCCACTAGCCCGGCCCAAATTCTTTTTCTGCGTTGCGTTTCTATTTTTTTAATCAAACAATATTTAGTACAATTTTAATAAAACCTAGATTATTTGTTAGACGAGAGCCTCGAACTTTGTCTCTGGTTTTTCCTTTCCAACTTGTATTGGCATTTTCTATGTGGTGTTTCGTCTCGATCTGTTCCTTTGATTTACTCGATTATCCTTCTGTTCTTCCTTAATCATTTGATAGTTCTTGCGATATTTCTGATCTTTGCTTTCCAGACACTATGCTTGCTTAATTCTTGAATATTGTTCCGTTTGTTATTTTAAGGATAGCAACGAACGAAATCATATATTTTTAATTAATTTGAATTCCGTTATTATATTTGAAGATTTTTAATATAAATTTAATCCAATTATATAATCAATTGATGATATAATTAATCCAAATTAATCTTAATATAAATATAACAAATTTTTTCAAATCAAATAAATTCTGATCGATATTAAAATTTATTTACTATATATAAAACACGACATATATAAATTTAAATAATTATTTTTATAACAAATATTATTATTTATAATAATAATTAAAAAAATAAAAAAACTATCGTATAATTATTATAAATATTTATATTTATTTTTTAAATTATATTAATAATTTTATATTCATAATATTTAAATATAATATATTATAAAATAAAATATATATTTATTTATAATTTAATAATAATTCGATACAGATAATCTATCACTCTGAAATTGATCCAAATTCAAATAAATTGTATTATTTTTAATCAAATAGATCAAATTAATTTTTTTTATATAAATAAATTAATCACCTGAACCTATTCACTGATTTCTTGTGTGATATCTCTTATTTCGATCTCCCTCTTTGATTTCTTAATCAAGTTTAAGATAATTATCTAGAATTGTCAAGGTGATGATAAAGGCGAAACTATAAGGATGCAAATACTAAGGTGGCGTTTGGTTCGTGGAATGGAATCGGAATGGGAATGGAATGGAATGAAATGGAAACAATTCTGTTTGGTTTGACCACTGGAATCAAGCTCAGAATCAGGATTACAATGTTTGGTTTGACACTGGAATGGAATGAAAAAAAATGTAAATAACCTGAATACCCTACGTGTGTAAAGTTCAAATAATGTAATTTAATTACTAGTTTTTAAATCAGAAAAATTAAATAACAATTTTAATTTTTAATTTTTAAGTAAGAAATATATATTTCTTTTTTATATCATAAAAAATTAATTATATATTAACTTTTATAGAGATGAATGATGTTATTAAGATTGTTTTTAATAGCATTCAATATATTGAAACCGTATGTGGGATTGTCTTTGTACAGTGATGCTATTCATTTTTACAAAATAATAAATTATCAATATAAACAGAATTACAAACGTATGTTGATCATAATACTTTCGTATCATCTGTTCAATGAAGTACAAATGTTCATATTTCAAAAGTGTTCAAAATACAAGTGTTGAAAACACTATATTAAAATATTGATATTAGCCTAACTAATATAAAGTTAGATACCAAAACAAGGCTAATATAACAATTACAAACGAATATTCATATAATAATAACACATATCCATAACTTAATATAATGCACATTCACGTCTAAGAAGGCTCCTAATCCAACCATCTTTGTTGCCATCAGGTACTCCAAAAAATACATTGATTCTTGCGGGTTTGTCAACAAGAATAATTGTAGCAACATCAAGCTCATCGTTGCTAAGTGACGTGGTCCTTTGTAATTCATTGTACAACCTCTTTTGTTCTTCTTTTTGTTCTTCTTTTGTGATGGATCGACTCAAAAGGCTGCCGACATTCTTCATCTCTTACGCAAGTATCAGTTGCCTCTCAATGAAATTTCCATATTCATTAACTCCAATTGTTCTCTTTCTTTTTTAGATGAAACATTTGAGTTTTCTTTGGTGGGTAGCATCTACATGTTGATGTAATGGATCAGTTTCATTTACTGTCTCTTGATCCCGTTCATTATCAAGTTCTAAAACAACATCATCTGGAGTCTCTGCATCTTTTCCTGTGGCTCTGTCTTTACCAAATACAATAGCCAAGTCCTCGTAATAAGGAAATGACCTATGTCTCCAATGTGCACATTCTTTGTGACTCTAAAAAATATTAAAATATGTCAAATTGAAACTATAAATAATTAAATGGATTAATAATCAAATTGAAGATATTACTGTACATATGCATCCCAAACAGTGCGTCAACTACATGTTTATTCACCGGATCCCAAATCCACTACTATTATGACCGGTTAGCATGTCATGTATAGTAGTAAATTGAAGTCTTCAATGTTTTCAATCGAGGCACAATATGTGGTCTAGCTTTCATATTACAATCAGGTAGTTTTTGAAGTAGTGATTTCTCAATAGCATTTAAGTAGCCAGGTTTGAAACCACCATCAGCTCTATATGAACCCTGATTGTGTAACTCTAGAAGACACTCAATTAATTTTTCATCTAATGTTGTCGTCCAAATTCTTTTATTCTGTCCAGGGCCTCGTTTGTATGAGGTAAAACTTTGTGAAAATGACATCCTAAAATTAAAAAGTAAGTACAAAAAAATACTTATTAACTGTTTAACAAAATAGAAATAGAAAACATATTAAAGTTGCCGAGCCTAGCTACCAATGAGAATAATTTTAAAATTAAAAGAATACGACCAATAGTATAATGTTTTACAAGATTACAAATAATTTCAATCAAACAATCTCTTCATTACAACCACAATCAAGCATAAATAAGAAAACACGACTTCCATTAACCTAAACACTCACTATCATCTATCCTTCTCTCCTTTCTCTCCATTCATTGTACATGTTTGATGCCGTATTGTCTCTAAATACACTCCATTCATGTGTAGAGTCTACAATTCTTATTGTATCTTCCTCATCAACATCCTCATCTCTATCTTCAAGATTTTCACAATTTTCCTCAAATGGATCATATGACATTTCCTTTCTTATATAGTTGTGTAGCAAGCAACAAGTAATAATTATTCGATTTTGAGTTTTAATGGGATAGAATGATAAACTTCTTAGAATAGCCCATCGATTTTTTAACACACCAAAACATCTCTCGATCACATTCCTAGCCTGTGAGTGCTTCATGTTAAAAAATTCACGTGGATTGCGAGGTTGTGAACCATCTCTCCATTCACTCAAATGATAACGTTGACCACGATATGGAGCAAGAAATCCATTGGAATTTGCATACCCAGCATCCACAAGATAATAATGCCCTATATATTAAATATATTTTACAGTTCAATTTCATATTCATAGAATTTAAAAAAATTGATCAATTCACATATTACTTACCAAGTTGGACTTTAAATCCATTCTGTCTACGCATAGCTTCACGTAAAACTCTACTATCAGCTGCTGAACCCTCCCAACCGGGTAAAACATAAATAAATTGCATATCAGGAGAGCAAACCCCTAAAACATTTGTGGTAACCTCGCCCTTTCGGTTTCGATACCTAGACTTATCACCTACAGGAACTCTTACTCTAATATGAGTACCATCAAGTGCTCCTAAGCAACCCTAGTACCAATAAGTCAAGTAAAATAATTTAATTATTATAAATATTACATGGTAATAAGAAAAAAAAAGAAAGAAACTAAACATTATATCTACCTTGAAATATTTCCACCTATCGTCATCACAATCGTCAAGAATAGGCTCGGGTTTTTTCAATAACTCCTTATGCAACCGTATGATAGCATGCAAGACATTATTGAAATACTTACTAACTGTCTCTCCAGATCTTCTAAATCGATCAGTTATAACTCTATTTTTCACATGGTGTGCAATTACATGAAGAAACATGGCTACCTGCTCATCTACTAACAAATGTTTTGATTGTTTTAGCCCCCCTCTAGTTTCAAGCATTGCACACAAATTGGTAAAAGCACTCATACTCATCCTAATTTGATTAATACAAGTAATGTCACTCTCATAGCACAATCTATGCACAATTTTCCTATTTGAAAAAAAATCAAGCTCATACAATTGTCTCCTTAAAGATATTGTCTTGTTTTTATCCACCACCAACTCAAAAAAGAATTTTACAATATACATTATATGCATCAAATACACAACAATAGCATCCAGCTCTTCCACATTCAAGCTATGATCATCCATTTTACCTTAAACTACAAACAAAAACAATACTTAATTAGGAACAACAATTTAGTCATAAAATTGATAAAATATACCTATTATATTAAACTGCCAAAATTAAATATTGTAGAAGATACTGATTATATCACTATAACAATAGATAGTTTTTGAATAAACAATACCTCTGCAAGATTAATAAACAGTTTATGAAAGTAAGTAATGTATTCTCTTCGATAATACCTCTGCAAGTATTAATAGGCAGTTTTTGAATTCATTAGCATAACAATTAGTTTATGCAGCTCCAATCGATAGTTTAAACCAAAGTTAGAGTTACATTATACACTGAAACTATCAAAATTAATCATATTCATAGAATTTATGCCATTAAGTCAGAAAAGTCTAGCAAATAATCAATATTGATATTGTTAGAAACAATATCAGTATCGTCTTTATGGGACGTAGAAGGAATGTTTATATCGAAACTGTGTTTGAGTTCATGAAACCAATAAATCGATTCAAAGCAAAGAACAAAGAATATCACATACCAGAATACCAAAACAGATAATAAACATTTGAATCGATTCAAAATATAAATAAATTTCAACAAAATAGAGAAAAATTTCTCGGACGAACAATGTATCAGCGATTAGAACAAAGAACAAAATTAGGGATCGATTCAAAATAGAAATAAATTAGGGATCAATTCAAAATAGAAATAAATTAGGGATCGATTCAAAATTACAGAACAAAGAACAATCTCAAAGGAAAAACCCACAATTTCAGGAAACAAATAGTGTATTCAGAAGCGAGAAGCAAAAAACAAAAAAGAGAACAACTCGTGAAGAAATTAGGGTTGCGACTCAGATGAGCGAGAAGACACAGATGAGGACGAGAACTCACCTCGAATGTCAGGGAAACCACCAGCTGTGGAGGACCAGGCGAGGCGACGGCTGAGTTCTGAGCTGGAGAAGAAATCGCGATGGTTGAGTGCGAGAGCTGGAGAAGAAATCGTAACGCTCGTGGGTGAGAGAAATGTGAGGCAGATTCAATCTGCTTCTTCGTTTATAAAGGGAGGGCAATTTTGTAATTATAATTTTATGTGAGGGGTAAAATTGGTACGCTAATTTTATATCAGGAATGGAATCATCATTCCTAAAGGGGGGAGAAGGAATTGTGATTCCGCCTCCTTTAGTAATCCGATTCCATTCCGCCCTCCATTCCGTCCAACCAAACACACAAAATGGATGGAATCAATTCTGATTTCATTCCATTCCGTCCAACCAAACGTGGGGTAAGTACTTCCCGATTGCAATCTGTCTTCTGGAAACAAAATCTAAGAAAAGGAGGATCATCAGAATGTGTGGGAGGCTATGCTTTGTCAATTGACATGTTCTTAATCCTTTTCATACCAACTTTGGAGGAACTGTGGTAACGTGGGTTGCTGGTATTCAATTTGACAAGATCTTTAGCAATGAAGATATTGTTCATATGAAATTCTTAGATGTTTGTTGATTGACTCTGTTATCAGTATATTTTTTATTTAATATTTATCTGTTTTATTTAATAAATAATATTTTTGAGATTAAAAATATTAAAATATAATTTTTTTAATAAAAATATAATTTTTTGAATTTTTTAATGCATGACTAATCAAAAGATGTCACACAAGTAAGGGAGGTGACCAAACACGCCACATGGATGCCATGCAAGCTGAGAGGCCCAATCGCTTAATACTACATATGTTGGGTGACGTAAGGTTATGTCACGTGTCAACACAACGTTCATTTTGAATTTCACCGCATGATCAACTGGCTTGGCATGCAGTATCATCTAATTCGTCCATTCTTTCCACCGGAGCACCAAGCAAGCCATATGTTGATACTACCAAGCAAGCCTTTTTCTTTTGTGCAATGTGTTGGTATTGAGGAAGTGCTGGATGTTGTTGATGCTATCATTACTGCATAGGTTAAAATAAAGTTGTTAAGACTAGTGATTATTGAGAAGGTTAGGAAGACTATGTTAGAAACTCAAGCCTAACTCAACCTAATAAATTCTCATTGAGTTAAGGATTGCCCAAGTTTATAAGCAGTACTGCTGTTGATCACCTAACCCATGTGGGACTTCTTTTAACATTCTCCCTCACATCGGCAGTTCATCGATGGACAGGGATGGGCTTATAACTTTGTGCCATAGAATGAGTTTCAGGGTAGTGGCGCCATACCGCTGGGACCTAACTTTGATACTATATTAGAAACTCAGGTCTAACTTAACCCAATAAGATCTCATTGAGTTAAGGATTGCCCAAATTTATAACTAGCACTGTTGTTGATCACCTAGCAGATGTAGAACTTCCTTTAACATGCTACATTCAATTTAGAAAGCCTTAGAGTCCTAGGACCTGATGGGTTTTTAGATGTATTCTTTCAAAAGCATTGGAATTTGGTATAAAAGGATGTGTTTTATGTTGTGAAGGAATTTTTTGAGTCTAGAATGTTGCATGTTCTTGTAAATGAGACTCATATAGCCCTAGTTCCCAAAATCCCTAAACTTGAGATACTTGTACACTTTAGACCCATTTCTCTGCGTAATTTCACATACAAAATCATTTCTAAGGTCATTGTGAACATGCTCAAAGTGATTATACCTTCTACCATTTTAGAGGAACAACGTGCTTTTGTAAGTAGTAGGGCTATTCAGGAAGACCTACTTGTTGCGTAAGAATTGTTTTACTTTTTGAAAAGGAAGAAGAAAGGTATATAAGTTTTTTTTTGCTATTAAGATAGACATGGCCAAAGCATATGATCTTGTGGATCGGGGTTTTCTTGAAGCTTTGCTATTAAAAATAGGGTTTGATCAAGTATGGGTCCAAAGAATCTTGACATGTGTATGTTCTCTTACAGAATTCTAGTGAATGGATGCCCATAAAGAAGTTTTGTCCCTCAAAGAGGCTTAACACAAGGAGATCCCCTTTCTCCCTATCTTTTTATCATTGTGGCTGATGTCTTAGAAAAACTTGTTAGAGGAGAGGTTAACAATGATCATTTGGAAGGTATAAGGTTAAAATGGAATACTCATGTTCTTTTTAGCCTCTATTTTTGTTGATGATGCTTTATATTTTGGGGCTGATTCTGTTAGTAATTGTAGAAGATTAATGACATGTATTGCTCAATATTGTCAGGCTTCAAAACAACTCATCAATTTCACCAAGAGTAATGTTCTCTTTAGTAGGAATGAAGAGCAGAATGTGCTGGCTGATGTAATGCAAATAAATCTCATGCAAAATGTGGGTAACTACTTGGGGTTACCTACTAACTGAGGTGACTCAAAAGCTTCCTTATATCGCTTGCTACAAGGAAAAATGGCAAATAAAACTATTACATGGAAGGACAAGTTTTTATCAATGTGGGAAAGGAGGTTCTCTAGAAAGCTATGGCCCTTCCTAGTTATGTGTTGAGGATCTTAAGCTGCCTAAGAAGGTTTGCAAGAAACTGTCTTTAATAATGCTACAATTCTGGTGGTCAGGGAATGAGGAGAAAAAGGTCATACATTTGTGCTCTCAAAGTAAACTTTCTAGAAGGAAGGATCATGGTGGACTTGGCTTTAGGGACTTTGAAGTTTTTAAACTAGTTATACTTACAAAACACACATGGAATTTTCTAGTTAATCTAGGCAGCCTATGTGCTAGAGTGTTAAGAGGTTTATACTTTCTTTACACTGATGTGTGTCATGCTAAATGCTCTTATGTTGGGTCATGGGCCTGGAAGAGTGTTTTTAAATGTGTGGAAGTGTTATAGGAGAATTATATGTGGAGTATAGGTGATGGGAGGGAGATCTCTATTTAGGAAGATGCTTGGCTTCCTAAGGTAGGTTTTCTACAGGAATATAAGGTGATTGGGATTGACTATGTTTGGTAGCTTATAAATTAGTTGAATGGGTGTTAGAGGGAGGACATGATAGAAGGTTTGGTACCTCCTTGGATTGTAGAAGAGATCCTTACAATTCCTTTATCGAAATCTCCTTACAAGGACAAGTTAGTGTGGATGCATAATAAGCCAGGGAAGTTTATTGTGAAATTATGCTACCATATGTTGCATGAATGCAAGGAAGATTATGGCCTGAGGGTTGCTTCTTTCTGCTCTCAAGTCCAGCCTTGGTTTTGGAAGGAACTGTGGAAAATTACGATTGCTATAAAGGTTTCTAGTATTGATGAAATTCCTGCCAATATTTTGGCTAAATTATCCTGAGAGTATGTGTCCTATTTGTGAAGATAGGCACGAAACTCTAGAACATGTGTTACTTGGGTGCTCTTGGAGCATGAGAATCTGATTTCTTGCTGGTATGTTCTTTAACCACAAGCTCTCAAATGTCCAAAAGTTCAGTGCCTGGTTTAAGAGAGTTGAGGAGCTTGTGAACCATTCTGATGGGGATAAGGAAGCCTTGTGTCACGACCTTAAATTTTCAAGTAGAGATCGTGCGACACTTAGCACAGTCCGTTGCACTAAGCCTACCTTTCAACCCAAAGGAAACACTCCAAAGAGAATAGAAAGAGGGTTTGTAAAGAATGCTTTGTATTACTCTGAAGAGAGTTTATCTTACAAGATGCTAAGAATTCCCAAGATAATCCCAAGATTTCCAAGGATTTCCCAAGATGAATACAAATGAAGACCAATGAGTTTATTTATAGTGTGCCTCCAAGCTATGCCATAACTTTCTAGATCATTCTAAGTCTAGAATGTACAAGAGTGTTCTAGTTTTATCTACAATATGCCACAAGGCTCTAGGACCTTCTAGCCAACTCTAGAGTCTTCTAGGTTTGTCTAGCTCCTTCATGCAAGTTCCGGGATGTTCCATAAGCTTCCAGTGGCTTCTACATCCTTCATGAACCATCTACCACGTTCTAGAATATTCCAACCCATTCTAGCACCTCCAAGCACATGTTAGTATTCTCTGGAGCATTCTAGAGTCTTCAAGGCTTGAGTTGAGTCCATCCAACTCTAGCTATTTCTAGACATCTCTAGGCCACTCTAGAACTTTTCTAGGTATAAAAGTCTAGATCCTTTAAGCAAGCACCATTTATTTGGTTTTTGAGGGACAATTCGAGTGAGACGTAACACCTTCCCCCACTCAAGTTCACGACGCCCTCTTTGTGCCTCCAAGCTTGAACCTCTCTATGTCATCTTTGAATTGTCATAAAGAATCTTCAGGTTCCCAGCTTGCCTCTATGTCTGGGGCACTCTTCCACTTGATCAAGTATTTTCGATAACTTGGTACGCCCTTACGTTAGATTAGGCAGTCTGCCAAGATTGAGTCCACTTCTGTATCGAAGGAGGTTACCACTACGGTAGGCACCCTCTTTGATTCTGCCCGACTTATGTCTTCCTTGTCTTCATGATAAGGCTTCAGCATACTTACATGAAAAACAAGATAGATTTTAAGCTTCAGAGGGAGTTGCAACTTGTAAGACACCTTACCGACTTGCTTGAGGACTGGAAATGGTCCTTTATATTTCCTTACCAACCCCTTATGAACCTTCCATAGAGATTTGAATTATTGGGACAATAATTTAACAAGGACCAAATCTTCTTCATGAAATTCCACCATCCTCCTTTTCTTGTCAGCCCATTTCTTCATCTTCTTAGATGTCTTGTTCAAATAGGCTCGGGCTAACTCAGCTTGTTCATGCCATGCCTTGGCAAATTTGAAGGTAGCGTGACTCTTTCTTTCATAACTCGTGGCCAAGGCATGAGAAGTCATGGGTTGCTGCCCCATGATGATCTCGAAGGGACTCTTCGTGGTAGACTCGCTCCTTTGTAAATTATAAGAGAATTAGGCTACATCCAGCAACTTAGCCCAATCGTGTTGGTTGGCACTAACAAAGTGCCTGAGATAAAGCTCTAGCAATGTGTTGGCACGTTCAGTTTGTCCATCGCTTTGGGGATGAAAGCTTGTAGAGAAGTTCAAGTTTGATCCCAAAAACTTGAACAATTCTGTCCAAAAATTTCCGGTGAATCGTGGGTCTCGATCACTCACAATATTGGATGGAATCCCTCAATGCTTCACAACATGTTTGAGGAACAACGGTGTCGTCTCATCCGCCGTGCAATCCGCTGAGGTAGATATGAATGTTGCATACTTGCTGAAGCGATCAATGACTACAAAGCCCTCTAATTTTGGCATGCAAGTGATGAAATCCATTGAGACGCTCTCACATGGTCTCTCTAGAATAGACATATGCTCTAGCAAACCTCCGGGTGCATGCTGCTCTATCTTGTCCTGTTGGCATACAAGACAAGTCCTCACGTAGGCTTTAACATCGTCCCGTAGTTGAGGCCAGTAGTAGATTGACTTGATCAAAGCAAGGGTGCACCTTATTCCTGGGTGCCTAGCCCATAGCAAATCATGACACTCCTTGATAAGCTCCTTCCTTATGCTCCCCCATTTTAGCACAAAGATGCGATTCTGCTTGGCATAGAGTAGTCCATCACTCAGCCAAAATCATCTTGTTTTTCCTTCCTTGATGAGGGCAAGAAGGTTTTGAGCAAGAGCATCATGTTCCAACCCTTCTTTGATCCTTTCCAGTAAAGGACTACTTGGCCTACTGAAGGCTGTTAACTTCACCTTTCGACTCAACGCATCAACCACCACGTTGCTTTCCCTACGCCACTCTGATTTTTCCACCAGATAAGGGCTCATTGTTGGTGGTCTTGTGTCAAGATCCAACTCAACTTTGTGGTCCACCTCCCTCCTTGAAGGTAACCGTTTGGGCGACGCCTCAGGCATCACATCATGGAACTTATCTGAGACAACTTGCACTTCCATCAGTAAGCTTGGCTTTAGTGACTCCTCATCCTCGTTATACTCTTTTGAGATGGTCAGGTAACTCTCTTCTTCTCTCTTCAATCCCTTCTTGAATTGAAGTGCCGAGAGAGTTTGGGTCGTAGGTTTGGTGGGCCTCTCCGTCTGTACCACGAAAGCCTTTGGTCCATCCATGATACACATAGAGTTTGAACAAGGCATGAGGAAAGCTCTAACCTGGTCCAAGAGCTCCATGCCGAATACTATCGAGTAGTCATCCATAGGCGCC
Organism: Hippophae gyantsensis; assembly: GCA_030763125.1. Lineage (NCBI taxonomy): Eukaryota > Viridiplantae > Streptophyta > Magnoliopsida > Rosales > Elaeagnaceae > Hippophae > Hippophae gyantsensis. Next base: position 29,065,181 of record CM061030.1, read on the forward strand.
ACTGATAAGTCCACTTGGCCAGTCTAAGCACCAAGACTGACCTTAACTCCACGAGCAACTCCTTGCAAAGGTAGTACTACCGAGTTAACTGCTTTGAGCGACCCTCCACCATTGACAACTTTAAGGCCGAGTCTCTTTGCTTCCTCTACTGAAACAAAGTTGTGAGATGCACCTGTGTCAACCAAAGCTTTGGTGACCTTTTTCTGTTGATGGTTGCATCTACGTACATCAAGCCTTTAGGGGTTCTTTGCACCTTCGTCCATCTCACCTCCATCTTGGTCATGTGTGGAGGCAACTAAGGCACTCAAGGCCTTCCTTTTCGGACATTCACGTGCCCAATGCGGTCCATCGCAAATGAAGCACGTCACACTGGGCTTCGAGGCACCACGATCCTCCCTTTCCTTCCCCTTATCCCATGATTTGAACAAGGAGCCTTCTTTATGACTTTTGGGACCCTGACTTTTAACATGGCCTCCCACACTCTTTCCTCCAACAAACTTTCTGTATGTGGCCTTTGAGCTCTCTTTGTTTGTGGAGTAATCTATAAGGCTCTCAGCAACCGCAATGGCTGAAGATAGATCTTGGACACCACGTCGCTTGAGTTCAAGATTAGCCCATGATTGAAGACCATCCATGAACAAGAATAAAGCATCCTTGTTTGAAGTGTCAAGGACTTCTAGCAGCAAGGTTGTGAACTCTTTCATATAATCCCTTATACTACCTGTTTGCTTTAGTCGTCACAATCGGCCCCTTGCCTCATCTTCAACATTTACGGGAAAGAATTGGCCTTTGAATTCCCTCTTGAAGTCATCAAAGGTGTCAATTGTGCAAACCCCTCATTGCACATCACCATGCCTCCGTCTCCACCATAGCATAGCAGTGTCAGATAAGTATATGACAGTAGTTCGGATCTTGTTGGCATGGTCCGCTATGCCAGTAGCCTCAAAATATTGTTCAGGCCCCCATAATAAGTTCTCAACTTCCCTAGCATTCCTAACACCATTGAAGGTTTTAGGCTTGGAAACATCCACCCTCTTAGCCTCAATGACGGTGGTTGTGCTAGTTCTCGCGGCCATAGCCCGCTTACATAGAATTAGATCACCACCCATATCCTCCACTCTAAGCAACACGTTAGCAACTTCTCTTTGGACAAGATCCCTTACCTTGGCAAGTTCAGCCTTCAACCCTTCAATCTCTTGCCTTAACCCACCATCTAGTTCGTTGAGGGACATCTTGACCACTGCATGAATCTCCACATCCTCGGCCTCCAAGCCATTGCAACGTTCCTCCAAGTTGTCCACCCGGTCGAACAACTCCCCTAAGCTGTCTTGTGCACTCCCAACACGTGCTTCTAAGCTAGAAAGTATGTCTTTCGACTTTGCTCGAGACTCCTTTGGTGGTTTCCAAACTTCCTCACGCCCACGTTCCATAGGTGGAACATCAACGCTTAGTGTAGATGGTGCACTATTCTTCATTATGCCACGAGTAAGAATGCTTCAACTGAAAGCTCTGATACCAACTGTCACGACCTTAAATTTCAAGTAACGATCGTGTGGCACTTAGCACCGTCCGTTACACTAAGCCTGCCTTTAACCCAAATGAAACACTCCAAAAAGACTAGAAAGAGAGTTTGTAAAGAATGTTTTGTATTGCACTAGAGAGAGTTTATCTTACAAGATGCTAAGAATTCCCAAGATAATCCCAAGATGAATACAAATGAAGACCAATGGGTCTATTTATAGTGTGGCTCCAAGCTATGCCACAACTTTCTAGATAATTCTAAGTCTAGAATGTACAAGAGTATTCTAGTTTTATCTACAATATGCCACAAGGCTCTAGGACCTTCTAGCCAACTCTAAAGTCTTCTATGTTTGTCTAGCTCCTTCATGCAAGTTTCGGGATGTTCCGTAAGCTTCCAGCGGCTTCTACATCATTCATGAACCATCCACCATGTTCTAGAATATTTCATCCCATTCTAGCACCTCTAAGCACATGCTAGTATTCTCTGGAGCATTCTAGAGTCTTCAAGGCTTGAGTTGAGTCCATCTAACTCTAGCCCTTTCTAGACATCTCTAGGTCACTCTAGAACTTTCCTAAGTAGAAAAGTCTAAATCCTTTAAACAAGTACCATTTATTTGGATTTTGAGGGACAATTCGAACGGGACGTAACACTTAGCTAGTATGTGCTATCTCTGGTTTGAAGTGTAAGGTTGATGTTTCTGATGAAGTTCCTGCCAATATTCTGGCTAAATTATCCTGAGAGTACGTGTCCTATTTGTGAAGATAGGCACGAAACTCTAGAACATGTGTTACTTGGGTGCTCTTGGAGCATGAGAATCTGGTTTCTTGCTGGTATGTTCTTTAACCACAAGCTCTCAAATGTCCAAAAGTTCAGTGCCTGGTTTTAGAAGAGAGTTGAGGAGCTTGTGAACCATTCTGATGGGGATAAGGAAGCCTTGGCTAGTATGTGCTATCTCTGGTTTGAAGTGTAAGTTGATGTTTCTAGTGTTGATGAAGTTCCTGCCATTATTCTGGCTAAATTATCCTGAGAGTACGTGTCCTATTTGTGAAGATAGGCACGAAACTCTAGAACATGTGTTACTTGGGTGCTCTTGGAGCATGAGAATCTGGTTTCTTGCTGGTATGTTCTTTAACCACAAGCTCTCAAATGTCCAAAAGTTCAGTGCCTGGTTTTAGAAGAGAGTTGAGGAGCTTGTGAGCCATTCTGATGGGGATAAGGAAGCCTTGGCTAGTATGTGTTATCTCTGGTTTGAAGTGTAAGTTGATGTTTCTAGTGTTGATGAAGTTCCTGCCAATATTCTGGCTAAATTATTGCAGGAGACTTCTCTCTTAAAATTATAATTATTTGTTCTTCAATAAAAGCCTTTCTTCTTCTTGATCCCCTCAAAAAAAATTTGTTTATTAGTATGTAATTTTAAATGAGAAAGATAAATTTTATTATTATAGCACTTGCTAAATCATTATATATACATTTTCTTCCAAAATGTATGTTTTAATCTTCTTTTCCTTTTTTTTAATAAATATATTTATTGAAAAATTTATCTTATTATGTTATAACTACCATAGTTGCCAAATTAAATGTGTAAAAAATAATAAAAACAAAATTTTTAAAATTTATATCCATAAAAATAACACATTCTATTTACCTCATTTTTATTATTAAAAATAAAAATCATTCATGTCATTTTATTTTAAATACTATTCAAAATAAATTATAATCATTTAGATTCATTTAATGTTCAATATCATATAATTGAATACCACTCAATGTTATTAAATGTTATTTTTATTATTATAAATTTTATAATTTTATGTTATAATTTTTCAATATTTTTTATCAAATAAAATTCAATGAAAAAGATTAATTTAAAAACACTTAAAGAAGACAACAGAATGTAACTTACATTCTCTGTAACTTAAAAGAATATTAATTACATACAAAGTACACAGCAAGTCACTCCAAATAATATCATTAATATTATATTAAAGTGCACATATATAATATATTACATAAAATTATAATATACCCAAACTTTCCTTCGGGGAATGGTCTATTGTTACAAACTTTCTACCATAGAGTAACATAGAATTTTTTCATCTATCTGAAAATTTACAAATCTTGTGTACTTTTTTACCGACTCTACATTTAATCCCATTGAATTTACTGGTAAACATACATTTACGTGGTGATCCAACTGCAATTTCTTCTTCAAGTGCGCACTTTAAGGAATTGCAGATGTCTCCCACTGCCCAAGCTAATGATATGTGAGGACGTGGAACCTGTAATATATGCACAAATGAAGGACCGCTTCTGAGGTAAATATACTTCTCATCAATCATTACTTTTTCTCACTACCTTCTATTGTGTATTTGTTTCTTTTGAAAAAAAAATTACATCCATCTTAAATTTCATTTCATTGATCTGGAATACCAACTTATCATATACTCCAAGAACAATGAATAATTTCTCTTTAAAAAATAAGTATTATGAACATCATAATGAACTGAAATTATGAAGCCTGTGTGTAACATAAACAAAGCTCACATATTAAGTTTGTAGCATTTTAGCAATAACAAAAAATCTAACCTTGTAAAACTCTGGAAGATTGTGAAGCTTATAGACCCCATTGACAGCTTGAATCTGTTTAGTTATCTGAAACCAACTGAACTTGCATAAATTTCACGTTAATTGAAACATAAGAAACTTTTAACAATAATTAGTTATTTTTTTCAAATTGTTCGGATTCGGTGTGAAGAACATGTGCCAAAAATTCAAGTTCATTTACAATGTCAATGCATATCATTTGAAATTTTGAAAGCATCTGACATACCTCAGCTAATCCAGTGGCAATGACTTCCATTGATATAAAGGTGCGTGTATGATCATCATTGACAAAAACTTCCCATTTGCTAAAATCAATGAAGTATCTGCTTCACAAAGCGGTCAAAATCAAGTATGGCTAATTAGCATACCCTTGATTACAGAAAAAAATTATTACAATTCAATAATCTGACCGTTTCTGATGCTGAAGCTTCTTGCGAAGCATTGTTACCACTGAATCAATCTGGTGATCCCGAATTGGGACAGTTCTTGCCAAGCTTACGTGGAATTCCCTTCCCAAGGCAACTTCTTGAAGGTTGTTATCATCTTTGCATAGAAGGTCCAGTGGGACATCAATGCCAGCCATATGAAGACCAGGCACAAGAGAAGCAACTTTCCTCAAGAAAATACACATCCCTTTCATCGCAGTAGGTGGTATAAAAACTAGATTCACATAATTTGACAAAAATGCATAAGCTTAGTTTAAAAACAAACACCTATAAATCAACTCAATTGCTTCTAAATATTCAAAGGTTACCACTAATACCATAAAATTGAATTTGCGTACCTGGAATATAGACATACAAAGCATAGTATCCTTCCATGTGAGGGAAGGACCTGACCCTACTGGGCTGACCGTCCTTGTAATAATCCAGAGCTCCTGCACATAATATCAAACACTTATACTAGTGACAGATATAGGTCTAGAACTCGATGTCCTAGGTTCACACAAAAAACTTATAAATTAAAAAATATATTAAATATTAAAGCTAAAAAATTGACAATGAAAATAATTAAACAAATAAGTATCAAAACTTGACATTTGTTATAATTTTATTAGATTTCAATTAAAAATAAGCGAGTGTGCACATGGTATCTATTTGGAGGTGAGTATGTTGTATAATATTTATAAAATTATAAATAAATTACATGCATAAAATATAAGTATAATCCATGTAAATTTTAAATTTTAAGTTTTTAACATTTAATATATTGAAAAACTCAATAATTTAAACATGATTTTATTAAAATGAGATACATAAAACATTATTTTTAATTAAAAACAATAACTAAAAAATAAGTCCACTGCTAGATCAAAACCCTACATTTGCCATTGAGTTTACACAGAGTGTTTGAACTTACAAATTTTACACTTAAATATAAACTTTAAATTTAAGTTGACGGAACATGACTGCATGTTAAATATAACATAACTTTTGTAATAATAATAAAAAAAAACTTTCATAAAAGGTTACAAAATTTTATGGGTGAAATTACCTTTTTGTTCAAGTGAACCATAGAAAACATATTACATCCGCCCCTAGCGGCAAGGTTATGCATAACTACGACAAGAATAAATTAATATATAAATAATTCAGTTATTTAATTGATTTTATTTTTAATCTTTTAATAAAAAAATATTTTTCTTACTATATTAAAAAACAATAAAAATAATCATATGCTTTTAAAAATGGAACCTAAATTAATTGATGATTATATATTCGTATCGATGTGTACCAGAGAAAAGGTAAGAGTGTAAAAGAATTAAATATCAATCAAATTAGAGAGTGTGAATTGGGGATCACCGAGGGAATTAGCGGGTTTGTTGAGCAATCGAGGAAGTGGAGGCAGAGAGCCATCGTCATGAGAGTTAGTAGTATTAGAAGAACCAGACAGATGAACCGATTCGGAATCTGAGTCGGAGCACGATTTACCGTAGGAGGCTCTCCGGGCTTTCATTTGAGCTCTTCTCTGACCGAAACAACTCTGATTATTGGAGTGACACTGGGAGTCTGGGAGCAAGAAAAGGAAGATTCAACCATGACAGTTTTTTTTACTTTTAAAAAAGTTTAAAGCAGGTCTTCCTTTTCATTTTTTACTTTTTCAACGTTTATAACTGTGATATTTAGTTTTATAACACAATATTCTGTAAAAATAATTTTAATTTTAACCGATTTAACTTTATTGAAAGCAGAAGAACTATGTTTTGTACGTCTAAAAATACAATACATGTATTTTTTTATATATAACGTAAAACATACGTGTTTTTAGATATGGTTAAAAGCAAAATCATCTAAATAAATAGGTTATATAAAAACTACTGATTTTATAACCTTTCTTCAGATGATATATATATATATATATATATTATTTTTCATATAACGCTAAAACTATTTTTTTTTTGCACGTTTTTAAAAATAAGTTTATTATTTTTATGAAAATTTATTATATTCCTTTACCTATAAGATAGAACAGTACATATCTGCTATCTTTACGAAAAAAATGATTTAAAAAATTTATTTTGTAAAGTTAACGAATTTGTATTGTTTTATTTTCACAAATAAAAATTTGACATCATAAGTCTATTATTTTTATAAAATAGACTTTTATAATCTTTTTACAATGGTAACAAACTTATATTATCTCGTCTGATAAATATGAATTTAAAATATACTTTCGTTAAAGATAATAGACTTAAACGATCCTTTGTTTTTTTAATAAAATGTTGTATACATGTTTTTTTTATAAAAAATTAAAAATAAAATAATGTGAATAAATTATTCAGGTAAAATAAGATTTTTAATTAAAAGAAAAGGAATTATTATTTTAAAAAAAATTAACTAAAAAATTTGTTAAATAGAGTAATTAACCCATTTAATAAAACATTAAAAAATCGCTTATATATAAGTTTAAGTAACATTTAAATTAATTTTAAATCAAAATACACTTGTATTTTTAAATAATAATATATTTTATCTTTTATATTCTATTTTTATTTTTTAAAAAATAAAGCAATTGAATAAAAAAATCTTATAATATGAATGAAATTACTTTTCAATAAATAAAGGGTAATGTATTGCTATAATAATTTTTGGATCCAAAAACATTATCGATTCTTTAATTTTTATAAATTCTACATTTTAATATCGTTAGTTTTATAGATTCTAAACTTTAATTTCTTAATTTTTCTTTTTTTTAAGATTTAACTTATAACTTTTTAATTTTGATAAAATAAATCTATTTTAAATTAAATTCTATTTAATCTAACTTTATTGTTACTTAAAGTAAACCCAACTATTCTTTTAGTTTTCTTTTCTTTTATTATGCTACGTCAAAGCTACACTAAAATACATATGCCTATACTATCAAGTATCAAGCATGATATTGTGTAAAAATAATACATATTTGCTTCCTTGGTTTCTTGGTTCAGGGGTTAGTATTCAAAATTCTATGTTTCATAGGCTTAGAATTAGGGAATTTAAGTTTGATTCTACTTGAAGAAAAAAAAGAAGATAATAATATGGTCAAATATGGGTTAGAAATGGGTTTAATTTAATAATAAAGTTATATATTAAACATAATTTTTTAAAGTTGATTGATTTTGTTAAAATTAAAAAATTAAAAAACTAAATCTTAAAAAAAATAGACAAAAATATAGAATCTATTAAAGTTAGGGGACTAATAGTATTATTCAATTTTTTGTTATTTTTAAAATAAAAATACATAAAATTTTATTTTATCCATAATATTAATTACATCTTAATGTTATTATTATTAGATTAATTTATAGTTAGTAAAGTATTCTTATAGCAATAAAAATTTCATTCTAGTAATATAGTTACCATAAATATATTTTTCTTATATTTTATTAGAAAAAAATATGATAAAAGTACTTTTTTTGTGTGTAAAATGTGACGTTTAGTTATCTAGATTATAAAGTGTATCATTTAATATTTTTTTCATATAAAAAAGAGTTATTTAAGGATTTTGAAAATAAATTTTAATAATAAAATAATATTCAAAAAATACCAAATGTTAATCCTTAACATTTTTTTCTTTAACAAAATGACTAAAAATCAACTTTTGTAAGGTTAGATGATATTTTTTTCCTAAATAAATTGACAGCTTCACTTTTTTTTTTATTATTTGAAACATATTAGGAAAAAATATATATGTCAACATTAAAAATAAATTCAAAATTCATTGAGTCAATGTTAATAGTATCGCTTTTTATTAAGGAGTTTTTACTAAAATATTTATGATTATTTTTTATTTATTTAATTATCATTAGATAAAATAAGTTTCAAATATGTTTGGAAAAATTAAATAAAAAAAGTATAACAATCCATATTTTTTAACTAGTCATATATAATACGTAATGTTTAAGGGAAATTTTTTTTTTTTTTTGAAGAAAGGTAAATAGGTTTTATTTGGGTACTAAATTAGGGCCATTGTTATAAAAGTAGCAATTGATTTTAAATTGTTATAAAGCTTCTATCGAATGGCAAATATTACTAAATAAGTAACCATTAAATGTCATATGAGTATCGTTGTTGAAATGGTTTCTTAATGTTTTTGACAAACTACCAGTTTAAAGTTGGAAAATAGCTGAAATAGATCCAATTCCATATTTTTATTCTAATCTGACCCCACTTGCATTTTTTATTGGAATTTCAAATTTACCCTTGATTAGATTGGTATTAGGGTTTTTGTTCATTTATCTCCGTAATCCCTCTTCTTTTTTTCCAAACGATATTCACTCAATTAAGTGTGACCCGACTAACTTTATAGATTAGAATACAAAAACTCCAACATCACTCATGAGAAGGAACACTCAATTAATCACTCACTTATGAGGGCATCTCCCCAATCCCCTCAGCTTCAATACACCTCATGAAGAACCCTCTCAGATGAGGACAACGACGGAGAAAACTCATAGTTTGTTGCTTCTCACGTCTATTGCTTCCCTGCCTCTGCCTCTGCCTCCCTCTCTTTGCAATATGTCTCATCATTAAAAAAGAGTGGTCCAATGATATTAGAGTTAAAACCTCTGATTATATCAATGATTCATTGTCTGCAAGAAACAAATTATACTAGGGATTGGTCAAGAGAGCTTTGATGTTAGTGTTTCAGGAAAGCCATCAAGAATCACAAGTTCTCTCTCTCACTCCCTCAACGGATGCATCTCTTGCAAGCTTTAGCAATATACCACTAAATCCAGTATTTTTTGTTCCTTTTTGAGGGGGTTCGAGGGATCAATTACTAGTTGAAAGAAGTAATGAGATTTTAAAGATGTTTCATTCTGTTGTGTGGATCAAGACAGCCATTGTAAGGGAAAGAAGTTATATACGATGGCTTGGGTTTATTAGAAACAATAAAAGAGTGTCATCAACGTAAATTGGGAGGAAATTGATACAACTAAAGACTTCCATTACATTGGCTTGATAACATAAAGGGAAACACAACACAAAGTCGAATTAGTTAGACGCATCATAAGGAAATTAATCATATCTTTCCAAACAACTTTAAAGCAATTGCTGGAGTTTTTCCTTATCCAAACGGGTCTTACAAGAAAGTTGGATTTCATATTGTGCTCCAAATATACGATGGCGTTTTAACCAAAAGAGCTTCTTGCCTAATTCATGACTTTCTGTTTTCATGACCAGAAATTGTTTCTTGATTTCCATCTTGAATTGTTCTCTGGATTTTTTATCAATATGAGGTGATCGCAACACAGTATATAAAACTCGTGATCCAGGCAATCCAATCTTCCGTGTAGAAGGCGGAAGCTCCCAAAAAGGGTTTTCCTTTAATGGGTTACCAAAAGATCTAAGAGCTATGCATATCTTGGTTGTGCCTTTTGATTCAACAGCCTTTGCTCCATCAAAAGCTCCTGTGAAAGAAAATGGAAATCCGAATGTGACACAACCATTAGCGCTTCATGACTTATAATTACATGATAACTCATACTCTACATGAATGTAATACAAATTCTAAATGCCAGCAAAAAAAAATACCAGAACCGGATGAACTGGCAACAACACTGGGTTGATGCTTCTTCTTTAATGCTTTCTTTGAGATACCACGTTCTTTGAATTTTAACAGTCCATCGTGTGGTTTTATCCTGTTCAAAACCAATATGATATTAGTCCATTATGAAGGAAAAATGAACAGACTTTGGGGCATAGATTTGTATCGTCCAATTAGCAATCTGCAAATGCTAAAGTTCCAAGAACTGATACAGCACATAAAGCATCAAGTATTATAGATTTCATCTGATAATATGCATCTCCTAAATCTTACAATGCAAGCTTTATTTCCATCATCAATGCCCAAGATGTCCAACATCCACTAAAGAACATACCAGTTTGCATTCCCTCTAAGTGCGTTTACTTCTCCACTGTAGCTCAAATGGATAGGCTGAGCATGATCCAAGCTAGGAGAAGTATTTGTTGAGAACCGTGAATGCACCTACATATTTTTTTTTTCAAAATAACCAAAGATTATTAACGACGGAAAGGTATACACAAGAAGACTGTCCAGAGCTCCAGGCAGATTTAGGAGAGTCACTTGAAAAGAAAAAAAAAAGAAAAACACTGAGCCCTAAGCTGTAATTTGCCATGCTAAATTTGGTTTTCACCACAGAATCTAAGCTTTCATCCTCATCATCTTGTTATAGAGTGCATCACACCAAATTGATGTAATTATGATCTAGTTGATGATGAGATTTCTTAGCAACTAGGTCAATGCATTCTATCCAGCATTCATATTCAATTAGTAACCAATGGAGTGGAAGAGCTCAAGATATAATTCAAAACTCAATGCCTTCAGAAATCATTCCTCAACTTTGAGCATCTATTCATTTAGTGGTTGCCCATACTGGAGTATGTTGATAATAGAGAAAGATAAGTGAATGGATAGCACATTTACCAGGGCCATGTAGCACGTAAACCCTCCCTTGCCAAGATCTGCAGAGTAGTAATCCCTTAGCTGAATGAGATTCTGCTGGCCTTTGTAAGCAATAGTCCTGAACATATCAAGGAATTACTCGTGAGAAATGTGAACTTATCATGAGATAAATGTAGCATCTAACTGTAATACTTTCCTTGAGGAAAGAGAGCAGATCTCCCTAACACCAGCATGTTGGAGGTTTAATCCCAGTGGTAAAACAACCCTCGGAGCCCTCCTTAGTATGTTCATCTGGAGAGAATGAAAAGTAAACATGAATAAAAAGTCATAAAATACTCTAAAGAATCATAATATGAAACATTAAGAGAAACAAAAAGAGCAGATTGCAACTACAAGCTATGAAGAAATCAATAAATTAGTTCCCAGATTATTCTATAAAGCTACCTTAAATTTTCCAAGCAACGAGTCAACATGCCAGAAGAATACTGTACTTTTTTTGTTTATTTTATATAAAACATATCATAATATTATATTATATTATAGCATTACTTTCTTCATGTACAATTAGCTGCAGTAATCTACTTGCTGATATTAGACTATTACATCTCCAACTGAATTGAACATTTAACAAGAAATAACAACTTCAACGAGAACCAGCTAAGAAAAAGGGCATGCTTTCCTAGGAATGGACAGGGACATTTTTTGCTATGACTGTCCCTGAAACCAAAAATAGAAACTATTCCCGAAACAGCCTGATTACTGCAATAGTTAGGGGACAGTTTTAATCCTGGGGAACGAAGCAGGGAAGGTAAGATATATTATTTTTTTGAAAAAATAAAATTTTAAATAGAAATAAATTCAATAAAACAAAAACCATATCATAAAAAATACCATAGCATTAGTTCTTAAGTGCATTTCAAATTCAACATAATGTAAAAAGTAAACATCCAGTGTCCAATACAATTAAACCTTAAAATTTAAAATGACAACCAAAATGATTTATAATACTAACAAAATTTAGACAGTGTCAACTGCAACACACACTAAACCATGGTTTCTAAAAACGTATTGAGGCTAGCATCAGTACCTTTGTTTCACCTGAGCAGCCTTGATGCTAGCTTATTGAGTGGTCAAAATTTCATACACCTTTTACCCTTGAGGCTTAAGCCTTTTTTCAAGCATTGATGCTATTGAGGCTTATAGCCTCTATTTTAGCCACGAAAAGAAAAATTGTGGGCTAGAAACCAAAATTAAATTAGCACTTGAACTTTTAGACAAAGCCCATTATTATTTCGGCCAAATAAGTGAAATAAAAGCTGATAAAACCAAGACCTATCCCCAAAGTGAATATAAACGTGAAAAAAAAACACAATTTTTTTACAATAGAAGTTTTCAGCAGCCTTCATCTTCTTCTACTCTGTTTTTTCCTTCTCAGCTCTTTCCATCAACGAGCATTTGAAGAGACACAAACAAGTATTTCCTTCCTTGCTGTTTTTTTCTTATTGTTTCTTAGTTCTTTTTTATTCTCTGAATAACCACTTCCCCCCTTCTTTATTTCTTCTTTGTTTACTTACTTCTTGCTGTTATGTTGCCAAATTTTATATGAACTTTTCCTCCCTTTTCTATATGCTGTTTTCTTCTATGAACTGTTTTATTTTTTCTTCAACTGTTATATCACAGATCACACTACACAATTATGAGCCTTTTTTAATGAACTTTTTTCTACGAACTGTTATATCACACTGCAAAATTACCTTATTTTGTTTACAAAAGCTTGATTTATTTTCAATTTCTATGTTTACAAAATCTTTAAGTTGGCTATTTTTATTTATTTATTTTCATAATGATTTCATTCTGATTTTGTAGCTGATTTTCTTTAAAATGATGAATTTTTTATTGAAATAGGTGCTGATTCGGAGTTAAGTTTTTGTAGAACTTGAACATGCCAAAAGTTACAAAAAGAGAATGATAACAATGCTTGTGATGATGGGAATGAAAAATATGATGATGATGTACTCTAAACACAAGAGATATCTTAGTCCAATGTTATGTTGTTAGCTTTTTGATAACTTTGTCAATGTCTTTTTTAGTTAATTTTTTATGAATCTTAACTTTATCATGTTTAGATGTTTTAATGGTGATTGGATTGCTATATTATGAACTATGTGAGGTTATTAGGATTATTATGATGTTATCATGTGATAATTTGTCTTTTTTATTGTTTATTTAAAGTTTGTTATTGCTTATTTTGTTTTAATTTGAAGCTTACGCATTGCTTCAATGAAAGGGATACACACTAAAGCTAAAACAAGCCTTTTAAAACCTTGCATCAAACAAATGGTTTTCAAAATGAGAGCTTTCATAAGTCATTGTTTAGTAAATTTAACAAAACCTGATCTTTAACTTATAATCTACAAATCCTTAAAAAGGAAAAAGAAAAGAAAAGGAAAATTATGATTCCAACAGATCCAGAGGAGGTTCAGGCCAAAAAACAATTATTCAAAGGTGGTTCCTTTTGACATGCACACTTGAAACTGTGAACTGAATCAAATGTGAACTATTGCAGATAAAATATTTCCACAAATGTACATAACATAATGAATACAATACCAAGTACTCTATAAATATTCAAAAACATAAAAATGAAAGGAAGAAAATAAAGAGAAGACAAGTGCCAGCTTTACATAGCATGCACAGGTTGTACATAACTTACATACAAAATGTACATAAACTAGGTATGTATATATACTCACGCTATGTACAACTGATATGCTATTTTGGAACCAATTTCATTATATACAGCATGTAAATGCTATTATGGGGCATCAATACAAGAGAAGACTAAAAACTAACTAATTCGCAATACATCATCCATAGAAAACAGAAGTTATGAACAAAAAAGAAGTGCTTTTCAAAATGAAAAAAAAAGAAATGCTTCATTTTCAACAAAAAATAATAAATAGAAATTAGCTTAAAACTTCAAAGGAATGACTATTAGAAGTTGTTAGAAAACTCTCCCATAAGCTTAAAATGTTAGGAGAAGAACCAACAATACTTTTATACATTTAACAATGACCAAAGCCTGTTTTACAAACATCATAGAGTTCAAAATTCAGATACTAGACACCTGAAAATCTTTGTGCTTTTCAAACTAATTCGCTGGCTACTATAAAAATTTTAAAAAGTGAAATAAAAAGTAACCCGAACAATAGGTAAAGAAATTATTATTATTTCCCATCAAGGTGATAACTCTATAAATTAATAAGGTTACACATGATTTTTGTTTTCTTTCAATAAACAGCGGCCGCTCAAGAGTTTGCGAGGCCCTGAGCCCTCGAAATGTATTCAAAAGTTGAGAATAATACATTTGAATGATTGAAAAGTACATAAATCATCATATCAGATCACTAAACTAGCTAATATCACAGTACCATATATACAAGATCGGCAATTCTAAGCATAAAGAATGAAGCTGAAACCAATAAATCAAGATAAGGCAGAGAGATTACCTATTACAAACTAAAAGCCAACCAAACAGAATACTTCACGGGCAATGAGGTAGGAGAATGGACTGTGGAGATTAATGGCCGGCGGCGATAGAGTTGGAGGATACTTGACGGCCAGAGTTGTACGCAAAAGGAGAGCCAAATTATGGTATGTAGAGTCGAGCATGTGCATTGGAGCGAAATTAGGGTACATGTGATTTTTCATTTTTAACCTTAAACCCTCTTTCTTTCTTTTCCTCTTTTTTTCTTCTACAAACTTTTCCTTCTTCTTTTTTTTTTTTTTTAACTTCTACTTTTTAAGATTTTTTTTAAATAAAAAATTTAAACTTATAATCATAAAAATAATATTTTTTATATTCATATTATATATTTTTACTATTAAAAAAAGTTTGTAACATCATTTTATTTTAAATATCGTCCAATTAAAAATCATTCAAATTAAACTACGGTTATTTACACATATTTAATATTAAATGTCGTTTAATTTAATTTCATTCAATATTATTACGTGTTTTTTATTATTTTGAACGTTAAGGGTGTTTTTTTTTTGTAGTTTTTCAATTTTATTTCCTAATTTTTCTTTTATGTTTTATTATTTTCTATTTATTATAATAATTTTTGTAAAAAATTAAATAATTTTTCAAATTTATTTGAGTTATCAATAATATCTGTAATTAATATAAATATGTATTTTTATGTTAGAAAATAATAAATATATAACAAATATTCATTTTGATTTATTAAATATGTATATATAAGGTAAAGAAAAAACATACATTATTGTTAACAATATGTTTTTTTTAATAGATGCTCGTTCGATGCTATGAACAAACAAGCTGATTGATTATATTATATATAAAACAAAGGGTAAACTATTTTAGTTTTTTTCTTTAGCTTTTTAATTTTATATGTATATTTAATTTTTATTAGTTTTTTTTTTTAATTTTAAGTAACTTTTTTGATAATTGATATTTTTATAATAATAAATATAGATAATATGGTTATACATTATAGCAATTAAAAATTTAACCACACATGATAACACTTATTTTTTCCTTAAAAAATCAAGGTTTAGGAATATTTAATATTTCAATATCTAACCACAATTTGAAAATAAATTTGGATTTTTTGAAAAATAAAAGCTATTAAAGGCATCAATGATACCAAGACTTAATTAAGATTGATTAATATGATTTTATAAATATATATTATTTGTTTTCTATTTTGGATTAGTTAACACCATAATTATAAGCATAATAATAAGATTTTTATTAGACAATTCTCCTATAAAGGCAAGTCCATTGTATAGTTTGTAGTAAAATTAGACAGATTGATTTGCATCATATCAATTATTATGATATCAAATATAAATTGTGATAAACCACTTAAACAACCCAAACCACTATAGTCGACAAAATTGAAGCTCCAAAGGGATGGGAAGACAAGCTAGAGCCTTCCCCTTTCGATAACCTAAATCATCCATATCATCTCCACTACTTTGATCAGCCAAGAGTTGTGCTGCTTCCATTGCCACTAAACGAAAGAAATTATGGCATTGATGCACATTATTTTCTCACTATAGTTGACGATTATGCATGGTTCATATGGTATACCTAATGAAACACAAATATGATACCTGTGATTTACTTATAACCTTTATCAATCTTGTTGAAAATCAATTTTCTTGCAAGGTTAAGATAATTCCGAGTAAAAATGGCTCCAAATTCAAACTCATTCAATTTTATGTAACAAAGAGAATTTTTTATCAAACTAATTGTGTTGTCATCCTACAATAAAATGGATAGTCGAGCATAAACATCATCATTTATTATATATGGAAAGAACCTTAGTAATTTAGTCTAAATTATCGAGATTTTTTTGAAGAAAGGCCATTTTTATAGCTACTTACCTCGTCAATAGAACACTTATGCCAACCCTATAAGCAAAAAGACCTTTTTTAAAATTCTATTTCATAAGGAACCCAATTAGGGTTATCACCATGTATTTAGGTGTTTGTGTTTTGTCTCCACTCATTCCTAACTATTATCAAAGCTTGATTCCTGAGTAACTCATTGCATATTCATTGGCTACCCTTACAGGCAAAAAAGATACAAGGTGTATGATTTAGAAACAAGGAAAATATTTGTTTCACGTGATGTGGTTTTTCACAAATCAATCTTTTCTTATTCTCAATCTTCCATTGTTGTACCAAAATAAACGCACAACGTTGCACCATTCTTAGCTTTCATGGATCCTTATTTCACTCTAACAGACCAACTAGTCCAAGACTTACCAACCCACCATTCTTCAATTGAACTAACTTTATCCTCACCCAACACATAATCACCACCTTCATTGTCTACAACCTCACCCCATCTCCCTCTTCCACATGTACCATCTCGATGTCTTACTCAAACTACTAACCCACCACCATATCTCCAAAACTATCATGTCAACATCCAAATTCATTCTTGGATCGACCAATCCTCTATAACCAATATGGTCCTCAAATCTAGTACTTGTTATCCTCTCTTATATTATCTTTCTTATCGTAATTTCTTACCCACTCACCATATATTTGTTGTGGTTATCTCTATTGTCAAGGAACCAAATTCATTTTTGCAGGCAATGGAACATCCTCATTGGTGTGTCGCCATGAGAACATAAATTCATGTGCTTGAATCCAATAAAACTTAGACTTTGCAACTACTACCCCCTGGGAAAGACCCATTGATTGAAAATGAGTCTTTAAGACCAAACTCAATCTTGATGGAATGATTGAAAGAGACAAATCTTGTCTTGTTACCAAAGGTTATAGCCAAAATGAAGGATTGGATTATTAGGAAACCTTTGCTCCTATTGCAAAAATGATCATGGTCCAAATTCTCCCTGATATGGTTGCTATTAATGGTTGGAAATTGTATTAGTTAGATATCAACATTGATTTTCTAAATGGAAACCTTTACGAAGATGTCTATATGACTCTTCCTCCCAATTTTGGACGAAAAGGGGAGATTAGGGTATGCAAACTTCAAAAATTGTTGTATAGACTCAAACAATCTTTATGACAATGGTTTATGAAGTTAGTATATGCTCTCAAATCAACTGAATATTGCCAATCATAGGCTGATTACTCATTATTCATTTGATCCCAAGATGAAAGATTCAGTTCCATACTAGTATACATTGATAATGCTATTATAGCAGGGAATGCATGAAAGCCATTAAAGCATCAAAATCATTTCTTATTGGGAAGTTTAAACTTAAAGACCTTGGCACCCTCAAGTACTTCCTAGCCTTAGAAGTGGCTTAATCGAAAAAGGAATAATGTTATCACAATAGAAATGTGCACTTGAAATATTGGAAAATATGGGGTTTTTTGGATTCAAACCTACGACATTTCTAATGCAACATAACACAAACATGTCTTAGCATTAAAGTGATTTTGTCACAAACCCATCATCATACAGATGATTGATTGGTTATCTAGGGTATTTAACAATCATTAGACCTGATTTAACCTAGCATGTACATATTCTAATTCAATTCATGGATAAGCCAATAATGTCAAATCTTGAAACAACTCATAGAGTATTAAGATACATCAAGTAGACACTTGGACAAGTTCTATTACTTTCGACCAATAGTTTAATACAAGTAAATGCATTTTGTGATTTTGATTGGGCATGATGCAAGGATACTAGACGTTCAATCACTGGGTATTGTGTTATGATTGCTCGTTAAGTCATTTCTTGGAAAATAAAGTAGCAAACTATTTGAAGATCATAAACTTAAGCTTAATATCGATGAATGGTGTTAACTTGTTGTGCTTAGTTAAGGAATTTTTAAAGGAAATGAAGATACCACATTCACAATCTGTCAAGCTCTTTTATGATAACCAAGCAGCTCTCCACTTTGCTTTGAATCCTGAGTTTCATGTATGAACCAAACACATTGAGATTAAT
Organism: Hippophae gyantsensis; assembly: GCA_030763125.1. Lineage (NCBI taxonomy): Eukaryota > Viridiplantae > Streptophyta > Magnoliopsida > Rosales > Elaeagnaceae > Hippophae > Hippophae gyantsensis. The sequence continues at coordinate 29,083,684 of CM061030.1, forward strand.
TATCATCTAATTCAAGAAAAGATTCAAGAAGGAAAGATTATGACAACACATATATGCACTCAACATCAACCAGCATATATTTTTACTAAAACCTTGGGTGCATCTCAATTCAACGTCATACTCAACAAGTTGGGTATAATTAACATATATTTTAATTTAAGGGAGAGTGTTAACAAAAATAATAATGGTAAGAATTAATTAAGATTGATTAATAAGATTTTATCAATGTGTATTATTTGTTTCCTATTTTGGATTAGTCAATCACCATAATTATAAGCATCATAGCAATTCTTGTATAAAGGCAAGGCCATTATAGAGTTTATAACAAAATTAATTAAATTGATTTACATCACATCACTAATTAAAAACTGGGGATGTTAACGGTCCAAACAAATAAATTTGAAATGGGGAAAATATGAACATAACTACAACTAGGATCTTTCTATTTTGTAATATGTAAGCTATATTTTATTATTTTGAAAGATTCCTTATTTTTGATATCATTTATCAAAATTTTGATTTAAATAAGATATTAAATCTAAATTAAATTACTATCATGCATATATGAAAGGTAGTACAAAATGTAATATTAAATTTTAGGAGGTTTGATATTTTAGTAATATCTTAATTTTATTTTTAGTATTTTTTAGATGGTATCTTTGTGATACTCATATTTAAATAAATTTATTAATTTAATATAATTTTTCATTTCATTAAGGATTTTTCAAACTTGTACAACACATGCACTTTTAATGAATGAAATTTGTAATATTGAATAAAAAACATTAAAATATTTATTTAAGGACCTAAAAATGATGAGAAAAAACCTATTAAATTTCATGGATTGAAAGAAACAAAAATAACACAAATATTTTTCATTAAAAGTACATGTGCTGCACAAGTGTGAAAAATCTCAAATAAAATGAAAAATTACATCAAATTAATACCTTTATTTAAATGCATTTTATCACAAAGATATATCTAGAAAATAAAAATAAAAAAAATAAAAAAATAAAATTATGATATTATTAAGGTACCGAACCAATAGGACATTTTTCACACTCACAATCCTACAAATTATGTGAGATAACATTAGGAGGTGAAAAAAATCACTAAATATGAAAAATTTATGTCTATAAAGATCTGCAAGCTTATGTGATGTTATTTAAAAAAAATTAATATAGATTTTGTTTGGAAAATGTTTGTATGTTACGAGTTTTAGTGAGATGTTAGATGGAAAATAATACTTAAGTCCTGTATTCATCTCATCAGTGAGATATATATAGGTATATAAGAGGTATGTATCAATGTTATATTGGTAGGTGTTCGGTTTGAGATGTTAGAGTTGACCTAAATATAATAATTTTACAATAAACATCAAATTGCTAATCGTAGGTCATATGTGATACCCTTTGTACATACTAACATAGTAAATGAGGAACATTACTAGGTCGCACAAAACCAATGTCAACAGGACTATCAAGGACGTTAAACGTGATGCTGGTTGGGAAGCAACTCAACGTTTTGTACTTATATTTTTATTATTTTTTGTTTTTTAGGTGAATAAATGTGGAGAGTAAGGGTAGAATAAGATTGAGAATTTCAATGACAAATGTGGTGTGCCAAGACTAAGAGAGTTTTATTTCCTTTTACTTTTTCATATTTATATGTGTGCATTAGGGATAATGTGCAATTTAAGTTTGGAGAAGTGAACTTTATGCTCTACTTTAGTGTTTAGTATGCATTTTCAATTTTTAGGAATTTTTTATTTTTAATATGATTTTAATCACAGTTTGGACAAAAATTGACAAATATATGGTAACTAAATACATGCATACTTGATATGAAACGTACGAATCCAATGGTATATTTATCTTCATAACTAGGATAATGAATGTAACATGTTCATTAAGATACTTACATTACTCATGTGATATGCTTGCTAGTTTTGATTGTATTGACTCAAATTTTTATGCACATGTTGATAATTGATTTTGGTGTTCTTATTGAAAAATTGTTTTTGGTGAGTTATGCGAGTTGATGGGATCTACCATGTTTTAAAATCTATTTGATCATCCCTTGAGGCTAAATCCTAAATAGTATTTGGCATAAGAAATAATTTAGGTATTATTTAGATCGGTTGGTCTTTCAAATAAACCATTATAGTCACCCATTTGAGCCCAATTAAGAACCTTTTATATATTTAAGCCACATTTTATGCCTAACTAATAAGCATTACCTTTATCCTTGTACCTTAGCTTGTAGGAAAAGAAAAAAATGCAATCATATATTATGCTAGAAAGTAAGATAAAATGTAATACAACATATAAAAAAATTCACAATACAATTATCCCTCTAAAGAAAAAAATAAGTTTGTAGGTGTGGTGAAGTTACATAAAAAAAGATGTGGAATAAAAAAATATGAAAGGAATTATAATATATGATGCACTAAAATATCAAGTAAAAGCTCAATTGCAATTAAAAAGTATATGATGAATAAAAAGAAAGCTAAGGTGTGGAAAGATCCTATATGTCTCCATTTATTGACCCCCACATTACAAGCATGTAAAGACCTTATTGATCTTTAGCTAAGTGTATATTTATATTAGTGGAGAGAGATGTGAAAATAAATTTATGAGACTTGTTCTAAATTGAATTGATTGCATGCTCATATAGGTTGATTTTATGAGTATATTGGATGATATCATGTATAACACACACGCGAATCAATTCATCAAAAAATATTGCATATCCTTTTATTGATGAAACTTGATTAATGAATATATGAACCTATTTGTCATAGAATTATACGAATTTTGAAGGGATAGTTTTCTCTAAATATGCATGTATATATATATATATATGAATATATTACTCATGTCAGTTTATCTAGTTAGACTTGTCTTTACTTGAGGACAAGCAAAGAGTTAAGTTTAGAGATGTGATAACTCTATTAAAGTAGAGTCATTAGTGTACTTTTTTGCTTAATATTTTTTCGTTTTATTCAATAAGTTGTACTTTTGGGATTAAAAATATTAAAATATGAACTTTTTAGTGAAAAATGATAAAAAATATTTTTCAAAATTGTTTGGAAATTTTTATGAATTTTTTAATATATGACCAATTAGAACAAGACATATGGATGTCACACAAGCAAGGGGAGCCAATTAGAGCTCGTTGTATGTATAGTTGACCATTCGTTGCCACGTGGATGACACATAATCAAAGGCACCTAATTGAAGTGTGTCACATGTACTAAGTGATATAGACGTTTCCATGTGTCAAAATGGCATTCATTCAGAGTTTTGTTGATTAGTCAACGGGCATACCACATCATCACGGGATTTGTTCGTTCATTCCACTAGGGTACCACACAATCTATATCAGTGAATCTACTCACACCACATGACGCTACATGTGTTGACCAAAGTCATTCCCATACATCACATGTTGATTTTTCCAATGTTTCTTTCCCGCCGCGTGTCACTATCCCATTGGCCAACATTGTTTAAATTTATTTTTTCATCTCAACCCTTGATCTAAAGCTAATCTGACAGTTTAGATTTCATCTTAGCCTAATTTAACTCCCAAATTGCTCCAAAAATCCTACTAGCTAAATTTATAATTTTTTTATCAGTTCTTGGTTCCAAAAAGAGAGAAAAATATAGGAAAAAAATTTAATAGGAGATACAATTTTGGTGGAGAGTCAAGAAGAGATTGATACTACAATTCAAGAGATTAGTTATATTTATTCTTCTTCCATTTTCCTAATCAATTTTCATGTCTTTTTTTTATAAAAAAAATTCTAAGCTTTATGAATACAATATGTCTAGTTAACTTATTAATCTAGAGGTCTTATGAATCCAATTTTTTACATGTAATGATCTAATATTTTTATCTCATTTATGATTTCAATTCAATTACATTATTTATTCTGATTTTTAAGTTATTAATTATTTAACTAACAATTGATTTATAGAGGTAATTAAATAGACTTGAGAGAATTATTTAATTGTTTATCTTGATTAAATAACATGCATAGTTTCTAAGCAGATATGTATATTTCTTGTGTATGTGATCCATAATTGATGAACTTAATAAGTAGTATGCAATTTAATTGACATGAGAGTGTAATTTAGTTAATTACTATATGGTGTGTAGTTTACATTCTAGGTTAGATTCAATTGATCATGTAATTAATTGATAATTATATTGGAAGGATTTTATTGATTCACATATTTAGAAAACTGGGAGATTAAGTATTCTTAAATAGTTTATCATATATCTTTTGAATGACTAATTTAGAGTTAATTAATTACTGCTATTTATTTTCAGTTCTTTTATTTTTACTTTCTCAAAACACAAAAAAAAACTGATCTTTAAATATTTTTAGTTTTAAAATTAATTTTTAATAATATAATCTTTGTGGGAACGATATTTTATCATTATATTACTTGTTTATGATATGTATATTTACATACATATTGCACACAATTCATATCGATCCTTAGGTCATGAGGTCTTGTTGCTCAGGTCGCTTGAAACGAAGTACATCCAAGGTTCTCTAACCAGAACTAGATCCATTGCATAATTATGCTAGGTCATTATATATGAGCTTGATCGGTGCAAAACTGTAAGTGTACAGTATCGTAGCTTTATAATAAAGTGATAAGAAGAGTATCATCCTCAGGGATTGGTAACTTACTTTTGAAAAATACCAAAATTATGTTAATTTCAATTTTATCTAGAGCAGTCATTGAAGTTGTTGTAATTGGAATTTAAAATAAAATCAATTTAAAGAAAATGCTTAAAAGAAAAGGAATATGTTGTTCGAAGATCAAATTAATAGGAAAAAAACTTCTAAGAAATCGATTTCACCTAATCCCTCACTATGCTTTACTCATCTAGCTAATTGAATTTAATTATCTCTATTTGTTAGCAATCTCTAAAAAACATCCAAAAACCTCTTTCGATAGTCAATTGGAAACATTCTTGTTTATTAATTTACATAAGAGTATGTAGTTTAATATAACAAGAAAATATTAAGACCAATGATTATAATACTACACAAGTTCATACAAATCTTTCGATCTTTATATTTACCTATGTCAAAATGTTCCAAATCTATCATATAATTCCCTCTTTCAACAAAAAATCACAAGATTAAAATCATCTAATTAATGGCCAGTTAATTAGAAGTAACAAACTCGGAAAAAATCAGACAAACATGAAGAGAAATAATTCAAATTAACATGAAAAATCAAGCATAGTTTGGAATTAGATTACATTTTTTTTCAAGAATAAAGAAAATTTAGTTCATGTTAAAAATTAAATTCAACATAAACAAATTTATCATAATTTTTCTAAGAAGAATTGAAAGGAAAATCAATCACTCAAAATCTCCTATCGTGTTCCTTTGTCCAGCCTTTTCTCCAGTGCCGCCTTCTATTTCTTCTTTTTCGTTCCCTAGTGCCGTTTTTCCCTTTTATTTCTCTTCTGCTTCCTCCACTTTCAATCTTAATATATATATAGACGCATGATTTTTTTTGTTTCCCCACCGTTGCCTTTTTTTCTTTTAGTCTCCAACCCTAGTTTTAGCCATCTTTTCTTTTTGTTTCCACGTTTGTTTTTCCTTTTCTTAGCTTTTTTTTCCATCAAATCTTCATTTTAAATTTGATTTCAATAATCTTCATTTTTTTTTCAAATCTACAATAAAATTTAAATAACAATAATGAATTCTAAAATAAATAATAAAAAAAATTAGATTAAAATTTAAAGTTGAGAAGTGATAAATAAGTTATGAAAGCTACTAGAGATGTCACATCCTTTATTCGAGCGAGATATATCATATCATTAGGGTCGCATACCAACTACTTATTGGATACCTGACATTAATTCCTCTATTCCTTAAACTTTGAGAAGTTGAGGGGATATTCCAAAAGTAAGGGTTAGAACTTCCAACTCCCCCACTAAACCAAAAAACTATACCATTTCCCTTTGTCATAACTGTCAAATCCTTTATAAATAATAACTTAACCAAATTTCCTTTAGGGAATCCCAACCCACTATAAGAATTTTTAGATAGTAATTCATCAAGCTAATTTGTCAGATTTATACTATGCTTGAAAATCAGTTCGTTTTCATTGCTACTTGTTAGTCATATCAGGTCGTTCAATGCTTTCAAGTCGCTCAAAAACCTTTCAGATCATTCATCAAATGACCTATAAATCTCAAGTCATCCTATAGGTAATTTCTTCTTATCACTTCTTTAAAATGTCTTCTAATAAAGGGAAAAACATAGCCCGTCTAACATCTCCTAAGGACATCCCCTCAGGCCACACTAAAAATGTTCCTCTAAGGATAGGTACACTCTTAGATACTTCTCAGGATTTAGTTTGCATATGACCAAGTTTAGAACAAACTGAACATTCTCTCAAAGTCCTAACATGTTGTGATAATAAACCTATAAAACTAGTGGTGCACTAGCCATGGAGAGTGTCCTGCCTCTCTTTGTTTCCTCTAGGTCGCATCTAGCCTTCTCTTAGTCTTCACAAGGTTCTATTCCATTAATCAAGATTCCAACAACCATGGCAGCGAAGATACCCCATCCAAAAAAAAATACATGACACCAAAGGTGAACCCACTCATTGAACCAAAGACAAACATCATATTGAAAAATTGCACAAGGAACTAGATGTTAATGATATGGTGTAGATACAATATGAATACAACATTACACCCCATGTAGGAATGATGCCAATACCTTTCCATCTATGTGATATTGATGACCTTCCTATGAGCTGATGAATGATTCACTTGGTGCCTTTCATGATAGGACTTAGGTGTCTATTTCCAAGAATAGTGTCTAACATTCTCAATACATTTGACATCAATCTCACCCAAGTCAACCCTAATAGATGGTGAGATTTTTTGTGTTTATCAATCATCGCTAGAGAGCACAAGGGGACTTAACAAGTGATGAATTTAGGTGTATGTATTACCTAAAAAGGAACAGCCTGGACAAGGGTAAGGTGTACATATCCAATTTTGTTAGACATATACTACACCTGAAAACTCCCTAATAGCACCTTGAGGTGGAAATATAAATACTTCTCCATCATTGGAGATTTTTGAGGTGATAGGGTTGAATTTCTAGTCCGTAGTACTTGGAACCATAATTTCAATACAACCAGCCTCGTGCAAGCGAGCTAATTAATAAGTTGGGTCCATATAGCAAGGAAAAAATAAGGAGGATTAAACTTCAAAATAATAAGAAAGAGACCTAAAGAATATCCTCACAGTAACTCATCTTATAAGATTTGGTGTATGGAGGGACTACAAGAATAAATATACAGGTCGTTCATCTATAACTAGGTAGAAAATTATTGACAATTTGGTTCATTTAACTAACTGATTACTCACTTATTTTTACAGGTATGGATTACTCAAAATGGATCTCAAGGATCTAATTGACATCTTTGGTGTTTGCAAACTAGAACCCACATATCCACGTGTTATCCTTACCTCACCCTCTCAAACTAACCACTCCATGCAATTGGACGATGAACCAATCAAAGTGCCTCCTTCCCCTACAACTGTGTCATGCATCCCTAGCTCATCCGCTTTACCACCCATTGCCAAGACCTCAAAAAATAGGAAAATGGGTGAGATTCCTACTCTCTAAATACAAGTAATAGACCTGGATAACTTTGAGATTAACGAAGTCATTTTGAAGAATGTTGTGGTAATAAATACCCCGATGACTTATTTTGATGAGGGCATCTTTAGATGTCATAACTTGGTGATGGATCTTTTCAATCACTTTGGGAGTGATGTTGAACGAGCTAGGGTTAGAGAAGCTTATAAGAGTGAAGGACCTTCCAATGGAGTGATGATGGTTGATCGTCTAATATAGGTAAGCAATACACTTCATGATTTGTACCACGTTTTGTATTATTATAGTACTTAGAATCCTTTAACACTTATGTTCTCCCAGGTTTTATCATTGGTTAGGGAAGGCGAGCTATCACTCAGGGTGTACAAATGTGAAGTACAAGTTAGTCGTTTGTAAATAATGAAGTGCAAAAAGGCCATTGAGGACAAAGATGCTTTCCTTGTCGAAAATAAGGCAAAAATCCTAAAGTTTTAAGGTGACCTGCTTGACATCATAAAAGTTGAGAAAAACAAACATTTATTACTTTGAGAAAGGACAAAGAGCAAGCCATTTTGAACAGGTAGCTAAGGAGGCCAAAGCTATAATGAGCTCTCTAAGAGATCATATGAATTCGATGAAGAAGCATATGAGCTCATTGTTTGTGTTGATAAAGACACTTAAAGCGGAGTGTACCAAGGCTTATAGAAGCAGGTTAAGCTTTGTGATAAGTAACCTATAGGCCCAGGCTAAGAAGTTTGAATTAATTGTTCCATACTTCAATTTAATGTAGGCTTTTCAAAGTAGGAGTAAAGCACCTCTAGCCAGCACCCCACTACCCTTACCCCACGTAGAAGAAGCAATGTAGAAAGGTCGGGCTAAAGGATAGGTCAAAGAAGCCACCCTTAATTTTTTTCTTTTTCTTGTAAGCTTCTCTTAGTATAGGCTTTTGCTTTTGTGATATCACCATCAACACTAAAGTGATTGATAGTCTCCCATGTTTAGGATTATATTATGATTTTAATATAATAGTTGGTTCTTTTGTAAATGTGTTTTGTACAATGTTTTGGAGTGTACAACTACCATTTATATTTATAACTAAAAAAATATAAATTTATCTCATTTTCCCTTTCACATTTGTCTTTGTCTTTGAGTGATTTAATGCTCCTTAAATGCTTTTAACATTTACTTTATTTATTTGTTGCTTCTGTTTGAGATTTTAAGTCCAATTCTTGAATTCCATGTCGTACTCACCCAAAAGGTTAGCCCATATTAGATAAATATTAAGCCATAAATCACATAGACTATTCACAAGTTGATCTTGACGACTTGACTCCATACTTGGGGGTTATCATATTAATTTTTCATGATATAGGAGGTATAAAAGGATGAAATTGAATTCAATCCCTGTATGTGATTCCCAAAGAGGGGGTTCATATTTGTGAACTTAAGATCCTTTCTTAGGATGTGAATCATACTTCTTATCCTGCATTCCAAGTAAGAGGTCCATTTGACCATCTCACTCTATACTTGGGGGTTATCGCATTAATGTTTTTGTGAGATAGGAGGCATACAAGGATGAAATTAAATCCAACCCCTATATATAATTCCCAAAAAAGGGGTTCACATTTGTGAACTCAAGACCCTTTCTTAAGATAGGTATCACACATCTTATCATGCATCCCAAGTAGGGGGTCCATTTGGTCACCTTAATCCATACTTGAGGGTTATTGTATTAATTTTTTGCAAGATTTGAGACATATAAGGGTGAAATTGAATCTAACCCTTGTATACAATTCCCAAAAATGAGGTTCACATTTTTAAACTCAAGACTCTTTCTTAGAACAGGCATCACGCCTCTTATCCCGCATCCTAAGTGGGGTCCATTAAGCTACCTCACTCCATACTTGGGGATTATCATGTTAATTTTTTATGAGACAGGAGACATACAAGGGTAAAATTGAATCCAACCCCTGTATACAACAACGAGAGGGTTCACATTTATGAACTCAAGACCATTTCTTAAGACATGTTTCACGTCTCTGATCCAGCATCCCAAGTCGGGGTTCCATTTGACCAACTTACTCCGTATTTAGGGGGTTCTTGCATTAATTTTTTGTGAGAATAATGTTAACATATGAAAGATTCAAAGTAGGTATTCATAGTTCAATTTGATCAATACTTTACATATATTATTTCTTTAGATGGTCTCTATTATAGCTTAACACCTTTCTTCTTCGTTGACTTTCTATCCGATTTGAAACCCCTAGCGTGATCTCATATATTTTATATGGGCCTTCCCATGTTGTAGAAAACTTTCCATTGATATTTTCTACTTTATTTCCAAATGCTTTTTGTAGGTACCAATCCCATATACCAAATTTTTTATGCTTGGTGAATCGAGTGTATGAATTTTAAGATGTTTTTTTTATGACTCAATTATTATCAAAGCACTTTCCCTTTTCTCTTCAATTAATAAAAGGTCATCTCTTTTCATATCATCATTATCCCCTCATGTTATTTCAAATTAAACGATTGTTCTTGTAATTTAGATGGGATTACTACTTTCGTTCCATATAAGAGATATAATAGGATCTCTCCTATTGCCGTCCTAGGGGCTGTTCTTATTGCCTAAAGAATGCTCAAAAATTCATCAACCCACTTACCTTTAGATTCTTCCAATCGCTTTTGTAATATGTTGATATGATTTTTTTTTCAATGATCTACTTGGCCATTGGCTTGTGGCTTGTAAAGAGTCGAATGTGACAACTCTTTCCCCATATTTTCACAAAATGAAACCACTCCCTAACTTGTGAACTGGCGACCATTATTTGTGACTAGATCATGACGTAAATTGAACCTATATATTATGTTATGAAAAATGAATTTTCACACATCATTTTCTTAAATTCGTGCCAATGGTTTAACCTCTATCTACTTTGAAAAGTAATCTATCACTATTATTAAAAATTTCTATTGTCCTGGAATAAGAGGTAACTGACCGACTATATCCAAACCCCAATTTTGGACTAGTCATGGGCTGATTATTGATTTCAAGTAGCTACTGGTTGATAAGAGACATTAGCGTGTCTCTAACATTAGTCGTACTTTTTGGAGTAAGTGACACAATCCTTTGAAAGGTAGGCCAATAGTAACCTTATTGAATGATTCTTTGAGAAAGGATTGTACCTCTAAATCCTTGTCAGTAATAAAAGCGTCTTGAATGAGATAATCTAGATATAAGTCAACTAGGAGGTGTGTGCTACAATGTTGGTACTTACATGTTCTTTCTCCTTATGGCATAAAACGGGAATAACTCTCTTCAATTCAGAACTTACCGTCGATTTCAAGATGGCCAGAGAGTTTGCGTGTGCATTTCCCCTAGTGGTATTTGTTTCATCTCAATTGCATTGAAAGTCATAAATTCTTGTTTCATCTCTTGGATCGTACCCACAAAGATTATGTTATTAGAAACTAATTTTTAGAACTAAAAATTATAAAAATCATTTTTTTTGTTTTTATATTTTAAGGAAGCAGAACTTAAAGAATTAAAAATAAATAACAATAATTAATTATATCAGATTTGGTAGTTAAGAATATATATGAGAAAATATCAAGGAATTATTTAATCTCCCAATTTTCTATACATGTTAATCACTAAAATCCCCTAATATAATTGTTAACCAATTACACAATCAATTGAATCTAATCTATTATGTATTCCTCTCTCAAGTAAACTATACACCATATAGTAATTAGCTTAATCACACTCTCATGTCAATTAACTTGCATACTACTCATTAAGCTCATCAATTATGAATCACATTAGGGGTGTCCAACGGTCCGGTCTGGTCCGGTTTTGGTTAAAAAACTTTAACCGGACCGGACCGTTTATATTACTTGGATTGGACCAGACTGGACCATTTGAAACGGTTTTAAGTAATAAAAACCAGACCGGACCGTTTGATTTATAAAACGGTTTGGTCCGGTTTGGTTTCCAGTTTGGTTGATTTTTTATACATTTAATGAAGAATAATGTGAAATTTTTAATATATTATTAAACCGGTCCTGTCCGGTTCGAATCATTTAAAATTAGTACAAACCAGACCTGACCGTTTGATTTATAAAACCGTTCGGTCCGGTCCGATTTTACGGTTTGGTCCGGTCCGGTCCGATCCGATTTATGGACACCCCTAAATCACATACATAAGAATCATACGTCTCTCCCTATAAATTATGCATGTAATTCAATCAAGACAAATAATTAAATAATTTTCTCAAATTTATTTAGTTGCGTCTATAGATCAATTGTTGACCAAACAATTAATAACATAAAAATTAGATTAAATAATATAATTAAATTAAAATCATAATTTGAGTAAATTATTAGATCATCACATGGTAACAATTGGATTCATAAAACCCCTAGATTAATAAATTAACTAGACATATTTTGTTCATAAAACTCATAATTTTTGTAAAGAAAGACATAAAAATTGATAAAGAAAGGAGTAGAAGAAGAAGTACAATCAATCTCTTGGATTATAATACCAATCTCTTCTTGAATCTCCACCAAAATTGTATCTCCTTTAGAATTTTTCTATATTTTCTCTCTTCTTAGCTCCAAAAACTAATAAAAATTATGTTAATTACGGCTCATTAGGATTTATTAGGTGATTAGGGGTTAAATATAGCTCAGGTGAAATCTGGGCCGTTAGATCAACTTCAAATCAAGGATTGAGATGAAAAAAAGGAAAATTAACAGTGCGAGCCAATAGGAATAAAACATGTGGCAAGCGATATTTAGTGACAAATTAGAAAGTGTGTGGCGAAGAAGACTAGAACGCTCACCAAATTATTGACACATAGTGGAATGCGATTTACGGTTATGTATTGCATGGTGGTTGGGTTGAATGAGTTAACGAATCGCGTAAAGACACGTTGCTAGACCTTTAACTGTGGGATGAATTTGGAGTGAATGTCGTGCTGACACGTGACATAGTGTCACATCAAACTATAGATGCTGCAATCTATGATGGGCCTCTCTGGTTGCGTAGCATTTGTATGGCTTGCCCAATCACCTCTTATACTTATGTGGCGTCTCCTGATTGGTCCTGATTTAAAATTTATAAAAATTTCAAAAAATTCCAAAAATTATATTTTCAACTCTTTTCACTAAAATGTTCATATTTTTATATTTTAAACCCCAAAAATACTACTTATTAAATAAAACGAGCAAATATTAAGTAAAAAAGTGCACTGATGACTCTACTTTTATAAAGTCATCACACCCCAAACTTAACTCTTTACATGTCCTCAAGTAAAGCCAAGTCTAACTAAATAAAATGACATGGGTAGTATATTCATATATATATATATTAATACGTGTCTATTTAGTTAAAACCATCCCACTTCAAAATTTGTACAATTCTATAACAAGGAGATTCACATATTCATCAATCAATGTTACATCAATACAAGGTTATGCAAGGTTTTTGAGGAATTGATTCTCGTGTGTGTGTGTGTGTGTGAAACATGATATCATCCAATGCACTCATGAAATCAACCTATATGAGCATGCTAATCAATTCAATCTTAGAACAAGTCCCATAAGTTTATTTTTCACATTCCTATCCACTAATATAAATATACACTTAGCTAAAGATCAATAAGGTCTTTACATAATTGTAATGTAAGGCTTAGGTGGGAGTCGATAAATGAAGACATATAAGCTCTTTCCATACCTTAGCTTTCTTTTTATTCATCATGTATTTTCTAACTGTAATTGAGCTTTGATATTTTAGTGTACCATCTCTTATCATTTTTTTCATATTTTTTTATTCCACATCTCTTTCTCTTTTTTTTGGTAACTTCACAACATTCCAAAACTTGTTTTCAATTTTATTTTCTTTTTCTTTTGAGGGTGAGTTTTTCCTTTTTTTTTCTCTTTTTTATAGGGTGCATTACATTTCACATTACTCTATAGAATAAGATATGATTGTATTTTTCATATAAGCTAAAGGTGCAAGGGTAAAGGTAATGCTTATTGGTTAGGCATAAAATTTGGCTTCAAGATATGAAAGGTTTTTGTTAGGCTTAAATGGGTGATTAAAGATATTTAACATTGGTTAGCTTGAAAGGCTCAATCGATCGAAATAAGGCCTAAATAATTTCTCTTGCTAAATACTATTCAGGACTTCACCTCAAGGGATGATCAAATAGATTCTAAAATATGGTAAATCTCATCAACTTGCATAAATTAGTACAAATTTTCTCTTAATAAGAACACCAAAATCAATCATGAATATATACGTAAAAATTTGAATCAATCCAATTATAACTAGCAAGCATATCACATTATTAATGTAAGTATCTTCATGAGTATGTTACATTTCTTATCCTAGTCATGACAATCAATTTTTATCATTGAGTCCATATGTGTCATATCAAGCATGTATGTATTTAGTTTACATATATTTATCAATTTTTACCCAAATCATGATTAAAAACATCATAAAAATTTAAAAAAATTCCCTAAAAATTTAAAATACATAATAAATACTAAATTAAAGAATGAAGTTTCCTCCCCAAAACTTAAATTACACATTGTCTCTAATGTGAAAATATAAATATGAAAAAGGTAAAAGGAAAGAAAACTCCCTTAGCCTTGGCATACCACATTTATCGTTGAAATGCTCAATCTTGTTGTACCATTACTCTCCACATTTATTCACCTAAAAAACAAAAACAATGAAAATATAAGTAAAATAACTTTAGGTTGGTCATATCAAGTCCTAAGGTACATCCCTCTATGTCCATTTACTTTTGAGTTTGCCCGAAAATAGTTTGAGTCTTGATTTGATAAATAATACTTTATGTTTCGGTTCATAAACACAGTGCTTAATTCTCTTATCATGCCATATTTTTGTTTTATTTTTAGCACTCCACTATGACTTATCCAATTTATGTTTTTCTAGCATCTTTTTCATCTCTATGTTGGACTCTTCTACTTGCCCACTTGATTGGTGATTGTAGGATAAAGGTGTAAGGTCTAAACTTGGTGGCCCTTCAATAGATGTTTTGAGCTTAGATTCTATCTCAAAAAATTTCATAAACACATTTGATACACACATGAGAAGCGTGTCTTCCAAAAAGTACACACAATCAATAATATTAATCATAGATTCCACACTTTCAAAATTAAAACAGATTGAGTTATTTCTTGGTGAGTTTACTTCATTGTTCACAACATCATGTATAACATTCTTAAGTGTGGGCAACTCAATAGATTCTTTTAAGTTATCCTCATAATGAGTAACATTTATCTTAAAGCATTCATTTAGCACTATCAATGTTAAGGGGTTCAGATGCTTTAAAAACTTTAAACATTACTTGTTCATCTTGCATTCACATTGTAAGCTCACCCTTTTATACATCAATGATTTCTTTTTTGGTTGATAAGAATTGATGACCAAGTATAATAGAAATGTTATGGTATTCTTCCATGTATAGTACAATGAAATCCTCTGGAAAGATAAACTTTTCTACTTTTATGAGCACATCTTCTATCACACCCTAGGGTCTTTTAATTGTTTTATCTACCATTTGTAATGTTACTGAAGTGGGCTTCGCTTTACTAATCCCCAATCTTTTGAAAATTGATAATGGCATAAGGTTAATACTAGGACCCAAGTCACACAATGCCTTGTCAAAATGGTTGTTCCTAATAGTGTAAGGGATGTCAAAACTACCTGGATCTTTTAGTTTTTAGGATAGTTTTCTTACAAGGATGGCACTACAACCTTCAGTCAAGTTTATTGTTTCATTATCTCTAAGCCTCTTTTTCTTAGACATGATATAATTTAGAAATTTGGCATGAAAAGGTGTTTATTCAAGTCCATATACCAAAGGTATATTTGTGTGTAGCTTCTTGAAGACATCCTATCTGGAAATGATTGATGGTTGAATTGACTACCACCTTCATTGTTGTTATTACTCCATGAGAAATTTGGATGTCGTCTTCATCCTAGGTTACATGTATTCAAATATGGATTATTTATACTCGCTGGTGAGTTTTGAGCCTTCAAAAGATTAACCAAAGATGACACTTGAGTTGTAAGTATCGTGATATCTTTCACCTCATGAATTCTAGCTACTCTTCTTATGGCTATCATTCTATCCATTGGCCATTGATAATTATTGTTTACATATTTTCTCAAGCAACTCATAAGCTTCATTAAAAGATTTAGCTAACAAAGCTCCATTAGCAGATGCATCAACTATGAGCATTAAGACCATAGTAGAAAGTCTCTATTTGAATTCAATGAGAGATACCATAGTGAGGAAATTTTGTTAGCAACTCTTTGAATCTATCCCATGATTCATATAAAGATTCTCCTTCATATTGTTGATAGAAAGTAATGTCATTCTTAAGCTTAACATTCTTTGTTGGTAGAAAATATTTCATCAAGAATTTCTCTGCCAAATCATTCAAAGTTGTAATTAAATTAGGTGGCAAAGAGTTTAACCAAGCTCGAGCACAATCTCGCAAAGAGTAAGGGAATAATCTAAGCCTAAATGTCTCTTCAGTCATACCACTGAATTTAAATGAATCTCCAACTTTAATAAACAATTTTAGATGTAGATGGGGATCCTTCATTGGTAATATGCTGAATTGTCCAACTATTTATGGCATTGAAGCATCACTAACTTTAGTTCAAACTGATTAGCTTGAATGTTTGCCCTTGTAATACTTGGATTTAGCTCTTTCAACGTAGGTATTGCATATTCATTCATAGCTCTATCCCTATCATCCTTTAAAAGTATTTGATTTTTAAAATTTAGCTCATTATTGTTTATTTCTAATAGATTAGTCATTTCTTCCACTTGGGTGATACTTGTTGTTTTCCTATTGATCTCAAAGTATACTCGATTGTGGGATCTAAAGGCAAAGATTTTCTATTCGGACTCTGCTCATGCAATATACTCAATTATTTTTCTATTAGTACTAAAAGATGCATCTAAATTAAAAATAAATAAAAATTAAAACTAAATAAATCAATTAACATTTCAAAAAATAAATAAAGAAAATTAACTAAAATAAATAAATAACTAAAAAATTATAATTATAATTAAGAAAAATAAATAAAATAAAATAAAAAATTAATCTCTAATATTTATAATACTCGACAACGGCGCCAAAAATTGGATCGGATACAAACTGTGTTCAATGAATATGCAAGTATACGTATCACAACAAGTAATATAATTATAAGAAAAGATCGTCCCTACAAAGATTATATTATTAGAAACTAATTTTTAAAACTAAAAATTATAAAAATCAATTTATTTTTGTGTTTTTTTTTATATTTTAAGGAATCAAAATTAAAAGAATTAAAAATAAAAAAACAATAATTAATTACATTAGATTTGGTAGCCAAGAAGATATATGAGAAAATATCAAGGAATATTTAATCTCCTAATTTTCTAAACATGTGAATCACTAAAATCCCCCTATATAATTACCAACCAATTACATGATCAATTGAATCTAATCTAATATGTATTTCTCTCTCAAGTAAACTACACACCATATAATATTCAACTTAATCACACTCTCATGTCAATTAACTTGCATACTATTCATTAAGTTTATCAATTATAGATCACATACATAAGAATCATGCATTTCTGTCTAGAAACTATACATGTTATTCAATCAAGAAAAACAATTAAATAATTTTCTCAAATCTATTTAATTGTGTCTATAAATCAATTGTTAGCCAAACAATTAATAGTATAAAAATTAAATTAAATAATATAATTAAATTAAAATCATAATTAGGGTAAAATATTAGATCATCACATGGTAACAATTGGATTCATATGACTCATAGATTAATAAATTAACTAGACCTATTTTTTCATAAAGCTCATAATTTTTGTAAAGAAAGACATAAAAATTGATAAAGAAAGGAGCAGAAGAAGAAATACATCCAATCTCTTCTTAAATCTCCACCAAAATTATATCTCCTTTTGAATTTTTTTATATTTTCTCTCTTATTAGCTCCAAAAATTGATAAAAATTATGTTAATTACGACTCATTAGGGTTTATGGGGTGATTAGGGGTTAAATTAGCTCAGGTGGAATCTGGGTCGTCAAATCTGCTTCAAATCAAGGATTGATATGAAAAAAAGGACAATTAACTGTGCCAGCCAATAGGAATAAAACATGTGACATGCAAGATTCAGTGGGTAAATCAGAGACCAACGCGTGGCGAAAAAGACTGGTCTCAATCAACACTCACTGAATAAGTGACAATGGTGAGATGCGATTTGAAGTTACGTATTATGTGGCCTACAGGTGGAATGAGTTAACAAATCACCTAAAGATATGTGGTTGGACCTTTGATCGTAAAACGAAGTCGGAGTGAACGCCATGCTGACACGTGACGTAGTGCTACATCATATTGTACACGCAGTGATCTACAATTGTGCCCCTCTACTTCGTTGGCATCTACATGGCTTGCCCAATCAGCTCTTGTGCTCGTGGCATCTTCTGATTGGTTCTTCTTTAAAAATTCATAAAAAATTCATAAAAATTCCAAAACAAATCTAAAAAAATTTCAAAAATTATATTTTTACTCATTTTCACTAAAAATTTCATATTTTTATATTTTTAACCCTAAAAATAATACTTATTAAATAAAATAAGTAAATATTAAGTAAAAAGTGCATTGATAATTGTACTTTCATAGAGTTATCAAGGTAACACTTCATCCTTTCTTCATTGGCCTCAAACTTATCATTGGCTTGATTTACTACAAGTCTTAAGTCACTATAGACAAGTACCTTTTTTACTTTCAAGGACTTCAATTGGTGAATGACTAGAAGTAATGTTTCATACTTCATAATATTGTTGATTGCTTGAAAAGTGATACAGATACACTACACTATTAGTCCTCCTATAGGAGTGAATACATCAATTCCAACCTTTGATCCCCTCTAATTTCTTGTTCCATTTACATATACCTTCCACAAATCCAAAGTTGGTACCACTACGACTAAAACTAGCAACTGAGCTTTTGATTCGACTATGGACTTCTGAGTCCATTCAACGATAAAATTAGTAAGAGCTTGTCCTTTGATAACGGATAATGGATTATATTGCATTTCAAATTTGCTCAACTCTATGGCTATTTGAGAAAGACGACTGAATTGATCTAACTTTCCCAAAATATTCTTCATTAGGAAAGATGTAAAGACTATCACCTTATAAGCTCCCAAATAATGACTGAGTTTCCTAGCGACCATTCTTATTGTAAAAGATACCTACCAATAAAGGATATTGTTGTTATGCTCTATCAAAGAATGGCTCACATAGTAGATTAGGTCTTGCCTCCTCTCTCTATCAACTACAAATATAACACTGACTGTTATGTCCGTGAAGGATATGTACATATGTAAAACTTCACCAACAGTAATATTTTTTAAAAATGGTGCTTTTTTGAGGTATTCTTTGATGGATTAGAAGGCTAGTTCACATTCTCCATACCATACATATACTTATTTTTTTCAACAATAGAAAAAATGTCAAACATTTCTCTATGCACTTAGAAATGAAACGACTCAATGTTGTTACATGCCTATTTATTTGTTGGACCTCTTTAATACAAGTTGGTAACCTCATGTTCACAAGAGCTATAATTTTATTAAAATTGGCCCCTATCCCTCGAGAAGACATTAGATATCCTAAAAACTTCCTTGACGTACTCTAAAGACACTTTTTAGGATTGAGTCACATTTAACAACTTCTAATTATGGCAAAGAATTCTTCCTAATCTAAGAGGTGTTATTTAGCAATTTTTGTTTTAACCATCATATCGTCTACATAAACTTCCATGCTTCAATGAATTTGGTCTTCAAATATTTTGTGTATCAACCTTTGATAAATAACTCCCGCATTCTTTAAACCAAAAGGCATTCTTGTATAACAATATGTCCTTTCCTTAGTAATGAATTCCATTTTTTTATTTATCTCTGGGATGCATTCGAATTTTATGGTATCCTAAGCATGCCTTCATGAAGCTTATTGTTTCAAAACCAACAGTGGCGTCTACTAGCTATTCAATGTTTGGCAAATAAAAAAAATCCTTTGGCATAGCTGTGTTGACGTCTATAAAGTCGATACACATTCTATGATCTTCTCCTGCCTTGTTTGCAAAAAACAACGTTTGATAACCATTTTAGGTAATTGACTTCACGAACCCAACCCACACTCTTTAAAGAGTTGACCTTCTTCTTTATGATGTCACTTTATTCTTGTGCAAATCTTCTTTTTCTTTACTGCATTGATTTTTTATTGTGGTCGACATTTTATTCATGGGAGAATATGAAAGGGTCAATGTTTGGCATGTCTTCTGGTTTCCCAACAAAGAGGTTGATATTGTTCTTCAAGAACTCAATCAAGGCAACTCTTATCTCATTCATAAGTTTTAAACTGATTGTTAAATACTTTTCCTCTACTGAACATCCAACAAGTATTACTTCAGTCTTCTAGAGCCATTGTCATAACCCTACTTCTTATTAGTTGTATAGCCTCAGGGTTCACACGTTGCCTATAAAAATTGAGAGATACATAGTCCTTACAGCCATGGTCACGCTACCATTGAAACCTATGAGTGGCATTTTTTGTTGTGTAATTTCCTTAGGATCTATTCTCATATCCCATAATGCAGACTGGTATAGTAAATCAAAAGAACTACCAATGTCCACCACAATTATACATACTTCATAATGTGCGATCTTGATAGTGATGACCAAAGGATCATCATAATATGGTTAAACTTCCCTTCCTTTGAATACGATGGGAAAACAGGTCCTTCACATTTCAAATTGTAAATGAGCTAATGTGAATCTCTCACTTTGCATGCATACCTCTTCTGTGAATTGCTAGAGTGAGCTAGCATTGTTGGTCACTATGAATGTTGTGAATTACCTACACATCTCTTTGAAAAGGGCTGATTAGGCCTATTTTTTTCTCGGGGAACTAGATTAAGAAGGACAAATTCTCTTTATTATGGAGCTCTTTCATCTCCCTATTCCCCAACTTAGACCTTTATTCCCATCAACTAAATCTCTCAAATGTTCTTCCGAATGAAGATGTTTGATTTCCTACTTGCGATGTTTGTAATATTTTGTCCAGTAGCCTCTATCTTTATGAAAAGCACAATACTTGTTGGGGTCTCTAAAGGGAGCTCTCATAGGTTATGACCAGTTTACTTGATTGATACATTTCATCTGTTGCACAACTTAAGTCAACGATACATGCAATGGTGGAATCTTGAAAGGAGACAACATTTTGCCCCACGTCCCAAGCCTTTCCTTGGGTGTTATTATAGGCTTGAAACGGGGAGGGTTAGGATGCCTACCCTGATAGGGTTTCCTCTCATTTTCCTTTTTAACAGGAAAAATGTTTTCTAAAGTCTAATTCAATGAACTTTTTGTTGACTTCAATTCTCTATCCATATTAACAAACTTCTAGGCCTCTCCATAGACTATATATAGGGATCATGGAGTAGTTTTTCTAACTCAATGAATAAGCCTATATCTCTATTAATCCCCTTGCAAATGGCCTCGATAGTAATAAAGTTTAGGCATTGCAAGATTTTCATTTTTTCCATTTTAAACCTCTTCATGTGTGGAATGAACTTTCTACCTCCTCAAGTGATCTTACTATATTAAATTGTGATTTTAATTATTTGTTATCATTTTGATATCTTACAAAATCTTGTTGTAATTTTCCACTTGTTGTTAAAGCCTCACCAATTTAACATCTTTTTGTGAGACGAGCTTTCAGAACTATAGCTAATAGAACTGGTTCGAGGTGGAGCGATTCTGGTCATTCTTGGCGCATTGTTGTGACCTATAGGTCAGGTAAATTCATACCCCAGGCCTCGATGAAATGTGATGGTTGGAGAAATATGAGATAGATGATCGCTCAGTTTAAAAAACAAAATTGGTTGAATTAGACTTTCCCTTCATTCGAGATGCGAACGAAGACTAGTCATTATTATGATAGGGGTAAATTTTCCTATTATCTTTGGATATGAAAATCAAGGTCTCAAAAATTAACTATGGACTATAAAGATTTAAGGCTTCATAATAGGTGCCAATTGTTCGAAGAATTTCTTGTATGTTAAAGGTTCTAGTGTAATGTTAGGGAAAAGATACTACTTATATCCTTCGTTTATATCATTAGTGAGGTATATAAGAGATAGGTGTCAATATTATATTAATAAGTGCTCTGTTCGAGATATCAGAATTAACCTAAACATAATAATTTTATAATAAATATCATATGGAATACCCTATGAACTAATAAGGTAAACAAGAAACATAACCAAGTCGTACAAAATCGATATCAATAGGATTATCACCAAATTGCACCAAACCGAAGTTAATATCTGGATGGACTTGCTTATTATGTCACAAGATCTTGTTGCTCAGTTTGCTTAAAACAAAGTATATTTGAAGTTCTCGAATTAGGACTAGATTTATTGCTTAACCATGCCACGTCATCATGTACAAATTGTTAGAGATATCACGTCAGTAAAGTATATCAAGTCATTAGTAAGCGTACCAACTTTATTTATGATATTATAATTAATAATTACAAACTAATCAAATAATGTCCCGCAAACAAAGTCAATTTCCATTTTAGTTTTGACATTGACACCTACCGAAACAAAACTCTCGTTGTTTTATGATAAGATCTCAACTTATATGGCAACCCATGATTTGATTATAGCAATTGTCTCCACACTTGACCACCAAAAAGATTGCTTATCTTTTGCTTTTCTCATAAGGTGAAATTCATGGTTCGCTTTAGTTGGCTTTTCAAAACATAAATTGAGACCAGTTTTATGACAAGTCCTGAAAGCATTATCAGAATGAGCAACAAACATGCATTCCATTTTACTTCCCTAAATGCCACATACCAGAAGAACTTTATCCTAGTAGTCTAACAGATCATGTGTTCGAATCGTACTAATTATTGTTTGATCTAAAAAAACATCCATATGCCTCTTATCCAACATCATATTCGTATTTTCATTTGTCACCATAAATTGTTTCATAGTTATCTGATGAATGACATGAAAATTGTTTCTTTCAATATTTGATCTATTTGCATGTATGGGACCTAATTTGATTAAAGTACAAATAGTACTGTATCAAAAATATCAACATGCACCTTCTATAAATAAACCTTCCTCGTACAAAATTAATCTTTTTGAGGCTGCAATGTCCAGCGCATGCAACTTCTAAATCCCAATTGGTCATTCTGCTTTTCCTACAACCAGTTAAGAACATGTTTAAAGAGAATTGTGATTCTACCTTCATAAAGGAATACTGTATTTAAATGCTCAAGCAATAATCGTTCAATTACATAACATAATTTTTTCATAAATAGAATTTCATTTTTAACTCCTCTACACATAACACATATATTGTTTTTCGTATAACGTAAAAAAAACATGTTTTTTACACATCAAAATATACGGTGCATATATATTTTTATAATATAAAAAACATATATTTATTTAAACGGGGTTAAAAATAAAATCATGTGAAAAACTGACAAAAAACGGAGACGGCAACTGAAATATATTAAAGGAGCCCTTAAATGGAAGAGTATTTCTTTATACATCAAATTGTTGTTACACAATAACTTGTGTGGCAAATAATTATTGATTAAAATAATAAAATCTATTTTTTTAAGATATAATTATCTACCACTGTATAACAACTTGTTACATGAAGACTTTTGTAAATGGTAACCACAATCACTGCTACATATACCAGAGGTTACTAAGCCTAAGTAAGCTCAAGGCACAAGGAAAAAAGGGGACACTTCTAACTCATAATAAAAATATAACAAGAAAAAAAAGATAAGTTTTATCCATTCCGTGAAATAAGGCTCAGAAGTTTGCCTCGTTTGCTCAGAGAACAACTCTATGGAAGCTATTCTCGCTTTGAGAGGTGTAGTAAGAAGCAGACATCATCATTGCCGTAATATCCATACAACATTTGAAGTGTTAGCCACTTCATTAAAGCTTTTAAATGATATAGAGAGTTAAAGCAGAAGTCTAAGTTTACAATTATAAAAGCAGAAGTCTAAGTCTAGTAAATAAAAGAGTTTTAAAAAAAGGGTTTCGGTTTCGGGCATAATATAATATTTCGATTTAGGTTTCAGTTAATACAGCTTCTGATCCGGTTTCACCCGTTGACATTCTTACCAAGAATTGAAATCCCAAAATAATATGTATATATGGTAAATAATCAAAATTATTACAAAATAGCATTTTAACTTATTTACATCTAGTTTATGTTAACTCTGTACATAAATAAATGTATATACAGTGTATACATATAATATATATATGCACTATGTACAATTGATATATTATTTTGAGGCTAATTCTATTATGTAAAATCTGTAAATGTTATTTAAATCTCAAACTTCTATCACCAAGATATATTTTAAATCAAATAATTCATGGCACAGAAATACATCCTACATGAACAGAGGAAAATAAGAAGAGGAGATCTAGGTCCCTGAACAATTGTATATGTGTGCTTTAAATTAATAGCAACCCTATTGTAACTCTCAGTAACCTAGAGGATAAGAATTTGAAGTTTACCTCATGCTGTGTATTTTTAATTAAAAGTTCAGCATCTTTCCTGTAATAATTGACAAGCAAAATTGTTGGATTAACAGCCTATTATGGTTAGCAACTGTAAGTAAATAATCTCTACTATCACATAAAACAGAATCCATACTCTCATGAAATCAGCCAAACATAAAATAAACCATACTTCCTCTTTCTTCGATTAATCCCACTGCTCCTCACATCAGATTTTGAGAGAGATGATCCAGGAGGGTTTGCATATTGCTGGGGAGAAAGGGCTGGAGCAGGAGCTGCTGTAACAGTAACAGATGTAGCTGGCACAGGTGGCAGTGATGGAACAGATTGCTGAGATGCAGTGAGCTAAAGTTACTAGCTTTCTTCTTTGTTTGCGAACTACTTTCTAAAATTAGCCTAATTAGCTAATTAGTGTCACGCAAAATAGAAAGCCTAAAATCCCTCCAAAGTTTTTGGGGTTTGTTTTTTTTTTGGGGGGGGGGGACATAAAGGATCACAAATGGATACATAAGCAAGAATATTGCCTTATTGCCAGGACCATTGCATTGCAGAAATTCGCATTTTGAAGAAGTTCTAGAAAATACAGGCAATGCAGATACCTAAAACCATGATAGAATATAATTGATCATTCAGCATTGAAACTGACAATGTTTTAGAATAATATGATTACCAGACGGAGAGAGGAGGAGCGGGGAGCGGAGGGGACAATATAAAGGATAACAAATGGATACAGAAGCAAGAATATAACCTTATTGCCAGGATGTGCCATGGCATTGCAGAAATTCGCATTTTGAAGAAGTTCTAGAAAATACAGGCAATGCAGATACCTAAAACCATGATAGAATATAATTGATCATTCAGCATTGAAACTGAATGTTTTACTCTAATATGATAACAAAATCAACAAGTTGTAAAACTTCATGGATCAACTTACATTATAAATTTTAAATACTCGGCCGTTGCCAATATTAAAGGTACTTCAAGTATCCAATGAAAGCCTCATCTTCAAAGTAACGATTCTGGGGCCAAATCTGTATTAGAAGAAGACTAATTAGTTGAAAGATTTAACATTGCATTTTTCCCTAAATACCTCGAAATTTGGAAGACATCCAAATTTTCAAATCCCATTCTGATGCAGTGTGCCTACACATATTCCACGTTGCTTAAGAAGCTAAGTGGTGATATGCTTACAAGGGGTGAGCACTCTTACATGATATGACGCGTTTTGCATTTCTATCTAGAAACAAAGTCATAAAATCTCACTGAACTGTCGAGTCATGACCATGAGCCTACTGAATTGTCGAGTCATGGTCATGAACCCACTGAACTGTCGAGTTATAGTCATGGATTTACTGAACTTGTAATTATGGATCAAAGTAGACAAACTCGTGCTATATAGAGTAGGTACCAATCCCACTATACACAGAAAGATTGACCCTCCTAAGAAAACAACATTACAGACTGAACACTCTCAAACAAAGTCAGAAAATATTCATCAACTGAACCTCTCATTCCAGTAACTCTGCCTATAAACACCATAAGCCATGTGCTCACTAATAACCTACAAGCCACATCACACTACTAATAACTCTTGTGCTAAGCACATGTTTTTTGGAAATAAAAAAATAAGTAAACGACAATAACATAAAGCAATTCATGGCTCACTACATCACATTCCTCGATGTCTAGAAAATAAAATAACTAAAAAAGTTATATGTTAGGATATCAAATTATTATTTTGTATTTAAATTTGAAGTTTTGATATAGGTGAAAATGTTCCAAAATTATAATTATTATCTTCTATATCATTTAGTTTTATGCTAAACTACTGTTTAAGATGATATTTAAGAGATGGTCATTGAGTTTTTAGTATTTAAGTCACGTTGATTATTAATAAAGGTAACGAGAATGAAATATATTTTTGAAACGGGAGTTTTTAATCCCTCAAAAACTAGAAATTTTGAAGGCTATAGTTTCCTTGAAGAAACATAAATCTATCAAATTCCTTTATTTCTTGTCGTTTTAACAAAAGATCCTAAGTGAAGAGAGTTCCTATAAATAAATAATACACTGCTAAAGATAAAAACACTGAAAAAACCCCAAAATTGAAGATGAAAAAAGTGGAAGAACCTACAGTTAATGTAAAAAGGGATTGGAAAGACATTGAACGAATTCCAGTTCAAGCATGACACGCTCTCCTCCGTCATCTGGGTCCTTATATACATTCTTTGGCCTACAGATGTCGTTCATTCCAAGAGTTTCCAAAGTTATTGTAATCAACTGGAAAAAATAAATCAGAACAATGTCTTCGAGTATTCTGAATAGCTATGCTTAGAAATAGCGAAAGTTAAGCATTTTAAAACTACAATCGAAGAAAGAGAACGATGGAGACGAAAATTTATAAATATAAAAATACCCAAAATGCCGATTACTGGGAAATCCAGAAAATTAAAAAAATCAAAATCTCTTTATCTTTCCTATCTCATTTCTTTCAAATAGTCTTTTCATCGCAAAAAAAAAATTCAAGAAATTTGCAGCAAATTAAAGGGGGAAAAAAGGAGACAAATTATCGAAATTAAAAAATAAAGCATTATAGAAACACTAAATAAAATATTACGCAGTGGACTCTCTTACCAAGTGGAAGTATCAGCTGAATAGTCACTTCCATTGGATAATTGAGTAACTCTATCTAAGTTCTGATGACCTAAGAAGAGGTGTCTTATATTTATTTATAAGAAACGATATAGAAGGGATCCAAGACTCGAAAAAAGCTTTCGCAGGAGGAGAAAATCGTTCATACGCGTTGAGCTAAGCTTGTGAATTGTGATCACTAATAAGTGGGAATTAATTAAGAAAAGATTTAATATATAAAGTATTTAAATATATATATATATATATATATATATATATATAATAAGATTTATCATTTATCATTGAGTGTTTAATTATTTAAAGTTTAAGATTTATAATTTAAAGTTTAACTTTTAAGATATCCAACTTATTTTTATGTAAATCATATACGTGATTTGAAACAAAAAGAGTGATAAATCTTACCTCTAGATTATTAGACAAAACACGAGGTTTAAGATTTAACAATTAATAATATACAAAACACGAGGTTTAAGATTTAACAATTAATAAAAATATATTATTGATAAATTAATTTTTTTATTTAAAATATAAATTTTAATTATTTATCTTTTATTTTTATCTATTTTACTTTTAATTATAAATAATATCTATATTAATCTTTAAATTATTAATTATTAAAGAAGAAGTACTATACACTCTATCAGACTAGTCTATCTTCTCAAATTTTTTATATTAAAATAAAATTAAAAAGAAAAAATAATATATATTATATTTTTTAAAATCTTATTATCTTTGTTTTATAAGTCTATAAAGATTACAAATCATTTTATTAGAATTTGTAAAGCTTATTAATTAAAAATTTCTTTTTTATATATTCTTTATTTTTATTAATTTTATGGCTGTGATATTAAATAATTTTTTTGTTCTGATTAAAATTGATTTAACATATAAATATTGATTAGTTTTTTGATTTTTAACAAAACAATATTATTATTAACAAATGAAATCTAGAGTTGTATTTAATCATAACTTGTTTTAATGAGTATGAGTCCAATTTCGTCTTTCGCTTCGTCATATCTAATCTTTAGTTATCTTATTAGAAGTCTCACCTTTTCGATTAGGAGTAATGACTTTATGCCTTCAACCAAGAATATAATTTATATTTCTATTTAAAATATAAGAAAGATACTCAATTTTGAAAAAAAAAGAAACTTTAATTCATTAAATAAAATAAGATTATTACAACTCTAATTTCCTACTAATTTACTCCATAGAAGTTTGTCTAGATATTTCCTAACAAGAGAGGGATGTTTCGATTCTATGATTAAAACTTGCTATACATCTCTTCCTTATATAAGAGTCTTTTTATAGACGTAAGAGCAATTATTTTTACATATTTATGTTAAACACACATGAAAGAATAAAGATAACATCTTATTTTTATCTCTTCCTTTCTTTTCTACAATAGAGACACGTGAGAGTATTAGGATTATATTTTATCTTATCTCTTTCTTCATTTTTAAAAATTTATGTCGACACTTATTTAATAAAAATCACTTGTCAATATGCTTTCTCTTGATACTAAGGATGTTGATCCCTCTCTGTCTTTTATACAATAAAAGCACTTGTGGTCTTCAGTATGCCTTTTTGTTAGTTGGTAAAATTCATGTTTAGTTCCTTTAGCTACATCCAACTTATTATAATTGAATGGTGTTTTATAATTGACAATATTTTCAATATCTTCTTGAATTATATTCAAGTTATTATGTGAAATCCTTATGACTTTACTTCTGGAGTAATTTATCTTTCATGATATATCTGACTTACCATAAATTTCATTAAACTCTTCTTCTGGAATCTTGAGTTGGTCTACTGTTTTTCTTGAATATGTCATTAATATTTTAATAAAATAATAAGAACTGATAGTTTTCTTTTGTGATAATCCATTATAAAACTAAAAAATCTTAAAAAGATTGGACGATCATTTCTTTTTATTCTTTTCCTAAAATCTTTAATAGGTTTGTTAAAAAATTTAGAAAAATAATTTAATTCCATTCAATTGTTGCTTGAGTAAATATTTTCAATCAATTTACAATAAAATAATTGGTAAATAAGCTTTGGATCTACTTCTTCAATTATATTGAATCTAATACATATGATTGGTTTTTTTCCTAAGGTATGGATTTTTTCTATTGTGAAAATTTTCATGATTTCATTTTATATTTTCTTGATTTTCTTGCTAAATTATAAAAATTGAGCTATTGATTTGGGTTTATATTTCTTTGTCTCTCCTTTTCTTCCTTAGAAATAAGAAATGTATCATTTATTTCTCTAAAGATTATTAATCTTAGTTATTTTCCTGACATTATCATCCTTTTCTTTTGTAATTGCTTGGTTTTTAAGTGTTTGTGTATAGTTGGCTACTTCATCATTAGGTCTGAGAGGCTTAGGGATTTTGAAATTAACAAAATTTTCTTCTGCTTCAATCCTATTAGTGAATTCTTTGTGCATTGCACTAAAGAATCCCGTTATTGTTCTACTTGCTTATGACAATATCTTATATATTCCTATAACAGATCTATTTTAGACGACATAATACTTTTCTTTTCCTTCTTGATTCTTTTCTTTGATCTATTATTCTTGTTCTTCTACTGTTGCTATTTCAACCCATAAATTTTTTGAGGAATTATCCTTTTATTTTTTTATTAAATATGAGGTTTTGTCATTTTCCTTTTAAGATTTTAATCTCTTCCTTCATTAGAGTGCAACTTCTTCATTTTTTCACATAAAAGTGCTCTTTTGAGATATAAGATCTCTAGTTGATCTTTTAGAACTTTGATTCTCTTTTCTTTAATATTGATTTTTATATCAAGATTGTCCATCATTCCTTCAATTGTAAAAATTATTAGTGGGAAAAATTCTTTAATTAAGACATAAATTAAACTATTTTTTTTTATGGTAGATGTTCATCGTCAAATTTATAATGGTTAAACCATTATTATCATCTTATTAGTCTTTCTTATTTGTAATCTCCTACAATATTAGTTTTCAAGAAATATCTAAATTTTTTATTATAAGTTCTAATAATAAATCTTGAGAATGTTACATATATAACAAACTTTTGTATTGCCTTTTTTTTGCAGCTAAATATTATTTTTCATTACTATGGTAGTTTAATTCAGTTATTTGAAAAGCTCTTGAAGTAAACATACACAAATATTCATCTTTATCATCTACTCTTGTTTTCAATATATCTTCTCAATATTCATGTGAAACATTTGTTTTTATTATCATTTTATCATTTGGTCCTTAATGGTAAAGTGTTGGTAAATTTTTTACTTGTTCTTTTACCTTTTTCATGTACATAATATCTTAATTAGTCTATTTTCAAACATAATCATTTTTAAGTTTTGCTTGTAAAGGTTTTCTCATTTATGATAATTTATTAATATATACTTCCGTATATATCAAACATCCTAAAAACCTTTGTAATTGGTTTTTTCAATGATTATACCAAGAATTCTATGTATATTATTTAGCACATGAGGTTAAAGATTATATTTTTCATCTTCTATTTCAAGTCCTAAATACTTATTTTTTGTTGTGCTAATATTTTCCTTTTCTCAAACAATATTATTCATTTTTTCTTACATTTTATTAAGGTTTTTAATATGTCTAGATAATATTGATTGATATTTGATATTATCACTAAAGACTAATATATCATTAATATAGACACAACAAAAGGGGTGATATTTCCTAAAATACCATATATTTTTGAAAATTTCTCGGTATCCATTTTAATCAAAATGATATGAAAGTCTATTAGAATTATCCATGTGGATAACAAAAGGCTATTAGTAATTGTGATTCTTTATCTAATTTGATTTGTCAAAATCCACTCTGTAATCACAACTATAAAAATATTTCTTTCCTTTGATTAATGCTAATAACTCTTTTTTTTATAAAATATACATCATTAATAAGTTCTCAAAAAGCACTAAAATAACCATGATTTTATGCACATTAATTGATTAATATATATATATATTTATATGTTTTATCATATATTTATATATATTTGTCTTTTTCGGAATCATGGATATTTTTATTGTTTTTTAGGTATTTTGGCTTAAAAACGTAACTTAAAGACTCAAAGAGGAATACTGGAAGCAATATATCACAAATATATTAATAAATAAATAGGAAAGGTCAACAAATATGGAAAAATTGGACAAAATGGGTCAAAAGGGTCAAAAATGTCAAAAAGGAGAAAATCGCACCGCCGCACGCGCCACGCCCAGACCGCGCGTGCCAGCTCTCCAATTCGCGCGCGCCTCTACGCGCCACTCCTGCCTCACGCGCGCGCCCCTGCGCGCCCAACTGCCCTCCGCGCATGCCGACGCCCATTTCGCCCCATTTTTCACGTGCAGCCGCCCCATGACGTCATGCTGACGTCATCAATGACCTCAGTATTTGCACTCCGCGTTTTCACATTTTTTTAACATTTTTTCACTCATTTTTTCTCTCCATCCTCACCTATAAATACCCTCCCTTCCCTTCACTTCAAAACACACCTTCAAAACACACTTCTCTCTTCTTTCTTTCTCTCTTTTCTTAGATTTTTAGGTTTTTTTAGTTTTTCTTAGTTTTTAGTTAATTTCTCTTAGTTTTAGAGTTCTTTCCTCTTTGGGAAGAACTAGTTATGTTTTTTGTAATTTATTAGCTTTTTGATTCAATAAATGAGAGTGCAAATTCCGCTTGGAGGTTTTCCAGCAACGGGAATAACATCGAAGTTCTGTAAGGATTTTATTTTCTTTACAGTTATTTTTTATGCCTTATTCTTACATGTTATATTTAATTTGTCTGTGATTAAATTTAACTCTGTTGGCTATTTATAAACATGATGTAATAATAACGTTGTTATGCTTACGAAATATTAAATAGGTAAAAATCTCTAAAATGAATTGATTTTATTTTTATTCAAGATTTTATATTAAGAATGTTAGAGAGAAATATATTATTTTTCATTACAAACTTAAATCTGAAAATTAGATTTTAAGGTTTAGTTATCCGATCTGATTTGGAGTAGTGCTCTTTTATTTGTTGGTACAATCGCCCGGTAGTTAGAGTGAAACTCTATTTCAAAAGTTTTTATAAGAATTATTATCTAAAAATGTATTGACAACATGTTTTCAGTAATGGTTTTAAAACTTGAAAGTTAGTACTCGGATAACTAAATTCTTAGGTTTAATTTGAACACCTTGAATAAAGTTTAAACTGTCTAATCCCACCAAAGGTGGTATTTAAATGATTCATTTTCAATCTCTTAAAAAAATGAATTAATTTAATTAACCAAATTAGTTATCAATCCCACCCGTAGGTGTTAATTGATTTGTTTAGTTAACAAATAATATCTAACCCCACCAAAGGTGGTATTCATATAAAAAAGAGAGAATCAATAAATATCAATTCATATCTTTAATAACCTAATTAATATGAGCAAGCATAATTAACTTAATTATTATATCCATAAATACTCCACCATTATAAATGATAAAATTTGCATAAATGTTTATTGAATCTATGTTTATTTTTATGTAATTAGATTAAAAACACAAAACTCCAAAATATCGTGACAGGATGTTTAGGATTTAATTTCGTTTTTAAAAGTTTGAATAATAAATTAAAAATCACATATATTCCTTCCTTAGATCGACCTTGGGAGTATACTTATCATTTTCTACGAAATGATTTGTGCACTTGCGAGAGTTTTATAAATACATAAAACCAAAGTAACAGGCAGGATCGACGATGTCGGTTCTGCCCCGATCAATCATCTATTGTTTCTTTATTTAATTATTTGAAATTTATCATCATTCTCTTCTTTTCTCTTCTTTTTCATCTTCTTCTTCTACAAAAAAATGTTGGACTTGAGTAAGAACTCATGATTGGTTCAATTACTCTTTGTTTTGTTTCAAAAGTTCTTGAATTTATTTATTGAATTTATTTATTGAATTCTTCTCGATCTTTTGAAGTGTAGACCATAGGTTTTACTCTTTAAACTCTATTATAATCCTTTAGTTTTATACTTGCTACGTAAGTTTATTAATATTTGGATCTAAATAATTTTATGAGCTTATTATCTTAAGTAATTTCCTTATTTTTAATAACCTCTTATTTTTTATATTTTTTAATAATGGATTTTCCTAATTATTAAATTCTAGATCATTTTTGTCTTGTAATTTTATTATATTTTCTAAATTTGATTTTTATTTTTGGTACATCTTACCACATTTTTTGTTTTTTATGTTGTTTAATAAATTTTTGTGATAACACACTTTTGACATTTCTAGCCCTTAAAATGTATAGTGTTTTTCTTTCTAATGTTGTTATACTTATCTTATATATAAATATTGTATAAATGGTTGATATAAGTTTAAAAAGTTATTTCTTATAAAAAAATCAACTTCTGTTTGTTATTGATGTATGGTAAGGATATGAAAATTTTCTCTTTCTATTATAATATCAATATCTTTTATAACCTTATTAAAATTAATTATTGTATTATTTACTATCTTACTATCAAGTTGTTTGGGGTTGTAGTCCAAAGTTATTTTGAAAATACATATTTACTTGCTACACAAATACTAACTCCAATATCTACATAAGCATGTAAATGATATATATTATATCCTTTGAATTTGCATCTTATTTTTATGTTGGTATTATTAGAATTAGATATGATGTATATGTCATTCATCCTAATATGTCTCTTTTGAATCTATTTCATCTTCTTCTGTTTCACTCATTAAGTATATTGATTTTGTTTCATCAATGTTGGATTCTTCTATGAGTTATAATTCCATCTTATAACTTGTTCTAATATTTTTCATTTTTTCTTATATTATTTTTTATGGGTTCATTCATTAGCATAATGACATTCTTCATTACATATCCAACATCTATAAATTTTATTGCTTGATCGACAATAATTTTCTTTTATGTAAATTTCTTTTTTCTAAAATATATTTTCGTATAAGGTTTCTTGTTATGTCTTCTCTTATATTTAGAAAAAAAGATTTTCTAAATTTATATTTCTTAAATATTTTATTTTTTTAATATTTTTGTTTATAAAGATTTACACTACATCCATATTTTCCTAGCATCTACAAATTACTATTATCACAACATATTTTAGAGTTTTCTTTAGCATAATTATATTCATTTCTTCTTTAACATTGTAAAATTATCTAAGATTTTAATTATTTTATTCTTCCTCCTAAAGTATCTAGTATGGCTATAGGATTTCAATTTTTTTAACTTTCTTCAAGAGTCTTATATAAAGTTTCTGGTAACTTTTGATAAAATATTTTCTTAAATTGTTGTTGTTATATTTTTGGTATCTTGTAATCATACATTTCATATTCACATATAAAATAATAAATGTAGCACATATCACATATTTTCATATTTGCTAAATGTCATTTAGTCTCATTTATTTTTAGTTTATTTATTTTAGTAATATGATTTTTTATTTTCTTCTATGAATTCTTTATATATTTTATTTACTACTTTATCTAAATACTATATTTTTGTTGTCATATTTCCTTACATCCTAAGATATACATCATATGGGAGATTAATAAACTATACTTTAATGTTTTTAGTCATTTTTTGGTTTAATAATATTCTTCAAATTGATAAGTTTATACTAGTAGTTCATGATGTCTGGATTAGTACATTTATTACACTAGCTCATTTATCTAATGTTTTTTTTCTATCTCTAAAACAATCTAAGTCTAGATGATCGATTTTATTATTATTTTCGTGAAGCTTGAATTATGGTGGTATATATTCTCTAGTGCCCTAGTATAAACCTTCTTTCATTTTTGGTTATTGTCATCTTCTATTTAAACGGTTAGATTCTTCTATTTAAACGGTTAGATTCTTCTATTATTTTCCTATTCCTTTCATTTATGTGAGGATCAAAAGTTTTTTCCCAAATTATAAGAGGCATTATTATGTTTCTCTCTATAGTAATTTTAGATTTTTCAAGTTTAGAATCTATTTCACTCATTACTATAATGTCATCTTCTTCTTTATTAGAACATATTTTTTCTTCATAATATTTTCTTAATTCCTCATTTGTTAATGTTAATAGACTTATTAATGTTCCCATATTTTTGTTTTCTGGATTTATAAATCGTTCTTGTAATTGTTTTTTATATTCCATCATGTTAGAACTATAGATTTTTCTTTATCTTTTTATTTTATTTTAAGGAATCATTCCATCAGATATTTTGGTGGTTCTTTTTTTAATCATTATAATAGATCTCTTTTTAGAATGTCTAGTTGCAATATTTTGTCATAACTATTTTCTCTTTTTTTTAAGAGTTTCTTCTTGAATTTTATTTATATTTTTATAAGTATTCTATTTTTCTTCTAAAAGAACTAACGCTTTCATTATAGCTCTTTAGTGATTTGATATGCTTATTAGGGTACTAATATTTTATAATTCTATTTCTTGTATCTTTGACATTTTTAAGAGCTTTTTACTTTATAATTTATAAGTTTTTGCTATTGACCCTTTACTCCATGGATAAAGTTTTTGACCTTTTCAATTTCTTGTTTTAATTTTTTAATTTTTTAACTTTTTTAAATTTTGACCCCAAAAATACTATTCATAGAGACATCATATTTCACTATATATGTTATTAATTATCAATATATACATGGATATGGGTAGCTAAGAAAGTTTGGATCTTTAAAACCTTAAGAATATTTTTTGAAATTCTTGTTCCGTCAAGATTAGAGATAAAAACATGAAATCTAGACGACAAAGTTTTATATGAAACAAACTTAGAGATTGGGTGGAAAGTATATCACTATTTTTGTTTTCTAAGAGAAATAGGCAACTTGAAAAACTCATAGGATTTAGAATTGTCTGGATTCATTGTAGATTCATGGATACTTAGTTCTATCACCTAATCTAACTTTTTTATTGCTTCAAGTGTGTAGTTTTCCTCTCTCTTTTTTGTTTTGATCTCTGTGAGTAAGTATTTCTCTCTTTGTTTTGTGTCTTTTTTTCTATTTCTCTCACAATATTCAAAGTACGTACACTCTGTATATGGTAGAGTATTATGGGAAGGTTGATTGAGGGATTGAGATTGAACAAAGTCTATGTACTTATGTAAGTATTTAAAAGTTCTATCCATTATTATTGGATTCTTCTCCTAAGGAGAGGGCTTTTGTTAGTAAGAGATGTGTTCAAAAAATGTGATATCAAGATTGATAAATGTGCTTTTATGAGATGGATCACAACATTTGTATCCTTTTTTAGTAGGAAAATAACCTAGAAAAAATACATTTGATAGCTCTTAGATCAAGTTTAAATCGAATTTTGGAATGGTCATGAACAAAAGAAGTATAACAAAATATCTTAAGAGATAAATTAGATTGTAAATGAGATATGGAAAAGTATTGTTGTAATTTTTGGAATGATATTTTAAAGGAAAAAAACCTAATTAGGCATACGATTAATGTGGTAAGCTAACGTAAGAATGCCATCTCTCCAGAATTATTTTGCCATGTTGGTAGCGTACAATAAAGTTTGAGCTACTTGAAAAGATGTCGATTATTTCGTTCAATTACCTCATTTTATTAGGAAGTATCAACACAAATTTTTTGATATAGTATACCATGGTGTTGATGAAGGTAATCTTGAAGGGTATGGTTGAAATATTTTGTCCCGTAATCAGTGCAAATAATTTGAATTTGTGTCTAAAACTAAGTTTGAATCATTTTGTGAAAATTAATGAAATATTTCAAATCTCATTTTTTTAACAAGTAAACCCAACTATTTCGAGTATGGTTATGAATACAAGTCACAAATCATTTATTATGTGCACGATTAGAGATATATGATGTACCTCATGTGTCACTGTGATTAGAGTTAACAATTTAGATGATTTATACGGGTTTTATAAAAAAGAAGTTTAGTGATGTTTTACACACTTACAAATTTCACTCTATAAATTGCACGTTTTATTATTTAAGAATATTGATGGAAATAATTTTTTTTAATACTGAAAGTTAGAATACCTCATTCTATAACGCCATAATAATATTTTATTACTTGTAGGGCCAAGAACAAAATCACAAGTAATAATTTGACAACACTCACCCACTTCAGCTTCAAAAAAATAGTGTAAACCTTCATACTCGTTAACATTGTCAATCATAGTCCCCGATGATAGGTCTTGAAAGACACAATAGGATGAAAAAATTTAGCAAAACACTAAGATGTTTTCATTATTTTACTAATTGAAATTAAATCGCACGACAAATTTAGTACATGAAGAACGAAATCCAAAATTATAGAATCAGAGGGTCAAATACTCCCTTTTCATCAACATATAAGAGAGATCTATATGTAATTCTAACTTTAATATTTGTAGCATAGAGTGAGTAAGTAGTAAATAAATGATAAGCATCAATCATATGATGTAACGTACCAAAGTTAATAATCCACAAGATTTTATTTTTAGAAGTAGTAACAAGGGTACTTGAAACATTACCTTTGTAGACTAATGAGGTATTTATGGATGTTTGATTTGGATTTTAAAAATTAAAAAAAAACTTGTATAATTGATTCGGTTGTTATGGATTAAAAACTCTCCAAGTCTAATGATTCACTGAGACTTGGTAGCTTTAAGGTCTACTTTGTCTTAATTTCCAATCTAAGGTTTTTTATGAATTTTTCACCATGTGTCTTTTATATGTTCAGGCTTTCAACATTAATCACAAAACGGTCATTTTCTTTGGGAATTTTGATCATTGCTTATCTTATTTCAATAGGATCCATGTGTAAAATTAACTAAAGGCCCATTATTGTGAAGAGGCCTAGATTCAACTTGAATCCCATAAGCTTATTTGGTTGGAGTAACAAGATTAGGTTCATATCCTTATTTAAGCCTATATACTTGTTAGATCCCATCTCTATTTCTTGGGTCCTCTTTTTTTCTCGACACTAAGCCCACTTGAAAAGGCAACCCTATCACCAAGGTAACTAACCTTTAGGGGTGATATTCACGAGAGCCTTTGAAGGAGACACGAGAGAGGGTAGAGGATGGTTACTTAAAACTCCTTCATAGACATCATCAAGTTTGTAATTTAATCCAGCCAAGAATTCAAAGGTTCTCTTGGTCTTAATTTTTTTTCTAATACTAAGAATTATCTTTGACACAAATTCAATTCTTACCAAAAAGATGGCATCTCCATATAATAACTGGTAACATCCATCTCTCTGTGTTTTATTTCCCAAGGTTTGGTTTTTATTTCAAAAGTTTTAGACATATCCTCACCATTTGAATAGGTGAGTCTAACGACATTGTACATTTATTTTATGCTTGGTAAAAACAAATATGTTTTTTTCAATTGTTGTTAGCATGGAGTTGACAAGCTATGATATTATTATAGAGTTCTCAAAACTCCATCATTAAAATGCATTGATGTTGGTTGAGCCTCGTGCATTGAGGTGTCAAAGTTATTGGGACTCATAAAAATGAATGCATAGTTTAGGATTAAGGTATAAGTATTTTTTAAATTGATTTATCATTATTGAATGTTCAATATTAAGTAAGACATAACTAGGTTTCAAAAAGAACCATTTTTGATACCATATGAAAAAAGTAAATAAGAAATTAACGAGATTATATTTATTTTATTTTATTTTATCCATAATAGCTTAACTTATGATAAAAAAAAAGAACCAAAAAAATATTTATTTAATACATTTATTTCTCTTATGATTTACTTCTTATTTTATCTTCTGAAACAATTTCTTTTAATCAATGATATCAATAATATATAATGATATTATTTGATTTAATTTAAATTTATTATATTTTAATACATTAATAATTAAAAAATGATCTGAATTATACTTGGAGGAGTTTTATATCAAACCTCAAAACCAACTATAATTTTTTATTAATTTTATTTTTATTTCTTATATCACATGCAATTAAATTAAAGTATACACCTTATAAAAAATTAAGGATCTTTAATAAATTATTTATATAGTTAAAAAGAAAAACAATTTTCAATTGAATAACAAAATTATATTTTCGAACGTGTATTGCATTTCTTTGGTTAACTTCTCAAATCTTTAGTGACTTTTATTTAAACTTTGGCAAGTACTAACTTCACTAAGGCTGAAGGAATGGTAATAAGTTCCATGGAAAGGTAGTAAAGCCAAAAAGAGCCAGTTATA
Organism: Hippophae gyantsensis; assembly: GCA_030763125.1. Taxonomy (NCBI): domain Eukaryota; kingdom Viridiplantae; phylum Streptophyta; class Magnoliopsida; order Rosales; family Elaeagnaceae; genus Hippophae; species Hippophae gyantsensis. The sequence goes on from CM061030.1 coordinate 29,122,910, forward strand.
ACCGATAGATACAAACCAAAATTTAAATAATATAACAAAGATGAGTTCTATTTTCTGTATAACTTCTTGTTCTCAGTTCAATTTACCATCTTATAAAATTAAGAAGATGGTTAGTAATAAATAAAACATTATTCAAGATTTTTTAGAAAATATTTTTATAATTGTTAATTTATAAACATAATTATTTTTGTATCTTATTTCTCTTTATCTACTTTTAAAAACAACAACATAATCAATAGTGAGAAAATCACTATTAAAAATTTTTAAAAACTATAAAAACTTTAAAAAAAGATATTCAACTTTCTCAACTTTTAAAAACTAAAAGAGATCAAATCTCTAAAACAAATAAAATAAATATTCTTAAAACTAAAAATGATACTTCTAAAACCAAAGAAAGAAATAAAATCCAAAATCAAACTTCAAACTCTTTACAAAAGAAATCACCTTCCAAATCTCCAACAGCTATGAAGAAGAATGATTTTAAAGTTGATAAAAAATATCTACATGTTGATTTCTATGCAGAACATAACAAAGAAAAGGAAAAATTGTTCCTCAAAGCTTTTTCAAATACTCGTAAAGAGATTCAAGAAGATTATTATCATTTTCTTCAAGAAATAAAAAGCCATATGTTATTTTTTGATTGCTTTGAAGTCTATACATCCCAAATGGAATGTACATACCCTTTCAAAAAATTACAAGAGAAATCCAATCCCTTCCAGGTTTTCAAACCAACTTAAGAAGTAAAATCCAATAAAACTGAGTTTCTTAGACTATTAGAAACCTAAAGAGCAAACTCTGGCTTCAACACTGGTCCTATAGTTAAAAAAAAAAAAAACTCAATACACACCTCAAAATATTAGTGTCTTAAATGCTAATACCTTTTATAATAAAACCTTTCAAGAAACATAAATAATACCCCAGGATATTAGTATCTTAAAAATAGATGCTGATATTTCTATTACACCATAAATCTCTCCTGAGAAGAAAAATATCACTCTTCTTTTTTTCTGAAATCAATCATGAAGAAATCATTATTGAAGATTTCGATAGCCTATTGATTGATGATTGGAAAAAACCTAAAATACAAAAAGATTAGAATATTGGTATCTTACACAAAGATAATAATACCCCTGATAAGAAAACCTTTGAGGAACCATCTCTTAAAACACCACAAAACACTTCTCATAATATTAATATCTTGAAACTAGATGCTAGTACCACTGACGAGGAAACATTTCAAGAATCATCTCCTAAAGTTGCAAAACTACACCAGAAAAACCCAACACTTTTGAGCATAATACCCAGTAGGTCCTTTGACTTAGAAACCCAACCAAACCAAATTGGACAACCAAAATACAATGACACATTTTTCTATGAATGAAATATCAATGACATAATTAAATATCAGATTTTAAACCTATTACAACAAATGATAATGACATCAAATGCTTATAAAATCACCTCAAACAAAATAGTTGTTGAAGTATTAATAGTTGACTTTTGAGACCAACTAAAAAGATGATGGGATTTCTATCTTACTAAGCAACAACAAATAGATATCTTATATGCTATCCAAACTAGAAAGGATGGTGAATCCATTCTCAATCATCATGAGAACCTTTCTAAGATGTAATATCAACACTGATATTTATAATATCTTTGCATTTTATGGATGATTCTTCACGTTTAAAAAAAACATCAATCTTATTTCGAATATTATATATAAAAAACTATCAGAATTCCAATGGGATAAAACAACTATCCTAAACAGAGTTATATTTAAGAAAAACTCTAATTAAATAACCCTTCTCCAAAGAGAAATTCCTTCCAGAACTTCCCATTCTTTCAAGAGAGAAAATAAGAAGTAAGAAATAATATAAGAGAAACCTTTAGAAATCATATAATACCATATGATCAACTCACTTACGATGAATTAGTCAACTATACACAAAAACAAGCGCTTCAAACTTGTCAAGACTTGAAGTTGCAAAAAAGTCTTAAATGGGAAATTTGTCATATAAAGAGGGAATTAGGTTCTTTTTGACAGTTTGACAATTCCCTTTCTAAAACCTAACACTGCGATGGAAATTTCAGTAGAAAACCTTCATCTTCTAAACCTTTTAGAAGATATTAAAAACCTCCTTCTGACAAATTCAAAAAAGAATCTTTCACAAAATCTTTTAGAAAACCTTACAAACAATTCTATAGGAAACCCTTTAAAAAAAATATGAAACCTCTTTCAATCCAGAACTGAAAGATATAAACTGCTTCAAATGTGACAAGAAAGATCACACTTCAAATTTCTGTAAACTCACTACAAAACTCCACGAATTGCAACTTGAGGAAGAGACTCTTCAAAAGATCACTGCTCTTTCTTTCTTTTTTTAATTTTTAGTTTTAAGAAAGTGAAAATTTCATTAGTCAACATAAATCCTTCAAAACAAAGCACTATTGAGTCTATAAAATTTAAATTAAAATCCATACATTGCATATTTGCCACTTTTTATCCTCCCCAAAGCAGGCAGTGTACCTTCTAGTTTCGCACCACCCTTAGAAGCATGATACCAAGGACATAAACCAGTCCATCCTTTGGATGCTATAAATTTGATAAAGAATCACGTGTCACCCAAACGATTGTACAAATTCCTACATCCAGACTACATAATTGAATACATGACCATCAATAGAACGTTTATGTTAATGGTCTACAACTGTGGCTTCCTCTATGATGAAAGATTCATATTCAGTATGGTCTATACCGCATTGGCCGTCTGAACCTTGGAACCCTCCTGCAGATGAGAATGATTAACCGATCAGCAATGTGAAAGATCAATGCACAGTTCAGAGCTTCACTTCTTAAGGAATAGAATAGAGAAGCAACAAGCAATTTGGAATAACAAGGTGAAGTGAAGGCAACCAACCACATGTAAGAGCCAAGCGGCAGCTAGCTCAACTAAAGAACTGTTCAAACACATTGCTTTAAAAATAAAGGTAACTCTAATGTATTACGTTCAGATATAGGTATAGCACAGTTTTGGACTTACCAAAATTCTAGCCTAAACTAGAGTTCCAAGGAACTTAAGATCATACACAAATCTAAAGTATATATACAGCTCCACACCTCAAGATGGGTAAGTTCAAAAACGAATGTCCGAGTAACTTAAAATTTGGTCACCTTTCCAGACAACTTACACCTAATATATTACAAACCCATGATAGTTTTAACATCATCAACGTTAAAACTTAAAATTTCCTCAGAAAATGAAAATGAAAAATATGCATTCAAAAACCATGTGCTTTTCAAGTACAAAATAGGTCAGATTAGTACATAAGATATATGATAAATAAATAATATAATAAGATACATTTTGAGGCAGGCAAATAAAGATTCTAATTTCTTTTTTTAACCAAATAAATAAATAAATAAAAAGATTCTAAATTTTTGACTTCCTTTAATGCTCTAATCAGAAACACAGGAGAATAAATACAGGAATTCTAGTTCTTACCCATAACCATATGCAGGATAGAAAGAGGAAGCAGGCACAAAGGGCCTTCTGGATTGGAAAAATGGGTTAGGTCGCCTTCCTCGATACTGTTTCAATCCAGGAACGTTTGTCCTCTTGGCAGAGACCTGTAAATATACCAAATGAACCACTATAATCACTGTGTAGCGAGAGATAATTATTTACACCAGAAAAATGTACAAGAACCTTTAATTGTCGACCATGCAATTCTGTTTCATTTAATAGCAAAGCATTCTGAATAGCATCCATTTCAACAAACTCAACATAAGCAAATCCTTTTGGTTGACCGAACTTGTCAGTCAAGATAGTAACTCTGTTCACAGTTCCACAAGATTGAAAATGCTGCTGGACTTCCTCGGGAGTACATGCATAGTCAACCTGTAATTTACGAGAATACATACTGCAATTAAGCTCATAGCTGGTTTTGATTCTCTCCAAGAGCATCATAATCACTAAGCAATATAGTATTGACAAAGAATGCAGGAGCCAGTGGAAAGGGGCGTAATAATACAAAGGCCCAAAACATAAATCACAATCTTTGCATGAACCATATTATTCCTTGGACAATAATGATTAATGATTTAAAAATGAAGTATCACGGAAGTCCCTTATATTAGGACATTTGTACCGTTTAATCTATCATATTAGAAATTGTATCATTGTATCATTTCATCTCTTAATTTTGTAAAAATAGTAAATTAAGAATAAATTATATTATTTTAATGATTTTAATTTAAAATATTATTATCTTCTGTCAAATAATAAAAACACAATTAAAATACGAGTTTATGATAGTGATAAAAGTACAATTTAATATGGAATACTTTAAGAAAAATAAACAATAATAAAATTCAAACGAAAAGTTATTTAAATATATATTTTAATTTTTAATAAAAATTAAAAATTAATAAAATAGTGATAATTAATAAATATTAAAAAAAAAATATTTTGAGAAGGTTTTTATATTAATTATGACTTTACTATTACTAAAAACTCATTTTTTAATCGCATTTAATTACTTGACTAATAAATAATAATATTTTAATGAAAAATCATTAAAGTAATATAATTTATCCTTAATCAGTCCTTTTTACAAAACTACAGTACTACATGATACCGTTTCTAATTTAAGGGATTAAGTCATACAAATGACTTAATCTAATGGACTTTTATGACATTTTTTTCGATTATAAATATAAACAATCATGCATTCATGCAACAAATGCAAAAGAAACCAGTAAGTACTACACTAAAACACGCATGGGAAACAGAACATCAAAAACACATTCAAGTTAAATTTCAAATGAACTACAGCAAGCTGAAATGCATATGAAGCTAGAAGAACAGGTAACTCTCCCCAGCAATGGAAACCAAGTTGAATAAGATTCACAATAACTAACTACTATCGTAACAATATATATATATATATATATATTGAGACGAAATGACCATGAAAGGATAAGCATGCTAATACTTGTCAAATTCCAATCGGATAAGAACAAGAAAAGGATAGCATACTTACATTACCAACATAGATAGACCGTGCATCGACCTCCTCCTTTTCTGCTTGAGTCACTGAGGCACCAGATGAATCTTTATAGAGTTAAAAAAAAAGGTTACCTATTAGATTATTATGAAACGACCTACATCTTTGATAAATTTAATCACAAGAATTATCAAGTTTCTAAAGCTCAATAATAATCATATGATACGTATTTTGTCTATTAAGGATCCACAAAGAGAAGTAATAAATTAAACATGAACCGAGAAGATTCAATGAAAGCGCAAAGATGACTTGTGCTCAGCATGAAGAACCCTTACGAAAGTCATCCAAAAAATAAAATAAAAACACCAAAAGATCGTTTTAAAGAATCAAAGAATGAGAGGACCAAAAATAAAATGTAGTAGCATGACAAACAATAAAGAACTGGTTGCAGATACTTGAGTTCAACTGTAACAGACTATACCCAAAAGAGAGATGCAGAAAAGCCTGAGGGAAACAAATGGCTAAGAAAACACTATATTCCAGCATAGACAAAGTATAACTAAATGAATTGGAAAGGGTTTGTGCACGTGCACACAAGATAATAACCGCATGCCATTGTTCAATGAAAACAGGGATTCTGAAATAAGTTGTTATGATTTTTTTAAATAGTGATTGTCAATGCTTTCTCTGATTCTTGCTTTGTAAGAGTTCGAGAACATGAAAACTGTTTGATAAAGTGAGCAATTCAGAATCCACCAACATTATGACAGCCATGAAAGTAGAAAAATTTATATATGAACTTTAACTAAATAGTATACCAAAAGCTCACAAATAACACGAGAAACTAAACCCGGTGAGCATAGCATACCTTACCAAACTAAATCCATGAAAAGTAATATTACCAAGATATTAAATCTCATCAAGCACATTCTATATTTTAGACTAGTTGTCAGAATTCGTATTATACATATTATTGTGCACAAAAGGAGAAAATTAGCAAACGCAAGGCAGCAAAACAGGGCCCCAAATTCTAATGAAACCTGATTAAATAGTCAGCTAATGCGGGCAAACTAACTGTCAGTAGTTCTCCACAACTCCAGTGATAAGTGGATCAAAATTAGACTAAAATTTCACATTTCTTGAATTAGCTTTGTTGTAAACTCTAAGAACAAAGCAATTCAGAAAAATATCTGGATGAATGTTATATAATTCAAAATAAGTTGTTGGCTTATATAAGCCTTACAAAGAGATAAATTGGAAACAAACAACCCACGTTAAACAACTGATCCTAATAATGTGATAAGTGGTTAAGGAAATTGTTTAACTGATCCTAATAATGTGATAAGTGGTTAAGGAAATGGCCAGACTCTACCTACATGTCCTAAATAATAGGATTCATTAACTGAATGAACTTTTAACAATTTCAACTATGACTCTAAGAATCCCAACAATTCCTCCCCTAAACGGATTGCAGTAATACTTTCAGTTTACTTGTGGTACCACACACCCCATGACTCATGCTGCTTCAAGAACACATCCAGCTTAAGTGGTTTTGTCATAATGTTTGCAACTTGTTCTTGTGTGACACAATGCTACAACTCAACAACTCCATCTCTACTCAAATCACGCAAGAAATGAAACCTTACATCAATGTGTTTGCTACGTCCATACATGATTGGATTTTTGGATAGCTTAATGGTAAAACTCTCCTCATCCACACCCCTTGACAAGCATAAGATGCAGTTGCCACAAACGATGCTTCAATAGTGGACAGAGCAACTATGGATTGTTTTTTAGAGGACCAAGACACAGCTTCTTCACTAAGTAGAAACACATAACCATAAGTTATTTTCCTGTCATCTACATCTCCTGCATAATCACTGTCTGTATATGCCATCAACTCTCCATTATAACTTTTGAGTATCTTAAAACCCTTTTCACAACTTGCAAGTGTAACTCAGTTGGACTTGCCATGAATCTGCTAATGAGAGACACCACATACATCAAGTCTAACCTTGTTGCAATTAGATACATAAGACTTCCGACCAATTGTTTATACATGGTAGCATTCACCTTGGATCCTTCTTCATCTTTCATTAGTCTAACACCAAGAATAATGAGATTTTTCACACTATTACTCTTTTCCATCCTACACCTCTCCAAAACATCTTTTGCATGCTTTCTTTGACTAATATAAATGCCTTTGGGATTTTTTAAAACCTCCACACTGATAAAATATTTCATCTTTCCCAAATTAGTCATATCAAATTCAAGTTTCATAGAATTCTTAAACTTTACAAACATACTCTCATCATAACCAGTAAAAATTAGATTATCAACATATAAGCTAACAATCGAAATTTTACCTCCATCTCCCAGTTTTATAAGTTCACAGTTGCATCTCTCAAATCCTTCTTTGACAAAATATGCTTCAATCCGGTTGTACCATACAAGGGGGGCTTGTTTAAGGCCATATAATGTCTTCTTCAATTTGTACACCTTATACTCTTCACCTTTCTCCTCAACCCTAAGATTGCTCAACAAACACTACTTCATTTAGCTCTCCATGCAAAAAAGTGTTTTTGACATCAAGCTAATACACATTCCAACTATTTCGAGCTGCTAAAGCAATTATCATTCGAATCGTATCCCACCTAACACAGGCACAAACACCTCAGTATAATATATGTCATGTTGCTGTGTATACCCTTTCACCACAAACCAAACCTTAGTCAACCTCGTCATTTTCGTTAAGTTTAGTTTTCAAAACCCACTTTACTCCAATCTTCTTCATTCCTCTAGGCAAATCTGCCAACTCCCAAGTCTATCTCCAAGTCCATTTAAACTCTCCACTTGGAACTCTGAATAAGCTTCTTCTGAAAATTCTCCCCCACTCAAATAATCTTTCATCCAGAACGGTACTATTTTGTTCCTCCCTTCTAGTGAGCTTTCTTCAAATGTTGGAGAATTCTCTCCAGGTCACTCACTTGAAGATAAGCTAATCTCTCCTCCTTCTATTGCCACCTCCTCTTCAAATTCTTCTTCACTTTGATCATGTTCATTCCTTCTTCATTACTATCTCCCCACTCGAGGATATCAAGTCTTGCTTCTTCATTACTTCTTCCCCAATCCTAGCACTCATTTTCTTCAAAACCACACATTTGCTTACAGCTATCTTCTTGGATGTTGGATCATAAAGTCTATATGATTTGGACTCTTCACTCATCCCTAGCAACACACACTGCAAACTCTTATTATTTAGCTTCTTTCTCTTACTGTTTGACACATGAACATGACCAATGCATTCAAAAACCCGAAAATAATCAGCATTGGGTTTGACACCACTCCAAATCTCTTTAGGAGTCATATCTTTCACTACCAATGTAGGACTTCTGTTGAGCACATGCGTTGTCCAATTTACTACTTCTGGTCAGAAATTCTTTGGAACTTGCTTCTTCGATAACATACTTCTAACCATGTTCATGATTGTCCTATTCTTGCGCCGAACTACTCTATTTTGTTAGGGAGTATAGGTTGCAGTGAGCTGCCTGCTAATACCATTAGATTTGCAAAAGACATTGAACTCTCCACCCTATCTGTGCGTAGACAAACAATAAAAGCTTTTGTCTCTTTCTCAACAAAGTTTTTATAATTCTTGAAGATAGTAAAAACATCAGATTTTTCAGCAAGAAAATATATCTACATCTTACGACTGTAATCATTAATAAAGCTTATGAAATACCTCTTCTTACTATTGGAATCAAGTTTGATGGGTCCGTAGATATCAACATGTATCAACGGTCTTTGTGATGCTCTCCATAAACTCCTCTTTGGAATTGCATCCCTGTGTTGCTTTCCCACCATGCAATCAGTGCATACTTTGGATGGTGCCTCCAATTGTGGTAACCCTCTCACCATTTGCTTATATTACAATGTTCTCGTACCCTTGATACTTAGATGCCTATATCTACAGTGCCAAAGGTCAGTATTGTCTTCAAAAATTGTTTGGAAGCAAATGGGAGCTTTCGACAGAATTCTTGCTAACAATATAAACATCTTGTTTGTAGACATTGATATTTGCATAATGAGCTCTTTCTTGGGTTGATAAACTCTACGTACTCCATGTTGTATCAAAATAGCCACATCTTTTTCTTGCAATTGTCCAACACTTAATAAATTATTTTTCAACTCAGGTATATAGAAAACATCAATGATTACTTGAGTAACGTCAGCAATTTGCAGCCTAATGTTACCCTTTCCCAACACAGCCATCTTGGAATTATTGTCGAGTTTCAGAGATTCTCAGAATTCCTCATCAAGATCCGATAACCACTCCTTATTTACACACATATGATTGTTACACCCCGAGTCAAGGAAGCAGACATCATTCCTTGATTGATTAAGCTCCATATATGACATCAACAACATTTCTTCTTTCTTCTCGAGCTCAACATAATTCGCTTCCTTCTCCCATTTAGGGCACTCATATTGAAAGTGCCTTAATTGATGACACTTATAACACCAAACTATAGCATTGTTGAATGCTCGTTTGCCTATTCCTCGAAAAGAACCACGAGCTCGACCGCCTTCTATTCCACCAATTCTACCATTGTAGGTCACCTTTAATGCATGCTCATCTCCTTCATGCCTTTTCATCCTCTGCTCATGTAGCAGTAAGCTGCTCTGCAACTCATCAATGGTTAAGGTGTCTAAGTTATTAGACTCTTCAACTGAACACACAAAATAGTCGAACCTTGAGGTCATTGATCTCAAGATCTTTTCAATGATCACCACTAGCTACATGTTTTCATCATGAATCTTCATCTTGTTTGCTATGATGAGTGTTCGAGTGAAGTATGCTTCAACACTCTCACCCTATTTCATTTGTAGAACTTCAAACTCCTTCCGAAGAGCTTCGAGCTATGCTCTTTTGTCTCTTGTGAAACCCTGGTACTTTTGTTTTATAGAGTCCCAGATGTGCTTGGTAGTGTCTTTGTTGAGGATCGTCTCCATAATGGTTCGATCAATGGTTTGAAATAGATAATTCTTGATCTTCAAGTCTTTCAACTTTTGGTCTGCAATTAATTTTTGTTGTGCTTCAGTATGCTCTACTCCTGCTGCAACAGGGATTCCAATCTCCACCAAACTCCAATACTTCTTTAAATGAAGAAAAAATTTCATAAGCATGGACCAATGATCGTAATGACCATCAAAGTTAAGAATTGCAAGTAGAACGAAATTATTTTTAGCGACATGCTTTGATTCTCTCTCTTCTCACTCTTTATCTTCTTAAGAAACTGCGGTTTCCTTTCTCTCATATCCAATGACCAAATCAAGGCAGGTGACGTTGGACCCAACGACCACGACAGTTAGGGTTGGGCTAGATAGAAATCCGACGATGACAATTGAGATGGATTTCACAATGGAAAGAAGCGTAAAAAATGATGACGGCCTTTTTTTCCGACATAAGTATCAACGCAGAGAAACTGTTGATGTCGCAGGGGCTACTGAAGAGGTCTGTTGATGTCGCTACAGTAGCACTGACATTGGGCAGTGGTGGCTCTCGGTTGTTTGTAGTGGTGGCTCTTGGTAGGTGTGGGATCGGGTTTTTTTTCTTTTCTTAGAGCAGCAAGATTTTTTTTCTTTTTTTTTAACTCTGATACCATATTGTCGTAAACTCTAAACACAAAGCAATTCAGAAAAATATCTAAATGAATGTTATATAATTCAAAATAAGTTGTTGGCTTATATAAGCCTTACAAAGAGATAAAATTGGAAACAAACAACCCACGTTAAACAACGGATCGTAATAACGTGATATATGGCTAAGGAAATGGTTCGACTATACCTACATGTCCTAAATAATAAGATTTATTAAATGAATGAACTTTTGACAACTTCAACCATGACTCTAACAACTCCGACAAGAAGCTTGATATGGGCCATAAAAAATGTACATATTCAGGGACGATAAAGGCTATGCAACTCCAAAAAATAACCGACATCTAGTTAAAGTTAACAAAAAATAAAAACGAGGCTCAAATAACAGTTCAGTCAACCATCAGCAATTGCATACGCACTACATAAATCCATAAGCATTAGACAAACAAAAATAAATTTGATTAAACGGAGCTAAAGGAGTATAAAAACCTTGAACAGCGCCCATCTCTTTCTCCACCTTGGCCTGCATTTCGCGTAGTGCTCCAGCCTCTTCCTCAATTTCCTTGAGCCTCTTCTTCATGTCCTCCAAGTCCTGCCATTCAAAATCCAAACGACACCGAATAAGCACACTCGATAACAGATCCAAGAAAGATACGGATAAAAGAAAATCTAAAGAAAGATGACGAAGTGAGGAAAAGAAGGTGCCTTAGAGTTGTGATCGTCGCCTTGGTCATCTTCAGCTCTAGACGACATGCCGTCGTAGTCAGCTTCCATGTCTCCGTCATCACCAGGGATCTCTCCGCCGTAGACCTCGTGCTCTTGCTCTTGTTCGTCCATGTCTCGCTCTCTTATCCGTAATTAGGTCTTTGCTCTGAGATTAGAAGTAATTTTTAGTGAACAAAAGCTGTGTTTGGTTTCAGGAGGTTTTGTTTGGGATTGAGTATTTGAGCGGAGGGCCAAAAAAGAAGAACGCTTAAATGGTAAATGATTGGAATTTTAAATATCGAATTTGGCGATAAGACCATTGGGGGTATTCCTCCATTTATATTGAAATTATTTTTTATTTGTTATCAAAATTAAATAAACACATAAATTTTTATAAATTATATAATAAATTTTTAAATTGAATATAATTTTAATATAAATATGTAAAAATATTTATCTTTTTTTTTTCCCAAATTTAATGCATGTCTCAATTTATTTTCAGAGAATCATCCATTGAAAAACTAGATTTAGTAGTGTAAAAACTGTAAGGATCTATTCCTTTAATCAAATAATACTTTGTTTTGATTAGGAATGTGAAATATGTAACATGAAATAAGGATTAAAATCAATTATAAATTTTGACTTTATGTAGTTGCATTAATATTTATTCTTATTTTCATTCGTATAGTTTTGTTTTCCTTTTTTCTACCTAAGCTCGGATTAATCATAAATAGAACTCCTTTTTAGGCTACTTAGTTTAATATTATAAATTTTATTATATAGCCTAAAGTTTAATATTATAAATTTTATTATATATATTTTTTTTATTATTAATATTTTGAGCCGGTGGTAATATTTTAATAATTTAATTATTTTTTTATATCTATACTAAATTATTATTTTTCTCTAAGTAAGAATAAAATTATCTTAACTTTTTTTATTATTTTGATATAAAATATAACTAAATTGTAAATGTATAATAGATTTGCAAAAAAAAAAAAAATTTATTAGCATTCAACGAATAATTTTAGTAAAAATTATCTTTGAGTTATTTTTTGCTTATTAACTTGAAATTTTTTCGCAAAGAGCACAAAATCACAGTTTTAAAACTTGAATCAAATTATATAAAAATTATTAAAAAAAATAGATAAATATAACATTTATCACGTGCAATTCACGTATACATTTTTAGTAAAATTAAAAATTTAATTATTTTTGAATTATAAATATATGGGAAATGAGATCAATACCAAGAATGTATCTAACAGTTCTCAAGAATCAAACAATAAGTGTCATCCTTCATTTTGTAGAACTCTTATTTATTTTCTACTATATTTATTTTTAAGATAATAAAAAATATATAATTTTTTCTTGTAAGATAACTTTCCTCTCGATAAACTCACATTTGGTTAATAGGTTCAAGAAGAACCTAATTTTAACATTTTTGGTTTTTTTGTTAATCATCCATAAAAGTGAAGATGATTAAATAATCCGATAAATTTATTTAAAATTAAAAAACTTAATCTTATCCCTAAGATTTGGATCGAATTGAATTGATAAATTTTATAAACGGATTATATTCGGATTAAAACTTATACAATCTATTTAGATTCGAATTGAATTTTAAATTAATAAATTTTATAATCTATTGTATCCGATCCAGACCAAACTACTATTAAATTATAAATAAATGTATATTTTATTTTATATTATATTTAAATATTATACATATCATAATTATATAGATATATTTATTAATCTTTTGATTTTTTTAAATTGTGACTATAAATAATAATATTTATTATAAAAATTTAAATTTATATATAACAATAATTTATAAATAAATTTTAATATTAATATATTTATATCCGATTCTAAAAAATTCAATCTGTTCGAATTGATTATATCTTCGAGTAAGATTTGTATTAAAAATCTTTAGATACATTCGGATCAAATCATATTAGGGACTAAGATTAGCCATGAGTTTTATGCTCACCCCTATATTTAAAATATTAAAATAATAGTTAAATGTGAAAGAAAGAAAAAAACAGTCGAATACATCCCTCTTCTCACCCACGCTGAGTTGTTTTCCTCCTCACGAAAACTTCAAGCCACCATCCCCACGTCGTCATCTTAAGCTGAGGCTGCCGTCAATTGCTTCCACTGCTGCTCCACCGATGCCGCGCCTTGCCAGAATTTCTTTTCTTCCCCACACACGCAGACTTCTTCTCTGCCAACAAAGTTTCAGGTTTGTTTAGGGCTCTGTAATTTCTATTTTTTTTAATGCCACAGTTAAAAAGAAATCTTATGACACCAGAGTTGTCAATTTCTACCCGCAGTTCATTGCCAATACATACAAACTCACATGACATGCTTGAGAGTACATCTTATACCTCTGTTACTGGTTCTAAGAGAAGGTATTTTAGCTTGAAGAAGAAGTGTAAGATGTATGAGAAAATATTATAAATATTATTTTTTATTCTATTTTAATTAATTTAAATGTTTTAAAATATTTAAAATATGTGTTTAACTAGATAGGTAAGGATGTAAGTAGAAAAAGCCTAATAATAATCATAATTTGTATTTTATTAAAAATAAAATAATTTTAACAATAGTCTTTTTTTGGTCTGAACTATCATATTTTATTAATTTCATATATCATTAAATATTTAAATGGTGATAATTTATAGTCACAGTAATCTTATTTTTACATCCCAAATCAAAGATGACCTATGCCGGCATTGCAAATTGTGATCTTACAATTGCAAGGGTCCGATGTCTAGAGAGATTATTTATGATTTTTAGAGTAAATAATGATGTGATACTCTACCAATATAAAAAATAATATTAATACAATTATTTTTTTAAAAAAGTACAAATACTTAATACTTATAAAGATAACAAGTAAAGTTATTGGTTCTTTCTTCTTTCTTTTGTACATCTGGAGGAGAGAAAGAGGAAAAAAAATCAAACACAAAAAGGAACATCAAGAATTTATTTATTTTCGGTGAGTAGGCGACCCAGATGAGATTGGTTATCGCCTACTTGCCTCTTTACCAATCTCACAACCCAATATGATTTTCCGGTAAATAAATATAATCTCTTTAACTCTTTACAATGTTAATCTCACTCAGTCTAATTCGTTCTTGTATTCTTGTTGATTTTCTTTCATGCATTGATCAATTTACAGGGTGATCGGTTTATACCAAACAGAAGTTTGATGGATCATTGCCATAGTATTATCTTGACAAACAATTCTAACAAAATATGTAACTTGACTCTGACCTTTGTTTGTTGCTGACTTGTTACATAGGCCTTATGGATTAACACAGTTGTATCAACTGAGGCTGGCCAGACTCTTCGCTTCTGGGAAACCTACCTAGTGCACCTTTGTTTGTTGCTGACTTGTTACATAGGCCTTATGGATTAACACAGTTGTATCAACTGAGGCTGGCCAGACTCTTCGCTTCTGGGAAACCTACCTAGTGCTTCTGACCATTCAACTTCTCTGGGTTTCGACAGCTTCTTGTCGCTCATAAGATGATCATAGGAGAGCAATAACCTACAAAATTTCTCCTGAAAAACGCTTCATTAGGCTGTAAAACAATAGTGAGGGCTCATAGCGATGATTACCAAAACTGACTTCTCTAAATTGGCCACTATTAAATTTATTCTTTCGTTTTTATTTCTAGCTTCTACACAAAACACACAAGGGTACAACATAATCCTTATTTTAAATGCCACAGTTTAGCTGCCCTCTCTATATCAAAATTGTCTTTTACTTCACTACAAAAATAAATAGAAATTTGATCAATAGTACAAGATTCTGATTCATCGAGAATTGTCCTGCAATTTCATACAGATTTACCCTCCGCTGTTTTCTCCTCATTTTGTTGCTTTTTCAGCAAGTTGTGCCTTTGCAGTTTCAAGCCTAGAACTGACTTCTTCCCATGAGACAAGCCTGTCCACAAAGACTGAAATGTAGTCTGGACGGCGGTTCTGTACAAGATCAAAGTATGTAACCCTTTAGAGTTGAGAAACAAGCAATATACACTTGAATACAGAAAAAGGCAATTGTTGCTCACCTGAAAGTCAAGGTAGTAAGCATGCTGTTGAGGGAGGGAAAGAAGTGGGGAGGTAGAGTTAAATTTAGTAAAACTTGCGAACAGTTGCTTAAATTTTAAACCAGACGAAAAAGAAAAATTGATTTGCAGTCAGTCAAAAATTGATTACCTCCCAGACATCAATGGTAAGGAGTGGCTACACAAAATCAATGACAAATGTCATTAGAGTTTGAACTATACGCAAACCTGAAATTACTAGGTCTAGGGTCAGAATACTTACATAGTAGTCGTAAACAAGGGGATTCACAGCATTTGGAGTCTTCACTATTATAATCTTTTTGTCAGTAGGATTAACTGCATTTTCACCCTTCAGTTATTTGCTATATCCAGATTGAAATATGATTTGGAGAAAAAAAAAGATTACCCTACAAAATCATTTATTAGCAAATACTCAATATTTGTATGCCCGTAGATACCTTGTTGTACAACAGTACAATTGGCCGTAAGGTGGGCATATGTGAAAAAAGTGGACATTACCAAAAAGTCGGTATATAAGCTAATAAGTAAAAAGTAATTACACATTTAAAAGAATGTCATTGTCTACTTGTGCAATAGCAGCATTAATTTTATGACTCACATGCAAGCCAAGCCCAACCGGAACCAAATTGTGTTGCAGCAGCTGACTTGAACTCTTGAACAAATTTCTCAAAAGACCCGAAGTCTCTTTCAATTAATTGTAGAAGTTCACCAGATGGCTTTCCTCCACCACCTGGTTTCATAGACTCCCAAAAGAAGTCATGGTTCCAGATCTGCAAGCACACAGAAAATACAGTTGGATATATAATACTAACAGTGAAAGTAATCAAAATTAAACTGATCATCCAAATGTGTATCTGAACCACTGAACATACTTCACATAAAACACACATAGAGGAAAAGATTACTATTGCAGTCGATCTATTCCTATTGGACAATCATATGAAATTAGTGAGCAGAAGAATAATATTCCATAAGAATCAAATGGACTTTATAAAGTTTTATTATAACATTGCTTATAAAAATTTGATAGCTATAAGTTGCTAGACATATCAACCCTTTCTCGGTTCAATGACTTCATTTGGCATTGATCTTAAACTGTAGCACAGTAATAAAGAGTCAATAAGATAAATGTCCTGATCCACCTCAAATACCTTAAAAATTCAAAAATCAAAGCAGCAATGAAAATACAACTTAGCAAATAAGCATACCTGTCCCGCATTATTGAAAGTTGGGAGAGTATCCCCCTTGTTGTAAGAAGCAACTACAACATCTTCCAGAGACTTTGAATCTAGCTCTGTTCCAACAATTTGTTTGTTGAGGTTATCCACATAAGCCCTGTGGTGCTTTCCCCAATGAAACTCCAAGGTCAACTTGCTCATATGTGGCTCCAAAGCATCCTGTCACAAGTATTAATATTACACTCCTAGAAAGAAAGGAAAAAGCTACAAAAAATATTACAACAAATAATAATACTATTACTAGTTTCACATGTATTGCTCAACAAATAATCTTATCGACTTGTTTGAACTAATCGTTTCCATTCTACTATTCCCGGCACAAGATTTGAATTTTTTAAACAAAAATGTCCTTGTTCTTTTTCTTACAAACAGGTGATGGCTATTAGGGAGAATGGGTCAGAAGGTGATAATAAGCCTGAGTTTTTGCATATCAGCCAAATATGGCCTATAGCAGTAGACACCACGCTGAACTAATTTTTTTTTCCTTCCCTTTTCGAATAAAAGCACAAACTTTGTCCTCTATAAAATAAAATAAAAAATTTACACTTACCAGGGGATATGGAGGAGGCTTTAAGTCAAATTTGGCTGTAACTTTACAGAGACCAGCCTTCCTTGCACATGGATTCTGCCAACATAGAAATTGAGTATAGTTTTTATACAAAGAAGAAGATGAAATCTTGATAATTCATTTATTTTATCAACTATTCTTTGATATTCTCTCCAACAATAACATTTTGGGTTGACAGAAGTGGGTTTAAAAAATAAAAATAAAGCCAAAAACCTAAGCAAATATACCTTTTTCTTTGAAAATTGAAAGCTACGAGCTGAACCCAGATCCATACGAAGCCCTACTGATTAAATTTAAAACAAACATTACAGTCTCATCAAACCAAGTCAAACAAAACAAATAAGAAAAGGATCGAGTAGCTAAACCTTGCCCTGATGGACCAACCGAGTAAATTAGCGACTTGGGGTTGGTTGATACTGCCGTTGTCACTGGTACTATGGGTGTCGCCATGGCAAGACCGTTGTAGCTCAAAAAGTGACGAAAATGATAAGGTTAACCCTCCTTCAGCCTCTCAGGTAGATAAATACATATGAAAGAGAAATGCTAACAAATAGAGTTAGGCACATTTTAGTCACTTTCATTTTCTTTAAATAATAATTACACATAGATCACAACCATGCTATTACCAATAACATCACACCGTACAACAATTGATAGCACAGTACCAATAAACTGGTGCACTTTTATTTACTTCAAAAATTTGTTACATTGAATAACATATATGATATCTTTATTTTTATAAATTTTATAATTTAATTCCCTCCTCTTTATTTTGTTATATTTGATTTATTAAATTTTTAATTTTTCTAAGTTTAATCCAAATATAAAAGTTATATATTAGTTAAATTTAACAAGTTAAAATTACAATTTTTTTATAATTGAGTCTCATAATATTTTAAATTTAACTCACTTAATTTATTTTGGATAAGTTTATAAAAATAAAAATGTTTTGAACCAAATCTAACTAGTAAAAAATAAAGCGTTAAAGTTATGGTATTTATTTACCCTTTCTGTTATTAAGTATCAATTTTTCCTTTTAATATATAAGTTATTTTGTAGATTTAATTTTATTTTGAAAATTTTAAAAATTTTAAAATCTTAACGACTCCCCAACAACCTAACCTTCAAGCTAATATATAAGATCGATTCGATGGAAATTGGTTTGATGATTTTAAACAGAAAAAATATACCATATAATTTAATTTGAAAGTTATAATCATCACATATTATATTTATTTATTCTCTTATTATTAAAAATAGATAAAATAGTTCTAACAGATATTATGTAAATATAGAATTTTGATTGTTTTTAAAATTAATCATTAAAAATTTTCTACATAATAATTATAAAAAAATTAAAAAAATCACCAAACATGAAATGAAATTGTAAATGAACGTAAAATCTCATATTATCAATCATGAACATGTAGTCTATATAATAATATAAGAAAAAATTATTAATTTAAAAATTTTAGACCAAATTTGATACATTAGGAAAATATAATAATAAACACCCAAAAAATAAAAGCATTAAATTGACTATTTAATCTGTTATAATAATTTAAACACATTTTTTGTCACAAAAGTGATGTTTAGAAATTTGTAATAGATTAAAAACCATTCACTCTGTGAAAACATTATAACTATAGAAATTGATTTACTAATTGACAAAACATAATAAAATTATTATTATTTCTTACATTTGATCTTGTTTAAAACTAAAAATTTAAGTGTATCAATAAAAGCGCTTATTAATTAGGTATAGATTTTATAATTTTAAATAAATTTAAAATTATAATTATAATATATCAATAATAATAAAAATATATTTTAAAAAAATCAATATATATTAATATTGTAGGTTTAGTTTACTTCATTCAATTTTCATAACTTTTAGACCTCCAATCGAATTAATAAAATCGATTTTGATATTTTTTTTGACCTATTTAAACTAACCAATATCAAAAAGAAAAAATATACATTTAGTTTAATCTTGGACTCGAGTAGGTTGGTAAGTTTTTGAAAAAAATGTCAACTCCTAAAAAGGACAACAGAAAATGGATCAACATTTCGCCAAGAATCGTAATGAAGCTGCATCATCGTGCCCCTTCTGCAAGAATAAGGCCATTCACCAAATACACTAAGGCCATTTTGGCTATGGGAGAGACAATGGCTTTCACATTACCTTCATTTTTAGTCTTCCCATTGTTACTAAGTTTTATGATAAATAAAGATTTGTTTTTTCTTGTTATTTCGCAAATTTTGGATTGTTGTTTTTTTTTCCACTTTCATGTTTTCTTATTCAATTTCTTTGTGCACATTGATACATGTTTTGGAAAGATCGGTACAAAATGGACATCTTCATCAAATGTTGTCATCTTGAAATTTAGACTACACATGTTAGACATATGAATCTATTTTAGTTGTACATGTAATATCCATATTCTAGATTTTACCCAAATGAATTAAAAGACAATTTTTATTCTGTAGCAAATGTGAACATGGTTCAAAAGAGGGACTTGGTTACAAAGAAAAAGTCTTTGTATACACATCAAATGATTCATTGGCAGTCAGTTGTGGTTCCTGCAGTAAAATAAGTAGGACTTGGGGTTAAAATTTTGAAAACAGTTGGCTAAGATGTAGATAAGGTTTAACCATTTTAAGTATTTAGAAAGATACCTGTTTCAATCGGCCAAAACTCCCTCCATCCAAAAGCATGGTAAGAAGAGAGGTGATTTTACCACCACCCTTATTCGTGTTTCGAATTGTAGATCTCATTGAATTTAGCATGTCACCATAGGTGGTAGCATGTTCAAGCTCAATGGCTTGAATGAAAGCATATGTCATAGCACCGGTCGAGGTGATCTTTGACAAAGCCTGCAAAAATCACACATTAGCTCGGTTTCTTTGTACATTATAAGTTCATTTTGAAAGCCAATCTTTCATATATTATGTTATTGCAGTAGAATGTGTTTTTTGATATATGGAGCTTTACAGAGGTATCAGAAGAAATTTGATTGTCATCACAACCACTGAATGAAATGACTTCTCCTCCACTTGTACCCTTCCAAACACCTGATTTTGGGCGATGATCCTCCCACACATACTTCCCGCTTCTACATTAATTCATCCATGGCTTGGTATTAAGAATAATGGTGAGTTTATATAATAACATAAAACACAACTATTCTGAAACAACGTGGCATGGAGCATGTTTATTTTGAAAGTACCCTACCTTCAAAACACTAAATGACTTTAAATGGAACACTAGCAAGATTTGAGTAATGAAACAAACATGTCAAAAAACTAACCTGTCCATCCTGCAGAGAAATGGTAAATCTAATATAGTGCCACTATGACAAGCATCTATAATAGCATGGAGCTTAACCCTAGAAGGAAGAGGTTTCACAATTGTTGCATTAATCTCATCATCAAGGATCATTCCCTTTGTTTCAAAATCTAAGGGACAGAGTGTTTCATCATATCCATCAACCTCATCTCCAGTGTAGTTCCTTTGTTGTGATCCATGGCCTGAATAATGAAATACCAAGGAGTCTCCTGGTTGGCAACCTTGCACAAGCCAATACAATGCCCTTCTTATATTTTGTTTGGTTGGTCTTCTGTATGGATCTTCTTCTTCCTCTGATAAGTAACTTGTAGCAAGAGAATGATATCAAAACTTTGGGAAGAGGGTAATTTATCCAATTCTTATAGGATGATATGAATATCACAAGCTATCTATTTCGCATTGTAGTGTAATGGTGTTCACATTTTGAGTCCTAAATAATAAATTTCTAAACACATGACCAAACAGCATATTTTGGAAAATCATGTATGAATTTCTTTTCTCCTTACCTCTTTTTTATAGACTCTTAATCTTGAGATTGATTAATTTAGCATATTAAATTACATGTACTTCTATTAAAAATAATTTTAGAAAATTAACTTTAACAAATTTCTAAACACATGACCAAATAGCATATTTTGCATAATCATGTATGAATTTCTTTCTTCCATCTCTTTTTTATAGGCTCTTAATCTTGATTTTGCATAATCATGTATGAATTTCTTTCCTCCATGTTTCTTTTTTATAGACTCTTAATCTTGAGATTGATTAATTTAACAGATTAAGAATTTGCTTACTTGTGCTTAAGTTAAAAATAGTTTCAGAAAATAGACTTCCACTTATTTTTTATTTGGTTTTTAGTGTTTTTTTATTTATTAAAAGGACTTTTTAGGTTTTGAAAATATAAACGAGGAGAATTATGACATGTTTGATAATAATTTTGATTTATAATTGAATAATTAATTTTATGATTTTTGAATATTTTTTAAAAAATAATCACCATATATATACTTAATGATTTAAAAAAAACATAATAATTAAAATCATCTAGAAATTATTTGAAAATGCTTTCTGTTTTATAACTTTTCAAAAGCTTAAAAATAAAAAAATGTTTATTATTTATAAATTTTAATTTTATAATCATTTTAAAATTATTTACCCTCTAAATTTTTTTTATGAAAATGAAAAAAAAAACCATAAATAAGAAATTTGATTCAAAAATATTACTTCCAAAGATTTATAAACTATCTAATATTTTGATATTGATTCTTCAAAAATATGAAAATTAAAATCATAAATTATTATTGTGATTCAAAATTATTTTAAAAAAATCAAAAATCAAAATTATTTTCTAACACAATCTCAAATAACCAAATTGAAAAGATAACTTAGTCCCCTATTTACATAAAGGACCATATTTTCTTTGATATAAGGGAATTTTACGACTTGAAAAATCAATTCTAGGGTTCAATTTATGACAACATTCAAAGAATCCCCAAACACTACCCACACCAAAAATATATTAAACCAGTTAAAGGTTTTGTTCTTTTAATGGGGTTGTAAACCAATCGAAGATTTTAACAAAGAAATTTGCATTCTAACATAAAATTGAAAGGGATTTAGGCAATAAAAGAACATACCAGTAAGCATGACAACGGAAGATTCAGGAAAGTTGAACTTGTTGAGCAGCAAATACTTGATGCATTTAGCATCATTAATACAGCCCTTGAGCTCATGATTTGTGTTCTTATACGACACACCACATATCACTGCTCGCTTTTGGGCATGAGCCACCGGAGCAGAATTTAGCGGCAGCGACAGTGATGATTGATGGGCTATGTGAGTGACGGTTTGGCATATTGCACAGCAAATGGATTTGGCACCTTCAGGCAACTGCAGTACTGTGTGACAGTTTGAGCAATCTACAAGCATCAACATGTTGTAGTTATTATGTTATGATAAATGATAATCATTCATTTCATTACAAATTAGGAAAAAGGCAAGATGGGTTAAGAGATTGAAAGGAAGGTGAGGAGGAAACGGAGCCATGACGGAAAGGAAAAGTTGGAGAAGGAGATGATCATGAGCTTGACTTTTGGTCACCAAACCCGTTAGGTAGTGGAAATTACAATATTGTATTAATGATTTAAAACAAATGGGAAAACAATATTTATATGAATTATTGTAAAAAATACCCAAAAACTTGGAAGTATCTTAAAAAATATTTATAAGTTTTCAAAAAAGTTAAAAATATCGCTCAAATATAACGGAAGTTAAATTTAACGGAAATATATAATAATATTCTTAAAATGTAAGATGAAATAATAAATCAAAGAATAATAGAATTATAAATAGAAGATATGTCAGTATGTTTTTCATAAAAAATGTTAATAAATAAAAAGAAATTTAAAAAGAAAAATTAAATCTTAAAGAAGAAGATGTATTTAAAAATCTGTCATTTTCATTTTTAAGAAAATTATTTTTCAAAAAAATATATAATTTATTATGGAATAAGTAATAAAGAAATAAACATTAATATCAAATATGTAAAATAAAGATATAATATATCATTAATAGACAAAAAAAGTATATTAAATAAACTATCCAAATTTCTCAAAAAGATAAAGAAAAAATTGGATATATCAATTTAGAAGAATTCAAATATTAATATAAGCTCATTTTAGAGAAAAATAGATACACCAAAAAATAACATTCATAGATAACAGAATAATAAATAGAAAAAATGTTTTATTATGAATAATACACGATAACTTAGGATAACAAAAACTAAAATTTACAGCATATCCTAGGTTTGCTATTAATATCCATGATAAAAATCTAAACCAAGTATTAAGTCTAGCATATGAATTTTAAAAAAGAAGATTTAATGAAAGAAGTGAATCATCCATTTTTAATATATTATATAGTAGCATATTCTTTAACAAATAGTTATAATAGTTCAATATATGGACAAAATTAATTTATAGAAATAGATAAAACCTTTAAGAAACTTGGATAAATAATAAAATCAAAAATACTAACATACTTTGAAGTATTAAAAGAATGACACTTAGATATCAAGGAAAACCCATACTAATAGAAAGAAAAAGTAATATTGTTAGAAATAATTGTATGCTAAGATTTATTTTTGTAAACCATGAAGAAGAAATCTCTAACCAAGAAAAAGTTAAAATAATGAAGACATTAGTACATGATGTTATATTAAGAAAATAAAAATATTTAAAGATAAAATAAAAATATTCAGTTAGAAGTAAATTGAAGCCTAGTAGGTATAACAAAGAATCAAACAACATTATTTGAAACTTTGCAACTATTAACGGATGAAATGGATTTAGTTCAAGAATCAAACACAAATACCTAAATGATATAATTAAAACACAAAAAGAATCATTAAAGAAAATAAATAAATGTGGTTATAATAAACTACAACAAAATATACACATAGAATTTATAGAATTAAGAAAACATGTATATAACATACATAGAAACAATGAGATTACAAGTCATAAATATGATCACTTAGAATGACTAAAAGAAGAACCACCTAAGAGATCACATGCCATAATTCCTAAAAATGAGAAAAGAAAAAATGAAGAAAATCTAATAAAAAAGATATAATTTCAATTTAATGGACTATAAAAAAAATTGGAGAAAACAATTTATGAATCCTGAAAATAGGGATATAGAAAAATTAGTTAGTTTGTTAATACTAACTAATGGAGAAATAAAAGAATGTTATAATGAAAACTTTGTACAAACAAAAAAAGAGATGATATGATAGTAATTAGTGAGACTGATTCTGAACCAAAAATTATAATCCAAAAAGGTCATATGAAACCAATTTCATTACCTATTCCATATCAAGAAGAAACATCTAACCCATATAGGGGAGAAATAAATAGGCAAGTGACAGAATAACCTGACACCACAGATAGAAGAAGACAATCACCTAAAATTGAGGATGGTTTGCATTGGAAAACTAGAGGTAGCATCCCACTAGAATTCAAACTCCATGATAATTATAAGTGTGATCCTTTAGATTTAGACTGTATAAGAGATATGGAAAAAAATCTTAGATGAATGGGTTAGTGATATGAGTGGGCTCATATAATCATCTCAAACTACCCAAACAAACCCTTCAATGTGCATGGTACTAGTAGCTCATAAAATGATAGGAAATGTTAAAGTTTGGTTTTCAAACTTAATAGATCAGCAACATTTATTAATGTAAGGGAATGCTCCCACAGGAAGGGAATACTTAGATACAGTAATAAATGAAATATACAAAGAATTTATTGGAGAATATAAAGGAAGAACTATCTCTGAATTCAGTGAAAATGAAATCAATGAAACTAAATGGCATTTAACAAATTCAAAAATTTGTGACATGTGTTACATAAATTATTTTGTTTGTGAATATAAAATATATTATCATAAATTATCACTCTCTATGCAACAACTCATAAAGAAATATTTTTTCAAAAATTACCTAGAACACTACATAAGATCTTAATAGAAAGTTGGGTATAGAGAAATAGGAAAATTATATCAGTCACCCTAGGAGGAAAAATAAAAAGCCTTTAAGAGTTGGATAATTATTAAATGCTAAGAAAGAAAGGAATATAAACAAATAAGAGGAAATTATAAAATCTATTGTGATACAAAAGATTTTAGAATACCAAAAAAATATGAATGTAATGTTACGGGATTTGATTTGTATTATTTTAGGAATGTTTTCCTATATGTCTAGATTGTATATATCTGATAATTAGGTTGTAAATACTTACCTTGTATAGCATTTTTAGGTGCTGATAAATCTCTTCTATATAATGAAAGCAAACCCGATGGAAATGGATTGAGACCAAATTGACATGGTATCATAGCCCCTACTCTACTATTCATTTCTATGGTTTTAATCACTCGTGTGACAGGAATTTCTTTTTATTTTTCTTCTTGCTCTTGGTATGTCGCCACTTTCTATGGCCATCGATTTCGAAGGTTTTTTTTATTGTGGCTGTCAACGTACTGCTCTGGGACGAAAGGTGTCCCTCGGCTTCCTCTATGGCCGTCGATCTTCTCTGTGGTGGCATTCGGTGTTTTCTATGGTGATTGAGTGGTGTTCGATCTTCTCTTTCAGTGCTTCCATTTGTGGTGGCTGGGTTTTCGTGGGCACGTCGGTTCTTTCTATGGTAGACTGGATTTTTTGTGTTGATTACGAGGTGATCAGCACGTCGGTTCTCTCCGTGTGAACTCGGCTCTCTGTGTTTGCCGTTTCCCTTGTTGTCGATATGCTAGTTGGGCAAGTCTTCATTTTGGGTCTCCTTATTGTGTTTCTTGGGCTGAATTAACCGTGGGCCTCTTTTGATTTGGTCTTGCTGTTATTTTTTTGGGCTGATTTTCTTGGGTTGATTTTGTTATATGTAACTTTCATCATGTCTACAGAAAATAATATTATTCATTTTACTAGGAAGAATTTTTCAACGTGGGAATTTCAATTTAAAATGTTCTTGAAAGGAAAAGAATTATCAAATCATATTGATAGTTCTATTCGAGTTCCCACTAATGAACAAGAATTTGCTCAATGGGAGGTTAAGGATGCTAAGATGATCTCTTGGCTATTGGGAACGATTGAGCCCCATCTTGTCACCAATCTTCGGTGCTTCACTACGGCTCAAGCTATGTGGGCCTATCTGCAACGTATTTATCATCAAGACCACAGTGCTCGAAAATTCCAATTGGAGTTTGAAATTAGTAATTACACTCAAGGTAATTTGAGTATTGAGCAGTTTTATTCTGGTTTTATTAATATTTGGAGCGAGTATTCTGCTATTGTTCATGCTAAGGTTCCCACCGTGGCCCTCGCGGCTCTACAAGTTGTTCATGCTGAGAGTCAATGCGATCAATTTTTGATGAAGCTTCACCCCGAATTTGAGTTTGTTCGAGTTGGTTTATTAAACCGTAATCCGGTTCCTTCCTTGGATATCTGCTTAGGAGATTTATTGTATGAGGAACAACGATTATCCACTCATATGGATATGACTTCTGAGAAAGTCTTTTCTGAGGCTGTAAATGTAGCCTATGCAGCACAAGGAAAAGGAGGAACAAGTTGCAGTGTTTTAATTGCAAGGAGATAGGTCACATTGCTCGCAACTGTCCGAAGAAAGTTTGTAACTACTGTAAGAAAGAGGGCCATCTCATAAAAGACTGTCATGTGCGGCCTCAAAATTGCCAATCTCAAGCTTTTCAAGCTGCTGTTCAATCATCATCTTCTTCGTCGCCTCCCACTGTAAGCTCTGATTCATCTGTTCTCACACCTGCCATGGTTCAACAGATGATTGTGTCTGCCTTTACGGCTTTAGGCCTACAAGTACAGCTCCTACCTCCACTTCTTCTTGGATAATTGATTCTGGTGCCTCTAATCATATGACTGATAGTACGACGGGTCTCCATGGTGTTCGTAAGTATGGAGGTACGCAAACTATTCAAATTACTGATGGTAGTACACTTCCTATTACTGATGTTGGTACTTTGGGTTCTTCATTTCGAAATGTTTTTGTCTCCCCTGGATTATCTACCAATTTTATTTCTGTTGGACAATTGGTAGATAATAACTATGATGTTCATTTCTCTCGTGGTGGTTGTCTTGTTTAGGATCAAGTGTCGAGGACGGTGATCGCGAAGGGGCCTAAAGTGGGCCGTATATTTCCTTTACAGTTTTCTATTCCTAATGTTATTTCTTTTGCTTGTATGACTACTGCAGTAATAATGAAGTATGGCATAAGAAATTGGGTCATCCCAATTCTGTTGTCTTAACTCATCTTTTGAAACATGGTTTTTTGGGTAATAAAGAATTTTTTTCTTCTTCTCCTGTATCTTTTGATTGTGCTACTTGTCGTCTTGGTAAAAGTAAAGCATTACCTTTTCCTGCCCATGGTAGTCGTGCTTCTACTTGCTTTGAGATTGTGCATACTGATGTTTGGGGTGTCAGTCCTATTATTTCTCATGGGCAATATCGTTATTTTGTGACGTTTATCGATGATTACAGTCAATTTACTTGGATCTATTTTCTCCGTTCTAAAGCTGACGTGTTCTCTATTTTTCAAAAAATTGTTGCGCTTGTCGAGACACAGTTCAATACTTGTATCAAAACCTTACGCTTCGACTCAGGGGGAATACATGTCTCATTCCTTTCAGACTTATCTTCAACAAAAAGGGATCATTTCTCAACGTTCTTGTCCTTATACCTCTCAACAAAATGGAGTCGTTGAGCGTAAGAATCGTCATCTCTTAGATGTTTTTCATACTTTGTTGATTGATTCTTTTGTACCTTCTAAATTATGGGTAGAAGCTTTATCTACTGCTGTTTATTTGATCAATCGGTTGCCTACTGCCACTCTAAATTATGATTCTCCCTATCTTCGATTATTTGGCATATCTCCTGAGTATCAATCCTTTCATACTTTTGGGTGTGTTTGTTTTGTTCATCTGCCACCTATTGATCGTCACAAGCTTACTGCCCAGTCTGTCACATGTGTTTTATGGGATATAGCCCTACTCAGAAAGGATTTTTTTGTTATGATGCTCATGCAACCAAATTTCGAATCTCCCGGAATGTGATTTTCTTTGAAAATCAATATTTCTTTCAATC
This sequence comes from Hippophae gyantsensis, assembly GCA_030763125.1. Lineage (NCBI taxonomy): Eukaryota > Viridiplantae > Streptophyta > Magnoliopsida > Rosales > Elaeagnaceae > Hippophae > Hippophae gyantsensis. Next base: position 29,151,210 of record CM061030.1, read on the forward strand.
TCAGGTTATTTCTGATCCTCCTATTACTTTTCTACCTGTTTTTGATGATGTGTCTTCTTCTATTGAGCGATTTAAACCAGGTACGGTGTACTATAGACGTCCTCCTTTAGTGCCTCTTCTAGACACTAATCCATCATCTGATTCTACGCTTCTGATACCTCAGCGCTCCACCCGAGTTACACATCCACCAAATAGGTATGGTTTTTCTCATACCTCGTTTACTGCCACTCTCGATATTGTTTCTATTCCTCACTCTTATACTCAAGCAGCCACCCAAGCATGTTGGCAGCAGGCGATGCAAGAAGAAATCCAAGCTCTTCAAGACAATCACACTTGGGATCTTGTGACTTGTCCCTCTGGGTCAAAACTATTGGCTGTAAATGGGTATACTCAGTCAAGTTTCGGTCTGATGGCTCACTAGATCGATATAAGGCCCGTCTCGTGGCCCTTGGGAACCGACAGGAGTATGGTATTGATTATGAAGAGACATTTTCACCTGTTGCTAAAATAACCACTGTATGGACTATCTTGGCACTTGTTGTGTCACAGGGGTGGTCTCTCTGGTAGATGGACGTGAAGAGTGCTTTTCTACATGGGGATTTGAAGGAAGAAATTTATATGTCTCTACCTCCTAGCATGTTTACTACACCTTCCTCATAGGTTTGTCGGTTGCGCCAATCTTTGTATGGTTTGAAACAAGCTCCGCGTGCATGGTTTGATAAATTTCGCTCTACTTTGCTTGCTTTTCACTTTACTCAGAGTCAGTTTGATTCCTCTTTGTTTCTTCGCAAGAATTCTGTAGGAATTGTATTGCTTCTAGTATATGTTGACGATATTTTGATTACTGGCTCTGATACTGAGTTACTTAAGCAATTACAATAGCATCTCAAGGCCTCTTTTCACATGAAATATCTTGGTCCCTTATAGTACTTTCTTGGCCTTGAGGTCCAAAGTACTCCGACTGGTACATTGTTACATCAACACAAATACACAGAAGAAGTAATTTCTTTAGTTGGTCTCCAATTGGGTAAGTCTTTTCTTACTCCCTTGGAGGTAAATCTTAAGCTTCGTCAAGAGGAAGGAGAGCTTCTATCAGATCCATCCTTCTATCGGTAACTCGTTGGGAGTTTGAACTACTTGATGATTACCCGGCCTGGCATTTCTTTTGTTGTGCAGTAGGTCAATCAATTTATGCAGGCCCCTCGACACCTTCACCTTGTTGCTGTCCGCCGCATTATCCGATATCTGAAGGGCACCTCTCCACGCGGGTTGTTCTTTCCTAAGGAATCTTCCTTACAGTTGGTAGGGTATAGTGACGCTGACTGGGCCGGATGTGCAAATACTCGTCGCTCTGTTACTGGATGGTGCATGTTTTTAGGCAATGCACTCATTTCGTGGAAGAGTAAGAAGCAAGACAGAGTTTCCAAGTCTTCCACAGAGTCTGAATATCGTGCTATGACTTCTGCCTGCTCTGAGACCACATGGCTTCGTGGGTTATTGAGGGAACTTGGTTTTTGCTCAACTTCATTCCACTCCTCTTCATGCTGATAATACTAGTGCCATTCAGATCACTGTTAATCCTGTCTTCCATGAGCATACGAAACATATCGAAGTCGACTGCCATTCCATACGTGAATCCTTTGATAGACATGTGATTACACTTCCTCACATTTCCACCGAACATCAAACTGTAGACATCTTCACTAAAGCTCTTTCTCGGCACCGACATCAATTCTTAGTTGACAAATTGATGCTTCTTGATCTACCAGCATCAATTTGAGGGGGGATGTTACGGGATTTGATTTGTATTATTTTAGGAATGTTTTCCTATATGTCTAGATTGTATATAGCTGATAATTAGGCTATAAATACTTACCTTGTATAGCATTTTTAGGTGCTAAAAATCAAGCAATTACTATGTAAATCTCTTCTATATAATGAAAGCAAACCCGATGGAAAGGGATTGAGACCAAATTGACATGTAAAATAAATCATTACTAATAAAAATATAAAAATACAAAAGATTTAAAAGATATAAATTCAGAAAATAATATTTTAAAAAATATAAAAAGAGATTTAATAGGGAAACCTACGAGAAAAAGATATTTTAGAAGGAAAAAGTATAAACCTCCTAAAAAGATGAATCATTGCTTTTCAGAAAAGAAAAAATACAAATGTTGGATTTGTAATAAAAAGGACATTATCTCAACGAATGTGCAAGTAGACTTCAAAATAGGAAAGAATTTAAAAAGTAATTTCCACAAAAAACAAAATTTTTAGAGAAAGCGTTCAAAATGGAATTAGAACCAATCAATAAATTTTATATAGATGATACTTATAGTATTTCTCTATTAGAATAAACTGAGAAAGAAATAACTGACTCAGAATATAAACACTCAGATTATCATAAGATGAATGATTTGTATAGTATTACAAATCCAAATAGTACCTATATCAAAGTAGGACTAAAATTTAAAGACTATGCTAACTAACATCTACATGCATATATAAATACAAGAACTAGTATGTGTGTAGAAAGTAAATATGTATTTTCAAAAGAATAATGAAAATAAGTAGCAAAAGATTTAATTGTAAGAATTGTTAATAATATTACAATAAATCTCAATAAAGTATTAAAAGATACAAAATGGGATTATCACGAGTCAAAGATCTACTCTATTGTCATTACGTGTAATTTTGGAGTCCGGTTATAGGCATGCCTTACAAATGATGAACAATAGAGATGTTTCGCATATTGTAGAAGGAATTATCATGAAGAATATTCATAATTTGATTCAAAACACTAACTACTTCTTATGTATTCAATGTCCAAGGAGGATAATATGATTATTCATAAACTTGCTAATAGGCTTAGTTGATCTGAATTTATTACTTGGATTGAAATAGAGCCGGTTTAGCTCTGTTCGATCCTAAAAAAATTTAAACTTGTAACCACTAAACATGATCAAAATTATTACCTTTAACTAAGTGGTTATTGTAATGTAGCTTTAGGTATCAATTCCACGTGGAAGCAAAATAAATTAATAAAAAAGTTATTACAAAATAGTAAATAAAAATGATAATTGGGAAATAAAGAAAAGGATAATAATTAAATATAACAATTTTAGAACAACATAAAATTAATTTTAAAATAACAAGGCTTTGAAATTCATTGAATTGTTTTGTTTTAATATTATGACTTTGATTCTTATTTATTACTCAATTGCATGTTTCATATAAAAAAATCGAAAGATATAAAGTTGAAGATCAATAACAAAAATTAATGTATTTATTTTGAGAAAATAATTTCATTGAAGGACAAGCAAGATTTATGGTTATAAGTTATTCAAGATCGACAATATAGTAAAGGATCAACTTATAAAATAAATATAATGATTATAAATTAAGAGTTTCATATAAAAAGCATGATTGAATTTATAAGAAATTGAAGAATATAATATATTGAATATAGTAAAAAATGAACAAAATAATTTCTTAAGCTCTTCTCTAGCCTTGCTCTAACTTTAGCTTATATTACAAATCATTTTCATAAATTTTAGAGAGAACTAATGAGAGAAGAAAGTAATAGATTTTTGCAATTTTATGATGTTGAATATTCTATCTAATAGTTTTGGAGTAAGAATATTTGTTGAATCCTACTAATATTAGGTTATTTTTTCTTTAAAGATAATTGACTTGAAAAATATTTTTAAAATATAAATTGTAGATAAATTTCTTATCTTTTCAAAGAACCATATATTATCTAATTTAGAGCTTTATACAAGAAGATATATCAAAAATAATAACAGACGTTTAAATACAATAATTTTGAATTTTAACTTATTTTTGAGCTTGAAATAATCATATATAAATATTTTTCATGAATTATAAAACTGTAAATAAATCTTTTATCTTTTCATATAAACTTGAATCATCTAATTTCGATTTATTTGATTTTTTTGCTGATTTTATTGATCCTACAAGCATAAAATAATCATAATTAACATAAATCAATATTTATTGAATTAATATAGATAATTATTAAATTTAAATTATTTGAATCATAAATATCAATTAATTAATTAGTATATTTTAAATATATATTTTTATGTTATTATTACAATTCCAACTAGCTTATTACTAGTCCCTTACAATTGAAGCGCAAATAAGAAAACAAAAACATAAGGATTAGTCCAAATAAAAAATTTAGAAAAATCATCTAAGTGTTTCAAATAAAAAGTTAGTTTAAGATTGTATTTGCGAGGTAGATTATTGCAATTATAACTTCCAAAATTTTGTACGTGTGAACTAAGCCAAAGCCTTCTTAATACAAACCACAACACCTATATCCTTAAAAATTTGTTCAAATAAAAGCATCAAATCCATATACTCCAAGATAAATTATTTTGAAGAACTAGGGATTCACTCATGAAGTTATAAAACATGGAAGCACTCAAGAGATATGTATTTTTTTAGGATAGATAAATAAACAAATATTGATATAAAGATAGGAAAGTAAACTGCTTAAAATTCAACCTTTCTTATTACAAATTAGCTTTAGGATTTCAATTAGTTTATATGATAGCATAATATAAATAAGCTTGATGAGGAATATAAACTTTATTAAACTGAATTACATCTCTCTCTCTCTTTTATGAATGCAAAAAATAATACAAATAAAAGATCAAGTATAATTACTACATCAATTTCTCATAAAAATATATTTATGAAGAAATGTTGTTAAATTTAAATTTAAATTTCTTTGATCTTCTTTTGCTTATTTTGTTGATCCTATAAAATAATTATAAGTATTATAAATCAATATTTATTGAATTAATATAGATAATTATTAATTTTAAAATCTTTAAATCATAAATATTAATTAATTTACATATTTTAGATATATATTTTACGCTATTATTAACTATATAAATAATGTCTTTTATATCTACTTTATATATTTTTAGTTATTAAAAACACAGTTGAAATTTTTTACATTGAATGTTATCTAATTAGATGTCATTTAAATTGAATTTTAACTAATTAAACTCATTCAATGTTAAACCTTTGACCAATTTCATCATATTTAATATTATTGAAATACTATTTTATTGTTATAAGTTTAGAGATTTTATTTAATGAATTTTTGAAAAATTTATGATTTTTAGGTATTAATACCGATTTTTATCAATACTAAGTAGAAATATCTTCTGTGGATCTACGAGATGAACAAACCATTAAAATAACTACGGGTTTAGTTATCTGCACCGTCGATTTGATTTTTATCAGATAAATTTTCAAAACGGGTGCAATTTCGGATAATAAGTGAACATGAAGCAACAGATACGGTTATACTATTAATCGTACCCAAAATTAATTATATTTAATTAATTTATTTATATATTTATTAAATTAAATTATATATTAATTAATAATTAGTGTTTATTAATTTTTTGCATAAGTATATAGAATTTTTTTAAAAAAATTTGAAAAAATAGTTTTTTTTTTGATATTTTTTAATAACTGTTCCAAACCATAACAATTTTTGGACGATTTTTGATACAAATTTTATAATTTGATTTGGGAACAGTTATATCAATAATTTTCTCCGCCCGTACTCGTGCCCATTATTATTTTTGGTCTTTCAATGCTTAAGCCATTAATAATATGATATAAGTTAGGAGATATCTATGATTGATTTGTTGTAACTTTGTTAACGTTTATCATTAATTATCTCTTTAAAATATAATTATTAAATATTTATCTCTTTAATATATTATCCTATGATTATACTTATTTCATTATTAAACTTACCATATAATACTCATTTGATTAAGTAATTATTGAAATTAATCTATAAGAATTTTTGTTATTGAAATCACGGTGAGAAGTAAAAAATTAATTACCTTAACACTATATAAATTGTAATAAAGAGAAATATTAATATTACAAATAATTACACCCATTTTGCATACGTACATCTTATGTTATTCATTAGAATTATTTAAAAATTGATAAGTGACTTATTTTGTAAATAATATTAACAATTTTCAAAATATAAAATATTTGGTAAAAATATTTGTAAATTTATCAATTTCATTCCTCTTGCAATAAAATAAGCCGTAAGCCGCATGATTGGATGTGTATGATTCTAATTTTCGATAAATTATATATATATGACGTGCTAATCCACACTCCACATCAATTTATATTTATTTAAAGTATTTTTAAGAAGATGAGGCAACGTAAATGTTTTTATAAAAAGTAATTTGCGTAAATGAGCCTTTTTATATTATAAAATGAGTTGTTTAAGCTATTACATTTTAATAAAAAGTATTCGAGAATATAAATTTTATTATTTATTTAATATTTTAATAATTTTTATATTAAAATATCGTAACAAAAATTTATTTTTATGTTACCAATAAAATAAATAATTATAAAAATAATAATATTTTATTTAAAATATTAATAAAAAATAGTTTTTATCATTCTTTAATTTTTTTTTACAAAATAAAGGACAAAATTACATTATTTTTTCTAAGTGATTAAATGAAGTATTTAACTTAATGTAAGGAGCATGTGTAATATTTTACTCTTTTGAGAAAGAAAAAAATAACCTAATTATTTCGTCGTAAGAAATCCACTAATTTATAAAAAATGATTATAAAGATCATTTTTTTAAAAGATAATAAACTTATACCGTCTTATTTTTTCAAGACAATATAATTTTATTACCTTTATAAAATAAATTTTTGTAATTATTTTAATAAAATTAGTGGACTTAGATTATCCCATACAATAAATACATATCTAAAATATATTTTTGTTAAAAATAATTTAATTAATTCTTCATTTTTTTATATATATAATATACTTATAAAATCAAAATTATTTTTAATATATATAATCTAAAATATATACATAACTTATTTTAGAATTAAAAAATAATTCTTCATATTCAAGTCAAACCATCTTTTTACTATATAATTCTTCTATTTTAATCACTTCATATTTCTTTTAAAATTTTTTTTAATAAATTTATCTTCAAATATTCAACGGTCAATTATTACTAAAATTCAATTCTATTCAACTTATGATTTTTTTTAAATTTAAAAAATTAAAATTGACAAAATTAACTAAAATATTCAAATATGTAATAATAAGATCATTAAATTGTATCAATTTTTTAAAAATATAATTAATATATTTAATTTATAAAAATAAAGTTATAAAAATTTGATATTATCTTTGGACTTTAATATGTAGATATTTGCTCTTTAAAAAGTCCACTATAAAGCGAGTCAATCTGAATATTTCAAACCAAACCAACTCGTCATTTAAGAGGTTGCATTGGCTCGGCTTTAGACTTATTTATGGCCGAATTTGGCTCCAACAATCTATAACTCGAATATTTCAGATTGGTCCAAAACTTCCCTCAGCTCAATTTAGTCATTTCCCACCCTTAACTCGTAGAGCAAAATTACTTCTTTAAGTATTGGTGATTGGTGATGTCCAATTGCAACTTCCTTAAAGTGAAAGTAAATGCAATTTAAAGTCTCATTAAGTTAAATAAAACATTACCCTACCTTTTCAATTTCTTGATTTGATGATCATTTTATATGAAATTTTTAATAAATAAAAAGGTATTTAACGTGATTATAACATATGATTTAAAACGGATGAAAATTGAATCTTATCATCAATTAATCTATCGTTTCACGTATAAAATAGACGCAAGAACGGAAGTCAATTAATCAGAGCAGATAATTTTTCAAACAGTTAAATTAGTAAGCTTCCTCGTGAAACTTCTCTATTAAATATTCTTTTTTCTTAGTACTTACAATCAATACAAACCATATTTTTATGGAGAAATTAAGATCTGCTTTAGAGATTTTGAAGCCAAATATTCTTGGAATGTAGTTCTGGCTCGGTTTACGGGGCTTTAGATGCTCGTAGGTCATGAAAAAAAGGTGAGGATATATGTAGTTCCGAATTAAGATCCACCTGTGTCTAGTACAAGTTGTCAAGTAAACATTTCATATAAAAACTCGATTTAATTCAAACAAGAGCAAAAAATTAAATGGTATAGGTGAAATTTAAAATTAGTTAATAAGTTTTAAAATTAAGTCAAAAATCAAATAATACATAAATACATATTTGTTTAAACATATGAATCGATTCAGAGTCCGAGTCATCACACGAGTTATCCTAGAAGGATCTGTATGTATCTGCACCCATAACAACACCAGTAATATGAGCCTACCTATACACAGGACCCTTAGTGTTGGAAGGTCGACTTCTAAATCGAGTCATGGTGTGGTTGACCTTAACCTTTAAATGTGTTTTTTACTCTTGTACCCATCTTCCATGTTGTGAGGTATATTCCCTATGTAATCGATACGTGTATACATAGACCTCATAAGAAATTCACATATTCCACAAAACTCTTTAACTTCTCTCTAGTTTCTCTCTCTACAAATTGGATTAATCCCAATATTTTGGTACCTACCCTGGGGCTTAGATTCGAAGATCGAGCTTTGGTTTTTGACCCTATATCTTCAAGGATTCACCATGAGTGTTGAGAGAAGACACTTAGTAAGCAAGCATAATTTTCTAGAATCACAAGCCATCATGGTAGGAACACGAGTCGAGGAATGATTGAGACTGGCGAATGAAGAGGCAGTATCAATACAGGACCACAATTTTCCAGCCTATAATGAGGCCAGAGTGGAGGTCGATCCCCACCAAGAGCTGGCACACCAAATTCTTGAGCTAAGAAGAGAGCTTAAGGAAACCAGGCTAGAAAATAGGGCATTTCGATCAAAATTAGGCCTAGATACCCATGAAGGTCGAGCCGAAAACCTGGTTGGTAGAATCGGGCTAGATCATGTTATGCCCGAGCCTACCTAAGGTGAAAACGCAGTTGAGGGAGACCATTCCCCTAGCTCGATGTGGATAGGGATTGCAAGCAATTGTGTGTCTCCCTATTTTCTAATGAAATAGAGCACGATGAGCCCCCAACAAAGTTTAGTGCTCCCAACTGTCCAAACTACCAAGGTATCAAAGATTTGATAACTCATGTGTGATACTTCATGACGACTATGACCCCTGTGAGCCTCACTCAGGACAAAAGGGATGCCATGATATATAAGTTGTTTACTTCCATTCTTTGTGATGGCGCACAAAAGTGGATCAATAACCTAGTACCCCATACCACAACCTTATTTTCATAGTTTTCTAGGTTATTCATCACCAATTACATATGCAATAAGCCATTGAGAAAAAGGTCACACTACCTCTTCTTAATCACATAGGGAAGAGGTGAATCTATTGAAAAGTACATTAGAAGGTTTAGGGAAGAAAAGCTAGAGATAGCATATTGCCTTGGCTCTATTGCAATAGAGGCCTTCAAGCGAGGTTTGTTAAGGAATTTTAATTTGTTTGCATAACTGACTAAGATGGTTCCACAAACTTTAGAGGAAGCCTTGGTCAATATGAGGCCTCCTACCAGTCTAAAAGGGATTCAACGATTGAATGAAAGAATAGTGGCACTGAACATATTCATTTCTAAATGCATAGACAAGTGTTTGCCATTCTTTAAAATTCCAAGGAAGAACACACTAGTTTTTTAAAATGAGGTTTACGATAAATCCTTTCAAGGAATTAAATAGTACTTGAGCAAACCTCTTGTCCTAGTTAGCCCTTTCTTGGGAGAAACATTTTATTTGTATTTGGCCATGGCCCCCATAATTGTAGTGTTGTACTTCTAGCCAAAAGAAAAAATTTCCCTTTGTCTACTACATCAGCCAAATCTTGATAGACACCCAAATCAAGTACCCAACAATCAACAAGTTAGCCTTTGCCTTGAAAATCAATGCACAGAAGCTTAGACATTACTTAAGCTCACACATTGTGGTAGTACTAACCTCTTAACCACTCAAGAATGTATTGATGAGGCCAAAATTCATAAGGAGACTCACACAAATTACCATAAAGCTGGGAGAGTACGATATCAAGTATACGTCTAAAACTTCTATTAAGGGGAAAATGGTGGCTGAGTTTAGTTAATCACCAGAGGTAAAAGAAGAAGTATATGGCGTAGATTAAAGAGAGGGGCTGACCTGGTAGGTAATCTTTGATGGTGCGCACAACTTTAATGGCTCTAAGCTAAGGGTGGTCATAGTTCATCCCGATGAAAACTATTTCAAGTACGCTATCAGGTTGGATTTTTAGGAAACTAATAATGTCGTAGAGTATGAGGAAGCTATATTCGGGGCCATGAATGCAAAGATGCTTAGAGTAGATAAAATTACCTTGAATAGTGACTCGTGACTAGTGATCAACCTATATTTGGGCACATTTGAGGCTAAGGATAGCAAGATGAGGAAATATTTGGAGAGACTAAGAAAGGAGTACTCAAAATTTGTCAACTTTAAGATCAAACAGATAATCATGAATGATAATGGTCATGCCGATTCTTTGGCCACACTATTCTCTATATAAGAGGCCAACTACACTCGAGTGGTATTAGTAACGATCCTGACAAACACCAGTTTAGAAGAGGCTAAAAAATAGTCGAGAACGTGGATGCTACCACAAACTTATGGTTCACCTCGATCTTTGACTTCCTAAAAAGAGGAAACCTACCTAAGGACTAGAAACTTGCGAATGAAATTAAGGCTAAGAAAGGTCGCTACATGATTGAAAATGATAAATTATATAGAATAACTGCATTCAGATCTGGGCTTTTATGCATAGCCAGGGAGGGGTCTGATAGAATTATGTTTGAAGCCAATGAGGGAGAATGCGACTCTCATTTAGGTGGAAGGAAGCTATCCCAATGAATTATGAGGCAGGGGTACTAATGGCCCACTATACTAGTAGATTGGACAAGGTACATCCAAGCATGTGATAAGTGTCAAAGAATTTTCCCATTGTCACACGTATCTTCAACCACCATGACAGAGGTAGTTAGCCTATGGCCCTTCTACAAGTGAGGGCTTGATATAGTAGGACCTTGACCCTAAGTAAGTGTTAGGATTTCATGTGTATTCCTATATGGTGAGAATTTAAAATTTTTCTATCACCACTTGGCTCAATACACAAAAGACCTCATTTGTATGACAATTGCAAGCAAGATTTTCTCTTAAGCATTTCAAAAAACACCTAATGTGCACTAAATAAAATAAAAAAATCTCATCTACCTTATTGCTACACATGAAGAAGATTATCTTTACCTAAAGAAATTTTCAAATCTCTTGAGTAGATGGAAGTCAATTTCCGTTCTAGATCTCTTGAAAACCACATCTCTTTTGGGAGCACCTCTTGGTTCACTTTGAACCTAAACAACGAACTACCACACCTCTTAGATATATGGATGTTCAAGACTTAGATCTAATCACCTAGCAAGAAGAGATAAGAGAAGAAAATTTTGGCCTAAGGTTGAACCACTTAGGTTTTGGCCTTGAGCAAGCCTTTCCAAGTTTTGGCCTAGGAGAAGGAAAAACGTGGTTGCACAATGGGACAAATTTTTGCTAGGATCAGAGGCAAAAAATTGGATCAATTTTTCCTTAATTATGCCTCCTTAAATAGGCAAGGGTTAAGGAAACTCTTTGTGTAAGGTTTGAATCAATTACACAAATGTCACTAGCCTTGTTTAGCCATCTCATGCTATCTTTAATCTTAACTTGTGATTGATTTAGTAAATTAATTTATGAACAAATAATATTATTCATATTATTCTATTATACAATGTCTATATTATTCTTATAATGCATTCAAACATTATACCAAATAATATTTGCATAACTTCACAAATTTATTTATGGTCTAAGAATGTCATATTATGACATTTTATTTTAGCATTTCATCTCATGTATTTTATCTTATACATCATTATGAAATGTAAAATGCTCGTTGTTTCTCTTCAGTTGGTGTGATCGTATAGAGGATTTATATCATCTTGTCAATAATATAAAAATTTATATTATTGACTATAAGAGGTTATATCATTACATTTTAATTTTTCAAATAAAATAGTAATTATTTACTCGATCTACTAATTTTGTGTCTATCCTTGTCACATGATATTATGAATAATATGCAAAATAGGATAGTGTCACTTTTGCATTATATTCATTTTCTTGGTCTCTCAAGTGAATTATAATTATAATTATATCAGTTATATTACATACGATATAATTCCACTTTACCAAGGGTCCCAGTAATATCATAACTCAAAATTGAGGGACAATGATAATATTAACATATATGTTTCTTTCACACATGTTGTACACAACGAACTACTATTTCATTCCTATCATAAGATAGTATTTAAATAACAATCACATTATATACTTCTCATGTGAAAAGCCTACACATCTCATATCTAAGATTCTAAATACACAATGGAAACATTAATGACACAAAACACAATCCATATAATGTTCAATCTAGTTAGGTTATGTTCAATATATAAAATACACATTTTATATACTCATGTCATTAAATGATAATCCCTTATCAGCATTTATAGAACTATAATGTACTTTTAATAGACATGACAATCTTTCACGATAATTAATGTTCTTTCTTAATTACTAAAATTGTGAAGATATTTAGGATTACATGTTTCTCATTTTAAGAGTTCTATGGTTCAAGACCAAGTGCATCTTCTTGAACACTTCCAAAATATAACATGTTAATATCAAGGAACAAGAATGCATAATATTCAAAATCATGAACATTACATAAATCTTTATCAAAAAGAATAACTTTTAAAACACACATTCTTCAGTAAGGGGCCAAAAGAATTTTTCATTAGTGGACACATATTATTTTTCCAAATAGACTTAGGTGGAACCCCTAGGAAGGAAATGGGAAGAGGATGTGATTCGATTTGTCTAGAAATTTATAATTTGTCGCTTCAACCTACCCAAGAATATTGTTACCAATAATGGATGATAGTTTACGGGCCGTAACATCAAAGAGATTACCAGCTTGTACAACATCAAGATGTGTCATTAAACATCGTATTATCCATAAGCTAACGGTCAAGCTGAATCCACTAATAAGTTGATAATCACTTTACTAAAGAAAAGGTTGGAGGGTGTTAAAGGAAAATGGGTTGAAGAGCTACCTGGGGCATTGTGGGCTATTAGGACTAGCTCCCAAGGGAGAACCAACAAGACATCATTCTCGCGAGTATATGGGACTAAGGTTGTGATACCAACTGGGATCATAATGCCCATTATGATATCAACCCTGACTGAGGACTAAAATGCCACAGGTAGAGCATTTGAGCTGACCCTCACAGAATAAAGGAGGGATTAAGCCTTAAAGAGGATAATTGAGCAAAAATGGAGAGTAACAAACTATTACAACATGGCTGTGCATTTCAAAGCTTTTGCCATAGATGATTGGGTTCTCATAAGTGTCTTCCCTAACAAGAAAGAAGGGATGGCCGGCAAGCTGGGTGAAAATTGGAAGGGCCTATATTAAATAGCCAAAATGACTCTAGAAGGGGCCTACTTATTGAGAAGTATTGAGGTAGTTGAGGATAAGGCAAGTTGGAATGCCCCACACTTGAAAAAGTATTACTTTTAATTAACTCTGATTTATCACCCTTATATATATATATATTAGGTAATTGTTTGCAAGCAATGACTCTATTCTAATATTACATGTCAAGAGTTGATCACGTCAATCATAGACCAGGTAGAATGCTCTCTCTCAAAGAAAAATTTGACAACCTCGGTCGTAGACCAGGTAGAACAATCTCCCACAAAGAAAGAGTTAATCACCTCAGTTGTAGATTAGGTAGAACGCTCTCCCTCAAAGAAAGAGTAGATTTCCTTGATCACAATACCAAGTAGAATGCTCTCCTACCTCAAAGAAATATTTGATCACCTTGGTCACAAACTAGGTAGAACGTTCTCCCATAAAGAAAGAGTTGATTACCTCGACCACAAACCAAGTAGAGTGCTCTCACACAAAGAAAGAGTTGATCACCTTGGTCACAAACTAAGTAGAATGATCTCCCATAAAGAAAGAGTTGATCACCTCGGTCGTAGACCAGGTAGAATGCTCTTTCATAAAGTAAGATTTGATCACTTCGATTGCAGACCAGGTAGAACGCTCTCTCAAAAAGTAAGAGTTGATCACCTCGGTCGTAGACCAGGTAGAATACTCTCCTACGAAGTAAGAGTTGATCACCTTAGTACAGACCAAGTAGAACACTCTCCCTTAAAGTAAGTGTTTTCACCTTGGTCATAGATTGGGTAGAATGCTCTCCCTCAAAGAAAGAGTTGATCACCTCGATTGCAAACCAATCAGAATGCTCTCCTTCAAAGAAAGAGTTGATCACCTTAATCATAGACCAGGTATAATGCTCTCTCATAATATTACATATTGTGAGCTGATCACCCCAGTCAAGAACCAGTCAGAGCACTCGTACCACCAAAAATAAAGTACATTAATTGAGCTTCATAGGTTCATCTTATTAAAACAAAAGTTTATTGATCGACTTTACAAAGCTTTCAAAATTTATTAAAGGAGGGCTTAGTCTTCCACAAAGTTAAAAGTTCCTCGAAAGTTTGGATGCATAACCAATGTCTGGATCATCTGTCTCCTACATTAAGGGCAATAACTTAGCCTAAATCTTGATAACTTTCTTGTGAATATTAACCCTTATTTTAGTATAGGTTAAGCTCAAGTTGAGTACGGAATGTTCCAAATCCTCAAAAACACCCATCACTTTGAGGAAGACTACCTTGGATCGCTTCATATAGAAGTTTGCCCAATGGGACTCCCTATCAATGAGAACGGCCATTTTAGTCATGATCCTCTCTTAATCTCGAGTTTGGGATAACTGCTTCTTATAAGAGGCAAGCTCACACTAGGTCTCTTCATAAAGGGAGAGTTTATCCATGAGCTTGGAACGCTTGATTCTTAATTGCTATACCTGGTTTTGAGCCTATCATTCTCTAGTTTTAAAGCTTGACCTAAAAGTCTATTTGCCTAGTAAGAATCTATAAGGTTCATATAAAAAAGATGGATAAATTTTATAGCATTCCTAACCCCCTTTTATAGGGAATGATAGTGGGATAAATTTAAAGAAACATGTCCTTAAAAGTAGGGAGGTGGTTTAGCATCATAAATAAATACTGTAAATACTATAAATACACAATCATACACATAATATGAGTTGTTTTCAAAATCAATTGTTTCTCATTAATAATAATTGGTTATAAGTGCAAGCTTACGACCACACAATTAACAGTGGTGTCAAACTTAAAAGAAATATATATATGGTCCACAACATGTTAAAGAGACTGAGAAGATAGGTTTGGAATATAAAAAGACTTAATCTAGTGCCAATATCAGAGGTCCCTAGTTCCACCCTCTTCATCTCCTACCTTAGGTCTACCATCACTTACACCAATGTCCGAGCCTTATTCCTCACCTTCGTCTTGGGTTTAAGTGGGAAAATACTGAGGAATGACTAGGATATTCAGGATTTGATAGTAGTATTCCCCTAGATTCCTCTTATTGGCCTCATCCTTGAAGAAGTCTATGGCTAGGTTATACCTTATCTCGATGCTCGAGGAGAGTTGTTCCTTCATCTCCTCAAGCTCGCACTTCCTTTGGGTTTCCTTGAGCCTATAGGCTTCCACCTTAGCCTAAGCCTTCCTCAGGCCTCGTCGAGCTTCTCCAAATTATTAGAGTTATCATTCAACTTATGTATGGCCTTGGATAGCTTCTCCTCCTTATCGATGGCCTCGCTCGTCTACTTGTTTGCCTTGGCCAATAATATAACATTCTTGACTAGGGTTGAAGTATGTATCTTATTCTCCATCATGAGCTCATGCTTTAAAATCTTCACACTTTGAGTCTTGATCAACATATGAAGGAGTTACGTCTTAAAATAAGACAAACAATACGACGTTATTAAAATATAAAAGCCTGAGGCTCAATTAGAAACAAGGTTGGACTAACACTTGACTGGTACATAAGGCAACCGAGTATAACCCCAACGTCCACAACCTTTCACATGGCATCGAGTTTTCTCTCTTGTACAATGAAAGAGAGCTGGTCTACGTAGTGGTCTAACCTTTCTGGTGCCTTAGCTTTGTACAGGGCCATTCCCTCAACATATGTAGTGAGATCGTCAATGACACCCTTCCCTTTCCTCTAATCCTTTACAAGGGGGGAGTAAGTGCTTGTTGACCCGAGACGGCGATTGGTGAGGTGTGTTGACTCGATGACGTTGGTGAGGGCTAGACAACATGCAAAGGTACGGGTTCAACAATGGTCACCTTCTTCTTCCTTTTTGACAAGGTAGGGGTGGCCTCCTAACTAGAGGAATTGCTCATCTGAGATAGCTCCCCTTCGCTCAAAGTGCTTGTCCCATTGGTAGACTCCATGACATCATTTATGTATGACTCGAGAAAATGGGATATTGTAGGCTTTCCCATAAGGATGAGCCTGAAGTGCTTTCTTTGTGCATAGTCTACAAAATATCACGAAACATAAAAAAGGCAAGGCACGAGAAGTAGAAATTACCTATGGTTAAGTTTGAAATAAAATATGGAATGATTCTTTAAACCGCCTTGAAAAGAAAGTAGAAAACTGTTAGACTTAAGGAGTTTTTTTCCCTTAAAACCCGAGTAATAACCTATATGCTGAATTGATTTCTTACCACCGAACTGAGAATTTATATGGCTCGAGCTGAGTTGATAGAGCATTTTTTTCTTCAATTTTTGTCTAAAGTGTAGGAAATGATAAAATGAGAAGTCTAGACTCCTCCTTATATTGAGATCCATAATTCTCTCTCCAATCATTTGACAAACATTTATTAATGAAGTTGAATGGTTTAGATCCACTACCCTGATATTATTCTTCCACCCCTGTTGAGGACCCAAGCTGAAAGAGTAGAGGGACTGAATGTTTAGACATAAGGATCAACCCAGAGCCCAAGCCATCTAACAACTCGAGTTATTAGACGAGTTATCCCGAAAGGACTTACCTGTATCCGCACCCACAATGACACTAGTAGTATGGGTTTACCTATACATATGAACCTTGGTGTTAGAAGATCGACCTTTAGATCGAGCCATGGTATGGTCGATATTAATCTTTAAATGTGTTTTATTTTACTCTTGTACTCCTCTGACACACTACAATGTATACTTCCTATGTAATTGATACGTTTACATACAATCCTCTATATATACATTGAACTCATAATACATCCATATATTTCACAAATTTTTTTTGATTTTCTCTAATTTATCTCTCTCTAAATTGGAAAACAATATTCCTTATTACATTAAAATAATTCAACGGTAGTCATTGATTAAGGTCTCGAGATCCTAACACACTTCAAAACATCTATAAGATTCTAAACTTATGCTAAAGAGCTCGTAAATTTGTGCGTGTATAAGTGTGCCCGTATGTAACTCTTTATTTCAAAGAAAAATAAAAACATACTGGCTTGGTGTCTGGACGATGGATCATAAATATCATCGTATTTGGGACAATAGATCTTGACTGTAGTAAATAAAAACATCCTCGGTTTCTGTTACACGCGGGATCTGTTTGAAACCGCTTCCCATTCTGGTTAAAAATACTTTCAAATGAATTAAAATACTTTGAAGGGGGTTTGACAATGTCTACCAGAAAGACTTTTAAAAATGTTAAAAATACTTTCAAGAAAAGTAAGTAAATGTAATTTTGAATATATGCATTCGTTCTAAAATAATTATTAAAATAACACTTAAAACAATTTCTAAAATAATTATTAAAATGACACTTAAAACAATTTCTAAAATAATTATTAATTAAAATAAGACTTAAAACAATTTCTAAAATAATTATTAAAATGACACTCAAAACAACTTCTAAAGTTTTTATCCCAAACACCTATACTTTTTTTAAAACAGCTTTTAACCAAATCATTTCATTTTAAGCTACTTTTCATTAAACTACTACTAAGAAAATCACATCCAAATGGGCACATGGTTTCAAACAGAAGCGTTTCAGAAAAGCAATTTCAAGAAGAAACCGCTTCTATCAATTAACAAACACAAAAAATGTAATTTCAGAGCCTAAAAGCGATTCTAATAAAAAATTTCATCAGAACCCTAAAAGCGATTCTAATAAATTTTTTCATGTTTGATCTAGAAGTTTTTTTTTTACAGTCAGAAGAGCTTTAACAGATCCTTGAGACAAACAAAACTAAATTTCATGAAAGCAATTAATTAATTAGTACTAGATGATTGAGGAAATAATAAATACATACCATCAGTGGACTCAACATCCAAAATCAAATCAAGAGCATAATCATAGAAGGGTACTTGACTTTTTAAGCCAGAAAGGTTGAAATCATCGAGGATATATTCATCTTCAACTTCACACAAAAATTCATTCCCTTTGAGATTGCAGAATCATGATATCCAAGTAATTTCAACTTCATCAAAAACAACTTATATCTGTTTCTTAACTGCTTGTGTCTGTTTCATCTGCAACAGCCACCAAATCCTTTTTATGAAGAATTCCACTTATCTACGTACAATTATTGTAGAATGAAAAATATTTATTTTGCAATAGAGCTAGCAAATTAAGAGACCAAATATAATAATAAATTAATTAAAATATAATCCCAACATGTTATTATCTAATAAATATAGTAATGAGATTACATGAAACATTTCGAGTGTATTACTTTATAAGATTAATAAATATGTGGATATAAGTTCTACATTTTATGCAATAAAATTTTACATTTTTAATCATTTTTATACAAATGTTTGTGTAACACATATTTGAATAATTCATTGTATTGTATTTATGTGATTTGAACATACGTGAGAGTGATGAACGGACATGCGTCAACCACTAAAAGTAGTTTCTGCATATTTATGGTTTTTAGAAGCAATTTATTTTTCCAAAACATCTAGTATTTTAATAAAAGCACTTAATGTTTTTTTTTTCCTTCACAAGTGGACCAAGATGGACTCAGTTTATGTTTGGTTAAAAAAGATAATTAGTTTCTCACCTTTTTAAATATTATTTATTTAGTGTTAATTTCTTTAAAGAAAATTACTTTATACACTATAAATTTGCATCCAAACTATTCATACCATGACATGTTATAAAATTGTATTAAAAAATAAATAAACAATTTATTTTCTTATATAATTCTAATATTTATAAATGGTTTCAAGACAAAAGTGGTGCAACATTGTATGTATATTTAGCAATATTACACTTCATTATTTTATGCATAAAGTTATTTATAAATATTAAATTAAATTTTTGATTGTGAATTAAATGTGAAATTAAGTATGATGGATTAGACTGCGTGCTTAGCATTGGACTAATAAATTGTTACATATGGATTTATATACAGAAGAATAAGTTTCAATAATTAATTTAGATGGTGCAATAGCTCAATCATTGAGTTAATTCCAAAAATAAGTAAGTAATTTTCCTTAATTAATTAATTACCTTTTAGATAATCTTTACTCAACAGAACAATACTAGTGCGTGCACCCAAAATTGCATTCAATTACATTAATTACGTCTTTATTAATGATTAGTTACCTAACTAAACACATGGAAATCAGTCGTGTGATCTTGTTATATATGCTTTCTCTTCGTAACTATCTTTTCACCCAAAACCCTAATGCATGGTTACCGAACTATTTTCTCCTTCCAAAATCAACAATGTCAATCCTCCTTTCCTTCGGTAATTATTAATCATCGCTCTTAATAACTATATTATATATATGTTTTTTCTATATTAAAAAGTTAATTCATTAATTAACATTTTTTTTGTATGTGTTAATCTAACAGATTCTAGCACGTACAAACGGTACTAATGATAATAAAGAATATGCCCTTGAAACAACTTTGTCAATTGTTTCAAATGGAAACAATAAAACAGTACCATCAACCAATGCTTGATTTGTTTATACAACGTTTTTGGCTCGGTGAAGATACTCACGAGGGTTTGATCAACCATCTAGTCATCGTAGCCACCGAATGAATTGTTAATTGTTAATCATTAAATTTTAAGTTTTAAGGAGAAACGGGAGTAATTAAATGGTTTCCTAGCAATTAAGATATTTGATAATAGATAGATATTTAAAAATAATTTCATCAAATAAACAATGTTGATAAATTCATGAAACTCTATCCAAAATTTGTTTTACTTGCTATATATATAGCATCACATCCTAAATTAAATTTATTAAACGACATTATAAAAAAGATCATCATTATCTCTCTTTTGCGATGTAGGTTTTTTTTTTATAGAAATAAATAAAAAGTAAATTTATATATATTAACTGCTGGAGAATCAGGTCTCAGAACCATATTTTAAAAGAGACTAAAATATATAATTTTTTATACAAAATAAAAAATTATATTTAAATATTTAGAAATAAAAAATATATTATGATATAAATCTAATAAGACATTAAGAGTTCAGGTGAATTATTTTTAATTAAAGATAAAACTTTCATCTTATGTCAAAAGAGAAGCTAGATTTACAACAAAAGTTAATTAACATAAATAAAAATATAAAAAATATAATAATTTAATAAGTATTAACATTAGATGAATATTAAAAACTTAAACTAAAAAAAAACTTATTAAAATATAAAAAATAAGATATGATTTAAGATTTTAAACTTATAATATATTTAAAATATATATTTTTTTAAAATAAAAGACTAACAATTACAAATATTTTTTTATTTGTGTTGTTTCATCCGTTTTCTTGAACCACAAGTTTTATAGTAACGATAAAAATAAATAAAAAACTATTAACAAATATTAAAAAATTTCAAATAAAATAAAAAACTTATTAAAATAAAATATAAAATAATACAATATTAGATAAAATAAAAATTTAGAGTTAAACAAAATATGAAAAAACTTTGATTATATGAATGAAAACCCTTAAAAGTTATAGATTTAATTTTATCATCATGCTTCTTTTTTTATTTTTATTTTTATAGTTTTTGGCACTTTAAATTTATGAAATATTTTTTGATAACATTATATTGATTTAAGAGATATTTTTATATAATATATACTATTATAATTCTATATGTATAACTAATAAATATTTGCTAAATACATAAATAAAAATACATCTATTTAATCATTTTATTCATGATTTATTTATATAGCTTTTTCAAAATATCTGATAAATATTATTAATACATATAATAATATATCAAAATAGACATAAAAAAATTAGATATAATATAGTATTACAAATAACATATTTATTTAATACTAAAAATATACATGTAATTAATTTTTGGCCCAAAAAAGCTTCCCCTTGCAAAGGATTATCATGAATCATGGTGCTATTGGAGATTTAAGGAGCCAATTTTTGTAATTTTAACAAAATGAGTGTTTTAGAGTGTTGATTATGAAGTCACCGAATGAATTGCATACGATTAGCATCCCTTGAAACTTTAGAGTGTTGGCCGTGAAGTCATCGAATGAATTGCACATTTTTTTAATTAACAGTTACAAACTTATACACTCAAAAACAAATATATTAATGGGTTAACAAACTCATGTTTTTATATTGTCAATAAATAATATATACTATTACACTATAGTTTATTTTTTTCATGCTTCTTGAAGCTTAATTAATTTATTAGTCATGAAATCTTCCTTCACGTGCTTTAATTACCAGTACTTAATTTTGCTCAATATTTTCTTAATTAACCCAAATAACAAATCTGTAATAATGAGAAATTAGAATTGTTAAATGTAGGCACATGTGCATTCATTCAAATTATGGTATATCATGTGTCAATTTGTTTTGTTTTTTTTTTTGAAAAATAAACAAACTTTCAATTTTTAAAGTTATGTTGTAATTGATTTGAGTATAAATAAATATATAAATTTATATGTACACAGTAGTTTTCGTGAAATAATTACTTAATTTAAAAAAAAAAACATTCAAGAAATGCTAAACACGTTCCATTTTGCCTTTTTAGTCTAAAAGTTTACGTCTTAATTTTCCAAAGTAATATTTTCATGTGATGTTTTAATTGGTGTAAATTTAGGTGCAAAATTGTTAATTGTTTGAGTTTATAATAATCATTCCCGGAAATCTTTCACATATATATATATATAGGATAATAAATTAAAGTTAATTTAATTTTATCATTATTTTAATGTCATTCATTGACTAAACAATGAGCTAATAACTTATGCATATAACATTATACAAATTATATTTATTCTAATCTTTATAACTACCATTTCTTTAAGTACTATGAATGTTGGTTATTTTTGTGGATAAAATATTTATCTATAAACTTGTTTTTAGGTTTATTATCAAATCTATCAAGAAAAACTGAATAAATATTCGGATTCTAGATAATTGTACTTCAGATATATCCTTGATAATTACGACACATAAGATTGTGTTTATGCATTTAATAACACATGTTCATAAATCTGAAATTAATTTTTGTACTAAAATATTTATTTAAACTTAAATCAATTTATGAAATTATTTTTTAGATGTATTTTAAAAAATATTTTTTTATAATATTAAGTTTTTTTTATATAGCTCAAAATATATTTTGACTTTAATATTATTAGGTAATTATTATTATATATATATATATATATATATAGAAATATTACGGTTGAATTAATTGATGTGCTGAAGGAGAAATAAAAAACCGTCGAAAAATAACTTTGTATTAGCTGAAGAAGAACCGCCACAAATTGTCGAATAAGAAAAAAAAGAAAAGGGAAACAAAGGTAGAAGAAAAAAAGAATTGGTACATGGAGCGCCAGTAAAGTAATAAACATGTTTATTCAAACAAAGGCATCTTCACCTTGCGACAAAGGTAATTATCACTCTTAAAAAAGTTAATATATATATATATATAAGAGTGATTAGCGACAATGATGATGCACGCACAGATATATTATTAATGAACGTTCGGTAAGTAATGTTAATATAAAATCACTACAGATTTTTGTCAAAGATAATTTCTATTTATTTTTGTTTGTTTGTTTCTTTTTCATTATATTTTTAGATAAAATATTCTTACGTATGATCATAATTATTTGATTTAATTATTAAATTTTAAATAAACAATTTTTATTGAATTTATACTTAATATTTTTAATCTAAAATTTACAAATTGTTTTGATTTAATAAAAGACATGTTTTTAAATCATCTAATTAAGATTATTTATTATTAAATCTGTTATAGAATACACACGTATACTTGTGTTTTTTTTGTCTTAATTTTTTTGTACTTGATTTATAAACGGTCTGATTGACGAAGAGTTTGTTGGAACGTTAGTCTAGAAACCGCTCACACTAACATTAGGAACTGTGAAAATAGAACAGATGTTCGTAAGTAAAGTACATTGAGGCAATATTTTAAGGAGGGTAGCATAAGATTAAATTTGTACTTAAAATTTGATTTTCATAGTGAAAAGTTAGGTGGTTCGATGTACCAGTTATTTTTTTCTTAAGTCATGGTTGTAACATAAGTTATTTTTACCTAAAAATATCGTGTGTTGTTATCTTATTTTCGTATTTTATTTTTATACACGATTACATATCTGACTGTTTTATTTAGATTATTAAATTATAAATTAGTAAAAATTTAAAATAACTTATTCATCCTCTATAACCTCGATATTTTATAAACTTTCAATTTCTATTAAAAATAATATTGTGTTGTGTTTTATTAGTCAATTTATCTCTAAATATAAATTTCTAATTTTTAGTTTATTAAAAAAAAATCTCAGGACACAGATGTACTATGGCTAAGGAACCCATTTCCAAAGCTGATGATGAACAGTGTAAGCATAGATCTTCAAATAAGCACAGATAGATTCAATGGAAAGGCATGGTCGGTAGCAAACCTCATAAACACAGGCTTCTACATGGTGGAATCTAACAACAAAACCATGGCATTATTCGACGAATGGTATGCAAGAAAGAACGAATCAACAGGCACGAAAGAGCAAGATGTTCTTCAGAAAATGATACATGAAGGCTTCCTTAATGATTTAAACCTCAAAGTGAAGTTTTTGGACACTCTACTTCAGTGGCTTTTGTGAAAATAGCAGATAATTTAGAGCTGTTATAACTGTTCATGCTAATTGCTATCTAGCTACAAAACTATGAAACAAATAATCGTTTATCAAAGTTAATATGTATTGAGTTTATTAACTTTATTATTGAACACATTTTTTTTCTTTCCATTTATAAGTTATTTTATTTTAATTACCTCTTTACACATTATCTTCTACTCCATGTTTTTTTGCCAAACATCTTAGGAGGAAAAAAAGAAAATATACTTCAGATTTATAATTATAAAAACAACATCACATTCAAAGCTTATATAATAACTCATTGTATCAAATATTATTATAATTATAAAAATAAGATAAAAGGTAGTTGAATTCTATTATTTTTGAAAATTAATTGATCAATGCAAAACTACAAATACACAATATCATAGTTTTATAATAAAATGATAAGAAAAGTATTCTCATAAAAAATTTGTAATTTATTTTTAAAAAATACCAAAATTATATTAATCTCAATTTTATTTAGAAAAGTCACTAAACTTGTTGTAATTGAAATTTAAAATATATTTAATTTAAAGAAAATACGTAAAAGAAAATAAAGATGTTGTTCAAAGACCAAATTAATGGGAAAAAAACTTCTAAAAAATCGATTTCATCTAATCCTTCAGTATGCTTTACTCATCTAGCTAATAAAATTTAATTATCTCTGTTTGTTAACAATCTTCAAAAAACATCCAAAAGCATCTTTCGACAATCAATTGAAAATATTCATGTTCATCAATTTACATGAGAGTATACAATTTAATAAATCAAGAAAACATTAAGACTAATGATTTTAAAACTACACAAGTTCATACAAGTCTTTCGATTTTTATATTTACCTATGTCAAAATATTCCAGATCTATTCTATAATTTCTTCTTTCGATAGTAAATCATAAGACTAAAATCATCTAATTAATGACCAGTTAATTAGAAGTATTAAACTCAAAATAAATAAGATAAACATCAAGATAAATAATTGAAATTAACATAAAAAATCAATTATAGTTTGGAATTAAATTACATTTTTATCCTAGAATAAAGAAAAATTAATTCATATTAAAAAATAAATTAAACATAAACGAATTCAAGGAGGAATTGAAAGAAAATTGAATGGCAAAAAAAAAAAATGCTTTGGCGTTTCTCTTTTGTGCTCTAATTTGCTTTGTCTCAACTTGCGTCGTTGTTTTTTTTCCTCAATCTGGCGATGCTTTGTTCTCTCCTTTCGTTTTGTCCCTTTTGATTTACATACATATATATATATATATTCCACTACCTCTAAGTTTCTCTCTATTTCGTTGTTCTACATACACAACTAAAATTAGAAGAATTTTCTCAAAACTTCACTCCATAAGTCCAATTTTCAGAAATCATCTCCACTAATGTAATCAACACCAAAATCAGAGATCAAAATATATATATATATATATATATATATATATATATATATATATATTCCACTACCTCTAAGTTTCTCTCTATTTCGTTGTTCTACATACACAACTAAAATTAGAAGAATTTTCTCAAAACTTCACTCCATAAGTCCAATTTTCAGAAATCATCTCCACTAATGTAATCAACACCAAAATCAGAGATCAAAAAGTCTTTAATTAGGATTGTAATGACATACAACAAGGTGAGGGATAAGAAATAAATGGATATGGAAAATCAAAGCAAATTCGGAAAATACTTGGTAGGAAAAAAGTAATAAAAACAATATCCATATGATTCATACCATAACTCTTTCTTGAAAATATACTCGTATTGATGATAATATTTTTGCTATACTCAATAAGTGGAGTGCTCTTTTTTTTTCTTTTTCATGTGGTTGCTTTGATACTTATAGTCTTTACTAATTTCAATGATTGATACCTTTTTTTGATTCTTGTCTTTCACTTTCTTTCTTTTGTTTTTTTTCTCTCTTTGATCAAATAGAGCAATCATAATGTGAATTATTTAGTTTGAACTAACTTTCTCTTTAAATGCTAATTTCCACCAAAGTATTTTCTCAAAATTTAAGGTAAATTCATGGTTTTTCAGGCTTAAAATGAGAATAGTTTATGTAATTAAAAGAAAAAATAAAGGCTTATGTAAAATAAGGCTTAAGGGGATTAACTATGGGCTTACACCATGCAATGATGGCATGATAATTAGGACGATTGGGAAAACTTTTCGGTTGTGAAAAAAAATTGCCTAGATCATTGAGATTGAACTTTCCTAACCTAGTTAATTCAACTCCTCTTCATGGGTAAAATGGAGTAGAGAAAAATTTACTATGTGCTCAATTATTTTCAAGGAGAAATATTTAAATCAAAGTACCCACAAAACTATAACTAACATAATAACAGGTTTTGAAAAACAATTTCTCAAACCCATCCTCAATCACAAATGTCATAGTCATAGTGAATTCAATCATACTCAAACACATGCTTGATAAAAGAATTCAACAACTCAAGACTATATGAGTTGACACCCCAAAACTTAAACTAAACAATGTCCTTATTGTAATTTAAAAGTGAAACAGATAAAATAAATGAAAGGAACTTTCCTGGTTTTATGATGGATTCACATTAGTTTGTAATTTTCAGCTTTTTATTCCTACAAAATAAACCAGCATCAAAATCCAATTTATTTAATTAAAAAATTAATAAAATAAAATAAATAGTAAAGGAGAGTTTTATAGGCTGCCTCCCATAAGCGCTTGTTTTATAGTCTACAACCAGACTTTTCAATCTTCATCAAATGGGATTTTGAAAAGGAATAAATACACAATTCCTTTTCGATTGCTTTCCATAATAGTGCTTCAATCTCTGACTGTTAATTCTGAATATATTCCCTACCTTGTCCTTCAAATCTATTACTCCAAAAGTGAAAACTTTGTCAATTGTTTAAGGACCTATCTATCTTGTTCTTAACTACTCGGAAAGAGTTTTAGTCATGAATTGAAAAGCAAAACTTGTTGTTATGGAGTAAAATCATGCCTAAGAATCTGTTTGTCATGCCACTTCTTTGTTCGTTCTTGGTAGATCTTTGAATTTTCATAAGCATCGTTCCGGAACTCATTCATCTCATTCAATTGAAGAAGTCATTTTTCCCTTGCTACCTTCAAATCAAAATTAAACTTCTTTACAGTCCAATAAGTTTTATGCTCTAACTCAACAAGGAGATGGCATGCTTTTCCAAACACTAAATGATAAGGAGACATCCCAATAGGTGTTTTAAAAGTTGCACGGTATGCCCACATAGCATTATTAAGCTTCTTTGCCCAATCCTTTCTATTGGTATTGACCATTTTCTCAAGGATATTATTGATTTCTCGATTTGAAATTTCAACTTGGCCATTAGTTTGAGGATGGTATAAAAGTGCTATCTTATGTTTCACACCATATTTAGAGAGAAGGTTTTCAAACAACTTGTTGCAAAAGTGGGTCCCTTCATCACTAATAATAACTTGTGGAGTGCCAAATCTTGTGAATATGTTCTTATGTAGAAATTTAAGCACTACCTTTACATCATTTGTTGTTGCGAAAATTGCCTCCACCTACTTTGACACATAATCAACTTCTACAAGATATAAACAAAGCCAAAAGATGGAGGAAAATGACCTATAAAATCAATTCCCCAAACATAAAATAATTCAACCTCTAAGATATTTTTCGATGGTAGCTTCTAATGCCTTGAAATGTTTCTCATATGTTGGCATCGATCACAAGTCTTTACCAACATATAACTATCACGAAACACAAAGGTCCAAAAGAAACCACTTTGAAGTACCTTAGCTGCTGTTCATGTTACTCCAAAATGTCCTCCATATGATGAGGAATGGAAATGATGGAGAATGGCTTGCATCTCTTCTCCAAGCACACATCTTCGGATGATTTGTTTAGGGTATCTTTTGAAAAGAAAAGGTTCATCCCAAAAATAATATTTCTCATCATGCAAAACTTCTTACGTTGATGGTATGTAAGATCTGGTGGCAATACCCCCTACAAGTTAGGTAGTTTACAATATCATAATACCAAGGAAGTTTGATCTCACATGCAAATAAATGCTTATCAGGGAATGCTTCTTGGATCACTAAATCTAGTTTTATTTCCTCTTACTCTAACCTAGAAGGATGGTTAGCAACTAAATTTTCACTTCCTTTCTTATCTCGAACTTCCAAATCAAATTCTTGAAGAAGAAGGATCCAACAAATTAGCCTAGAATTAGCATCATTCTTTCCAAACAAATAAAAAAGTGCTGCATGATCAGTGAACACTATTACCTTTGTACCAATAAGGTAAGACCAAAATTTTTCACAAGAAAATACCACAGCAAGCATCTCCTTCTTAGTTGTTGTATAATTCAATTAGGTTTCATTCAATGTCCAGCTTGCATAGTATATGGCCCTAAACAATTTGTCTCGCTTTTGTCTTAACACTACTCTAATTGTAAAGTCACTTGCATCACACATGACTTCAAAAAGTTAACTCCAATCAGGTATAGTCATTACTGGTGCTGAAATCAGTTTCTCCTTGATTACATTAAAGGCCTACAAACAAACATCATCAATTTAGATATTTTAGAAAAATCCTTTATAAATCTTTTATAAAATCCCACATGTCCCAAAAAGCTTATGATTCCTTTCATATTCTTTGGAGGTGATAGTTTTTCTATGGTTGTAATTTTAGCTCGATCAACCTCAATTCCTTTAGATGAAACTAACGATCCTTTCTTGAACCATGCAATTACACTTATCCCAATTTAGGACAAATTTTTTATCTTCATATCTTTGCAAAACAAGAGCTAAATTATGCAAAAAAATGATTAAAAGATGTACCAAAAACCGAAAAATCATCCATGAAAATTTCCATGATATCTTTCACCATATCAAAAAAGATATCCATCATGCAACGTTGAAATGTTGCTGGGGCATTGCAAAATCCAAATGGAATCCTTCTAAAAGAAAATGTTCTATAAGGGCATGTGAATGTAGTTTTCTTTTGATCTTTGAGGGCTATAGAAATCTGGTTATACACCGAATAACCATCCAAGAAGCAATAATAAGGATATCTAGCCAATCGATCTAACATTTGATCAATGAATGGAAGTGGAAATTGACCATTCCTTGTTGCTTTGTTTAACTTGTGGTAATCTATACATACACGCCAACCTGTGACTGTTTTTGTAGGAATAAGCTTATTGTTGTCATGTTTCACCACCTTCATTCCACCATTTTTTGGTACAACATACACTAGACTTACCCATAAACTGTCTGAAATAGCATAAATAATTTCAACACTGAAGAGTTTTAAAATTTTAGCTCTTATAACTTCCTTCATTGTTGGATTTAATATTCTTTGGGGCTCAATTGATGGTTTGTAAGGTTCTTCCATTAGAATCTTGTGCATGAAAATGGATGGACTTACACCTTTTATGTCAGAGATAGTCCATCCCAATGTTGTTCTATGCTCCCTTAACACATGCAATAACTTTTCCTCTTCTTTGGGTGTAAGTGATGCCGCAACAATCACTGGAAAGGTGTAACTATCACCCAAGAATGCATAGAGAAGATTCTTAGGCAATTGCTTCAATGTTGGAGTTGTAGTTTACTGCACTTTTTTTGTAGAGATTATAGAATCCATCTTTTCTATCATTGACTCTAGCCTCTCCACTTTAGTGTTAAATAATGTAACCTACTGCAATGCTTCCAAGGCAAATACATAGTGGGGAAATTCTTCACTAACAAAAGGTAAATTAGATTCACAAACAGTAGAGTTATTGATGATATGAAGTGGTGATACATCGTTCTAGGTGATCGGCTAACATATCTTCTTGAAAGGCTTCTACTCCACATTGTTCAATGATATCTACTCGAAACCAAGTGCTTGGATCTTTAGGAAATCTTATGGCTTCGTAGATGCTGAACGTAATCTCTTCCTCGTTCAATCTCAATGTTAACTTACCCTTTTGAACATCCATTAAAGCCCTTCCTATAGCTAAAGAATGATCGGCCAAGAATTAGTGAGACATCTTAGTCTTCATCTATACCTAACACCAAAAAATCAACAAGAAAAATAAATTTATCCACCTTTACCAATACATATTTTATGATTCCTCGTGGATACTTGATGGATCTGTTTGCTAGTTTCAAAGAAATTGTTATTTGTTTCATCTCTCCAAGTCCCAATTTCCTATAAACAAACTGTGACATAAGATTAATGCTCGCACCAAGATCACATAAAAATTTATCAAAAAAATAGATTTCCAACAGTGCAAGGCAATGTGAAACTCCCTGGATCTTTTAATTTTTGAGGTAATTTCTTTTGAAGAATGACACTACATTCTTCAGAAAGCTTCACTATTTCGAACTCTTTTAACCTTATCTTCTTGGAAATGTTATCCTTCAGAAATTTGGCATAATTTGGCATCTATTTCAAGGAATCTACAAAAGTAATATTAATGTGATTTTTCTAAAAAAATCCTAAAACTTAGAAAATTGCTTATCTAATTTTTGTTTTTTAAAGCATTGAGGATAATGAAGTGGAGTAGAGAGAATAAAAGGATTGTCAGGAAATGAAATTGATGGAGGCATGTCAACCTCTCTTAGTGTATCATCAACAATCTCCTCTTCTTATACTTTATGATTACGTTGGCCATTGTTTGGTGTGGTAGAGGTGGACTCAGTTTCCTTTAATGGTGACCTCTCAATTTTCTCTTTCATATTGTAATGGCCTTGCAATGTTCTTTTGGATTCACTTTTGTATTACTTGGAAAAGTTCCTCTTTGTTGAGCATTGGTGGTAGTGGCTAGTTACCCAATTTACACTTCAAGATTTTTCATAGTGGCTCCCATATTACTACAATGAGTCTCAATGTTATCCAACCATGAGTCACTCTTTTTAAACCTTGCTTTGGTCTCCTTAACAAAGGAAACCATGACATCTTCAAGTGACATCTTTTTCCCGCTTGGTTGAATATCAAACCTTGGAGGATGTTATAGCACATACTCTTTTTCCATAAGAAAAATTCTCATGATTTCGAAGCCCTAGATGGTAGTAATTTGGCATAGGATTACCATGATAGTTGTAATTCTGATTGTTGATGTATTAAACCTTTTCTTGACTTGATTCATTCATTGAAATTGTCATACTTGAATCTGCAACATATTCTACACTTTTTGGTATTCCTTGGGTTGTCAAGGCTAAAATCTGATGAGATAGAGAAGCAACTTGTGTTGAAATGGCAGCAAATAGCTCCAATTCTTGAATCCCAACGAGTTTCTTAGCCATAGATCTTTCATTTGGCCATTGATAGTTGTTTGAGGTCATTTATTTCAAAAGAAAAGTAGTACATTCAGCTTCCTTTGTCATCAAAGTTCCACCAGAAAGTAGCATAAACTATAGTTGTAGTTTTTCCATTTAACCCATTCTTGAACATCTAAACTTGAAACCAATCCGACAATCCATGCTTATAAAAATGCTGAATAAAGTCTTTATATCTCTCCCATGCTTTATAGAGTGTCTCAAAAATCATTTTATCTAAATTGACCAATCTCACTCCTAAGTTGGGCTATTTTTACAGGTAGAAATAATTTAGCAAGAAACTTTTCTACCATGTCCTGTCAACTAATGATGCTTCCCGGTTGTAGAGATTTTAGCCAACCTCTAGCCTTGTCCCTCAATGAAAAAGGAAACAATCTCAATCTAATGGTGTCTTGTCCCTCAATGAAAAAGGAAACAATCTCAATCTAATGGTGTCTTGTCCCTCAATGAAAAAGGAAACAATCTCAATCTAATGGTGTCTTCAATAACATCATTCATCTTTATAGTGTCACAAATCTCCAAAAACATCGCCAAATGAATATTGGGATCATAAAGTGGCGATCCACTAAATTGGGCTTGTTATACCATGTTGATCAACGTCGATTTGAGCTCAAAATTATTGGAATTAATGGTCTGTCATCTTACACTTGAGTAATTGTCATTCACAATTAGCCTTACATAATCCTTCAAGGTGCATGGCGGTGCATTCTGTTCTCCTTCAGCCATGGCTAGTACTTTCTTCTTTCTTCGTGATCTAAAGGTTCTTTCAATCTTCAAATCAAAAGGAATATTGTTTTGAGTTTTAGCACGGTGCATCCAACGTCAAAAACACACCTAGAGAAAAATAAAAATAAAATAAAATATAATTCTAAATTAAAACCAAGATTACTTTGTATCGATATTGACAAAAATAAGAAGAAATCTATTCCTAACAATGGTGTCAAAAACTTCATCGGTGCAAAAATGCAAGTGCACAATATCGTAGTTTTATAATAAAGTGATAAGAATAGTATCGACCTCAGGGATTGGTAACTTATTTTTGACAAATACCAAAATTATACTAATCTCAATTTTATTTAGAAAATTCACTAAGCTTGTTGTAATTGAAATTTAAAATAAAATTAATTTAAAGAAAATATGCAAAAGAAAATAAAAATGTTGCTTATAGATCAAATTAATGGGAAATAAAACTTCTAGGAAATCGATTTCATCTAATCCCTTTCTATGCTTTACTCATCTAGCTAATATAATTTAATTCTTTTTATTTGTTAGCAATCTCCAAAAAACATCCCAAAGCATCTTTTGATAGTCAACTAGAAATATTCTTGTTCATCAATTTACATGAGAGTATGCAATTTAATAAATCAAGAAAACATTAAAACCAATGATTTTAAAACTACACAAGTCCATACAAGTCTTTCGATTTTTATATTTACCTATGCCTAAATATTCCAAATCTATCCTATAATTCTTTCTTTTGATAGTAAATCACAAGACTAAAATCATCTAATTAATAGCTAATTAATTATAAGCATTAAACTTAAAATAAATGAGACAAACATGAAGAGAAATAATTGAAATTAATATAGAAAATCAAGCATATTTTTAAATTAAATTACATCTTTTTCCTAGAATAAAGAAAAATTAGCAAAGTTCTTTGTGCTATGTTATCTCCTTTTGTTTTGTCCCTTTTGATTTATATATATATATATATATATATATATATGAGGTAAATGATATCACAACACTTACACCTCAATTTTCATCTTTGGTCAATCTTTTGAAGGCTCAAAACTCGCTAGAGAGTCTAAACTAGGTCCAAGATTCAAGAGTGTGTATTTTGTGGAGGAGCTCATTTATTTGATAATTTTCCAAATAATGCTGAATCCATATGCTATGTGGCTAATATGAATCAAAAAAATAATCCATACTCAAACACATATAACCCAAGATGGAGACACCATCCAAATTTATCTTGGAGTAATAACTACAGTCAAGGTGGTAATCAATTGAACTATCAATCATTTCCACCACCTGGTTTTCAACAACCATAGTAATCCCAAGCCTAAGAGAAGAAGCCATCTACTATGGAAAATACAAATTCCTTAATAGGGATGAAGAAAAACCTTATCCAATCATTTAATACAAAAGTGTCAATTCAAGATCCTTCAATTCAAAATTTGGAGAACCAAATGGGGCAACTTTCTCAGGCTATAAGTCAAAGGCCTCATGGTAACCTTCCAAGTGACACAATTGTAAATCAAAAAACAGAAGGTAAGGATTAGTGCAACGCCATAGCCTTGAGGAGTGGTAAAAATTTAGAACAAGAACAAAAAATTAAAAAGGATGAGAAGGATCTAGTGGATAAAGAGAGCACTGAAAATGAAACAATTCAGCCAAAGAAAAAACAATCTTTACAAACCCACTATTCCTTGCCCTTAAAGACTGCAAAAGAAAAAGTCAGATACGTAGTTTTCAAAATTTCTAGAAGTTTTCAAGAAGATGAACATAAAAATACCATTTGTAGAGGTACTGGAAGAAATGCCATCTTATGCCAAATTCATAAAGGATATACTGTCAAAGAAAAGGAGGCTTAGAGATCATAAAACAATAACCTTGATTGAAGATTGTAGTGCCATCCTTAATAGAAAACTACCATAAAACTGAAAGATCTAGGTAGTTTTGACATCCTTTGCACTATTGGGAACATCCATTTTGGTAAGACATTATGTGATTTGGGATCTACCTTTAACCTCATGCCATTATAGGTCTTCAAGAAATTGGGAGTTGGTGAAGCAAAACCCATTTCGATAACATTACAAATAGCAAAAAAGATCAATTAAGAGACCTCGGGTATGGTAATATAGAGACAAGAAAAATATTAGCCAAGGGAAACTTACTAGTGTATAGTTCACAGGCATTTAATCTTTTCTCATAATCTTCATAAAACAATGTGTTTTGGTGTCTATTGTTCTTTACATTATTAGCAACATTTCTTAGTAGATTATCCATATCATCCTATCCTTTGAAAAATATAGAATAGCTAGACCAACCACTACTATTTGCATCTCTTTTGTTCTTCCCAGCAAACTTTAACAGCCTCTTAAGTCCTTTTGGTGCATCTTTTTGATAGACTATTAAAGGAGGATTTTCAACATTTCCCCACTCAATATTATCTGGTTCATTACTCTCTTCTTGTAGCTTTTGAGACAAGGAATGCCATACTTGTAGACTTGACAAACCCAATGGTACAATATTGGCTGAAGAGCTAAGCTAACATGTGCTCTCATTACATAAAGACATGACATGTTCCTCTGGTTCTACCCAAGTTAATAGAGATATGCTTAGTTTTCAGGAGATAATTCTTCAATGTTATTTAAGTGCTTCAAATTAATCTCCTTTGCATTGTACTCATGGGAGTTAGGGACCTAGATTCTCTAACCATCTTACGAAGTAGTGTTCTATATATATGAGGAGTACAACTCAAAGTTCTCCACCTCTCTCTCCCTCATCTCCCATGACAAAATGTAATTAATGTGGCTCATCTAAGCATATTCAAGCAAGATATATCATGTATCTTAGGTACAATGTGAAAAGAAATAGATCAGCTTTAAAAAGTATACCTGGCCTAGTTTACCTAGATAACTCAATTGGATTTCCTAAAGTTTATAATCAAAATTAAACCCAAGATTCATATACTTTTCATGCTTATATGATTCAAAAACTACATTCTAACTCGATCACCCATCATAAATTCTTTAAATAGAGTGATGCTGTTTGATCACTATCTTCCGATGATCAGTATAGGATTGAGCAACTTTCTTCTTTTCTCTCTTATGTTTGTAGTACTTTTGTGTGTGACCTCTGTGTTATTTTTTTGTTTGCCTACTTATTTTATCTCCCTAAATCTAAGTCTTGTAGAAAATAATCAGGAAAACAAAAAGCTTAGACAAGAACTTGGTATTGTTAAAGAGACATAGAGGAATTTAACCATAGGTGCTGAAAAATTATCCAATGTCTTAAACTATGGAAATCAACATGGAGATAAGAGAGGTCTTGGATACATAGATAAACTGTCAATACCTTTAACATCAAAGACCACATTTGTAAGGTCTTTAAACTCTACTCTTACTATTACTACTCATACACAAAAAACTATTGCACCTGTGGTAGAAAAAAGTTGTTAAGTTTGTGCCTGTCTGTCATCATTGTGGTAGGAAAGGTCATATAAGACCAAAATGTAGATTTTTGATGAATGCTCCTAAAATTAACTATTTTTTTTCATGTTTCACATAGTAGGACACATAAGCATCATCCAACTATGCATGCTACATCATATTCAAGGATGAATGAAAATTATAATAATGTGTTCAAAAATTATACTAGGAAGTATGAAGTCTTGGGTTCAAAGAGGCAAGTAAAATTCATAACTTTTAATGGTAGGACTCATTATCATAATTCTACTATGTATATTGCATCTTCATTTGGGATGAATGAGAAAAGTACAACTAAGACCAAGAACAAGCCTATGAAACCTAAGGTAGTTGAGTTATAACCCAATGATATATTTATGGAGTTTAAACATATATATTGTTTTTAAGTAAGTGGTAGTATGTTATTATAAGTGAGAATTATGCTTGTGTGCCTCTTCTACTCTACTTTCTTATTTATGTAATAGATAATCAAAATTTGAGTTAAAAAATGATGAGTTCTTAATTAGTTGTATGATCGGTAGTGATTAAAAGAGTTTAATACCTTATGTGGCTATTTGTGAAAATTAAAAAAAAATCAGATTTTTACTCATTCACATCTTCTTCTTATTCATTAATTATTTAATTGGTTTTTAACTTAGGAAGTCATAGAACTTAATGGGAGTTTAAACCAGATTGCACTTCTACATTAATTCACTTTTACATTGCTCTATATTTAGGGGAGTTTAGCTTCATCAATTTATCCAATACTTTTCCCTTCTCATATATCAAAAGGGGGAGAGTGTGTTTCACTTTCATGATTTATTTTGTTATGCATATAGGGGGAGAACACATTTAGGGTAAGAATAGTTTTCATCATTTTGTCTTATGTTAAGTTTGATTAGTATGAATGCATGTACTAAATGATTATTCTTTACACTTTGCTTATTTCT
Source organism: Hippophae gyantsensis (assembly GCA_030763125.1). Lineage (NCBI taxonomy): Eukaryota > Viridiplantae > Streptophyta > Magnoliopsida > Rosales > Elaeagnaceae > Hippophae > Hippophae gyantsensis. The sequence goes on from CM061030.1 coordinate 29,187,804, forward strand.
ATATAAATTAACCGAATGTACAATAAGGCTTTCAAACCAAGTTGTTGTATCTTTTTTTTAATTCATTTCAGTTATTTATAAGCTTGTCAAGTTGTAGCGAAGATGGATTCACTGGACCATAGGATAGTCCCACTATGGAATCTAGGACATCGATTCAATTTTTTCATTACTCATATGAGTGTCATGTAGTGAGTGAGAAGCTTTTCAACATGAAAAATATCAAAGGGGGATTTTGTAAGGACTATGAGTGTCGGCTATTTTCATGTAAACTTATTATTAAGCTCACTATCAAGTTTATTAAGCAAAGTCGAAGAAATGTTAGAATTTCATATAGACGTACTTTGGGTATGTATTTTATAAGGAAGTAGCGAAGGATTACTAGATTTTGAGAGGACATTTTTAAGAAGACCTTCAAGTTCTTGAGTAGAGAAGGTAAAATTTTCATGATTACCCTTAGAAATAGTAGCCGTGATAGATGAGTTACTAGTTTTACCTGAAGAATTTTGATAGGGATTCTGAGAGAAATATTTTGGAAAATTTCCTGGACCCTTCTTGTAAAAAAATCTACATACTTGAATGTGACATGTGAGAAGGTCATGAATGGTGTTATGGAAGTAGGTGCAACCTTGCTATTTGGAGCCCTCCTTAGCACATACTTTAGGGTGATAAAAGGGAGTGGCAAGAATACAATCTATAGTATGAATTTTGAAAACCCCAATCTAAGCTTCTTTAGAGTGAAGCTCAATCATAGTAGTATCTAAGGACAAAAAGGACTATAATGAAGAAATGAAGCCTGAATAGGTTCAAACTGATTATAGACAACCATGAGAAAAAAATAACAAAATGCTAGCAATTATGGTAAGTTTCAAACATCTTAGCATCAATTTTTTTGCCCAGGTTGGTTCAGAGAGAACGAGTTGATCCTAAATAACATGCATCTTAGAGAGATATTAGCTAATCATTTGATCAGACCTCTAAGATCTATCAGAAGTTGATATTAATTGGCCAAATCTATGGTAATGAATCGAGCCACAAGAAATTCTCACACTTCCTTGGTAGTGTCAAAACACCCAAATTCCCCATGGATTGAGGGTAGAGTGGTGTTGTGGAACCAGGTAATAATTTAATGATGTTTACTCTCCCATTCTTCAAGACAGTCAGTAAATAGAGAGTCAGTTTTAGTGGTTTCTTTGATGGGTATAGAGATATCACTGGTTATGAGATGCCATAGCTTATCTCCTTTTATGGAACTTTTCAATTCTTGTGCCTATACTAGGTAGTTAGTATTATCAAAGGTGGTAGAGATTGGTTTGAGAATATAATTTTGGTCCATTTTAAAGGAATAATAGAGGAAATATAAGGGAATAGTCTAAAGGAGTTTAGATAGGTCAAAAATAACCTTAAAAATGAAAGAAGAGTCAAAAATAAGCTTAGAACTGGTGGAGAACCAATTGGGACGGTGTTAAACAAGAGCTATGAAGAGAAAAAAATTATAGTGAACTGGGTCGAGGTGCGGTTGGAGTGCGAGGTAGACATATTTGGAGAGCAAATCAAACGTGGGTTGCCGAGCCAATTCAGAGAGGGTTGGGCTTTCAAGTGGGTTGGCACATAGATTCTATGAACATATCCTTTGGGTGGCACATAAGGGCACGTGAAAGGTTATTTTGGGGTGATTTTTGTGGTGCTAGAATGTTTTTGATGACCGAGTCTAATGATGGTATTTTGGCTTTGATTGGATTAGTATAGGTGATAGTGGTTTACTATGATGAACAGAGGCAAAATTTTGATAAAAAATTTAGAGGTATATGAGAGGCTCTGATACCATATTAAGAATATAGAGAGATAAGAAATACTAAAGTATTGTATTGATTCTTGTGTCATTGGTGTGTTTAAAATGTACATAAGGAACCCTATTTATTGGGTTGTAAAGAGAAGTATAATAGTACAAGTGTAATACATGTAGTACAAATGAAGTACAATAGTACAAGTGTAGTATAAGTGTAGTACAAGTGAAGTACAATATCTAATACAACTTAACAAAATAGTTTGACTTGAGATGCAGTATGGCTATATGTTGGTCGAAATGAGATCCTTTCTCGACAAATCGAGGCAAACCAAAATGAAACATGGGACAATATGTAGATAAATATGGTCTATGGTGTACGATGATTAATCCGTCACGATCCATTTTTTTCTAAGAACAAGAGCTATGAAGAGAAAAAAATTATAGTGAACTGGGTCGAGGTGCGGTTGGAGTGCGAGGCAGACATATTTGGAGAGCAAATCAAACGTGGGTTGCCGAGCCAATTCAGAGAGGGTTGGGCTTTCAAGTGGGTTGGCACATAAATTCTATGAACATATCCTTTGGGTGGCACGTAAGGGCACGTGAAAGGTTATTTTGGGGTGATTTTTGTGGTGCTATAATGTTTTTGATGACCGAGTCTGATGATGGTATTTTGGCTTTGATTGGATTAGTATATGTGATAGTGGTTTACTATGATGAACAGAGGCAAAATTTTGATAAAAAATTTAGAGGTATATGAGAGGCTCTGATACCATATTAAGAGTATAGAGAGATAAGAAAGACTAAAGTATTGTATTGATTCTTGTGTCATTGGTGTGTTTAAAATGTACATAAGGAACCCTATTTATTGGGTTGTAAAGAGAAGTATAATAGTACAAGTGTAGTACATGTAGTACAAATGAAGTACAATAGTACAAGTGTAGTATAAGTGTAGTACAAGTGAAGTACAATATCTAATACAACTTAACAAAATAGTTTGACTTGAGATGCAGTGTGGCTATATGTTGGTCGAAATGAGATCCTTTCTCGACAAATCGAGGCAAACCAAAATGAAACATGGGCCAGTATGTAGATAAATATGGTCTATGGTGTATGATGATTAATCCGTCACGATCCATTTTTTTCTAATTTTCACTACTATAAATAGAGCCTCATTTTTCACTATTAGACACCCAAAAATTATCAACATCAATTCTCACTTTTAGTTTAATGTTTAGTTTATATACAATTTAGATTAAGTGATCATAAATAAGAGGCAATAAAAAGAAGTTATTTCATATCATGCGATATAAAATCGTTACTGTAATCTAGGAAATACTATGAACATTAATTTTTCTTCTATGGAACATGACACATCTATCTATCCATCTTTTGGGTATAAATCTAATATGTATTCTTATTTCGTTTCAAAAAAATAAAGTGGTATTTCTAGAATTTATTATAAAATAATTTACTTATCATTAATTATTTTTAACATGTCTAGTTGATTGTGATAATATGATTTTAGTTATATTCATACATTTATGTAGATTATTTAGGCAAATATTTTTAATCATTATCCAACACAAATTATTTTATATTCAAGTTTTCTACAAATGTTATTATTAAAAAATATATAGATGATATATTTTTTGTAATAGATTTAAAATATGAAAATTATGTTTCACATATATCAATCTAGATCTAATTTAGACAACTTGAATAGGAGTTTAAATTGTTGACTCGACCAAAGTTGTCAAGTTAAATAGTTTGTTAATTTCTTAGATAATAAACATAAATTAATTACATTATTAATGGCCCCACAGAAGTTGTAAGTAGATTTGTAATTTAGGATGAGATTTTAATGAGATTTAAAATATAATCTATTAATTTTTAAAATAAATCTCAACTTTTCTCACTTATTTTTAATGAGATGAGATGTTAATAAAATGGTACTAATTGAGATATCACATTCATTCCTAATGAGCCTATATGAGACAAACGAGAATACAATAATAATAATAATAATAATATGATAATGATAATTCATAACATAAATTTAATAAGTAAATAATAAAATAGATGTTTAAAATTATGGACATTAGGGCTATAATCTAAATGAGATTAAATGGGGCAATATTACACCATGAGTCCATTGGAAACATTAAATGAGATATAAGATGGGTTGATATAGGCCATTTTACATCTATACTGTTAACTGATTTAATTAATAATGAGTACAGACCCGACCAAATGTGTTATTTATACATATAAGAAAATATCAATAATCTTGATTTATATTTTATAAACTTATTTAATTTTATCAAATATAATCAAATATTTAAATATCTCATTTATTATCCACTAATTTATTAATCTATTTTTACATTACTCTATCTTTAGGGGGAGTTTAGTTTCATCACTTTGTCTAGTGATTTTCCCTTCTCGTATGCCAAAAAGAGGAAGAGTGTGTTTCATTTCCATGATATATTTTGTTATACATACAGGGGAGAACATATTTAGGATAAGATTATTTTTTATCATTTTGTCTTATGTTAAGTTTGATTAGTATGAATGCATGCACAACATGATTATTCTTTATACTTTGTTTATTTATATATAAATTAACCTAATGTACAATAAGATTTTCAAGCCAAGTTCTTGTATATTTTGTCTACATCATTTTAGTTACTTACAAGCTTGTCAAGTTGCAGCGAAGATGGATTCACCGGACCATAAAATAGTCCCAATATAGAATCTATGACATCTATTTAATTTTTATAGTATTCATATGAGTGCCATGTAATGAGTGAGAGGCTAAACCCAAAATATATTCAACCATAATACTACTAGGTTATTACTATTATCTATATTTATACACATTAGGGTTGAAAAAGAGGTGGCTGAATAGAAGTTGAACTGTTGAAACTACCGAGGGTGATTATATATATATTACATTGATTTTATTGGATGAAGTTTTTGGAAAAAACTATTTAGCTTGATTAAGTAATTTCTAGTAGTTGAAGATTCAATGAAAAGAGGCTATTTATTGGGCAACAAAGGTAATATAAGTTGATTTATAAGAAGATGAGGTTTTAATGTATATAGAACATATTCATATCATTGTTTTTTTTATCTAAGGGTATTTGGGATAATGAGACTTAATTAGAAAATTAATTTATATATCTAACCACTAGTATTTATTAGCCCATTAATTTCATATTTTCATATTCGTATAGCTTATTATGTGATTAGGACCTTGTATATTTAAATAAAATAATTGTATGAACGATTATGATTATTTGATTTAATTGCTAAATTTTAAAGAAATTATTTTTATTGAACTTGTGCTTAATATTTTTACTCCAAGATTTGTTAATTGATTTGATTTAAGTAATATATGTTTTGAATCATCTATTTAAGATTATTCTTCATTAAATCCATTCTAGAACACATATGAGAACTTGTGTTTTTTGTGCTAACTTTTTTTGCAGTTGATTCGTGAACGTATCTGATTGACGGGAAGCTTATTGGAACGTTGGTCTCGAAAATGCTCACGTTAATATGAGACACTACGAAAACAGAGTAGGGGTTCATAAGTAAAGTACATTGGGACAGTATCCTAGAGAGGGTAGTATAAGATTGAGTTTGTACTTGAACAATTTTTTTATAGTGGAATGTTAAATAGTCTGGGGTACCGGTGGTTTTCTTCTTAAGTCATGGTTGTGGCCTAAGTTGTTTCTATCTAAAATTATCATGCATTATTATTTTTATTTCTTCACTTTATTCTTACACGTGATTAATTGTCTAACCACCTTATTTAGGTTATTAAATTATAATTTGATAAAAATTTAAAATAACCTATTCATTCCTTCTAGGTTAATTAGATCTGTATCTTATAAATTTTTAAGGTTTATTAGTTTTAATCATTTTTATATATTGGGTTTCATTTTTTTATGAACTTTTAGTTTAAATCTTTTTTTGGATATTATTTTATACTTCATGTGATTTTTTTTTATATACAGCAGTAGAATCACGTCTTCCATGTAAATTATGGGAAGAAGTCTGCACATCAAAGCTGCTAGCATTTGATTGTGCTGCATATACAAATCCACAAGAATTACAGAATGCTATGCAAATAATGATTGTAGTTTATGCTAGTATTTGGAAATAAATAAAGTAGCACTTGAAGCAAGAAATAAAACATGAATTTCATTTTAAGTACGACCATACGAAGACCGGCTAGTTATTGTGACATGCCCCATATATGACCTCAAGTAAAAAATAACAGTAGCATACTATATCAGTCCAAGGAAAGTATATATTAATTTCAATTAATTACCTGTGTATACCCTTGCATTTAACTAGTATATATATATTCTTCAATCTTATTTTTTATTTTTATTTTTATTTTTATAATTTTGTGTGTTAATAATCTTAGAATAGCGCACCAAAATCTGATGGAGCTACAAAAGGAGCACAAATCATTGCATTTAGAATCTTGAGAGAAAAAAGTGCATTTTATAATTGCAAAATAATTGGATTTTAAGATACTCTATGTGACAATAGAGGCTTTCATTTCTTTAAGGATTGTCACGTTGAAGGCACAGTTAATTTTATCTTCGAAAGTGAAACATCTCTATATTTGGTATATTTATATCTCAATAAAATTATAAAATTGTTTTAATTTAAATTATTATTTTACTAATCATAAAGAATAAATAATACATAACACTGATATACAAGTAATTGGGGATCAAGGATTAACAGGATTAACAATTATAACATTGACTTTTAAACCATTTTATTTACCCAAAGGCTTCACGGTCTTCCAAGTTGAATTTTTAGAATGGACACACACCATTATAAGATTTAGAGAAATCTATTTTAAGCCCAAAAAATCATTTAAGAATACCATTTTATAATCCTTATATTAATATAAAGCTCATATGGCCATTTAGTGTCATAAGTTCTTCAAATTGAACTTTATAACAACTTTAAACTTCCTAAAGTCAATTGATTTGTGCTTTTAGGTTATTTGTTAGAGGGCGATTGATGAGTGCCCAAAAAGCACTAAAATAACCATGATTTTATGTACATTAATTGATTAAAAATACATATATTTATATGTTTTATCATATATTTATATAAATTTGTCTTTTTCGGAATCACGGGTATTTTTATTGTTTTTCAGGTATTTTGGCTTAAAAACGCAATTTAAAGACTCAAAGAGGAATACTTGAAGCAATACATCACAAATATATTAATAAATAAGTGGGAAAAGGTCAACAAACATGGAAAAATTGGACAAAATGGGTCGAAAAGGTCAAAAATGTCAAAAAGACGGAAATCGCGCCCGCCGCCCACTTGACAGGCGCCCAGCGCCATGCCCATGCGCGCAGACTGCTCGCTCCCATCCGCGCGCGCCCATCGCGCGGGCATCGTTCACGCGCCGGGCGCGGCAACGACCCGCGCGCGCGTAGCGCCCAGCAGCCCCCTCCGCGCGCCCAACGCCTTTTCGCCCCATTTTTCACGTGCAGCCGCCCCTGTGACGTCATGCTGACGTCATTAATGACATCAGCAATTCCAATACGCGTTTTTACATTTTTTTAATATTTTTTTAACATTTTTTTACTCATTTTTTTCTCTCCATCCTCACCTATAAATACCCCCCTTCCCTTCACTTCAAACACACCTTCAAAACACACTTCTCTCTTCTTTCTTTCTCTCTTTTATTAGATTTTTAGGTTTTTTTAGTTTTTCTTAGTTTTTAGTTAATTTCTCTTAGTTTTAGAGTTCTTCCCTTTTTGGGAAGAACTAGTTATGTTTTTGTAATTTTTTTAGCTTTTTGATTCAATAAATGGAAGTGCAAATTCCGCTTGGAGGTTTTCCAGCAACGGGAATAGCGTCGAAGTTCTGTAAGGATTTTATTTTCTTTACATTTATTTTTTATGCTTTATTCTTACATGTTATATTTAATTTGTTTGTGATTAAATTTAACTGTGTTTGGTATTTAGTAAACATGATATAATAATAACGTTGTTATGCTTGCGAAATATTAAATAGGTAAAAATCTCTAAAATGAATTGATTTTATTTTTATTCAAGATTTTATATTAAGAATGTTAGAGAGAAATATATTATTTTTCATTACAAACTTAAATCTGAAAATTAGATTTTAAGGTTTAGTTATCCTATTCGATTTAGAGTAGTGCTCTTTTATTTGTTGGTACAATCGCCTAGGTAGTTAGAGTGAAGCTCTATTTCAAAAGTTTTTATAAGAATTATTATCTGAAAATGTATTGACAACATGTTTTCGGTAGTGGTTTTAAAACTTGAAAGTTAGTACTCGGATAACTAAATTCTTAGGTTTAATTTGGACACCTTGAATAAAGTTTAAATCGCTCTAACCCCACCAAAGGTGGCATTTAAATGGTTCATTTTCAATCTCTTAGAAAAAGGAATTAATTTAATTAACCAAATTAGTTATCAACCCCACCCATAGGTGTTAATTGATTTGTTTAGTTAACAAAGAATATCTAACCCCACCAAAGGTGGTATTCATATAAAAAAGAGAGAATCAATAAATATCAATTCATATCTTTAATAACCTAATTAATATGAGCAAGCATAATTAACTTAGTTATTATATCCATAAATACTCCACTGTTTTAACAGATAAAATTTGCATAAATGTTTATTGAATCTATGTTTATTTTTATGTAATTAGATTAAAAACACAAAACCCAAAATATCGTGACAGGATGTTTAGGATTTAATTTCGTTTTTAAAAGTTTGAATAATAAATTAAAAACCACATACATTCCTTCCTTAGATCGACCTTGGGAGTATACTTATCATTTTCTACGAAATGATTCGTGCACTTGCGAGAGTTTTATAAATACATAAAACCAAATGAACGGGCAGGATCGGCGATGTCGGTTCTGCCCCTATCAGCGATAAACGATGAAGGTTGGCTTAAACTACAATGTTTATGGAAGTTTAGAGATTATGAATGTCGTATTGAGCTCATCAAAAGAATATACAAGACTGTAAAAGCAGCACAACATTTTCCAAATCTCCACTTGGAGCATCACAATCAAGTCATGGTTGATCACTTTTTCTCCTTTCTTTCTCTTCTCAGGACAATCTTGCAAGTTTTTCTGCCCTATTGTCATATTGGTTATGAATTAATCTTTTTAGGGAGTGTTCAATGATGTTTTATGGTTAGGATGCTTTTGATTGGAATTAAAGTGTGACTAATTTGACATGTATATTCCTTGAGCGTATGTATGGATTAATTCTTGTATTGAATTTGAATAGACCTTTATGTTTTACACATGACATAACTTTATGAATCTTTATGGACATTTTGAGAAGTTTGTGTGGATTTCATGCTTTGATGATTTGTTTGGCTTTGACAAGCTCTAGGCGAGTTATGAATTTATGCTTGTGTTTGTACCTATCATTGTGTTCTTGTATAGGGGTGACAATATAGTATATGGATAGACTAAACAATGTTTCTACTTGATACATTCGCAGTTTATTTCATGTGTGCATGTTACAAATGTATATTGAAATCTTCAAGCTTCAAACATGTAGTGCTCTAAGACCATGATTTTTCAAAGTGATAGAGTAGATGAGTTGTTACATAAAGATGGATGGAGCACACAAAATAGATATACTTGATTTAGATGTGTCTTTCAGGTTTAGGTTTAGATCGATGTTTTGTTCATAGGAAAAACATCCTTAGGTCATCTTCATATGATCACATCACGAAAGATGTGAATATGTATTTAGATGTTCTATGTTTTCACATGAAAATCCAAGAATGGAGAATATAAGTCCTGTTGTACTCTGTATTTATGAGTTGGCTTCTCTTATGCAAAGCACTTATTTTCTTAATTTACTTAGAGTATCTATCTTCCTCTATTTAAAGTTGATTACTATGGACCAGTAACTTACACATACACATAGTTAAAGGCACTTTGTATCCAAGCAAGTTTACACACACCATAGTGTTGGTTTTCATAGGATGCATACTAGGTAGAGTGTTATGGTTTTTGACAATTATGCGAAAGTTGTCATTTTAGTTTTTCACTCATTTCAAGTACATGTGTTTTTGGATGTTACTCGGTATTTTTGGAAACAAAAAATTATCTCTTTTTTAATACCTCACCAACAAGCTCATAACCACTCAGGTGGCAGACGATGTGGCCGACGAGGTGAGCATCATAGTTCTATAAATATCTCTAGTTTATCTCTACTCTTTACCCATTGTTTTAGTATCAAAATCCTTCCATATTTCTCACTAAGATTTATATCTATTATTTAAATTAATTTGGAGAAATTACATTTGAGTGTGAGTCATTTTGAGCTTAGTTATCAATTCATTTTTGGTGTGCCTACATGGTTTGACTGAGTGTCTCCCGTATATGATTGGAGTTCTATGGTAGACTATGCGTCCCTCGAAGTCGTAAATGGGTACACTTTTTATTAAATATTTGGGTTTACTAACCATACCGTATTGGGTAGTGTCCGCTCTGGAACAAATCTAAGTTCGTGTGTTGAACAATATAGTTGCAAAAGTAGCAAGTAAGAGTAGTAGTAGGTAGTTTGGACAGAGGTCCCAACTAATAGTGATAATAGTGGTTTTATTGTCTAATAGAGTTGCAAAAATTTATTGTTTAGTTAATTATTTACTGTTGAGTGTTTGTCTTAAGAAACCTAGAATGTTACTATTTAGATACGGTGTCTGTGTGGGTTTACCTCATTCGATCAGTTATTGAGTTAGTTTAATCTGAGTTTATTGTGCATATGTTTCAATATATTAAAGCATAAACTGTGATTAGATAACATTTATTGTTTCCCTGCTTTATATTTTATTAAATGATATATATTGTTACAAGTTATTTACTTTTCAATATTATATTATTTGTGCTTTTGCTATGTGTACATCTTAAGTGTTTTATGTTCTGTTTCTTGCAAGTTTAAGTCCGAGTCCTTTAGGAGTCTGTTTCTCATTACCCTAATTGTGAACCAAGTTGTAGACTTTTTTAGCCATTTTGAGGGAACAATTGGTGTCATAGCTGCTCTAGGATGGAGATAGTTTGTAAAGGAACTAGAAGTTGCTATTGAAACAATTTTTCATAAAGTTTACGCACACTAGTGTTCTTGACACTATTCATAACAAGGTAAAAGTATGGGATAATCTGGTTTGACCCATCTAATATAAACTCTTATTAAGATTTGAGGCATATGGGTCGATGTGAGTATGAAAATTATTTGAGTGATGTGGACTATGATGAAATAATTAAAAGCCTAGCAGTTGATGGTGCTGAGTGGGAATATTCTAGTGAAACACCTACGGGTATTGAAGCTAAACATTTAAATAATGTTGTTCGTATCTTGTAATATTTTTTTTACTCCAAACTCATGTCCACTATTCATTACACTACTGTGGATAGGAAAAAGGCTATATTACTTTATGTTATAGCATCCACAAAAATCCATGGATGTTGAAGCCAAAATTCACCATTGGATAAAATTGTCTGCTAACAACCACTATTTGAGTTATTTCTTATCCCAACTCATTATAGTTTTATATGTAAAAGTAGAGATGAATTACCCAAAGGTAAGGTGTTAGTACAACATTGTGAATTATTGAATCTAGCTTATTATAATGAACTCACATCAGACACTAATAGAACCCAAAGGGAAAAAAGAGTTTATTCTTCATAAACAATTTCATTAAAAGATAAAATTTATCATATAAATTAAAAGTGAACACTTTGTAAAATATTTACAAGCTTCTACTCCCAAAAATAATGGGTTTACATATCGAAAGCATCGAGTTCAAGGTGAATATAACCATACCTTTCTTGAGATACAATGGTTAACACTCAATCATCTTGAAGTTGATTAAAGTCATTTGAGAAGATTAGAGAATCAATAGTATGATTTAATTTTTACACCACATAAACACTCATATGGTGAAGAACAAGGACGAGAAGATATAGATGATTGAGCTCCAACTTTGTCCTAGAGGTTTATTAGTTTTTATTATTTTTATGTATTTCATTTCAATTTTTTTGTATGAACTTCTTTTTTACTTATTTTTTAGGATATTATTTTATATTCTATTTAATTTGTTTTATTTTAAGTTTATGTGAACTATGATTATTTTATTTAGAAAATTTAAAATTTCTAAATGTTTGTGAAGATATGATGTATGAAAAGTACACAACAATTTCTCTGTGTGATTTAAATTGTTTGAGATGATGAATGCACATGATTTTTTACATCATTACTTGATCAAATAAAACAAATGAATAATTTTTATTTTCTTTATTTTTATTTTTAAATTTATATTTGTTACATTAAATGTAATGTAGATTCTAGGTTGTAGGTGGAGGAAATTTTACATAAATTTGATCATTTTAATTTTTTTTAATCAAACATGTGTTTACATTTATTTTATTTTATTTATTAGTATAGGGAACATTAGGTCCAATTTTTAAAAATTTTGCAAAATTATTATGTCTTTAGTTGATTTTAAGTAAATAATCGAGTCTTTGCACTATTGGGAATGTTTTGAACGTGGCATGAAATAATATGATATTTAGTTTTTTTTTCATAGTTTGTGCTTCATGATTGAATGTTAAAATTGAGATAAATCTGAACTTTATATTTAGGAATCAAATAATAGAGGCTACCTTTTATTAATCATATGTGAATCCATTATTTTATTTCGTCACATAACTTCTTTTCGCATATAATTTTGATTGAGTACTTCAGCTCATAGGATCAGTATAATATTGAGAGTATGACTTGTGAGAATTAGAATTAAAGTAAATTCGGATTCCTAATACTAAAATTGGATAAGTCAAAGTTGATACATTTTTTATATGGAATATGAATTTGTGATTTGCAACTAATTTTTATAATAAATCATGAATATTTGAGATGTTGATTTAACTTATACTTTGGATTTTGATTGTGAATTTAAAAGAGGCCAAAGCATGATAAGTTTTGTCATTTTACTTTTAACTTTGTTATTTTTATTTTTATCTTTTATTTATTTTTGTTATTTTTTATTTCTTTTAGTTTTTGCAATTAGTTGAATGTTTGTGAGTATCATCAACTTAAATTAGCCTGCTTGAAAAATATAAGGATTTAAAGGCTTGTTTTATATGCTAAATGCAACAATATTAATATATGAAAATGATTTAGGTTAATTTAATTTATTTATTTTGGTTTTTGTTTTGAGTTATTTTATCGCTTTTCTTGCTATAGACTACCAAGAACTAGTTGGATGTTGTGAGGAGTGCTTGAAAAGCGCTAATATTACGCAATTTATTTACACTTAAATGTTATAAATATATTTAAATCGGTCAAATAGTCACGGGGAACGATGATGTCAGCTTCACGTGTGATGACGTCAGCCTAGGTGACATGGTGATGACATCAGTTGTAGGTGGTAGAGTGCCGCATTGATGATGTCAGTAGGATCTGAGGGTTGCGTATAAGGCACATAAGGAAAAGGCACGGTTTCTATGTACGGCTCATGATGGAGCGTGCGAACGCAGATGGTTGCAGTACTTCCATGGTTGTGTAGATCAAGGCGAGCCAATCACTGTGGAACTAGTATAAATTTTATCGGAGCAAGATGCACGATGGCGAGTGAAGGTGCGTTCTGACTCTGATTGTGGCGAGGCTTCCATGGTTATGTATATCAGGACATCTTGATCACTGTGATATCTATAAAAAGGTTATTGGACCGAGATGCATGGTAGAGATCGTGATTGCAGTGGTCTGTGTGGTGCGGGACTCCTCAACTACAGTGATTGCAGGCCTAGAACCTAAGGACAATGGCTGAAAGACGTCGGAGGTTCAACGATGAGTGGCTACAACGGCTATTGTGACTGTGCAAGCGATAAGGGTGGAGTAGCACCAGAAGAGACAAGACTGCTAAAAGAAAGGTTAGAGAAATGGCTCTGATACCATGTTAGAAGTACTGAATGATTGTATTCTATTTTATACCTTAGTGAATATAGATGGTTCCTTTATAATGGAGTTACAAGTAAACTAGATGTGCCTAAAGCCTACAATATGATATACATTAGTAGATATACGATGTACATTAACAGATATACATTAATTTGTTTATAGATATACATTAACAATTTTAAGCTTAACATCATTAATTGTGTTAACCCAATAGCTCTTGTGGATTTTTATAAGACAATGAACTATCATTCTAAAAGGTTAACCCAATGAGTATGATTGACTCGTGCATTTATAAACTCATGTTCTCATTTATAAAATCATTTGCTCAAACAAAATCACTTAGTTCCTTAGATCCATATTCCATTTTTTATCAATGGTTTTAGAATCCTTTCAAAATCCTCCAAGTTCAACAACCTTCTCTTGAACTTTAACTTGACTTTTAAACCATTTTATTTACCCAAAGGCTTCAGGGTCTTCCAAGTTTAATTTTTACAACGGACGACATCGTTATTAGATTTAGAGAAATCTATTTTAAGCCCAACAAAATCATTTAAGGATACCATTTTATAATCCTTATATTAATATAAAGCTCATATGGCCATTTAGTGTCATAAGTACTTCAAATTGAACTTTATAACAACTTTAAACTTCCTAAAGTCAATTGATTTGTGCTTTTAGGTTATTTGTTGGAGGGTGATAAACGATAAAGGTTGGCTTAAACTACAATGTTTATGGAAGTTTAGAGATTATGAATGTCGTATTGAGCTCATCAAAAGAATATACAAGACTGTAAAAGCAACACGAAATTTTCCAAATCTCCATTTGGAGCATCACAATCAAGTCATAGTTGATCTCGTTTTCTCCTTTCTTTCTCCTCTCGGGACAATCCTGCAAGTTTTTCTGACCTATTGTCATATGGGTTATGAATTAATCTTTTTAGGGAGTGTCCAATGATGTTTTATGGTTAGGATGATTTTGACTTGAATTAAAGTGTGGCTATTTTGACATGTGTATTCCTTGAGCATATGTATGGATTAATTATTGTATTGAATTTGAATAGACCTTTTTGTTTTACCCATGACATAACTCTATGAATCTTTATGGACATTTTGAGAAGTTTGTGTGGATTTCATGCTTTGATGATTTGTTTGGCTCTAACAAGCTCTAGGGGAGTTATGCATTTATGCATGTATTTGTACCTATCATTGTGTTCTTGTATAGGGGTGACACTATAGTATATGGATAGACTAAACAATGTTTCTACTTGATACATTCATAGGGTGTGTTTGTTTCATGTGTGCATGTTACAAATGTATATTGAAGTCTTCAAGCTTCAGACATGTAGTGTTCTAAGACCATCATGCTTCAAAGTGACAAAGTAGATGAGTTGTTACATAAAGATGGATGGAGCACACAAAATGGATGTACTTGATTTAGGTGTGTCTTTCGGGTTTGGGTTTGGATCGATGTTTTGTTCATAGGAAAAAACATCCTTAGGTCATCTTCATGATCATATCACGAAAGATGTGAATATGTATTTAGATGTTCCATGTTTTCACATGAAAATCCAAGAATGGAGAATATAAGTCATGTTGTACTCTGTATTTATGAGTTGGCTTCTCTTGTGCAAAACACGTATTTTCTTAATTTACTTAGTATATCTATCTTCCTCTATTTAAGGTTGATTACTATGTACCTGTAACTTACACATACACATAGTTAGGGGCACTTTGTATCCGAACAAGTTTACACACACCACAATGGATAGGAAAAAGGCTATATTACTTTATTTTATAGCATCCACAAGTCCATGGGTGTTGAAGCCAAAATTCACCATTGGATAAAATTGTCTGCTAACAACCACTATTATAGTTATTTCTTCTCCCAAATAATTATAGTTTGATATGCAAAAGTGAGGATGAATTACCCAAAGGTAAGGTGTTAGTACAACTTCGTGAATTATTGAATCTAGCATATTATAATGAACTCACATCAGACACTAATAGAACCCAAAGGGGAAAAAGAGTTGATTCTTCATAAAATATTTCATTGAAAGATAAAATTTATCATATAAATTAAAAAGTGACATACTTTGTAAAATATTTCCAAGCTTCTACTACCCAACATAATGGGTTTACATATTGAAAGCATCGTGTTCAAGGTGAATATAACCATACCTTTCTTGAGATACAACGGTTAACCCTCAATCATCTTGAAGTTGATTCAAGTCATTCGAGAAGACACGAGAATCAATAGTATGATTTCGTTTTTACACCACACAAACACTCACACGTTTAAGAACAAGGACGAAAAGATGTAGATGATTAAGCTCCAACTTTTTCCTAGAGGTTTATTAGTTTTTATTATTTTTATGTATTTTGTTTCAATTTTTTTGTATGAACTTTTATTTTACTTATTTTTAGGATATTATTTTGTTTTTTATTATTTTATATTCTATTTAATTTTTTTTATTTTAAATTTATGTGAACCATGATTATTTTATTTAGAAATTTTAAAATTACTAAATGTTTACTAAAATATGATGTATGAAAAGTACGCAATAATTTCTCTATGTCATTTAAATTGTTTGAGATGATGGATGCACCTAACTTTTTACATCATTACTTGATCAAATAAAGCAAATGAATAACTTTTATTTTCTTTATCTTTATTTTTAAATTTATATTTGTTACATTAAATATAATGTAGATTCTAGGTTATAGGTGGAGGAAAATTTACATAAATTTGAACATTTTTAATTTTTTTTAATCAAACATGTGTTTACATTTATTTTATTTTATTTATTAGTATAGGGAACATTAGGTCCAATTTTTAAATATTTTGCAAAATTATTATGTCTTTAGTTGATTTTAAGAAAATAATCGAGTCTTTGCACTATTGGGAATGTTTTGAACATGGCATGAAATAATATGATATTTAGTTTTTTTTCATTTGTGCTTCATAATTGAATGTTAAAATTGAGATAAATCCGAACTTTATATTTATGAATCAAATAATAGAGAGTACCTTTTGAGAATATTTTTAGCATATAATCTTTTCATTCGAAGTGATAATATAATTCTACTCCTCAAAACACTCTTCTTATTACTTCAAATTAATATATGATCTCTATAGATTTTGCATTGAATATTATGATTTTTATATCTGGTAAAATGTCATGTACATATTTTTTGTTTAAATTGAATGACTTAAATAGAAATTGAAAGGGTATGCCTTTTCAATGGAGCATGATTTCCAAAAGTACACACACACACACACATATATATATAGGGTTCCTTAATACCCAAAACAAAAAAAAGACCTAAATTAATCACTCACCAAATCACACAATTACAGACACGGATCATTCTCTAAAAGAAGAAGAAAAATAAGAAGATGTAGAAGGAATATAATTTTAAAAAGTAAAAAAAAAAGAGAAAAAATAAATGATATAACTAAATACTATAACCCAATATTTCTTAAAGTAGTGAGAATGATTATTACAAAAGAAAGATAGAAAACGAATCTCTTTGAAGCCATTGCATTTTCATTCATTCATCTCTAAAGACATATAATTAATATTTTTACTTTATGATTTTAATTGATGCTTGAAAATGGTATGTGATTTATTTTTAAACTTCTTCAATTGATTCCTTTAACCATATCAATATTACGCATTTTTTTAGCCTTTCTTTTTTTAATCATATGCGAATCCATTATTTTATTTCTTCACATAACTTCTTTTCGCATATAATTTTGATCGAGTACTTCAACTCATAGGATCAGTATAATATTGAGAGTATAACTTGTGAGAATTAGAATTAAAGTAAATTCGGATTCCTAATACTAAAATTGGGTAAGTCAAAGTTGATACATTTTTTGTATGAAATATGAATTTGTGATTTGCAACTAATTTTTATAATAAATCATGAATCTTTAAGATGTTGATTTAACTTATACTTTGGATATTGATTATGAATTTAAAAGAGTCCAAAGCATGATAAGTTTTGTCATTTTACTTTTAATTTTGTTATTGTTATTGTTATTTTTATCTTTTATTTATTTTTGTTATTTTTTACTTCTTTTAGTTTTTGCAATTAGTAGGATGTTTGTGAGTATCATCAACTTAAATTCATCTACTTGAAAAATATAGGAATTTAAAGGCTTGTTGCATATGCTAAATGCAACAATATTGATATACGAAAATGATTTAGGTTAATTTAATTTATTTATTATTTTTAGTTTTGAGTTATTTTATCGCTTTTCTTGCTATAGACTAGCAAGAACTAGTTGGATGTTATGTAATTTATTTACACTTAAATGTTATAAATATATTTGAATTTTCATGATTCTATCATTATTTAAAGCAAATTTATATTTTCAATTCACGAGTATGTTTTGTTGTTATTCAGGTAATTCTAGCTTCAAATTGATTAAAATGATAAACACTTAGAAAATCATGCTTGAAGTACTCATCTATAACTTATAAGATTTAAAGAGCAATTATATATATATATATATAAACCTTACATATGTTCCAACTAGTTGTAAGGGGGACAAAAATAAGAAAGTGAAGAAAAAAATAATTGGACTTGAGTTGCGATGTGGCTATATATTGGCCATAACGAGACCCTTTTTGGACAAATCGAGACAAACCAAAAGGAAATATGGGCCATGGTGAAGATAAATATGGCCATGGTGTGCGATGTTTATTCCCTCGCTTACCATTTTTTCAAATTTTCTCTATTATAAATAGAGCCCTATTTCTTAGTATTAGACACCAAAAATATTATCAACATCAGTTTGCAAATAGGTTTTTCCATAGGCCCAGTTTCTCCTAGTTTTTTGGAGCTTAATATATATATATATTTAGTTTAATGTTTATTTTATATACAATTTAGATTAAGTGATCATCAACAAGAGGCAACAAAAGGGAGTTATTTCATATCATGCGATTTTTTAAAATACATCTCATATTTTCTCATTTACTTTTAATGAGATAAGATGTTAATAAAGCGATATTAATTTAGATATCTCATTAATTCCTAATTGGCCTAAATAAGACAAACGAGAATACAAAAATAATAAAAAAATATAATAAATAACAATTTGTAACTAAGTTTAATAAAAATAATAATAAAATACATGTTTAAAATTATGGTCATTGGGGCTATAATCTAAATTAAATAAAATAAGACAATATTCCACCATGAGTTCATTGGTGAGAAGAGATGATAGAGGTCATTTAACATCTATAATATTAAGTGATTTAATTAATAATGAATAACGACCGACCATATTCAATTAAATAATTCAATATCACGCCTTCTTCTAACCCAAATAGAAGTAGGAGTATGAGAATATGCACCCATGTTTTTAAGTGAAATAAAAATGAAAAAACTTTTATCACAATTTTATATCTCTATCAATTTACATATCTTAATACAATTAACTTATATGATCACCGAATTATTTTAATGTTTAATTATTTAGAATTTAACATGTAATCCTATACCAACATGAATTCAAATATTGAAATAATTATGAGATCATATATATATATATATATATATATATATATATATATATATATATATATAACTAAATATTTAATAAGAAAAGGTTGAATACATGTAACCCAATATTTAATTAAAAAATATTAAATATTTTGAGATCATATACAAGTATAATGTTAATTATATTAAGATATGTAAAATAATGCATGTATAAAATTATGATAATATTTTTGCCATTTTATTGCATTAAAAAACTTATAGGACATTCTCATATACCTATTACTATTTATTTTGAAGAATGAGTGATATTTATTTTTTAGTTATACCATTGAGAATAATAGTGAAAGTAATTGAATATGTAACAAGAACACTTGATAACTTTTGAACGTGTATCCTCCTTGTTTAAGTTATGCTTAATATATGTGTCATAGGGAATATAATCTAAATTATAATTTTGTGTTCAAGTTTGAATTACAAAATTGTTGAAAAAAAGTATAAAATTAATTTTATTTATTTATTTATAAGTTAAGAGAAGAATTTTATCGATCACGATTTAAGATGCACATTATCATAGTCATAAGTCATAACAATTTCAAACTTATAGGTTAATGGCTATTAGAAGTAGTCATCTATGGATGAATGGATTTGTATTACCCAGCAATAAAGGCCACAACTCTCTTTAGTAAATATATGCGAGAAGCCCTCTTGTTCTAACATTAATTTAATCCTTTCAATATTCTTAAGCCTTATAAATACAATCTTTTAATTAATCAACCAATTCATTCCGCCCTTAAGAAAATAAAATAAAATAGAAAAAAATGTTTAAAAAAGTCACATGTATGCTTGTTCGAGCAATTCTATTAATGATATTATGTACTACTACAACAACTGTTGTTGGAGATGACACAACACCCATTCCAGAAGATATATCAAAAGTAAATAATTGGTTTAGTGACAACATAAAACCTTATACAGAGCGTAAAGCTACACTTGATCCTGCATTAGTCACAGCTGAAGATGGTTATAAAGTTATCAAGGTAATGAAAAATGGTGGAGATTTCAAAACCATCACAGATGCCATTAAAAGCATTCCCACAGGAAATACTAAACGTGCCATAATTTACATCGAGGGAGGAGTTTATCAAGAAAAAATAAAAATTGAAAGAACAAAACCTTTTATCACTTTTTATGGCTCACCAAATAACATGCCAAGCATAACATTTGCTGGCACTGCAGCACAATATGGAACCGTTGATAGTGCCACTTTGATCGTGGAATCTGATTACTTTAGTGCAGTTAATGTTATTATCAAGGTATTTATATATGTCTATCTTATTAGTATATACATTTGCGTATGTGGTATTTTTCATTTTGGAAAATTTTATCCTTGATAATTTTTATTTTGAACGATTTTATCTAATTATTTACTTTAATTATAATATATATTATTCATTTTATAAATCAATTTCTTGAAATTGCCAAAATACTTTTTAGTAAGAAATTTTAAAACTGGGTGATTTTTTTATGTAAGTTATATATATATATATATATATATATATATATATATATATATATATGATCTTTAATCTTATTTTTTTTATTTTTATAATTTTGTGTGTTAATAATCTTAGAATAGCGCACCAAAGCCTAATGGAGCTGCAAAAGGAGCACAAGCCGTTGCATTCAGAATCTCGGGAGACAAAGCTGCATTTTATAATTGCAAAATAATTGGATTTCAAGATACTCTATGTGACGATAGAGGCTTTCATTTCTTTAAGGATTGTCACGTTGAAGGCACAGTTGATTTTATCTTCTAAGTGGAACATCTCTATATTTGGTATATTTATATCTCAATAAAATTATAAAATTGTTTTAATTTAAATTATTATTTTACTAATCATAAAGAGTAAATAATACAGAACACTGACATACAAGTAGTTGGAGATCAAGGATTAACAGTTATCACTGCCCAAGCAAGAGAAAATGAAAAAGAGCTCACCGGTTATTCATTTGTACATGGAAAAATAATCGGATCTAGTAATGGTACATATTTAGGTCGAGCTTGGAAGTCTAGACCTAGAGTCGTTTATTCTTATACCACCATGAGCAATGTAGTCAATCCTGATGGTTGGAGTGACAACTTTAACCCTCAAAATGATAAGTATGTGATGAATTTAATATATCATTGTTGATTAAGTATTAAATAAAAATATTTAAAAGAGGAAAAAATTGAATTGGATAGATTTTTTATATATTTTTAAATTTTTACAGGACTGTATTCTACGGAGAGTACAAATGCATGGGACCTGGTTCTAATCTTAGTGGCAAACGAGTACAATACATGAAAAAGCTAAGTGATGAAGAAGTCAAACCTTTTCTCACTCTTGGTTATATTTTAGGTTCTAAATGGTTGCTTCCTCCTCCGAATCTAAAGATGTAAGAGTATTCAAGAGGATCTACATCTATTTATATCTGTGAAGTTATTTTGATCATAATTTTAAAAAATCATAGAAATTGAAGAAATGTTTCTCTAAAAAAATATAATATTTTAGAACAAATATAATTTTGTTATATTATTTTCAATTTTTGTTATATGATATATATGTATAAGAATACACTTTATTTGCTTACTAGTATTACTAAAAATAAAAAAAAAGTGGAAGCATAATGGTAATAGTATTTATTAATTTTAAATTTTCATCAAAAATACGCCTGAGTTTAATGCTTATTGCATATTTGCATAGTTTGAAAAAAAATAAAGTCAAGTATTTTAATTTTAAAAATTATAAGTGATTTATCGAGAGTTATTTTATTATTTACAATTACATGTTTAATTTACACTAAATATTATTCTCTAAAAAAGCATAATGGTGCAAATCAAAAATATAAACCTTATATGATGAATACAAGTGGTAACTTTGATGGAAGATTAGTTGTCATTTATATAAAGAAGTTTTGATCTAAGTTGTATCTTAAATATTTATTAATAAAATTTAATTTAATTTAATTTTAAAAAATAAATAAAAGAGGTATATAAATATATATCCTGATTTTCTTATTTTGACAAATAATTTATTGGTGATTATTTTATATTATAAATTTTGTATTTACATCCACACTAAATATTAAAATAAATTCACTTAAAATTTATATAGATGACACTTTAGGAGAAATCCTACGGAAAAATAGCTCGATTCCAGCATAATAAAAAGCTTAACACCGCACATTCTTATTACTTAATTTTCATATAGAAAAAGGAAAAAAAAAGGTCGTATTATTCCAAACCCCAAGTATAATATTCCATCTCTCCCACTTCACACCTTAGAATGCACTATTCATGTATGTATATATATATATATATATATATATATATATATATATAATTGAGAATTAAGATAGTTTTATTTTTTTTAAATTTTTTGAAATAAAGTTGATGAATAAGAGGTTTGAAATAGTTGACAAGAAACAATCTATCATTAAAAAAAGTTAATTTTTGAGAAAAGAATAACAAATAAACATAATTAAAAAGAGAATATGATTTTTTTGGCATAAAGAAATTATTGAAGGAAGCTAACAAAATTTTAGAACAAAGTTTTGTTAAAACAATTAATCATATCATTAAAACTACAATAAAGGTACAACTAGGTGTACATAATTCTTGTTATGTATTTTTTAATTTTAAAGAGTTTTTTTATACGTAAAATTTAAAAATATATAATGTAAAATAAAAACTAATATGCTTAATATGTGCTTTTTTTAATTATCTGTGGCTGTAAGTCGATTGGCACCAAAGTGCAAGAGTACAACCCTCTCAATGCAATGGCCATAGGTGACAAGTTGAGAGGTCCATAGGCCATAGCCACCCTTAACACATAATCCAAAGAAGAAAACCAAAGGTACCAAATTACAAAATAGTATATATATAGACAAAGGCCACAATCGCCAAAACCAAAATAAAATACATATGCCTTCCTCTCATCTTCTTTCCAACTTCTCCTTCCTCATCACTCTACTCCTTCTCAGCATCATCCTTCCTATTTCGTCTGTGTCTCAACTCATTCTCGACTCGACCTAAGAAATCAGGTTTCGGCCTATGACCTACTGGATGATTTTGGTGCTAGATATTCAGTGATTTTGGTGGCAGACATAAATTCCCTGTTGAGATAGAAAGTGAGTTTGGAGATAAGGTTCAAAGAAATTCTAGCACTGCGCACAAAATTCTTATCCCCAATTTGTCAACTCTTTCTCTTGCCCATTATAGTGTATTCACATCTCACCTCTTCAAACTCCATTGTTAGAAGAGGATGGGAAGACACTCCTTAAGAAAGTAAAACTTTCTCTCTATTTATTCCTTTTTCTTCTTACCTTTATAGTGTTCGGCGAAACATCATTGTGAGGCATTATTGATAATTCTACATTGTTGTGTAATCTTGAGGAACCTATAATCCTTTTAGAAAGTATGATTGAATTGATATCTTAGAATTGAGCCTCTACGTCCCATTAGTATAGGTTAATCACTTTATTGAGTGGCTAGGGATCTGTTTTGATTGTTTTTCACCAATATGCAATGCTTAATTTTTGTTAGAAATACTGAATGATTGTACTGTATTTTGTATCTTAATGAATATACATGGTGTCTTTATAAAGGAGTTACAAGTAAACTAGATGTGCCTAAATCCTACAATATGATATACAGTAGCAGATATGATATACATTAATAGATATTCATTAATCTATTAATAGATATACATTAACATCCTCCCTCAAACTCAAGGTCGATGTGAGACCAGCTTGAGGTTGTCAACCAAATTACGAATGTGTCCCTTAGGAAGTGCCTTGGTGAAGATATATGTAAGTTGATCATTAGAGGAGACTAGGAAAAGCTTGAGAGCACCATGGATAAGATGAGAACGAATAAAGTGACAATCAATCTCGATATGTTTAGTCCATTCATGCAAGACATCATTGTGAGCAATATGAACGACACTCTGATTGTCACAATAAAGGAGAGTGGCAGAGGATGTGGACACACCCAAATCCTTAAGAAGCCATTGTAGCCAAAGGAGTTCAGATGTGATATCAGTAAAAGAACGATACTCGGCTTCAGTACTGGAGTGAGGCATGAAAGTTTGTTTTTTACTTTGCCAAGAAATCAAGGAAGAACCAAGGAGAAAGCAATAACGTGTAGTGGACCTACAATCAATGGAATCTCTTACCCAATTAGCATAAGAGAATTCACGAAGTACAAGAGGAAATTGAGCTTAGTAGAAAAGGCCATGGAAGTGATTGGCCTTCAAGTATCTTAGAATGCGCATAACAATAGCATAGTGAGTCGATCATGGAGTAGACAGATACTGACTCACCTGAAAATCAGCGTAAGAAATGTCTAGACGAAGTATGATTTTGGTTAATGCATTAATTTCTTCTTTCATTGTAATCTATCATAAAGGGTTACTAGGTGCCTCACGGTAGGTGTGAGGATCATGGAGTGTAGCAAGGGCACTGTAACAATGATAGTCAAGTAAATGTGAAGGAATGGATTTTACCCAGGTTGAGTCGTAAGGTGGAATGCCTTGTGGAGGATCTTTAGGCGTAGCAAGCAAGAGCAGGGACCTAGGTCAAGGTGGGGTAGCTCGTCATCTATCTGTTCATCTACAATCTGTCTTAGAAAATCATTAAAAATATCTGAAGTTTGAATAGAGAAGTCCAAAGGAGGATCAAGAGTATCTATAAAAGAAACATGAGACTCATCTGGAAAGATTTCTAAAACAGAAGAGTTAGTTAGGGAAGAACAAAAGTGAGAGAGTTCAACAAATAAGCGGTGTTCCCAAAAGACAACATTATGGGAAACATGAAGATGATGACAGATAGGATCATAGTACCGATAACCTTTTTTATTTTCACCATAACCAAGGAATAAAAAATTCTAGAACGAGGCTCAAGTTTGTTGTTCTCATGAGGTCAAGAAGAATGAAATAGGTAGAGCCGAATGAGCAAAGGTAATGATAGTTAAGGGATGATCCAAAAGGCGCTCATATGGAGTCCGGGTTATAAATGATAGTGCTTAGAATGCGATTATTGGCATGAAGAAGCAGCTTCACCCCAAAATGGGGTAGCAAATTTGGCGTAAAGAAGAAGAGCACGAATAGTGTCAAGAATATTACAAAGTTTTCAACCGTCGACCATTTTGTTGAAAGGTGCTTGGACAAAGTTAAATGATGTACGGTGCCATAGGAATGTAACAAAGCTTGAAAAGCACATTCAGTATATTCAAGAGCATTATCAGATCAAAAAGTTTTGATATGGTTGGAGAATTGTGTTTCAACCATTTTTGCAAAGTTATTGTATATTGGTAAGATTTCAGAACGAGATTACATAGGAAAGATCCAACTATAACGAAAATAATCATCAATAAAAACAACAAAATAATGAGATCCACCAATACAAGTACCATGAGAAAGTCCCCAAATATCAGAACGAATTAACTCCAAAATACTATTAGAGATAGATTCACTATTAATGAAACGTAAGGTTGGCTATTTTCCTAATTGCCATGAAGTACAATCAAAATTATCTTCAGACATAAAACACAACAGACCTTTAGAAGGTAACTGTTGTACCAAAGGGGATGGGGCATGACCAAGATGAGAATGCCAAAGTGTAAGAGAAGGTAAGGAAGAAACTTGTAGTAGCTGCACCAGCAATAGAGGTAGGAACAACAGGTGGAAGATGAAGATTGTCCATAAGAAACATACGCCTAACCCTAAAACTGGGCCCAAGCTCTTACCCTATCCTTAGATCCTACACAATACACCCAGAATAGTCAAAAATAAGGTGATATCCTAGTTTAGCTAATTCTCCCACAAAGCATAAATTATAGGATAGGTTAGGTACATGGAAGACCCCAAGAACAGAGAGGTTAGAGGTCGAAACAAAGCTAGACTATTACCATGCATGGTGGAACCATCAGCTATATGAATATTAATAGAATGTGGTACATGGTCAAATTTGGATAATAAAGATGAGTGAGGAGTCATGTGATTACAATAGGGAGAATTAAAATGCCAAGTTTGAGATTTATAGGGAAGAACTGAGAGAGTAGTGGAAAAGATGCATCACTAACCATACAAATAGCCTAAGTTATGATCTCTTGTAGTTTAGTGGGGGATAGTTTAACAAAGGATCTAGAAGACGGTGACTCAATTGAATTGGAAGGCATCAATGGAGTAGGCTCAATATTAGCAACAACAATAGTATATTTGTTACGATCGTAACAAGTCTCACTAGTATGGCCATGACGCTTGCAATAATTTGTAGAACCTCTTATTGGTCTACCTCCGACGATTGCTAGAGTTGGAGGAATCACTTGACTAATGAGGTTGCTTAATGGCAGGAGTAGAAGGAGTAATAGAGAAAACATCAAACTTATTTTGGGCTTGTAGGGTTATAAGTCGAGCTTCTTCTCTATCCAACTCATTTATGGTAGTATCAAGAGAGGGAAGAGGACTGTGATTGAGAAGCTAACCCTGGATGGGCTCAAATTCCTTGTGAAGTGAGATCAGGAACATATAGTGATGAAACTCATCTATAATTGGAGCATATCGCTAAGCATCCTTTGAGCATGCCCAAATTGGATCACAAAGGTCAATTTAGTCCCAAAGAAAGTGAAGCTAATCATAGTAGTCAATGATGGATTGTCCTGGTTCTTGTCAAAGTTGATGCAATTCAACTACTAACTGATATTTCATAGGACTATGAGTAGTGGAGTACCTTTTGGCCAACATATCCTATGCTGATTTTGCATCGTCAAAGGTGCCCAATAGATTAGAGGTGGAGGGAATGGAAGTATTCTGAATCCATGTGAGGATCATGTGGTTGTAACCTTCCCATTCAATCATGCGACCAAGGTAGGTAGCATCTTCTCCACTTGCTCTTTTAACAAGAATGATAACTACACCAATATAGTAATGCCAAAGCCTACGACCCTTAAGAGAACTACACATAGCTTAAGACTAAGATAAGTAATTATGGGTCCCTTCCAATGCAGTATTGATAGGGAGACGAAGAAACAAAATCCTTTTTATCCATTTAGAAACAAAATATGCAAAAAAAAAAAGACTACAAAAATGAAGTCTATGCAAAAAACTAGGTCAGAAGAACCTGATCTGCAAAAGTCAACGGTCAACGATCAATCGGTCAAATAGTCACGGGGAACGATGATGTCAGCTTCACGTGTGATGACGTCAGCCTAGGTGACATGGTGATGACATCAGTTGTAGGTGGTAGAGTGCCGCATTGATGATGTCAGCAGGATCTGAGGGTTGCGTATAAGGCACATAAGGAAAAGGCACGGTTTCTATGTACGGCTCATGGCGGAGCGTGCGAACGCAGATGGTTGCAGTACTTCCATGGTTGTGTAGATCAAGGCGAGCCAATCACTTTGGAACTAGTATAAATTTTATCGAAGCAAGATGCACGATGGCGAGTGAAGGTGCGTTCTGACTCTAATTGTGGCGAGGCTTCCATGGTTATGTATATCAGGACATCCTGATCACTGTGATATCTATAAAAAGGTTATTGGACCGAGATGAATGGTAGAGATTGTGATTGCAGTGGTCTATGTGGTGCGGGACTCCTCAACTACGGTGACTGCAGGCCTAGAACCTAAGGACAATGGCTGAAAGACGTCGGAGGTTCAACGATGAGTGGCTACAACGGCTATTGTGACTGTGCAAGCGATAAGGGTGGAGTAGCACCAGAAGAGACAAGACTGCTAAAAGAAAGTTTAGAGAAATGGCTCTGATACCATGTTAGAAATACTGAATGATTGTATTGTATTTTATACCTTAGTGAATATAGATGGTTCCTTTATAATGGAGTTACAAGTAAACTAGATGTGCCTAAAGCCTACAATATGATATACATTAGTAGATATACGATGTACATTAACAGATATACATTAATTTGTTTATAGATATACATTAACAATTTTAAGCTTAACATCATTAATTGTGTTAACCCAATAGCTCTTGTGGATTTTTATAAGACAATGAACTATCATTCTAAAAGGTTAACCCAATGAGTATGATTGACTCGTGCATTTATAAACTCATGTTCTCATTTATAAAATCATTTGCTCAAACAAAATCACTTAGTTCCTTAGATCCATATTCCATTTTTTATCAATGGTTTTAGAATCCTTTCAAAATCCTCCAAGTTCAACAACCTTCTCTTGAACTTTAACTTGACTTTTAAACCATTTTATTTACCCAAAGGCTTCAGGGTCTTCCAAGTTTAATTTTTACAACGGACGACATCGTTATTAGATTTAGAGAAATCTATTTTAAGCCCAACAAAATCATTTAAGGATACCATTTTATAATCCTTATATTAATATAAAGCTCATATGGCCATTTAGTGTCATAAGTACTTCAAATTGAACTTTATAACAACTTTAAACTTCCTAAAGTCAATTGATTTGTGCTTTTAGGTTATTTGTTGGAGGGTGATAAACGATAAAGGTTGGCTTAAACTACAATGTTTATGGAAGTTTAGAGATTATGAATGTCGTATTGAGCTCATCAAAAGAATATACAAGACCTGTAAAAGCAACACGAAATTTTCCAAATCTCCATTTGGAGCATCACAATCAAGTCATAGTTGATCTCGTTTTCTCCTTTCTTTCTCCTCTCGGGACAATCCTGCAAGTTTTTCTCGACCTATTGTCATATGGGTTATGAATTAATCTTTTTAGGGAGTGTCCAATGATGTTTTATGGTTAGGATGATTTTGACTTGAATTAAAGTGTGGCTATTTTGACATGTGTATTCCTTGAGCATATGTATGGATTAATTATTGTATTGAATTTGAATAGACCTTTTTGTTTTACCCATGACATAACTCTATGAATCTTTATGGACATTTTGAGAAGTTTGTGTGGATTTCATGCTTTGATGATTTGTTTGGCTCTAACAAGCTCTAGGGAGTTATGCATTTATGCATGTGTTTGTACCTATCATTGTGTTCTTGTATAGGGGTGACACTATAGTATATGGATAGACTAAACAATGTTTCTACTTGATACGTTCATAGGGTGTGTTTGTTTCATGTGTGCATGTTACAAATGTATATTGAAGTCTTCAAGCTTCAGACATGTAGTGTTCTAAGACCATCATGCTTCAAAGTGACAAAGTAGATGAGTTGTTACATAAAGATGGATGGAGCACACAAAATGGATGTACTTGATTTAGGTGTGTCTTTCGGGTTTGGGTTTGGATCGATGTTTTGTTCATAGGAAAACACATCCTTAGGTCATCTTCATGATCATATCACGAAAGATGTGAATATGTATTTAGATGTTCCATGTTTTCACATGAAAATCCAAGAATGGAGAATATAAGTCATGTTGTACTCTGTATTTATGAGTTGGCTTCTCTTGTGCAAAACACGTATTTTCTTAATCTACTTAGTATATCTATCTTCCTCTATTTAAGGTTGATTACTATGTACCTGTAACTTACACATACACATAGTTAGGGGCACTTTGTATCCGAACAAGTTTACACACACCACAATGGATAGGAAAAAGGCTATATTACTTTATTTTATAGCATCCACAAGTCCATGGGTGTTGAAGCCAAAATTCACCATTGGATAAAATTGTCTCCGCTAACAACCACTATTATAGTTATTTCTTCTCCCAAATAATTATAGTTTGATATGCAAAAGTGAGGATGAATTACCCAAAGGTAAGGTGTTAGTACAACTTCGTGAATTATTGAATCTAGCATATTATAATGAACTCACATTAGACACTAATAGAACCCAAAGGGGAAAAAGAGTTGATTCTTCATAAAATATTTCATTGAAAGAT
This sequence comes from Hippophae gyantsensis, assembly GCA_030763125.1. Classification (NCBI taxonomy): domain Eukaryota; kingdom Viridiplantae; phylum Streptophyta; class Magnoliopsida; order Rosales; family Elaeagnaceae; genus Hippophae; species Hippophae gyantsensis. The sequence continues at coordinate 29,217,984 of CM061030.1, forward strand.
AAAATTTATCATATAAATTAAAAAGTGACATACTTTGTAAAATATTTCCAAGCTTCTACTACCCAACATAATGGGTTTACATATTGAAAGAATCGTGTTCAAGGTGAATATAACCATACCTTTCTTGAGATACAACGGTTAACCCTCAATCATCTTGAAGTTGATTCAAGTCATTCGAGAAGACACGAGAATCAATAGTATGATTTCGTTTTTACACCACACAAACACTCACACGTTTAAGAACAAGGACGAAAAGATGTAGATGATTAAGCTCCAACTTTTTCCTAGAGGTTTATTAGTTTTTATTATTTTTATGTATTTTGTTTCAATTTTTTTGTATGAACTTTTATTTTACTTATTTTTAGGATATTATTTTGTTTTTTATTATTTTATATTCTATTTAATTTTTTTTATTTTAAATTTATGTGAACCATGATTATTTTATTTAGAAATTTTAAAATTACTAAATGTTTACTAAAATATGATGTATGAAAAGTACGCAATAATTTCTCTATGTCATTTAAATTGTTTGAGATGATGGATGCACCTAACTTTTTACATCATTACTTGATCAAATAAAGCAAATGAATAACTTTTATTTTCTTTATCTTTATTTTTAAATTTATATTTGTTACATTAAATATAATGTAGATTCTAGGTTATAGGTGGAGGAAAATTTACATAAATTTGAACATTTTTAATTTTTTTTAATCAAACATGTGTTTACATTTATTTTATTTTATTTATTAGTATAGGGAACATTAGGTCCAATTTTTAAATATTTTGCAAAATTATTATGTCTTTAGTTGATTTTAAGAAAATAATCGAGTCTTTGCACTATTGGGAATGTTTTGAACATGGCATGAAATAATATGATATTTAGTTTTTTTTCATTTGTGCTTCATAATTGAATGTTAAAATTGAGATAAATCCGAACTTTATATTTATGAATCAAATAATAGAGAGTACCTTTTGAGAATATTTTTAGCATATAATCTTTTCATTCGAAGTGATAATATAATTCTACTCCTCAAAACACTCTTCTTATTACTTCAAATTAATATATGATCTCTATAGATTTTGCATTGAATATTATGATTTTTATATGTGGTAAAATGTCATGTACATATTTTTTGTTTAAATTGAATGACTTAAATAGAAATTGAAAGGGTATGGCTTTTCAATGGAGCATGATTTCCAAAAGTACACACACACACACATATATATATAGGGTTCCTTAATCCCCAAAACAAAAAAAGACCTAAATTAATCACTCACCAAATCACACAATTACAGACACGGATCATTCTCTAAAAGAAGAAGAAAAATAAGAAGATGTAGAAGGAATATAATTTTAAAAAGTAAAAAAAGAAAAAATAAATGATATAACTAAATACTATAACCCAATATTTCTTAAAGTAGTGAGAATGATTATTACAAAAGAAAGATAGAAAACGAATCTCTTTGAAGCCATTGCATTTTCATTCATTCATCTCTAAAGACATATAATTAATATTTTTACTTTATGATTTTAATTGATGCTTGAAAATGGTATGTGATTTATTTTTAAACTTCTTCAATTGATTCCTTTAACCATATCAATATTACGCATTTTTTTAGCCTTTCTTTTTTTAATCATATGCGAATCCATTATTTTATTTCTTCACATAACTTCTTTTCGCATATAATTTTGATCGAGTACTTCAACTCATAGGATCAGTATAATATTGAGAGTATAACTTGTGAGAATTAGAATTAAAGTAAATTCTTATTCTTAATACTAAAATTATGTAAGTCAAATATGATACATTTTTTGTATGAAATATGAATTTGTGATTTGCAACTAATTTTTATAATAAATCATGAATCTTTAAGATGTTGATTTAACTTATACTTTGGATATTGATTATGAATTTAAAAGAGTCCAAAGCATGATAAGTTTTGTCATTTTACTTTTAATTTTGTTATTGTTATTGTTATTTTTATCTTTTATTTATTTTTGTTATTTTTTACTTCTTTTAGTTTTTGCAATTAGTAGGATGTTTGTGAGTATCATCAACTTAAATTCATCTACTTGAAAAATATAGGAATTTAAAGGCTTGTTGCATATGCTAAATGCAACAATATTGATATACGAAAATGATTTAGGTTAATTTAATTTATTTATTATTTTTAGTTTTGAGTTATTTTATCGCTTTTCTTGCTATAGACTAGCAAGAACTAGTTGGATGTTATGTAATTTATTTACACTTAAATGTTATAAATATATTTGAATTTTCATGATTCTATCATTATTTAAAGCAAATTTATATTTTCAATTCACGAGTATGTTTTGTTGTTATTCAGGTAATTCTAGCTTCAAATTGATTAAAATGATAAACACTTAGAAAATCATGCTTGAAGTACTCATCTATAACTTATAAGATTTAAAGAGCAATTATATATATATATATATAAACCTTACATATGTTCCAACTAGTTGTAAGGGGGACAAAAATAAGAAAGTGAAGAAAAAAATAATTGGACTTGAGTTGCGATGTGGCTATATATTGGCCATAACGAGACCCTTTTTGGACAAATCGAGACAAACCAAAAGGAAATATGGGCCATGGTGAAGATAAATATGGCCATGGTGTGCGATGTTTATTCCCTCGCTTACCATTTTTTCAAATTTTCTCTATTATAAATAGAGCCCTATTTCTTAGTATTAGACACCAAAAATATTATCAACATCAGTTTGCAAATAGGTTTTTCCATAGGCCCAGTTTCTCCTAGTTTTTTGGAGCTTAATATATATATATATTTAGTTTAATGTTTATTTTATATACAATTTAGATTAAGTGATCATCAACAAGAGGCAACAAAAGGGAGTTATTTCATATCATGCGATTTTTTAAAATACATCTCATATTTTCTCATTTACTTTTAATGAGATAAGATGTTAATAAAACGATATTAATTTAGATATCTCATTAATTCCTAATTGGCCTAAATAAGACAAACGAGAATACAAAAATAATAAAAAAATATAATAAATAACAATTTGTAACTAAGTTTAATAAAAATAATAATAAAATACATGTTTAAAATTATGGTCATTGGGGCTATAATCTAAATTAAATAAAATAAGACAATATTCCACCATGAGTTCATTGGTGAGAAGAGATGATAGAGGTCATTTAACATCTATAATATTAAGTGATTTAATTAATAATGAATAACGACCCGACCATATTCAATTAAATAATTCAATATCACGCCTTCTTCTAACCCAAATAGAAGTAGGAGTATGAGAATATGCACCCATGTTTTTAAGTGAAATAAAAATGAAAAACTTTTATCACAATTTTATATCTCTATCAATTTACATATCTTAATACAATTAACTTATATGATCACCGAATTATTTTAATGTTTAATTATTTAGAATTTAACATGTAATCCTATACCAACATGAATTCAAATATTGAAATAATTATGAGATCATATATATATATATATAACTAAATATTTAATAAGAAAAGGTTGAATACATGTAACCCAATATTTAATTAAAAAATATTAAATATTTTGAGATCATATACAAGTATAATGTTAATTATATTAAGATATGTAAAATAATGCATGTATAAAATTATGATAATATTTTTGCCATTTTATTGCATTAAAAAACTTATAGGACATTCTCATATACCTATTACTATTTATTTTGAAGAATGAGTGATATTTATTTTTTAGTTATACCATTGAGAATAATAGTGAAAGTAATTGAATATGTAACAAGAACACTTGATAACTTTTGAACGTGTATCCTCCTTGTTTAAGTTATGCTTAATATATGTGTCATAGGGAATATAATCTAAATTATAATTTTGTGTTCAAGTTTGAATTACAAAATTGTCGAAAAAAAAGTATAAAATTAATTTTATTTATTTATTTATAAGTTAAGAGAAGAATTTTATCGATCACGATTTAAGATGCACATTATCATAGTCATAAGTCATAACAATTTCAAACTTATAGGTTAATGGCTATTAGAAGTAGTCATCTATGGATGAATGGATTTGTATTACCCAGCAATAAAGGCCACAACTCTCTTTAGTAAATATATGCGAGAAGCCCTCTTGTTCTAACATTAATTTAATCCTTTCAATATTCTTAAGCCTTATAAATACAATCTTTTAATTAATCAACCAATTCATTCCGCCCTTAAGAAAATAAAATAAAATAGAAAAAAATGTTTAAAAAAGTCACATGTATGCTTGTTCGAGCAATTCTATTAATGATATTATGTACTACTACAACAACTGTTGTTGGAGATGACACAACACCCATTCCAGAAGATATATCAAAAGTAAATAATTGGTTTAGTGACAACATAAAACCTTATACAGAGCGTAAAGCTACACTTGATCCTGCATTAGTCACAGCTGAAGATGGTTATAAAGTTATCAAGGTAATGAAAAATGGTGGAGATTTCAAAACCATCACAGATGCCATTAAAAGCATTCCCACAGGAAATACTAAACGTGCCATAATTTACATCGAGGGAGGAGTTTATCAAGAAAAAATAAAAATTGAAAGAACAAAACCTTTTATCACTTTTTATGGCTCACCAAATAACATGCCAAGCATAACATTTGCTGGCACTGCAGCACAATATGGAACCGTTGATAGTGCCACTTTGATCGTGGAATCTGATTACTTTAGTGCAGTTAATGTTATTATCAAGGTATTTATATATGTCTATCTTATTAGTATATACATTTGCGTATGTGGTATTTTTCATTTTGGAAAATTTTATCCTTGATAATTTTTATTTTGAACGATTTTATCTAATTATTTACTTTAATTATAATATATATTATTCATTTTATAAATCAATTTCTTGAAATTGCCAAAATACTTTTTAGTAAGAAATTTTAAAACTGGGTGATTTTTTTATGTAAGTTATATATATATATATATATATATATATATGATCTTTAATCTTATTTTTTTTATTTTTATAATTTTGTGTGTTAATAATCTTAGAATAGCGCACCAAAGCCTAATGGAGCTGCAAAAGGAGCACAAGCCGTTGCATTCAGAATCTCGGGAGACAAAGCTGCATTTTATAATTGCAAAATAATTGGATTTCAAGATACTCTATGTGACGATAGAGGCTTTCATTTCTTTAAGGATTGTCACGTTGAAGGCACAGTTGATTTTATCTTCGGAAGTGGAACATCTCTATATTTGGTATATTTATATCTCAATAAAATTATAAAATTGTTTTAATTTAAATTATTATTTTACTAATCATAAAGAGTAAATAATACAGAACACTGACATACAAGTAGTTGGAGATCAAGGATTAACAGTTATCACTGCCCAAGCAAGAGAAAATGAAAAAGAGCTCACCGGTTATTCATTTGTACATGGAAAAATAACTGGATCTAGTAATGGTACATATTTAGGTCGAGCTTGGAAGTCTAGACCTAGAGTCGTTTATTCTTATACCACCATGAGCAATGTAGTCAATCCTGATGGTTGGAGTGACAACTTTAACCCTCAAAATGATAAGTATGTGATGAATTTAATATATCATTGTTGATTAAGTATTAAATAAAAATATTTAAAAGAGGAAAAAATTGAATTGGATAGATTTTTTATATATTTTTAAATTTTTACAGGACTGTATTCTACGGAGAGTACAAATGCATGGGACCTGGTTCTAATCTTAGTGGCAAACGAGTACAATACATGAAAAAGCTAAGTGATGAAGAAGTCAAACCTTTTCTCACTCTTGGTTATATTTTAGGTTCTAAATGGTTGCTTCCTCCTCCGAATCTAAAGATGTAAGAGTATTCAAGAGGATCTACATCTATTTATATCTGTGAAGTTATTTTGATCATAATTTTAAAAATCATAGAAATTGAAGAAATGTTTCTCTAAAAAATATAATATTTTAGAACAAATATAATTTTGTTATATTATTTTCAATTTTTGTTATATGATATATATGTATAAGAATACACTTTATTTGCTTACTAGTATTACTAAAAATAAAAAAAGTGGAAGCATAATGGTAATAGTATTTATTAATTTTAAATTTTCATCAAAAATACGCTTTGAGTTTAATGCTTATTGCATATTTGCATAGTTTGAAAAAAATAAAGTCAAGTATTTTAATTTTAAAAATTATAAGTGATTTATCGAGAGTTATTTTATTATTTACAATTACATGTTTAATTTACACTAAATATTATTCTCTAAAAAAGCATAATGGTGCAAATCAAAAATATAAACCTTATATGATGAATACAAGTGGTAACTTTGATGGAAGATTAGTTGTCATTTATATAAAGAAGTTTTGATCTAAGTTGTATCTTAAATATTTATTAATAAAATTTAATTTAATTTAATTTTAAAAAATAAATAAAAGAGGTATATAAATATATATCCTGATTTTCTTATTTTGACAAATAATTTATTGGTGATTATTTTATATTATAAATTTTGTATTTACATCCACACTAAATATTAAAATAAATTCACTTAAAATTTATATAGATGACACTTTAGGAGAAATCCTACGGAAAAATAGCTCGATTCCAGCATAATAAAAAGCTTAACACCGCACATTCTTATTACTTAATTTTCATATAGAAAAAGGAAAAAAAAAAGGTCGTATTATTCCAAACCCCAAGTATAATATTCCATCTCTCCCACTTCACACCTTAGAATGCACTATTCATGTATGTATATATATATATATATATATATATATATATAATTGAGAATTAAGATAGTTTTATTTTTTTTAAATTTTTTGAAATAAAGTTGATGAATAAGAGGTTTGAAATAGTTGACAAGAAACAATCTACATTAAAAAAAGTTAATTTTTGAGAAAAGAATAACAAATAAACATAATTAAAAAGAGAATATGATTTTTTTGGCATAAAGAAATTATTGAAGGAAGCTAACAAAATTTTAGAACAAAGTTTTGTTAAAACAATTAATCATATCATTAAAACTACAATAAAGGCACAACTAGGTGTACATAATTCTTGTTATGTATTTTTTAATTTTAAAGAGTTTTTTTATACGTAAAATTTAAAAATATATAATGTAAAATAAAAACTAATATGCTTAATATGTGCTTTTTTTAATTATCTGTGGCTGTAAGTCGATTGGCACCAAAGTGCAAGAGTACAACCCTCTCAATGCAATGGCCATAGGTGACAAGTTGAGAGGTCCATAGGCCATAGCCACCCTTAACACATAATCCAAAGAAGAAAACCAAAGGTACCAAATTACAAAATAGTATATATATAGACAAAGGCCACAATCGCCAAAACCAAAATAAAATACATATGCCTTCCTCTCATCTTCTTTCCAACTTCTCCTTCCTCATCACTCTACTCCTTCTCAAAGATCATCCTTCCTATTTCGTCTGTGTCTCAACTCATTCTCGACTCGACCTAAGAAATCAGGTTTCGGCCTATGACCCATCGGATGATTTTGGTGCTAGATATTCAAGGATTTTGGTGTGCAGACATAAATTCCCTGTTGAGATAGAAAGTGAGTTTGGAGATAACGTTCTAAGAAATTCTAGCACTGCCCACAAAATTCTTATCCCCAACTTGTCAACTCTTTCTCTTGCCCATTATAGTGCATTCACATCTCACCTCTTCAAACTCCATTGTTAGAAGAGGATGAGAAGACACTCCTTAAGAAAGTAAAACTTTCTCTCTATTTATTCCTTTTTCTTCTTACCTTTATAGTGTTCGGCGAAACATCATTGTGAGGCATTATTGATAATTCTACATTGTTGTGTAATCTTGAGGAACCTATAATCCTTTTAGAAAGTATGATTGAATTGATATCTTAGAATTGAACCTCTACGTCCCATTAGTATAGTCTAATCACTTTATTGAAGGGCTGGGGATCTGCTTTTGATTGTTTTTCAACAATATGCAATGCTTAATTTTTGTTAGAAATACTGAATGATTGTACTGTATTTTGTATCTTAATGAATATACATGGTGTCTTTATAAAGGAGTTACAAGTAAACTAGATGTGCCTAAATCCTACAATATGATATACAGTAGGAGATATGATATACATTAATAGATATTCATAAATCTATTAATAGATATACATTAAGATCCTCCCTCAAACTCAAGGTCGATGTGAGACCAAAGAGGTTGTCAATCAAATTACGAGTGTGTCCCTTAGGAAGTGCCTTGGTGAAGATATATGTAAGTTGATCATTAGAGGAGACTAGGAAAAGCTTGAGAGCACCATGGATAAGATGAGAACGAATAAAGTGACAATCAATCTCGATATGTTTAGTCCATTCATGCAAGACATCATTGTGAGCAATATGAACGACACTCTGATTGTCACAATAAAGGAGAGTGGCAGAGGATGTGGACACACCCAAATCCTTAAGAAGCCATTGTAGCCAAAGGAGTTCAGATGTGATATCAGTAAAAGAACGATACTCGGCTTCAGTACTGGAGTGAGGCATGAAAGTTTGTTTTTTACTTTGCCAAGAAATCAAGGAAGAACCAAGGAGAAAGCAATAACCTGTAGTGGACCTACAATCAATGGAATCTCTTACCCAATTAGCATAAGAGAATTCACGAAGTACAAGAGGAAATTGAGCTTAGTAGAAAAGGCCATGGAAGTGATTGGCCTTCAAGTATCTTAGAATGCGCATAACAATAGCATAGTGAGTCGATCATGGAGTAGACAGATACTGACTCACCTGAAAATCAGCGTAAGAAATGTCTAGACGAAGTATGATTTTGGTTAATGCATTAATTTCTTCTTTCATTGTAATCTATCATAAAGGGTTACTAGGTGCCTCACGGTAGGTGTGAGGATCATGGAGTGTAGCAAGGGCACTGTAACAATGATAGTCAAGTAAATGTGAAGGAATGGATTTTACCCAGGTTGAGTCGTAAGGTGGAATGCCTTGTGGAGGATCTTTAGGCAGAGCAAGCAGTGACCTAGGTCAAGGTGGGGTAGCTCGTCATCTATCTCTGTTCATCTACAACCTATCTAGAAGAATCATCAAAAATATCTGAAGATTGAATAGAGAAGTCCAAAGGAGGATCAAGAGTATCTATAGAAGGAATATGAGACTCTTATGGAAAGATTTCTAAAACAGAAGAGTTAGTTAGGGAAGAACAAAAGTGAGAGAGTTCAACAAATAAGCGGTGTTCCCAAAAGACAACATTATGGGAAACATGAAGACGATGTGAGACAGGATCATAGCATCGATACCCTTTTTGAGTTTCACCATAACCAAGGAATAAAAAATTCTAGAACGAGGCTCAAGTTTGTTGTTCTCATGAAATTTGAAGAAGAATGAAATAGGTAGAGCCGAATGAGCAAAGGTAATGATAGTTAAGGGATGATCCAAAAGGCGCTCATATGGAGTCTGGTTATAAATGATAGTGCTTAGAATGCGATTATTGGCATGAAGAAGCGGCTTCACCCCCAAAATGGGGTAGCAAATTTAGCGTAAAGAAGAAGAGCACGAATAGTGTCAAGAATATTACAAAGTTTTCAAACTGCTCGACCATTTTGTTGAAAGGTGCTTGGACAGGTTAAATGATGTACGGTGCCATAGGAATGTAACAAAGCTTGAAAAGCACATTCAGTATATTCAAGAGCATTATCAGATCAAAAAGTTTTGATATGGTTGGAGAATTGTGTTTCAACCATTTTTGCAAAGTTATTGTATATTGGTAAGATTTCAGAACGAGATTACATAGGAAAGATCCAACTATAACGAAAATAATCATCAATAAAAACAACAAAATAATGAGATCCACCAATACAAGTACCATGAGAAAGTCCCCAAATATCAGAACGAATTAACTCCAAAATACTATTAGAGATAGATTCACTATTAATGAAATGTAAGGTTGGCTATTTTCCTAATTGCCATGAAGTACAATCAAAATTATCTTCAGACATAAAACACAACAGACCTTTAGAAGGTAACTGTTGTACCAAAGGGATGGGCATGACCAAGATGAGAATGCCAAAGTGTAAGAGAAGGTAAGGAAGAAACTTGTAGTAGCTGCACCAGCAATAGAGGTAGGAACAACAGGTGGAAGATGAAGATTGTCCATAAGAAACATACGCCTAACCCTAAAACTGGGCCCAAGCTCTTACCCTATCCTTAGATCCTACACAATACACCTTAATAGTCAAAAATAAGGTGATATCCTAGTTTAGCTAATTCTCCCACAAAGCATAAATTATAGGATAGGTTAGGTACATGGAAGACCCCAAGAACAGAGAGGTTAGAGGTCGAAACAAAGCTAGACTATTACCATGCATGGTGGAACCATCAGCTATATGAATATTAATAGAATGTGGTACATGGTCAAATTTGGATAATAAAGATGAGTGAGGAGTCATGTGATTACAATAGGGAGAATTAAAATGCCAAGTTTGAGATTTATAGGGAAGAACTGAGAGAGTAGTGGAAAAAGATGCATCACTAACCATACAAATAGCCTAAGTTATGATCTCTTGTAGTTTAGTGGGGGATAGTTTAACAGTGGATCTAGAAGACTGTGACTCAATTGAATTGGAAGGCATCAATGGAGTAGGCTCAATATTAGCAACAACAATAGTATATTTGTTACGATCGTAACAAGTCTCACTAGTATGGCCATGACGCTTGCAATAATTTGTAGAACCTCTTATTGGTCTACCTCCGACGATTGCTAGAGTTGGAGGAATCACTTGACTAATGAGGTTGCTTAATGGCAGGAGTAGAAGGAGTAATAGAGAAAACATCAAACTTATTTTGGGCTTGTAGGGTTATAAGCCGAGCTTCTTCTCTATCCAACTCATTTATGGTAGTATCAAGAGAGGAAGAGGACCGTGATTGAGAAGCTAACCCTGGATGGGCTCAAATTCCTTGTGAAGTGAGATCAGAACATATAGTGATGAAACTCATCTATAATTGGAGCATATCGCTAAGCATCCTTTCGAGCATGCCCAAATTGGATCACAAAGGTCAATTTAGTCCCAAAGAAAGTGAAGCTAATCATAGTAGTCAATGATGGATTGTCCTGGTTCTTGTCAAAGTTGATGCAATTCAACTACTAACTGCTATTTCATAGGACTATAAGTAAGGCAGTACCTTTTGGCCCACATATGCTATGCCGATTTTGCATCGTCAAAGGTGCCCAATAGATTAGAGGTGGAGGAATGGAAGTATTCTGAATCCATGTGAGGATCATGTGGTTGTAACCTTCCCATTCAATCATGCGACCAAGGTAGGTAGCATCTTCTCCACTTGCTCTTTTAACAAGAATGATAACTACACCAATATAGTAATGCCAAAGCCTACGACCCTTAAGAGAACTACACATAGCTTAAGACTAAGATAAGTAATTATGGGTCCCTTCCAATGCAGTATTGATAGGGAGACGAAGAAACAAAATCCTTTTTATCCATTTAGAAACAAAATATGCAAAAAAAAAAAGACTACAAAAATGAAGTCTATGCAAAAAACTAGGTCAGAAGAACCTGATCTGCAAAAGTCAACGGTCAACGATCAATCGGTCAAATAGTCACGGGGAACGATGATGTCAGCTTCACGTGTGATGACGTCAGCCTAGGTGACATGGTGATGACATCAGTTGTAGGTGGTAGAGTGCCGCATTGATGATGTCAGCAGGATCTGAGGGTTGCGTATAAGGCACATAAGGAAAAGGCACGGTTTCTATGTACGGCTCATGGCGGAGCGTGCGAACGCAGATGGTTGCGCATTTCCATGGTTGTGTAGATCAAGGCGAGCCAATCACTTTGGAACTAGTATAAATTTTATCGAAGCAAGATGCACGATGGCGAGTGAAGGTGCGTTCTGACTCTAATTGTGGCGAGGCTTCCATGGTTATGTATATCAGGACATCCTGATCACTGTGATATCTATAAAAAGGTTATTGGACCGAGATGAATGGTAGAGATTGTGATTGCAGTGGTCTATGTGGTGCGGGACTCCTCAACTACGGTGACTGCAGGCCTAGAACCTAAGGACAATGGCTGAAAGACGTCGGAGGTTCAACGATGAGTGGCTACAACGGCTATTGTGACTGTGCAAGCGATAAGGGTGGAGTAGCACCAGAAGAGACAAGACTGCTAAAAGAAAGTTTAGAGAAATGGCTCTGATACCATGTTAGAAATACTGAATGATTGTATTGTATTTTATACCTTAGTGAATATAGATGGTTCCTTTATAATGGAGTTACAAGTAAACTAGATGTGCCTAAAGCCTACAATATGATATACATTAGTAGATATACGATGTACATTAACAGATATACATTAATTTGTTTATAGATATACATTAACAATTTTAAGCTTAACATCATTAATTGTGTTAACCCAATAGCTCTTGTGGATTTTTATAAGACAATGAACTATCATTCTAAAAGGTTAACCCAATGAGTATGATTGACTCGTGCATTTATAAACTCATGTTCTCATTTATAAAATCATTTGCTCAAACAAAATCACTTAGTTCCTTAGATCCATATTCCATTTTTTATCAATGGTTTTAGAATCCTTTCAAAATCCTCCAAGTTCAACAACCTTCTCTTGAACTTTAACTTGACTTTTAAACCATTTTATTTACCCAAAGGCTTCAGGGTCTTCCAAGTTTAATTTTTACAACGGACGCACATCGTTATTAGATTTAGAGAAATCTATTTTAAGCCCAACAAAATCATTTAAGGATACCATTTTATAATCCTTATATTAATATAAAGCTCATATGGCCATTTAGTGTCATAAGTACTTCAAATTGAACTTTATAACAACTTTAAACTTCCTAAAGTCAATTGATTTGTGCTTTTAGGTTATTTGTTGGAGGGTGATAAACGATAAAGGTTGGCTTAAACTACAATGTTTATGGAAGTTTAGAGATTATGAATGTCGTATTGAGCTCATCAAAAGAATATACAAGACTGTAAAAGCAACACGAAATTTTCCAAATCTCCATTTGGAGCATCACAATCAAGTCATAGTTGATCTCGTTTTCTCCTTTCTTTCTCCTCTCGGGACAATCCTGCAAGTTTTTCTGACCTATTGTCATATGGGTTATGAATTAATCTTTTTAGGGAGTGTCCAATGATGTTTTATGGTTAGGATGATTTTGACTTGAATTAAAGTGTGGCTATTTTGACATGTGTATTCCTTGAGCATATGTATGGATTAATTATTGTATTGAATTTGAATAGACCTTTTTGTTTTACCCATGACATAACTCTATGAATCTTTATGGACATTTTGAGAAGTTTGTGTGGATTTCATGCTTTGATGATTTGTTTGGCTCTAACAAGCTCTAGGGGAGTTATGCATTTATGCATGTGTTTGTACCTATCATTGTGTTCTTGTATAGGGGTGACACTATAGTATATGGATAGACTAAACAATGTTTCTACTTGATACGTTCATAGGGTGTGTTTGTTTCATGTGTGCATGTTACAAATGTATATTGAAGTCTTCAAGCTTCAGACATGTAGTGTTCTAAGACCATCATGCTTCAAAGTGACAAAGTAGATGAGTTGTTACATAAAGATGGATGGAGCACACAAAATGGATGTACTTGATTTAGGTGTGTCTTTCGGGTTTGGGTTTGGATCGATGTTTTGTTCATAGGAAAAACATCCTTAGGTCATCTTCATGATCATATCACGAAAGATGTGAATATGTATTTAGATGTTCCATGTTTTCACATGAAAATCCAAGAATGGAGAATATAAGTCATGTTGTACTCTGTATTTATGAGTTGGCTTCTCTTGTGCAAAACACGTATTTTCTTAATTTACTTAGTATATCTATCTTCCTCTATTTAAGGTTGATTACTATGTACCTGTAACTTACACATACACATAGTTAGGGGCACTTTGTATCCGAACAAGTTTACACACACCACAATGGATAGGAAAAAGGCTATATTACTTTATTTTATAGCATCCACAAGTCCATGGGTGTTGAAGCCAAAATTCACCATTGGATAAAATTGTCTGCTAACAACCACTATTATAGTTATTTCTTCTCCCAAATAATTATAGTTTGATATGCAAAAGTGAGGATGAATTACCCAAAGGTAAGGTGTTAGTACAACATCGTGAATTATTGAATCTAGCATATTATAATGAACTCACATCAGACACTAATAGAACCCAAAGGGGAAAAAGAGTTGATTCTTCATAAAATATTTCATTGAAAGATAAAATTTATCATATAAATTAAAAAGTGACATACTTTGTAAAATATTTCCAAGCTTCTACTACCCAACATAATGGGTTTACATATTGAAAGCATCGTGTTCAAGGTGAATATAACCATACCTTTCTTGAGATACAACGGTTAACCCTCAATCATCTTGAAGTTGATTCAAGTCATTCGAGAAGACACGAGAATCAATAGTATGATTTCCTTTTTACACCACACAAACACTCATACGTTGAAGAACAAGGACGAGAAGATGTAGATGATTAAGCTCCAACTTTTTCCTAGAGGTTTATTAGTTTTTATTATTTTTATGTATTTTGTTTCAATTTTTTTGTATGAACTTTTATTTTACTTATTTTTAGGATATTATTTTGTTTTTTATTATTTTATATTCTATTTAATTTTTTTTATTTTAAATTTATGTGAACCATGATTATTTTATTTAGAAATTTTAAAATTACTAAATGTTTACTAAAATATGATGTATGAAAAGTACGCAATAATTTCTCTATGTCATTTAAATTGTTTGAGATGATGGATGCACCTAACTTTTTACATCATTACTTGATCAAATAAAGCAAATGAATAACTTTTATTTTCTTTATCTTTATTTTTAAATTTATATTTGTTACATTAAATATAATGTAGATTCTAGGTTATAGGTGGAGGAAAATTTACATAAATTTGAACATTTTTAATTTTTTTAATCAAACATGTGTTTACATTTATTTTATTTTATTTATTAGTATAGGGAACATTAGGTCCAATTTTTAAATATTTTGCAAAATTATTATGTCTTTAGTTGATTTTAAGAAAATAATCGAGTCTTTGCATTATTGGGAATGTTTTGAACATGGCATGAAATAATATGATATTTAGTTTTTTTTCATTTGTGCTTCATAATTGAATGTTAAAATTGAGATAAATCCGAACTTTATATTTATGAATCAAATAATAGAGAGTACCTTTTGAGAATATTTTTAGCATATAATCTTTTCATTCAAGTGATAATATAATTCTACTCCTCAAAACACTCTTCTTATTACTTCAAATTAATATATGATCTCTATAGATTTTGCATTGAATATTATGATTTTTATATCTGGTAAAATGTCATGTACATATTTTTTGTTTAAATTGAATGACTTAAATAGAAATTGAAAGGGTATGCCTTTTCAATGGAGCATGATTTCCAAAAGTACACACACACACACACATATATATATAGGGTTCCTTAATACCCAAAACAAAAAAAAGACCTAAATTAATCACTCACCAAATCACACAATTACAGACACGGATCATTCTCTAAAAGAAGAAGAAAAATAAGAAGATGTAGAAGGAATATAATTTTAAAAAGTAAAAAAAAAAGAGAAAAAATAAATGATATAACTAAATACTATAACCCAATATTTCTTAAAGTAGTGAGAATGATTATTACAAAAGAAAGATAGAAAACGAA
Source organism: Hippophae gyantsensis (assembly GCA_030763125.1). Taxonomy (NCBI): domain Eukaryota; kingdom Viridiplantae; phylum Streptophyta; class Magnoliopsida; order Rosales; family Elaeagnaceae; genus Hippophae; species Hippophae gyantsensis. Next base: position 29,233,708 of record CM061030.1, read on the forward strand.
TCTCTTTGAAGCCATTGCATTTTCATTCATTCATCTCTAAAGACATATAATTAATATTTTTACTTTATGATTTTAATTGATGCTTGAGACATATAATTAATATTTTTACTTTATGATTTTAATTGATGCTTGAAAATGGTATGTGATTTATTTTTAAACTTCTTCAATTGATTCCTTTAACCATATCAATATTACGCATTTTTTTAGCCTTTCTTTTTTTAATCATATGCGAATCCATTATTTTATTTCTTCACATAACTTCTTTTCGCATATAATTTTGATCGAGTACTTCAACTCATAGGATCAGTATAATATTGAGAGTATAACTTGTGAGAATTAGAATTAAAGTAAATTCGGATTCCTAATACTAAAATTGGGTAAGTCAAAGTTGATACATTTTTTGTATGGAATATGAATTTGTGATTTGCAACTAATTTTTATAATAAATCATGAATCTTTAAGATGTTGATTTAACTTATACTTTGGATATTGATTATGAATTTAAAAGAGTCCAAAGCATGATAAGTTTTGTCATTTTACTTTTAATTTTGTTATTGTTATTGTTATTTTTATCTTTTATTTATTTTTGTTATTTTTTACTTCTTTTAGTTTTTGCAATTAGTAGGATGTTTGTGAGTATCATCAACTTAAATTCATCTACTTGAAAAATATAGGAATTTAAAGGCTTGTTGCATATGCTAAATACAACAATATTGATATACGAAAATGATTTAGGTTAATTTAATTTATTTATTATTTTTAGTTTTGAGTTATTTTATCGCTTTTCTTGCTATAGACTAGCAAGAACTAGTTGGATGTTATGTAATTTATTTACACTTAAATGTTATAAATATATTTGAATTTTCATGATTCTATCATTATTTAAAGCAAATTTATATTTTCAATTCACGAGTATGTTTTGTTGTTATTCAGGTAATTCTAGCTTCAAATTGATTAAAATGATAAACACTTAGAAAATCATGCTTGAAGTACTCATCTATAACTTATAAGATTTAAAGAGCAATTATATATATATATATATAAACCTTACATATGTTCCAACTAGTTGTAAGGGGGACAAAAATAAGAAAGTGAAGAAAAAAATAATTGGACTTGAGTTGCGATGTGGCTATATATTGGCCATAACGAGACCCTTTTTGGACAAATCGAGACAAACCAAAAGGAAATATGGGCCATGGTGAAGATAAATATGGCCATGGTGTGCGATGTTTATTCCCTCGCTTACCATTTTTTCAAATTTTCTATATTATAAATAGAGCCCTATTTCTTAGTATTAGACACCAAAAATATTATCAACATCAGTTTGCAAATAGGTTTTTCCATAGGCCCAGTTTCTCCTAGTTTTTTGGAGCTTAATATATATATATATTTAGTTTAATGTTTATTTTATATACAATTTAGATTAAGTGATCATCAACAAGAGGCAACAAAAGGGAGTTATTTCATATCATGCGATTTTTTAAAATACATCTCATATTTTCTCATTTACTTTTAATGAGATAAGATGTTAATAAAACGATATTAATTTAGATATCTCATTAATTCCTAATTGGCCTAAATAAGACAAACGAGAATACAAAAATAATAAAAAAATATAATAAATAACAATTTGTAACTAGTTTAATAAAAATAATAATAAAATACATGTTTAGAATTATGGTCATTGGGGCTATAATCTAAATTAAATAAAATAAGACAATATTCCACCATGAGTTCATTGGTGAGAAGAGATGATAGAGGTCATTTAACATCTATAATTTTAAGTGATTTAATTAATAATGAATAACGACCCGACCATATTCAATTAAATAATTCAATATCACGCCTTCTTCTAACCCAAATAGAAGTAGGAGTATGAGAATATGCACCCATGTTTTTTAAGTGAAATAAAAATGAAAAACTTTTATCACAATTTTATATCTCTATCAATTTACATATCTTAATACAATTAACTTATATGATCTCCGAATTATTTTAATGTTTAATTATTTAGAATTTAACATGTAATCCTATACCAACATGAATTCAAATATTGAAATAATTATGAGATCATATATATATATATATAACTAAATATTTAATAAGAAAAGGTTGAATACATGTAACCCAATATTTAATTAAAAAATATTAAATATTTTGAGATCATATACAAGTATAATGTTAATTATATTAAGATATGTAAAATAATGCATGTATAAAATTATGATAATATTTTTGCCATTTTATTGCATTAAAAAACTTATAGGACATTCTCGTATACCTATTACTATTTATTTTGAAGAATGAGTGATATTTATTTTTTAGTTATACCATTGAGAATAATAGTGAAAGTAATTGAATATGTAACAAGAACACTTGATAACTTTTGAACGTGTATCCTCCTTGTTTAAGTTATGCTTAATATATGTGTCATAGGGAATATAATCTAAATTATAATTTTGTGTTCAAGTTTGAATTACAAAATTGTCGAAAAAAAGTATAAAATTAATTTTATTTATTTATTTATAAGTTAAGAGAAGAATTTTATCGATCACGATTTAAGATGCACATTATCATAGTCATAAGTCATAACAATTTCAAACTTATAGGTTAATGGCTATTAGAAGTAGTCATCTATGGATGAATGGATTTGTATTACCCAGCAATAAAGGCCACAACTCTCTTTAGTAAATATATGCGAGAAGCCCTCTTGTTCTAACATTAATTTAATCCTTTCAATATTCTTAAGCCTTATAAATACAATCTTTTAATTAATCAACCAATTCATTCCGCCCTTAAGAAAATAAAATAAAATAGAAAAAAATGTTTAAAAAAGTCACATGTATGCTTGTTCGAGCAATTCTATTAATGATATTATGTACTACTACAACAACTGTTGTTGGAGATGACACAACACCCATTCCAGAAGATATATCAAAAGTAAATAATTGGTTTAGTGACAACATAAAACCTTATACAGAGCGTAAAGCTACACTTGATCCTGCATTAGTCACAGCTGAAGATGGTTATAAAGTTATCAAGGTAATGAAAAATGGTGGAGATTTCAAAACCATCACAGATGCCATTAAAAGCATTCCCACAGGAAATACTAAACGTGCCATAATTTACATCGAGGGAGGAGTTTATCAAGAAAAAATAAAAATTGAAAGAACAAAACCTTTTATCACTTTTTATGGCTCACCAAATAACATGCCAAGCATAACATTTGCTGGCACTGCAGCACAATATGGAACCGTTGATAGTGCCACTTTGATCGTGGAATCTGATTACTTTAGTGCAGTTAATGTTATTATCAAGGTATTTATATATGTCTATCTTATTAGTATATACATTTGCGTATGTGGTATTTTTCATTTTGGAAAATTTTATCCTTGATAATTTTTATTTTGAACGATTTTATCTAATTATTTACTTTAATTATAATATATATTATTCATTTTATAAATCAATTTCTTGAAATTGCCAAAATACTTTTTAGTAAGAAATTTTAAAACTGGGTGATTTTTTTATGTAAGTTATATATATATATATATATATATATATATATATATATATATATATATATGATCTTTAATCTTATTTTTTTTATTTTTATAATTTTGTGTGTTAATAATCTTAGAATAGCGCACCAAAGCCTAATGGAGCTGCAAAAGGAGCACAAGCCGTTGCATTCAGAATCTCGGGAGACAAAGCTGCATTTTATAATTGCAAAATAATTGGATTTCAAGATACTCTATGTGACGATAGAGGCTTTCATTTCTTTAAGGATTGTCACGTTGAAGGCACAGTTGATTTTATCTTCGGAAGTGGAACATCTCTATATTTGGTATATTTATATCTCAATAAAATTATAAAATTGTTTTAATTTAAATTATTATTTTACTAATCATAAAGAGTAAATAATACAGAACACTGACATACAAGTAGTTGGAGATCAAGGATTAACAGTTATCACTGCCCAAGCAAGAGAAAATGAAAAAAGAGCTCACCGGTTATTCATTTGTACATGGAAAAATAACTGGATCTAGTAATGGTACATATTTAGGTCGAGCTTGGAAGTCTAGACCTAGAGTCGTTTATTCTTATACCACCATGAGCAATGTAGTCAATCCTGATGGTTGGAGTGACAACTTTAACCCTCAAAATGATAAGTATGTGATGAATTTAATATATCATTGTTGATTAAGTATTAAATAAAAATATTTAAAAGAGGAAAAAATTGAATTGGATAGATTTTTTATATATTTTTAAATTTTTACAGGACTGTATTCTACGGAGAGTACAAATGCATGGGACCTGGTTCTAATCTTAGTGGCAAACGAGTACAATACATGAAAAAGCTAAGTGATGAAGAAGTCAAACCTTTTCTCACTCTTGGTTATATTTTAGGTTCTAAATGGTTGCTTCCTCCTCCGAATCTAAAGATGTAAGAGTATTCAAGAGGATCTACATCTATTTATATCTGTGAAGTTATTTTGATCATAATTTTAAAAAATCATAGAAATTGAAGAAATGTTTCTCTAAAAAAATATAATATTTTAGAACAAATATAATTTTGTTATATTATTTTCAATTTTTGTTATATGATATAGATGTATAAGAATACACTTTATTTGCTTACTAGTATTACTAAAAATAAAAAAAAGTGGAAGCATAATGGTAATAGTATTTATTAATTTTAAATTTTCATCAAAAATACGCCTGAGTTTAATGCTTATTGCATATTTGCATAGTTTGAAAAAAAATAAAGTCAAGTATTTTAATTTTAAAAATTATAAGTGATTTATCGAGAGTTATTTTATTATTTACAATTACATGTTTAATTTACACTAAATATTATTCTCTAAAAAAGCATAATGGTGCAAATCAAAAATATAAACCTTATATGATGAATACAAGTGGTAACTTTGATGGAAGATTAGTTGTCATTTATATAAAGAAGTTTTGATCTAAGTTGTATCTTAAATATTTATTAATAAAATTTAATTTAATTTAATTTTAAAAAATAAATAAAAGAGGTATATAAATATATATCCTGATTTTCTTATTTTGACAAATAATTTATTGGTGATTATTTTATATTATAAATTTTGTATTTACATCCACACTAAATATTAAAATAAATTCACTTAAAATATATATAGATGACACTTTAGGAGAAATCCTACGGAAAAATAGCTCGATTCCAGCATAATAAAAAGCTTAACACCGCACATTCTTATTACTTAATTTTCATATAGAAAAAGGAAAAAAAAAAGGTCGTATTATTCCAAACCCCAAGTATAATATTCCATCTCTCCCACTTCACACCTTAGAATGCACTATTCATGTATGTATATATATATATATATATATATATATAATTGAGAATTAAGATAGTTTTATTTTTTTTAAATTTTTTGAAATAAAGTTGATGAATAAGAGGTTTGAAATAGTTGACAAGAAACAATCTACATTAAAAAAAGTTAATTTTTGAGAAAAGAATAACAAATAAACATAATTAAAAAGAGAATATGATTTTTTTGGCATAAAGAAATTATTGAAGGAAGCTAACAAAATTTTAGAACAAAGTTTTGTTAAAACAATTAATCATATCATTAAAACTACAATAAAGGCACAACTAGGTGTACATAATTCTTGTTATGTATTTTTTAATTTTAAAGAGTTTTTTTATACGTAAAATTTAAAAATATATAATGTAAAATAAAAACTAATATGCTTAATATGTGCTTTTTTTAATTATCTGTGGCTGTAAGTCGATTGGCACCAAAGTGCAAGAGTACAACCCTCTCAATGCAATGGCCATAGGTGACAAGTTGAGAGGTCCATAGGCCATAGCCACCCTTAACACATAATCCAAAGAAGAAAACCAAAGGTACCAAATTACAAAATAGTATATATATAGACAAAGGCCACAATCGCCAAAACCAAAATAAAATACATATGCCTTCCTCTCATCTTCTTTCCAACTTCTCCTTCCTCATCACTCTACTCCTTCTCAAGATCATCCTTCCTATTTCGTCTGTGTCTCAACTCATTCTCGACTCGACCTAAGAAATCGTGTTTCGGCCTATGACCTCTTGGATGATTTTGGTGCTAGATATTCGGTGATTTTGGTGGCGTACATAAATTCCCTGTTGAGATAGAAAGTGAGTTTGGAGATAAGGTTCAAAGAAATTCTAGCACTGCGCACAAAATTCTTATCCCCAATTTGTCAACTCTTTCTCTTGCCCATTATAGTGTATTCACATCTCACCTCTTCAAACTCCATTGTTAGAAGAGGATGGGAAGACACTCCTTAAGAAAGTAAAACTTTCTCTCTATTTATTCCTTTTTCTTCTTACCTTTATAGTGTTCGGCGAAACATCATTGTGAGGCATTATTGATAATTCTACATTGTTGTGTAATCTTGAGGAACCTATAATCCTTTTAGAAAGTATGATTGAATTGATATCTTAGAATTGAGCCTCTACGTCCCATTAGTATAGGTTAATCACTTTATTGAGTGGCTAGGGATCTGTTTTGATTGTTTTTCACCAATATGCAATGCTTAATTTTTGTTAGAAATATTGAATGATTGTATTGTATTTTGTATCTTAATGAATATACATGGTGTCTTTATAAAGGAGTTACAAGTAAACTAGATGTGCCTAAATCCTACAATATGATATACAGTAGCAGATATGATATACATTAATAGATATTCATTAATCTATTAATAGATATACATTAACATCCTCCCTCAAACTCAAGGTCGATGTGAGACCAGCTTGAGGTTGTCAACCAAATTACGAATGTGTCCCTTAGGAAGTGCCTTGGTGAAGATATATGTAAGTTGATCATTAGAGGAGACTAGGAAAAGCTTGAGAGCACCATGGATAAGATGAGAACGAATAAAGTGACAATCAATCTCGATATGTTTAGTCCATTCATGCAAGACATCATTGTGAGCAATATGAACGACACTCGATTGTCACAATAAAGGAGAGTGGCGAGAGGATGTGGACACACCCAAATCCTTAAGAAGCCATTGTAGCCAAAGGAGTTCAGATGTGATATCAGTAAAAGAACGATACTCGGCTTCAGTACTGGAGTGAGGCATGAAAGTTTGTTTTTTACTTTGCCAAGAAATCAAGGAAGAACCAAGGAGAAAGCAATAACCTGTAGTGGACCTACAATCAATGGAATCTCTTACCCAATTAGCATAAGAGAATTCACGAAGTACAAGAGGAAATTGAGCTTAGTAGAAAAGGCCATGGAAGTGATTGGCCTTCAAGTATCTTAGAATGCGCATAACAATAGCATAGTGAGTCGATCATGGAGTAGACAGATACTGACTCACCTGAAAATCAGCGTAAGAAATGTCTAGACGAAGTATGATTTTGGTTAATGCATTAATTTCTTCTTTCATTGTAATCTATCATAAAGGGTTACTAGGTGCCTCACGGTAGGTGTGAGGATCATGGAGTGTAGCAAGGGCACTGTAACAATGATAGTCAAGTAAATGTGAAGGAATGGATTTTACCCAGGTTGAGTCGTAAGGTGGAATGCCTTGTGGAGGATCTTTAGGCAGAGCAAGAGCAGGGGACCTAGGCTGAAGGTGGGGTAGCTCGTCATCTATCTGTTCATCTACAATCTGTCTTAGAAAATCATTAAAAATATCTGAAGTTTAAATAGAGAAGTCCAAAGGAGGATCAAGAGTATCTATAAAAGAAACATGAGACTCATCTGGAAAGATTTCTAAAACAGAAGAGTTAGTTAGGGAAGAACAAAAGTGAGAGAGTTCAACAAATAAGCGGTGTTCCCAAAAGACAACATTATGGGAAACATGAAGATGATGATGATAGGATCATAGTACCGATAACCTTTTTTATTTTCACCATAACCAAGGAATAAAAAATTCTAGAACGAGGCTCAAGTTTGTTGTTCTCATGAGGCTGAAGAAGAATGAAATAGGTAGAGCCGAATGAGCAAAGGTAATGATAGTTAAGGGATGATCCAAAAGGCGCTCATATGGAGTCTGGTTATAAATGATAGTGCTTAGAATGCGATTATTGGCATGAAGGACGGCTTCACCCCAAAATGGGGTAGCAAATTTGGCAGAAAGAAGAAGAGCACGAATAGTGTCAAGAATATTACAAAGTTTTCAGACTGCTCGACCATTTTGTTGAAAGGTGCTTGGACAGGTTAAATGATGTACGGTGCCATAGGAATGTAACAAAGCTTGAAAAGCACATTCAGTATATTCAAGAGCATTATCAGATCAAAAAGTTTTGATATGGTTGGAGAATTGTGTTTCAACCATTTTTGCAAAGTTATTGTATATTGGTAAGATTTCAGAACGAGATTACATAGGAAAGATCCAACTATAACGAAAATAATCATCAATAAAAACAACAAAATAATGAGATCCACCAATACAAGTAACATGAGAAAGTCCCCAAATATCAGAACGAATTAACTCCAAAATACTATTAGAGATAGATTCACTATTAATGAAACGTAAGGTTGGCTATTTTCCTAATTGCCATGAAGTACAATCAAAATTATCTTCAGACATAAAACACAATAGACCTTTAGAAGGTAAGCTTGTTGTACCAAAGGGGATGGGGCATGACCAAGATGAGAATGCCAAAGTGTAAGAGAAGGTAAGGAAGAAACTTGTAGTAGGTCACCAAAGAATAGAGGTAGGAACAACAGGTGGAAGATGAAGATTGTCCATAAGAAACATACGCCTAACCCTAAAACTGGGCCCAAGCTCTTACCCTATCCTTAGATCCTACACAATACACCCAGAATAGTCAAAAATAAGGTGATATCCTAGTTTAGCTAATTCTCCCACAAAGCATAAATTATAGGATAGGTTAGGTACATGGAAGACCCCAAGAACAGAGAGGTTAGAGGTCGAAACAAAGCTAGACTATTACCATGCATGGTGGAACCATCAGCTATATGAATATTAATAGAATGTGGTACATGGTCAAATTTGGATAATAAAGATGAGTGAGGAGTCATGTGATTACAATAGGGAGAATTAAAATGCCAAGTTTGAGATTTATAGGAAGAACCGAGAGAGTAGTGGAAAAAGATGCATCACTAACCATACAAATAGCCTAAGTTATGATCTCTTGTAGTTTAGTGGGGGATAGTTTAACAAAGGATCTAGAAGATCGTGACTCAATTGAATTGGAAGGCATCAATGGAGTAGGCTCAATATTAGCAACAACAATAGTATATTTGTTACGATCGTAACAAGTCTCACTAGTATGGCCATGACGCTTGCAATAATTTGTAGAACCTCTTATTGGTCTACCTCCGACGATTGCTAGAGTTGGAGGAATCACTTGACTAATGAGGTTGCTTAATGGCAGGAGTAGAAGGAGTAATAGAGAAAACATCAAACTTATTTTGGGCTTGTAGGGTTATAAGTCGAGCTTCTTCTCTATCCAACTCATTTATGGTAGTATCAAGAGAGGGAAGAGGACTGTGATTGAGAAGCTAACCCTGGATGGGCTCAAATTCCTTGTGAAGTGAGATCAGGAACATATAGTGATGAAACTCATCTATAATTGGAGCATATCGCTAAGCATCCTTTGAGCATGCCCAAATTGGATCACAAAGGTCAATTTAGTCCCAAAGAAAGCGAAGCTAATCATAGTAGTCAATGATGGATTGTCCTGGTTCTTGTCGAAGTTGATGCAATTCAACTACTAACTGATATTTCATAGGACTATGAGTAGTGGAGTACCTTTTGGCCAACATATCCTATGCTGATTTTGCATCGTCAAAGGTGCCCAATAGATTAGAGGTGGAGGGAATGGAAGTATTCTGAATCCATGTGAGGATCATGTGGTTGTAACCTTCCCATTCAATCATGCGACCAAGGTAGGTAGCATCTTCTCCACTTGCTCTTTTAACAAGAATGATAACTACACCAATATAGTAATGCCAAAGCCTACGACCCTTAAGAGAACTACACATAGCTTAAGACTAAGATAAGTAATTATGGGTCCCTTCCAATGCAGTATTGATAGGGAGACGAAGAAACAAAATCCTTTTTATCCATCTAGAAACAAAATATGCAAAAAAAAAAGACTACAAAAATGAAGTCTATGCAAAAAACTAGGTCAGAAGAACCTGATCTGCAAAAGTCAACGGTCAACGATCAATCGGTCAAATAGTCACGGGGAACGATGATGTCAGCTTCACGTGTGATGACGTTAGCCTAGGTGACATGGTGATGACATCAGTTGTAGGTGGTAGAGTGCCGCATTGATGATGTCAGCAGGATCTGAGGGTTGCGTATAAGGCACATAAGGAAAAGGCACGGTTTCTATGTACGGCTCATGACGGAGCGTGCGAACGCAGATGGTTGCAATACTTCCATGGTTGTGTAGATCAAGGCGAGCCAATCACTTTGGAACTAGTATAAATTTTATCGAAGCAAGATGCACGATGGCGAGTGAAGGTGCGTTCTGACTCTGATTGTGGCGAGGCTTCCATGGTTATGTATATCAGGACATCCTGATCACCGTGATATCTATAAAAAGGTTATTGACCGAGATGAATGGTAGAGATCGTGATTGCGGTGGTCTATGTGGTGCGGGACTCCTCAACTACGGTGACTGCAGTGCCTAGAACCTAAGGACAATGGGTGAAAGACGTCGGAGGTTCAACGATGAGTGGCTACAACGGCTATTGTGACTGTACAGCGATAAGGGTGAAGTAGCACCTTAAGAGACAAGACTGCTAAAAGAAAGTTTAGAGAAATGGCTCGATACCATGTTAGAAATACTTGAATGATTGTATTGTATTTTATACCTTAGTGAATATAGATGGTTCCTTTATAATGGAGTTACAAGTAAACTAGATGTGCCTAAAGCCTACAATATGATATACATTAGTAGATATACGATGTACATTAACAGATATACATTAATTTGTTTATTGATATACATTAACAATTTTAAGCTTAACATCATTAATTGTGTTAACCCAATAGCTCTTGTGGATTTTTATAAGACAATGAACTATCATTCTAAAAGGTTAACCCAATGAGTATGATTGACTCGTGCATTTATAAACTCATGTTCTCATTTATAAAATCATTTGCTCAAACAAAATCACTTAGTTCCTTAGATCCATATTCCATTTTTTATCAATGGTTTTAGAATCCTTTCAAAATCCTCCAAGTTCAACAACCTTCTCTTGAACTTTAACTTGACTTTTAAACCATTTTATTTACCCAAAGGCTTCAGGGTCTTCCAAGTTTAATTTTTACAACGGACCATCGTTATTAGATTTAGAGAAATCTATTTTAAGCCCAACAAAATCATTTAAGGATACCATTTTATAATCCTTATATTAATATAAAGCTCATATGGCCATTTAGTGTCATAAGTACTTCAAATTGAACTTTATAACAACTTTAAACTTCCTAAAGTCAATTGATTTGTGCTTTTAGGTTATTTGTTGGAGGGTGATAAACGATAAAGGTTGGCTTAAACTACAATGTTTATGGAAGTTTAGAGATTATGAATGTCGTATTGAGCTCATCAAAAGAATATACAAGACTGTAAAAGCAACACGAAATTTTCCAAATCTCCATTTGGAGCATCACAATCAAGTCATAGTTGATCTCGTTTTCTCCTTTCTTTCTCCTCTCGGGACAATCCTGCAAGTTTTTCTCGACGTATTGTCATATGGGTTATGAATTAATCTTTTTAGGGAGTGTCCAATGATGTTTTATGGTTAGGATGATTTTGACTTGAATTAAAGTGTGGCTATTTTGACATGTGTATTCCTTGAGCATATGTATGGATTAATTATTGTATTGAATTTGAATAGACCTTTTTGTTTTACCCATGACATAACTCTATGAATCTTTATGGACATTTTGAGAAGTTTGTGTGGATTTCATGCTTTGATGATTTGTTTGGCTCTAACAAGCTCTAGGGAGTTATGCATTTATGCATGTGTTTGTACCTATCATTGTGTTCTTGTATAGGGGTGACACTATAGTATATGGATAGACTAAACAATGTTTCTACTTGATACGTTCATAGGGTGTGTTTGTTTCATGTGTGCATGTTACAAATGTATATTGAAGTCTTCAAGCTTCAGACATGTAGTGTTCTAAGACCATCATGCTTCAAAGTGACAAAGTAGATGAGTTGTTACATAAAGATGGATGGAGCACACAAAATGGATGTACTTGATTTAGGTGTGTCTTTCGGGTTTGGGTTTGGATCGATGTTTTGTTCATAGGAAAAAACATCCTTAGGTCATCTTCATGATCATATCACGAAAGATGTGAATATGTATTTAGATGTTCCATGTTTTCACATGAAAATCCAAGAATGGAGAATATAAGTCATGTTGTACTCTGTATTTATGAGTTGGCTTCTCTTGTGCAAAACACGTATTTTCTTAATTTACTTAGTATATCTATCTTCCTCTATTTAAGGTTGATTACTATGTACACAGTAACTTACACATACACATAGTTAGGGGCACTTTGTATCCGAACAAGTTTACACACACCACAATGGATAGGAAAAAGGCTATATTACTTTATTTTATAGCATCCACAAGTCCATGGGTGTTGAAGCCAAAATTCACCATTGGATAAAATTGTCTGCTAACAACCACTATTATAGTTATTTCTTCTCCCAAATAATTATAGCTTGATATGCAAAAGTGAGGATGAATTACCCAAAGGTAAGGTGTTAGTACAACATCGTGAATTATTGAATCTAGCATATTATAATGAACTCACATCAGACACTAATAGAACCCAAAGGGGAAAAAGAGTTGATTCTTCATAAAATATTTCATTGAAAGATAAAATTTATCATATAAATTAAAAAGTGACATACTTTGTAAAATATTTCCAAGCTTCTACTACCCAACATAATGGGTTTACATATTGAAAGCATCGTGTTCAAGGTGAATATAACCATACCTTTCTTGAGATACAACGGTTAACCCTCAATCATCTTGAAGTTGATTCAAGTCATTCGAGAAGACACGAGAATCAATAGTATGATTTCATTTTTACACCACACAAACACTCATACGTTGAAGAACAAGGACGAGAAGATGTAGATGATTAAGCTCCAACTTTTTCCTAGAGGTTTATTAGTTTTTATTATTTTTATGTATTTTGTTTCAATTTTTTTGTATGAACTTTTATTTTACTTATTTTTAGGATATTATTTTGTTTTTTATTATTTTATATTCTATTTAATTTTTTTTATTTTAAATTTATGTGAACCATGATTATTTTATTTAGAAATTTTAAAATTACTAAATGTTTACTAAAATATGATGTATGAAAAGTACGCAATAATTTCTCTATGTCATTTAAATTGTTTGAGATGATGGATGCACCTAACTTTTTAGGTCATTACTTGATCAAATAAAGCAAATGAATAACTTTTATTTTCTTTATCTTTATTTTTAAATTTATATTTGTTACATTAAATATAATGTAGATTCTAGGTTATAGGTGGAGGAAAATTTACATAAATTTGAACATTTTTAATTTTTTTTAATCAAACATGTGTTTACATTTATTTTATTTTATTTATTAGTATAGGGAACATTAGGTCCAATTTTTAAATATTTTGCAAAATTATTATGTCTTTAGTTGATTTTAAGAAAATAATCGAGTCTTTGCACTATTGGGAATGTTTTGAACATGGCATGAAATAATATGATATTTAGTTTTTTTTCATTTGTGCTTCATAATTGAATGTTAAAATTGAGATAAATCCGAACTTTATATTTATGAATCAAATAATAGAGAGTACCTTTTGAGAATATTTTTAGCATATAATCTTTTCATTCGAAGTGATAATATAATTCTACTCCTCAAAACACTCTTCTTATTACTTCAAATTAATATATGATCTCTATAGATTTTGCATTGAATATTATGATTTTTATATCCGTAAAATGTCATGTACATATTGTTTGTTTAAATTGAATGACTTAAATAGAAATTGAAAGGGTATGCCTTTTCAATGGAGCATGATTTCCAAAAGTACACACACACACACACATATATATATAGGGTTCCTTAATACCCAAAACAAAAAAAGACCTAAATTAATCACTCACCAAATCACACAATTACAGACACGGATCATTCTCTAAAAGAAGAAGAAAAATAAGAAGATGTAGAAGGAATATAATTTTAAAAAGTAAAAAAAAAAGAGAAAAAATAAATGATATAACTAAATACTATAACCCAATATTTCTTAAAGTAGTGAGAATGATTATTACAAAAGAAAGATAGAAAACGAATCTCTTTGAAGCCATTGCATTTTCATTCATTCATCTCTAAAGACATATAATTAATATTTTTACTTTATGATTTTAATTGATGCTTGAAAATGGTATGTGATTTATTTTTAAACTTCTTCAATTGATTCCTTTAACCATATCAATATTACGCATTTTTTTAGCCTTTCTTTTTTTTAATCATATGCGAATCCATTATTTTATTTCTTCACATAACTTCTTTTCGCATATAATTTTGATCGAGTACTTCAACTCATAGGATCAGTATAATATTGAGAGTATAACTTGTGAGAATTAGAATTAAAGTAAATTCGGATTCCTAATACTAAAATTGGGTAAGTCAAAGTTGATACATTTTTTGTATGGAATATGAATTTGTGATTTGCAACTAATTTTTATAATAAATCATGAATCTTTAAGATGTTGATTTAACTTATACTTTGGATATTGATTATGAATTTAAAAGAGTCCAAAGCATGATAAGTTTTGTCATTTTACTTTTAATTTTGTTATTGTTATTGTTATTTTTATCTTTTATTTATTTTTGTTATTTTTTACTTCTTTTAGTTTTTGCAATTAGTAGGATGTTTGTGAGTATCATCAACTTAAATTCATCTACTTGAAAAATATAGGAATTTAAAGGCTTGTTGCATATGCTAAATGCAACAATATTGATATACGAAAATGATTTAGGTTAATTTAATTTATTTATTATTTTTAGTTTTGAGTTATTTTATCGCTTTTCTTGCTATAGACTAGCAAGAACTAGTTGGATGTTATGTAATTTATTTACACTTAAATGTTATAAATATATTTGAATTTTCATGATTCTATCATTATTTAAAGCAAATTTATATTTTCAATTCACGAGTATGTTTTGTTGTTATTCAGGTAATTCTAGCTTCAAATTGATTAAAATGATAAACACTTAGAAAATCATGCTTGAAGTACTCATCTATAACTTATAAGATTTAAAGAGCAATTATATATATATATATATATAAACCTTACATATGTTCCAACTAGTTGTAAGGGGGACAAAAATAAGAAAGTGAAGAAAAAAATAATTGGACTTGAGTTGCGATGTGGCTATATATTGGCCATAACGAGACCCTTTTTGGACAAATCGAGACAAACCAAAAGGAAATATGGGCCATGGTGAAGATAAATATGGCCATGGTGTGCGATGTTTATTCCCTCGCTTACCATTTTTTCAAATTTTCTCTATTATAAATAGAGCCCTATTTCTTAGTATTAGACACCAAAAATATTATCAACATCAGTTTGCAAATAGGTTTTTCCATAGGCCCAGTTTCTCCTAGTTTTTTGGAGCTTAATATATATATATATTTAGTTTAATGTTTATTTTATATACAATTTAGATTAAGTGATCATCAACAAGAGGCAACAAAAGGGAGTTATTTCATATCATGCGATTTTTTAAAATACATCTCATATTTTCTCATTTACTTTTAATGAGATAAGATGTTAATAAAACGATATTAATTTAGATATCTCATTAATTCCTAATTGGCCTAAATAAGACAAACGAGAATACAAAAATAATAAAAAAATATAATAAATAACAATTTGTAACTAAGTTTAATAAAAATAATAATAAAATACATGTTTAAAATTATGGTCATTGGGGCTATAATCTAAATTAAATAAAATAAGACAATATTCCACCATGAGTTCATTGGTGAGAAGAGATGATAGAGGTCATTTAACATCTATAATATTAAGTGATTTAATTAATAATGAATAACGACCCGACCATATTCAATTAAATAATTCAATATCACGCCTTCTTCTAACCCAAATAGAAGTAGGAGTATGAGAATATGCACCCATGTTTTTAAGTGAAATAAAAATGAAAAAACTTTTATCACAATTTTATATCTCTATCAATTTACATATCTTAATACAATTAACTTATATGATCACCGAATTATTTTAATGTTTAATTATTTAGAATTTAACATGTAATCCTATACCAACATGAATTCAAATATTGAAATAATTATGAGATCATATATATATATATATAACTAAATATTTAATAAGAAAAGGTTGAATACATGTAACCCAATATTTAATTAAAAAATATTAAATATTTTGAGATCATATACAAGTATAATGTTAATTATATTAAGATATGTAAAATAATGCATGTATAAAATTATGATAATATTTTTGCCATTTTATTGCATTAAAAAACTTATAGGACATTCTCATATACCTATTACTATTTATTTTGAAGAATGAGTGATATTTATTTTTTAGTTATACCATTGAGAATAATAGTGAAAGTAATTGAATATGTAACAAGAACACTTGATAACTTTTGAACGTGTATCCTCCTTGTTTAAGTTATGCTTAATATATGTGTCATAGGGAATATAATCTAAATTATAATTTTGTGTTCAAGTTTGAATTACAAAATTGTCGAAAAAAAGTATAAAATTAATTTTATTTATTTATTTATAAGTTAAGAGAAGAATTTTATCGATCACGATTTAAGATGCACATTATCATAGTCATAAGTCATAACAATTTCAAACTTATAGGTTAATGGCTATTAGAAGTAGTCATCTATGGATGAATGGATTTGTATTACCCGGAATAAAGGCCACAACTCTCTTTAGTAAATATATGCGAGAAGCCCTCTTGTTCTAACATTAATTTAATCCTTTCAATATTCTTAAGCCTTATAAATACAATCTTTTAATTAATCAACCAATTCATTCCGCCCTTAAGAAAATAAAATAAAATAGAAAAAATGTTTAAAAAAGTCACATGTATGCTTGTTCGAGCAATTCTATTAATGATATTATGTACTACTACAACAACTGTTGTTGGAGATGACACAACACCCATTCCAGAAGATATATCAAAAGTAAATAATTGGTTTAGTGACAACATAAAACCTTATACAGAGCGTAAAGCTACACTTGATCCTGCATTAGTCACAGCTGAAGATGGTTATAAAGTTATCAAGGTAATGAAAAATGGTGGAGATTTCAAAACCATCACAGATGCCATTAAAAGCATTCCCACAGGAAATACTAAACGTGCCATAATTTACATCGAGGGAGGAGTTTATCAAGAAAAAATAAAAATTGAAAGAACAAAACCTTTTATCACTTTTTATGGCTCACCAAATAACATGCCAAGCATAACATTTGCTGGCACTGCAGCACAATATGGAACCGTTGATAGTGCCACTTTGATCGTGGAATCTGATTACTTTAGTGCAGTTAATGTTATTATCAAGGTATTTATATATGTCTATCTTATTAGTATATACATTTGCGTATGTGGTATTTTTCATTTTGGAAAATTTTATCCTTGATAATTTTTATTTTGAACGATTTTATCTAATTATTTACTTTAATTATAATATATATTATTCATTTTATAAATCAATTTCTTGAAATTGCCAAAATACTTTTTAGTAAGAAATTTTAAAACTGGGTGATTTTTTTATGTAAGTTATATATATATATATATATATATATATATATATATATGATCTTTAATCTTATTTTTTTTATTTTTATAATTTTGTCTGTTAATAATCTTAGAATAGCGCACCAAAGCCTAATGGAGCTGCAAAAGGAGCACAAGCCGTTGCATTCAGAATCTCGGGAGACAAAGCTGCATTTTATAATTGCAAAATAATTGGATTTCAAGATACTCTATGTGACGATAGAGGCTTTCATTTCTTTAAGGATTGTCACGTTGAAGGCACGATTGATTTTATCTTCTAAGTGGAACATCTCTATATTTGGTATATTTATATCTCAATAAAATTATAAAATTGTTTTAATTTAAATTATTATTTTACTAATCATAAAGAGTAAATAATACAGAACACTGACATACAAGTAGTTGGAGATCAAGGATTAACAGTTATCACTGCCCAAGCAAGAGAAAATGAAAAAGAGCTCACCGGTTATTCATTTGTACATGGAAAAATAACTGGATCTAGTA
Source organism: Hippophae gyantsensis (assembly GCA_030763125.1). Taxonomy (NCBI): domain Eukaryota; kingdom Viridiplantae; phylum Streptophyta; class Magnoliopsida; order Rosales; family Elaeagnaceae; genus Hippophae; species Hippophae gyantsensis. The sequence goes on from CM061030.1 coordinate 29,252,032, forward strand.
ATGGTACATATTTAGGTCGAGCTTGGAAGTCTAGACCTAGAGTCGTTTATTCTTATACCACCATGAGCAATGTAGTCAATCCTGATGGTTGGAGTGACAACTTTAACCCTCAAAATGATAAGTATGTGATGAATTTAATATATCATTGTTGATTAAGTATTAAATAAAAATATTTAAAAGAGGAAAAAATTGAATTGGATAGATTTTTTATATATTTTTAAATTTTTACAGGACTGTATTCTACGGAGAGTACAAATGCATGGGACCTGGTTCTAATCTTAGTGGCAAACGAGTACAATACATGAAAAAGCTAAGTGATGAAGAAGTCAAACCTTTTCTCACTCTTGGTTATATTTTAGGTTCTAAATGGTTGCTTCCTCCTCCGAATCTAAAGATGTAAGAGTATTCAAGAGGATCTACATCTATTTATATCTGTGAAGTTATTTTGATCATAATTTTAAAAAATCATAGAAATTGAAGAAATGTTTCTCTAAAAAAATATAATATTTTAGAACAAATATAATTTTGTTATATTATTTTCAATTTTTGTTATATGATATATATGTATAAGAATACACTTTATTTGCTTACTAGTATTACTAAAAATAAAAAAAAGTGGAAGCATAATGGTAATAGTATTTATTAATTTTAAATTTTCATTAAAAATACGCTTTGAGTTTAATGCTTATTGCATATTTGCATAGTTTGAAAAAAAATAAAGTCAAGTATTTTAATTTTAAAAATTATAAGTGATCTAGCGAGAGTTATTTTATTATTTACAATTACATGTTTAATTTACACTAAATATTATTCTCTAAAAAAGCATAATGGTGCAAATCAAAAATATAAACCTTATATGATGAATACAAGTGGTAACTTTGATGGAAGATTAGTTGTCATTTATATAAAGAAGTTTTGATCTAAGTTGTATCTTAAATATTTATTAATAAAATTTAATTTAATTTAATTTTAAAAAATAAATAAAAGAGGTATATAAATATATATCCTGATTTTCTTATTTTGACAAATAATTTATTGGTGATTATTTTATATTATAAATTTTGTATTTACATCCACACTAAATATTAAAATAAATTCACTTAAAATATATATAGATGACACTTTAGGAGAAATCCTACGGAAAAATAGCTCGATTCCAGCATAATAAAAAGCTTAACACCGCACATTCTTATTACTTAATTTTCATATAGAAAAAGGAAAAAAAAAGGTCGTATTATTCCAAACCCCAAGTATAATATTCGATCTCTTTCATTTAACACCATAGAATATACTATTTATGTATATATATATATATATATATATATATATATATATAATTGAGAATTAAGATAGTTTTATTTTTTTTAAATTTTTTGAAATAAAGTTGATGAATAAGAGGTTTGAAATAGTTGACAAGAAACAATCTACATTAAAAAAAGTTAATTTTTGAGAAAAGAATAACAAATAAACATAATTAAAAAGAGAATATGATTTTTTTGGCATAAAGAAATTATTGAAGGAAGCTAACAAAATTTTAGAACAAAGTTTTGTTAAAACAATTAATCATATCATTAAAACTACAATAAAGGCACAACTAGGTGTACATAATTCTTGTTATGTATTTTTTAATTTTAAAGAGTTTTTTTATACGTAAAATTTAAAAATATATAATGTAAAATAAAAACTAATATGCTTAATATGTGCTTTTTTTAATTATCTGTGGCTGTAAGTCGATTGGCACCAAAGTGCAAGAGTACAACCCTCTCAATGCAATGGCCATAGGTGACAAGTTGAGAGGTCCATAGGCCATAGCCACCCTTAACACATAATCCAAAGAAGAAAACCAAAGGTACCAAATTACAAAATAGTATATATATAGACAAAGGCCACAATCGCCAAAACCAAAATAAAATACATATGCCTTCCTCTCATCTTCTTTCCAACTTCTCCTTCCTCATCACTCTACTCCTTCTCAGCATCATCCTTCCTATTTCGTCTGTGTCTCAACTCATTCTCGACTCGACCTAAGAAATCAGTTTCTACCTATGACCTCTTGGATGATTTTGGTGCTAGATATTCGGTGATTTTGGTGGCGGAACATAAATTCCCTGTTGAGATAGAAAGTGAGTTTGGAGATAAGGTTCAAAGAAATTCTAGCACCGCGCACAAAATTCTTATCCCCAATTTGTCAACTCTTTCTCTTGCCCATTATAGTGTATTCACATCTCACCTCTTCAAACTCCATTGTTAGAAGAGGATGGGAAGACACTCCTTAAGAAAGTAAAACTTTCTCTCTATTTATTCCTTTTTCTTCTTACCTTTATAGTGTTCGGCGAAACATCATTGTGAGGCATTATTGATAATTCTACATTGTTGTGTAATCTTGAGGAACCTATAATCCTTTTAGAAAGTATGATTGAATTGATATCTTAGAATTGAGCCTCTACGTCCCATTAGTATAGGTTAATCACTTTATTGAGTGGCTAGGGATCTGTTTTGATTGTTTTTCACCAATATGCAATGCTTAATTTTTGTTAGAAATACTGAATGATTGTACTGTATTTTGTATCTTAATGAATATACATGGTGTCTTTATAAAGGAGTTACAAGTAAACTAGATGTGCCTAAATCCTACAATATGATATACAGTAGCAGATATGATATACATTAATAGATATTCATTAATCTATTAATAGATATACATTAACATCCTCCCTCAAACTCAAGGTCGATGTGAGACCAGCTTGAGGTTGTCAACCAAATTACGAATGTGTCCCTTAGGAAGTGCCTTGGTGAAGATATATGTAAGTTGATCATTAGAGGAGACTAGGAAAAGCTTGAGAGCACCATGGATAAGATGAGAACGAATAAAGTGACAATCAATCTCGATATGTTTAGTCCATTCATGCAAGACATCATTGTGAGCAATATGAACGACACTCTGATTGTCACAATAAAGGAGAGTGGCAGAGGATGTGGACACACCCAAATCCTTAAGAAGCCATTGTAGCCAAAGGAGTTCAGATGTGATATCAGTAAAAGAACGATACTCGGCTTCAGTACTGGAGTGAGGCATGAAAGTTTGTTTTTTACTTTGCCAAGAAATCAAGGAAGAACCAAGGAGAAAGCAATAACCTGTAGTGGACCTACAATCAATGGAATCTCTTACCCAATTAGCATAAGAGAATTCACGAAGTACAAGAGGAAATTGAGCTTAGTAGAAAAGGCCATGGAAGTGATTGGCCTTCAAGTATCTTAGAATGCGCATAACAATAGCATAGTGAGTCGATCATGGAGTAGACAGATACTGACTCACCTGAAAATCAGCGTAGGAAATGTCTAGACGAAGTATGATTTTGGTTAATGCATTAATTTCTTCTTTCATTGTAATCTATCATAAAGGGTTACTAGGTGCCTCACGGTAGGTGTGAGGATCATGGAGTGTAGCAAGGGCACTGTAACAATGATAGTCAAGTAAATGTGAAGGAATGGATTTTACCCAGGTTGAGTCGTAAGGTGGAATGCCTTGTGGAGGATCTTTAGGCAGAGCAAGAGCAGGGGACCTAGGCTGAAGGTGGGGTAGCTCGTCATCTATCTGTTCATCTACAATCTGTCTTAGAAAATCATTAAAAATATCTGAAGTTTGAATAGAGAAGTCCAAAGGAGGATCAAGAGTATCTATAAAAGAAACATGAGACTCATCTGGAAAGATTTCTAAAACAGAAGAGTTAGTTAGGGAAGAACAAAAGTGAGAGAGTTCAACAAATAAGCGGTGTTCCCAAAAGACAACATTATGGGAAACATGAAGATGATGACAGATAGGATCATAGTACCGATAACCTTTTTTATTTTCACCATAACCAAGGAATAAAAAATTCTAGAACGAGGCTCAAGTTTGTTGTTCTCATGAGGCTGAAGAAGAATGAAATAGGTAGAGCCGAATGAGCAAAGGTAATGATAGTTAAGGGATGATCCAAAAGGCGCTCATATGGAGTCTGGTTATAAATGATAGTGCTTAGAATGCGATTATTGGCATGAAGAGCAGCTTCACCCCAAAATGGGGTAGCAAATTTGGCAGAAAGAAGAAGAGCACGAATAGTGTCAAGAATATTACAAAGTTTTCAGACTGCTCGACCATTTTGTTGAAAGGTGCTTGGACAGGTTAAATGATGTACGGTGCCATAGGAATGTAACAAAGCTTGAAAAGCACATTCAGTATATTCAAGAGCATTATCAGATCAAAAAGTTTTGATATGGTTGGAGAATTGTGTTTCAACCATTTTTGCAAAGTTATTGTATATTGGTAAGATTTCAGAACGAGATTACATAGGAAAGATCCAACTATAACGAAAATAATCATCAATAAAAACAACAAAATAATGAGATCCACCAATACAAGTAACATGAGAAAGTCCCCAAATATCAGAACGAATTAACTCCAAAATACTATTAGAGATAGATTCACTATTAATGAAACGTAAGGTTGGCTATTTTCCTAATTGCCATGAAGTACAATCAAAATTATCTTCAGACATAAAACACAACAGACCTTTAGAAGGTAACTGTTGTACCAAAGGGGATGGGGCATGACCAAGATGAGAATGCCAAAGTGTAAGAGAAGGTAAGGAAGAAACTTGTAGTAGCTGCACCAGCAATAGAGGTAGGAACAACAGGTGGAAGATGAAGATTGTCCATAAGAAACATACGCCTAACCCTAAAACTGGGCCCAAGCTCTTACCCTATCCTTAGATCCTACACAATACACCCAGAATAGTCAAAAATAAGGTGATATCCTAGTTTAGCTAATTCTCCCACAAAGCATAAATTATAGGATAGGTTAGGTACATGGAAGACCCCAAGAACAGAGAGGTTAGAGGTCGAAACAAAGCTAGACTATTACCATGCATGGTGGAACCATCAGCTATATGAATATTAATAGAATGTGGTACATGGTCAAATTTGGATAATAAAGATGAGTGAGGAGTCATGTGATTACAATAGGGAGAATTAAAATGCCAAGTTTGAGATTTATAGGGAAGAACTGAGAGAGTAGTGGAAAAAGATGCATCACTAACCATACAAATAGCCTAAGTTATGATCTCTTGTAGTTTAGTGGGGGATAGTTTAACAGTGGATCTAGAAGACTGTGACTCAATTGAATTGGAAGGCATCAATGGAGTAGGCTCAATATTAGCAACAACAATAGTATATTTGTTACGATCGTAACAAGTCTCACTAGTATGGCCATGACGCTTGCAATAATTTGTAGAACCTCTTATTGGTCTACCTCCGACGATTGCTAGAGTTGGAGGAATCACTTGACTAATGAGGTTGCTTAATGGCAGGAGTAGAAGGAGTAATAGAGAAAACATCAAACTTATTTTGGGCTTGTAGGGTTATAAGTCGAGCTTCTTCTCTATCCAACTCATTTATGGTAGTATCAAGAGAGGGAAGAGGACTGTGATTGAGAAGCTAACCCTGGATGGGCTCAAATTCCTTGTGAAGTGAGATCAGGAACATATAGTGATGAAACTCATCTATAATTGGAGCATATCGCTAAGCATCCTTTGAGCATGCCCAAATTGGATCACAAAGGTCAATTTAGTCCCAAAGAAAGCGAAGCTAATCATAGTAGTCAATGATGGATTGTCCTGGTTCTTGTCGAAGTTGATGCAATTCAACTACTAACTGATATTTCATAGGACTATGAGTAGTGGAGTACCTTTTGGCCAACATATCCTATGCTGATTTTGCATCGTCAAAGGTGCCCAATAGATTAGAGGTGGAGGGAATGGAAGTATTCTGAATCCATGTGAGGATCATGTGGTTGTAACCTTCCCATTCAATCATGCGACCAAGGTAGGTAGCATCTTCTCCACTTGCTCTTTTAACAAGAATGATAACTACACCAATATAGTAATGCCAAAGCCTACGACCCTTAAGAGAACTACACATAGCTTAAGACTAAGATAAGTAATTATGGGTCCCTTCCAATGCAGTATTGATAGGGAGACGAAGAAACAAAATCCTTTTTATCCATATAGAAACAAAATATGCAAAAAAAAAGACTACAAAAATGAAGTCTATGCAAAAAACTAGGTCAGAAGAACCTGATCTGCAAAAGTCAACGGTCAACGATCAATCGGTCAAATAGTCACGGGGAACGATGATGTCAGCTTCACGTGTGATGACGTCAGCCTAGGTGACATGGTGATGACATCAGTTGTAGGTGGTAGAGTGCCGCATTGATGATGTCAGCAGGATCTGAGGGTTGCGTATAAGGCACATAAGGAAAAGGCACGGTTTCTATGTACGGCTCATGGCGGAGCGTGCGAACGTAGATGGTTGCAGTACTTCCATGGTTGTGTAGATCAAGGCGAGCCAATCACTTTGGAACTAGTATAAATTTTATCGAAGCAAGATGCACGATGGCGAGTGAAGGTGCGTTCTGACTCTGATTGTGGCGAGGCTTCCATGGTTATGTATATCAGGACATCCTGATCACTGTGATATCTATAAAAAGGTTATTGGACCGAGATGAATGGTAGAGATCGTGATTGCAGTGGTCTATGTGGTGCGGGACTCCTCAACTACGGTGACTGCAGGCCTAGAACCTAAGGACAATGGCTGAAAGACGTCGGAGGTTCAACGATGAGTGGCTACAACGGCTATTGTGACTGTGCAAGCGATAAGGGTGAAGTAGCACCAGAAGAGACAAGACTGCTAAAAGAAAGTTTAGAGAAATGGCTCTGATACCATGTTAGAAATACTGAATGATTGTATTGTATTTTATACCTTAGTGAATATAGATGGTTCCTTTATAATGGAGTTACAAGTAAACTAGATGTGCCTAAAGCCTACAATATGATATACATTAGTAGATATACGATGTACATTAACAGATATACATTAATTTGTTTATTGATATACATTAACAATTTTAAGCTTAACATCATTAATTGTGTTAACCCAATAGCTCTTGTGGATTTTTATAAGACAATGAACTATCATTCTAAAAGGTTAACCCAATGAGTATGATTGACTCGTGCATTTATAAACTCATGTTCTCATTTATAAAATCATTTGCTCAAACAAAATCACTTAGTTCCTTAGATCCATATTCCATTTTTTATCAATGGTTTTAGAATCCTTTCAAAATCCTCCAAGTTCAACAACCTTCTCTTGAACTTTAACTTGACTTTTAAACCATTTTATTTACCCAAAGGCTTGTGGTCTTCCAAGTTTAATTTTTACAACGGACGCACATCGTTATTAGATTTAGAGAAATCTATTTTAAGCCCAACAAAATCATTTAAGGATACCATTTTATAATCCTTATATTAATATAAAGCTCATATGGCCATTTAGTGTCATAAGTACTTCAAATTGAACTTTATAACAACTTTAAACTTCCTAAAGTCAATTGATTTGTGCTTTTAGGTTATTTGTTGGAGGGTGATAAACGATAAAGGTTGGCTTAAACTACAATGTTTATGGAAGTTTAGAGATTATGAATGTCGTATTGAGCTCATCAAAAGAATATACAAGACTGTAAAAGCAACACGAAATTTTCCAAATCTCCATTTGGAACATCACAATCAAGTCATAGTTGATCTCGTTTTCTCCTTTCTTTCTCCTCTCGGGACAATCCTGCAAGTTTTTCTGACCTATTGTCATATGGGTTATGAATTAATCTTTTTAGGGAGTGTCCAATGATGTTTTATGGTTAGGATGATTTTGACTTGAATTAAAGTGTGGCTATTTTGACATGTGTATTCCTTGAGCATATGTATGGATTAATTATTGTATTGAATTTGAATAGACCTTTTTGTTTTACCCATGACATAACTCTATGAATCTTTATGGACATTTTGAGAAGTTTGTGTGGATTTCATGCTTTGATGATTTGTTTGGCTCTAACAAGCTCTAGGGGAGTTATGCATTTATGCATGTGTTTGTACCTATCATTGTGTTCTTGTATAGGGGTGACACTATAGTATATGGATAGACTAAACAATGTTTCTACTTGATACGTTCATAGGGTGTGTTTGTTTCATGTGTGCATGTTACAAATGTATATTGAAGTCTTCAAGCTTCAGACATGTAGTGTTCTAAGACCATCATGCTTCAAAGTGACAAAGTAGATGAGTTGTTACATAAAGATGGATGGAGCACACAAAATGGATGTACTTGATTTAGGTGTGTCTTTCGGGTTTGGGTTTGGATCGATGTTTTGTTCATAGGAAAAAACATCCTTAGGTCATCTTCATGATCATATCACGAAAGATGTGAATATGTATTTAGATGTTCCATGTTTTCACATGAAAATCCAAGAATGGAGAATATAAGTCATGTTGTACTCTGTATTTATGAGTTGGCTTCTCTTGTGCAAAACACGTATTTTCTTAATTTACTTAGTATATCTATCTTCCTCTATTTAAGGTTGATTACTATGTACCTGTAACTTACACATACACATAGTTAGGGGCACTTTGTATCCGAACAAGTTTACACACACCACAATGGATAGGAAAAAGGCTATATTACTTTATTTTATAGCATCCACAAGTCCATGGGTGTTGAAGCCAAAATTCACCATTGGATAAAATTGTCTGCTAACAACCACTATTATAGTTATTTCTTCTCCCAAATAATTATAGCTTGATATGCAAAAGTGAGGATGAATTACCCAAAGGTAAGGTGTTAGTACAACATCGTGAATTATTGAATCTAGCATATTATAATGAACTCACATCAGACACTAATAGAACCCAAAGGGGAAAAAGAGTTGATTCTTCATAAAATATTTCATTGAAAGATAAAATTTATCATATAAATTAAAAAGTGACATACTTTGTAAAATATTTCCAAGCTTCTACTACCCAACATAATGGGTTTACATATTGAAAGCATCGTGTTCAAGGTGAATATAACCATACCTTTCTTGAGATACAACGGTTAACCCTCAATCATCTTGAAGTTGATTCAAGTCATTCGAGAAGACACGAGAATCAATAGTATGATTTCATTTTTACACCACACAAACACTCATACGTTGAAGAACAAGGACGAGAAGATGTAGATGATTAAGCTCCAACTTTTTCCTAGAGGTTTATTAGTTTTTATTATTTTTATGTATTTTGTTTCAATTTTTTTGTATGAACTTTTATTTTACTTATTTTTAGGATATTATTTTGTTTTTTATTATTTTATATTCTATTTAATTTTTTTTATTTTAAATTTATGTGAACCATGATTATTTTATTTAGAAATTTTAAAATTACTAAATGTTTACTAAAATATGATGTATGAAAAGTACGCAATAATTTCTCTATGTCATTTAAATTGTTTGAGATGATGGATGCACCTAACTTTTTAGGTCATTACTTGATCAAATAAAGCAAATGAATAACTTTTATTTTCTTTATCTTTATTTTTAAATTTATATTTGTTACATTAAATATAATGTAGATTCTAGGTTATAGGTGGAGGAAAATTTACATAAATTTGAACATTTTTAATTTTTTTTAATCAAACATGTGTTTACATTTATTTTATTTTATTTATTAGTATAGGGAACATTAGGTCCAATTTTTAAATATTTTGCAAAATTATTATGTCTTTAGTTGATTTTAAGAAAATAATCGAGTCTTTGCACTATTGGGAATGTTTTGAACATGGCATGAAATAATATGATATTTAGTTTTTTTTCATTTGTGCTTCATAATTGAATGTTAAAATTGAGAAAAATCCGAACTTTATATTTATGAATCAAATAATAGAGAGTACCTTTTGAGAATATTTTTAGCATATAATCTTTTCATTCGAAGTGATAATATAATTCTACTCCTCAAAACACTCTTCTTATTACTTCAAATTAATATATGATCTCTATAGATTTTGCATTGAATATTATGATTTTTATATCTGGTAAAATGTCATGTACATATTTTTTGTTTAAATTGAATGACTTAAATAGAAATTGAAAGGGTATGCCTTTTCAATGGAGCATGATTTCCAAAAGTACACACACACACACATATATATATAGGGTTCCTTAATACCCAAAACAAAAAAAAGACCTAAATTAATCACTCACCAAATCACACAATTACAGACACGGATCATTCTCTAAAAGAAGAAGAAAAATAAGAAGATGTAGAAGGAATATAATTTTAAAAAGTAAAAAAAAGAGAAAAAATAAATGATATAACTAAATACTATAACCCAATATTTCTTAAAGTAGTGAGAATGATTATTACAAAAGAAAGATAGAAAACGAATCTCTTTGAAGCCATTGCATTTTCATTCATTCATCTCTAAAGACATATAATTAATATTTTTACTTTATGATTTTAATTGATGCTTGAAAATGGTATGTGATTTATTTTTAAACTTCTTCAATTGATTCCTTTAACCATATCAATATTACGCATTTTTTTAGCCTTTCTTTTTTTAATCATATACGAATCCATTATTTTATTTCTTCACATAACTTCTTTTCGCATATAATTTTGATCGAGTACTTCAACTCATAGGATCAGTATAATATTGAGAGTATAACTTGTGAGAATTAGAATTAAAGTAAATTCGGATTCCTAATACTAAAATTGGGTAAGTCAAAGTTGATACATTTTTTGTATGGAATATGAATTTGTGATTTGCAACTAATTTTTATAATAAATCATGAATCTTTAAGATGTTGATTTAACTTATACTTTGGATATTGATTATGAATTTAAAAGAGTCCAAAGCATGATAAGTTTTGTCATTTTACTTTTAATTTTGTTATTGTTATTGTTATTTTTATCTTTTATTTATTTTTGTTATTTTTTACTTCTTTTAGTTTTTGCAATTAGTAGGATGTTTGTGAGTATCATCAACTTAAATTCATCTACTTGAAAAATATAGGAATTTAAAGGCTTGTTGCATATGCTAAATGCAACAATATTGATATACGAAAATGATTTAGGTTAATTTAATTTATTTATTATTTTTAGTTTTGAGTTATTTTATCGCTTTTCTTGCTATAGACTAGCAAGAACTAGTTGGATGTTATGTAATTTATTTACACTTAAATGTTATAAATATATTTGAATTTTCATGATTCTATCATTATTTAAAGCAAATTTATATTTTCAATTCACGAGTATGTTTTGTTGTTATTCAGCTAATTCTAGCTTCAAATTGATTAAAATGATAAACACTTAGAAAATCATGCTTGAAGTACTCATCTATAACTTATAAGATTTAAAGAGCAATTATATATATATATATATAAACCTTACATATGTTCCAACTAGTTGTAAGGGGGACAAAAAGAAGAAAGTGAAGAAAAAAATAATTGGACTTGAGTTGCGATGTGGCTATATATTGGCCATAACGAGACCCTTTTTGGACAAATCGAGACAAACCAAAAGGAAATATGGGCCATGGTGAAGATAAATATGGCCATGGTGTGCGATGTTTATTCCCTCGCTTACCATTTTTTCAAATTTTCTCTATTATAAATAGAGCCCTATTTCTTACTATTAGACACCAAAAATATTATCAACATCGGTTGCAAATAGGTTTTTCCATAGGCCCAGTTTCTCCTAGTTTTTTGGAGCTTAATATATATATATATTTAGTTTAATGTTTATTTTATATACAATTTAGATTAAGTGATCATCAACAAGAGGCAACAAAAGGGAGTTATTTCATATCATGCGATTTTTTAAAATACATCTCATATTTTCTCATTTACTTTTAATGAGATAAGATGTTAATAAAACGATATTAATTTAGATATCTCATTAATTCCTAATTGGCCTAAATAAGACAAACGAGAATACAAAAATAATAAAAAAATATAATAAATAACAATTTGTAACTAGTTTAATAAAAATAATAATAAAATACATGTTTAAAATTATGGTCATTGGGGCTATAATCTAAATTAAATAAAATAAGACAATATTCCACCATGAGTTCATTGGTGAGAAGAGATGATAGAGGTCATTTAACATCTATAATTTTAAGTGATTTAATTAATAATGAATAACGACCCGACCATATTCAATTAAATAATTCAATATCACGCCTTCTTCTAACCCAAATAGAAGTAGGAGTATGAGAATATGCACCCATGTTTTTAAGTGAAATAAAAATGAAAAAACTTTTATCACAATTTTATATCTCTATCAATTTACATATCTTAATACAATTAACTTATATGATCTCCGAATTATTTTAATGTTTAATTATTTAGAATTTAACATGTAATCCTATACCAACATGAATTCAAATATTGAAATAATTATGAGATCATATATATATATATATAACTAAATATTTAATAAGAAAAGGTTGAATACATGTAACCCAATATTTAATTAAAAAATATTAAATATTTTGAGATCATATACAAGTATAATGTTAATTATATTAAGATATGTAAAATAATGCATGTATAAAATTATGATAATATTTTTGCCATTTTATTGCATTAAAAAACTTATAGGACATTCTCGTATACCTATTACTATTTATTTTGAAGAATGAGTGATATTTATTTTTTAGTTATACCATTGAGAATAATAGTGAAAGTAATTGAATATGTAACAAGAACACTTGATAACTTTTGAACGTGTATCCTCCTTGTTTAAGTTATGCTTAATATATGTGTCATAGGGAATATAATCTAAATTATAATTTTGTGTTCAAGTTTGAATTACAAAATTGTCGAAAAAAAGTATAAAATTAATTTTATTTATTTATTTATAAGTTAAGAGAAGAATTTTATCGATCACGATTTAAGATGCACATTATCATAGTCATAAGTCATAACAATTTCAAACTTATAGGTTAATGGCTATTAGAAGTAGTCATCTATGGATGAATGGATTTGTATTACCCAGCAATAAAGGCCACAACTCTCTTTAGTAAATATATGCGAGAAGCCCTCTTGTTCTAACATTAATTTAATCCTTTCAATATTCTTAAGCCTTATAAATACAATCTTTTAATTAATCAACCAATTCATTCCGCCCTTAAGAAAATAAAATAAAATAGAAAAAAATGTTTAAAAAAGTCACATGTATGCTTGTTCGAGCAATTCTATTAATGATATTATGTACTACTACAACAACTGTTGTTGGAGATGACACAACACCCATTCCAGAAGATATATCAAAAGTAAATAATTGGTTTAGTGACAACATAAAACCTTATACAGAGCGTAAAGCTACACTTGATCCTGCATTAGTCACAGCTGAAGATGGTTATAAAGTTATCAAGGTAATGAAAAATGGTGGAGATTTCAAAACCATCACAGATGCCATTAAAAGCATTCCCACAGGAAATACTAAACGTGCCATAATTTACATCGAGGGAGGAGTTTATCAAGAAAAAATAAAAATTGAAAGAACAAAACCTTTTATCACTTTTTATGGCTCACCAAATAACATGCCAAGCATAACATTTGCTGGCACTGCAGCACAATATGGAACCGTTGATAGTGCCACTTTGATCGTGGAATCTGATTACTTTAGTGCAGTTAATGTTATTATCAAGGTATTTATATATGTCTATCTTATTAGTATATACATTTGCGTATGTGGTATTTTTCATTTTGGAAAATTTTATCCTTGATAATTTTTATTTTGAACGATTTTATCTAATTATTTACTTTAATTATAATATATATTATTCATTTTATAAATCAATTTCTTGAAATTGCCAAAATACTTTTTAGTAAGAAATTTTAAAACTGGGTGATTTTTTTATGTAAGTTATATATATATATATATATATATATATATATATATATATGATCTTTAATCTTATTTTTTTTATTTTTATAATTTTGTGTGTTAATAATCTTAGAATAGCGCACCAAAGCCTAATGGAGCTGCAAAAGGAGCACAAGCCGTTGCATTCAGAATCTCGGGAGACAAAGCTGCATTTTATAATTGCAAAATAATTGGATTTCAAGATACTCTATGTGACGATAGAGGCTTTCATTTCTTTAAGGATTGTCACGTTGAAGGCACAGTTGATTTTATCTTCGGAAGTGGAACATCTCTATATTTGGTATATTTATATCTCAATAAAATTATAAAATTGTTTTAATTTAAATTATTATTTTACTAATCATAAAGAGTAAATAATACAGAACACTGACATACAAGTAGTTGGAGATCAAGGATTAACAGTTATCACTGCCCAAGCAAGAGAAAATGAAAAAGAGCTCACCTAGGTTATTCATTTGTACATGGAAAAATAACTGGATCTAGTAATGGTACATATTTAGGTCGAGCTTGGAAGTCTAGACCTAGAGTCGTTTATTCTTATACCACCATGAGCAATGTAGTCAATCCTGATGGTTGGAGTGACAACTTTAACCCTCAAAATGATAAGTATGTGATGAATTTAATATATCATTGTTGATTAAGTATTAAATAAAAATATTTAAAAGAGGAAAAAATTGAATTGGATAGATTTTTTATATATTTTTAAATTTTTACAGGACTGTATTCTACGGAGAGTACAAATGCATGGGACCTGGTTCTAATCTTAGTGGCAAACGAGTACAATACATGAAAAAGCTAAGTGATGAAGAAGTCAAACCTTTTCTCACTCTTGGTTATATTTTAGGTTCTAAATGGTTGCTTCCTCCTCCGAATCTAAAGATGTAAGAGTATTCAAGAGGATCTACATCTATTTATATCTGTGAAGTTATTTTGATCATAATTTTAAAAAATCATAGAAATTGAAGAAATGTTTCTCTAAAAAAATATAATATTTTAGAACAAATATAATTTTGTTATATTATTTTCAATTTTTGTTATATGATATATATGTATAAGAATACACTTTATTTGCTTACTAGTATTACTAAAAATAAAAAAAAAGTGGAAGCATAATGGTAATAGTATTTATTAATTTTAAATTTTCATCAAAAATACGCCTGAGTTTAATGCTTATTGCATATTTGCATAGTTTGAAAAAAAATAAAGTCAAGTATTTTAATTTTAAAAATTATAAGTGATTTATCGAGAGTTATTTTATTATTTACAATTACATGTTTAATTTACACTAAATATTATTCTCTAAAAAAGCATAATGGTGCAAATCAAAAATATAAACCTTATATGATGAATACAAGTGGTAACTTTGATGGAAGATTAGTTGTCATTTATATAAAGAAGTTTTGATCTAAGTTGTATCTTAAATATTTATTAATAAAATTTAATTTAATTTAATTTTAAAAAATAAATAAAAGAGGTATATAAATATATATCCCGATTTTCTTATTTTGACAAATAATTTATTGGTGATTATTTTATATTATAAATTTTGTATTTACATCCACACTAAATATTAAAATAAATTCACTTAAAATATATATAGATGACACTTTAGGAGAAATCCTACGGAAAAATAGCTCGATTCCAGCATAATAAAAAGCTTAACACCGCACATTCTTATTACTTAATTTTCATATAGAAAAAGGAAAAAAAAGGTCGTATTATTCCAAACCCCAAGTATAATATTCCATCTCTCCCACTTCACACCTTAGAATGCACTATTCATGTATGTATATATATATAATTGAGAATTAAGATAGTTTTAATTTTTTTTAAATTTTTGAAATAAAGTTGATGAATAAGAGGTTTGAAATAGTTGACAAGAAACAATCTATCATTAAAAAAAGTTAATTTTTGAGAAAAGAATAACAAATAAACATAATTAAAAAGAGAATATGATTTTTTTGGCATAAAGAAATTATTGAAGGAAGCTAACAAAATTTTAGAACAAAGTTTCGTTAAAACAATTAATCATATCAATAAAACTACAATAAAGGCACAACTAGGTGTACATAATGCTTGTTATGTATTTTTTAATTTTAAAGAGTTTTTTTATATGTAAAATTTAAAAATATATAAGGTAAAATAAAAACTATTATGCTTAATATGTGATTTTTTTTAATTATGTGTGGTTGTACGTGCCACACGATGATGTCGTACCTCGATTGGCAATAAAGTGCAACAATTCAACCCTCTCAATGCAATGGCCATAGGTGACAAGGTGAGAGGTCCATAGGCCATAGCCACCCTTAACACATAATCCAAAGAAGAAAACGAAAGGTACAATATTACAAAATAGTACATATAGACAAAGGTTGCAATCACCAAAACCAAAATAAAATACTCATGGCTACCTCCCATCTTTCTTTCCAAATTCTCCTTCCTCATCACTCTACTCCTTCTCTACATCATCCGTCCTATTTCGTCTGTGTCTCAACTCGTTGTCGACTCGACCTAAGAAATCAGGTTCATGCCTATGACCTATTGGGTGATTTTGGTGCTAGAGATTTAGTGATTTTAGTGGCAGACATAAATTCCTTGTTGAGATAGAAAGTGAGTTTGGAGATAAGGTTTAGGGAAATTTTAGCACTGAGCACAAAATTTTTATCCCCAATTTGTCAACTCTTTCTCTTGCCCCATTATAGTGTATTCCCATCTATCCTCTTCAAACTCCATTGTTAGAAGAGGATGGGAAGACACTCTTTAAGAAAGTGAAACTTTCTCTCTGTTTATTCCTTTTTCTTCTTACCTTTATAGTGTTTGGTGAAACGTCATTGTGAGGCATTGCTGATAATTCTACATTGTTATGTAAACTTGAGGAACGTATAATGCTTTTAGAAAGTATGATTGAATTGATATCTCAAAATTGAGCCTCTATGTCCCATTAGTATAGGTCAATCACTTTGTTTAGTGGTTAGGGATCTGTTTTGATTGTTTTTCACCAAAAGAATTATGCAATACTTCATTTTAAGCTTAACATTCATTAATTGTCTTAACCCAATAGCTCTTATGGGTTTTTATAAGACAATGAACTATCATTCTAAAAGGTTAACCCAATGAGTAGGGTTGACTCGTGCATTTATAAACTCATGTTCTCATTTATAAATTCATATTCTCAAACAAAATCACTTAGTTCCTTAGATCCACATTCCATTTTTTATCAAAGGTTTTGAGAATCCTTTCAAGATCCTCCTAGTTCAACAACCTTCTCTTGAACTTTGACTTGACTTTTAAACCACTTTAAAAACAATCTATTTGAAGCCCAAAAAAACAATCTTTTAAGGATACCATTTTATAATTCCTATATTAATATAAAGCTCAAATGGCCATTTAGTATCATAAGTTCTTCAAAGTCAACTTTATAATTCTTCCTAAAGTTTGTTGATTTGTGCTTCTAGGTTATGGGCTGAAGGTTTATAAACGATGAAGGTTGGCTTAAACTACAATGTTTATGGAAGTTTAGAGATTATGAATGTGGTATTGAGCTCATCAATAGAATAAAAAAGACTGTAAAAGCAGCACAACATTTTCCAAATCTCCACTTGGAAATCACAATCAAGTCAGGGTAGATCTTTTAACAAATTTTTTCCTTCTTAAAATTTAACTTCCATCTAATTCTAGACCTCTCATATTTCCATTAATTAAGGCTAAATTTAATGAAATTTTACATGGTCTATGAAATGTGTTCGTTTTTGTAGGAGGATTGAGCATGAACGATTTCATTGTTGCTACAAAAATAGATGAAATAAAAACCTCAGATCTTGCTATGAGAAAAAGAGTTTGTGCTTAAATCTAAGAGTGTAATTTTCTTGGAAATACTCAAAAATCAATCTGTAATGTGTTTTATTGATCAAATTTATAAGATAATTTGAATTCAGTATGAGGTAAGGAAACAACTCTATGGTCTAAATAGATATTTGAGTTTGATTAAGAAAAAAAATTATAATCAATTAATTGGAACACCTAGTGTGATTGGTTAAGACTTATGAGAAAACCAAGTATAACGTTTCCCTAAACCCAAGAATAGCTGAATATACATCTTTTCCAAATTTCACCCAATCAAGATAAGGAAGAAAGAAAATAGAATACATGTAGTCTAGTAGAATCATAACCCACGGTTTACGTTATAGATTATACGGATAGTGAGATACACTTAGGCACTTCCTTGAGAAAACTTGAATTAGATGTAAAAGGAACCAAACACTTAGTAGGGACCCTACTTGACAATTATCTCTCCTACCACAAATGAAAGCCTCATCTCATTTGGTATTAATCTTAAACGTTAAAAATGAGAAGAATGACCTTAATATTGAAACACAAACATGCAAATTAGAGTTTGAATCCATATTGGAAGATAACGATAATGATTGAATATACTGCATTAGAATCACATCCCCCATGCAACTTATGTGAAGAAGTCTGTATATCAAATCTGCTAGTATTTGATTGTGCTGTATGTATAAATCCACAAGAATTACAGAATTCTATGCGTTAATGTATATCTAGTAATAGATTAATGTATATCTAGTTACTTTAGGCATATCTAATTTACTTGTAACTCCTATATAAAGGCATTATGTATATTCCTTAATAGACATGAAATACAATACAATCATTAAGTATTTCTAACATGGTTTCAGAGCAACAACTATAACATTTCTTTTAACAGTCTTGTCTCTTTTGGTGTTACTCCACCCTTATCGCTTCTTCCATCACAACAACCACTATAGCCACTCATTGTTGAACCTTTGACGTCTTTCAATCGTTGTCCTTAGGTTTTGGGTCTATAGTCGCCGTCATTGAGGAGTCCCACACCACACAAACCACTGTAATCATCATCTCTGCCGTGCATCTTACTCTAATAACCTTTCTGCAGGTACCACAGTGATCGGGCTGCCCTGATCTACACAACCGTGGAAGCCTCACCACCATTGGAGTCAAAACGTGCCCTCATGTGGCTCACAAAGGAAATAGAACTCTTCCTCACGCACTCATGCGCTGCCATGCATGTTGCTTCGATAACATTTATACAAGTTCCATAGCAATCGGCTCACCCCGATCTATACAACCATAGAATTCCCATAACCATCCTCGTCCTCACGCACCGTACACAAGAGCTACGCCTCTTCCTCGTGCACTTCACACACAACCCTCAGGTCATGCTAATGTCATCAGTGCGGCACACTACCACCTAACACTGATGTCATCACCATGTCACCTAGGGCTGACTAATCGTTGACTTTTTTCAAATCATGTTCTTCCTACCCACTTTTTTGCGTTGCCTTCATTTTTGCAGTTTTTTTTCATATTGTGTTTCTAAATGGTAAAAAGGATGTTTTTATTCCTTACCCCATCAATATTGTATTGGAGAGAACTCGAAATTACTTATCTTGATCTTAAACTATACACAATTTTCTTAAGGGTCACATGCTCTAGCATTACTGTATTGGTGCAATTATCATTCGTGTCAAAAGAGCAAGAGAAGAAGATGCTGCCTTCCTTGGTCGTAAGATTGAATGGGATAGTCACAACCACATGATCCTCACATGGATTTGGAATACTTCTATTCCCTCCATCTCCAATCTGTTGGGCAACTTTGATGATACCAAATCAACATGGGATATGTTGGCCAAAAGGTACTCCACTACTTATAGATCCATGAAATATCAGTTAGTAGTTTAATTGCATAAACTTCAACAGGAACCAGGGTAATCCATCAATGAATACTATGATCAGCTTTGCTTCCTTTGGGACCAAATTGACCTTTGTGATTCAATTTGGGCATGCCCAATGGATGCTCAACAATATGCTATAATTAGGGATTATTTTTGTCTCTATGAGTTCCTTATGCCACTTCATAAGGACTTTGAGCCCATCCAAGGTCAGCTTCTTAATCGTAGTCCTCATCCCTCTCTTAATACTACTGTAAATGAGTTGGTTAGATAAGAAGCTTGGTTTGCAACCCTTCAAGCCCAAAATAAGTTCTACAATTATTGCAAGCATCATGGTCACACCATTGAGACTTGTTACCGTTGCAACAAATCTACTACTGTTGTTGATAATACTGAGCCTACTTCGATGATGCCTTCTAGTTCAATAGAGTTCTAGTCTTCTGGATCCACTATTAACCTCTCCTCCACTGAACTATAGGAGATCATAACTCAGGCTATTCGTATGGATTGTAATGCATCTTTTTCCACTACTCTCTCAATTCTTCCTAGTAAGTCTAAAACTTGGCTTTTTTATTCTACATGTTGTAATCATGTGACACCTTACTCATATTTATTCTCCAAACTTGACAATGCACCACATCCTCTTAATATTCATATAGTTGATGGTTCCACCATGCATGGGAATAGTCTAGGTTTTGTTCTTACCTCTAACCTCTCTGTTCCTAGGGTCTTCCATGTACTTGACCTATCCTATAATTTTGGCTATGTGGGAAAATTAGCTGAACTAGGATATTGCCTTATTTTTGACTATTCTAGGTGTATTGTGCAAGATCCGAGGATGGGGTAAGAGCTTAGGACCGTTCCTAGGTCGAGCGTATGTTTCCCGTGAAGAATCTTCATCTTCTACCTGTTGCTCCTATCTTTGTTGCTACTGCAATTTCTTCCTTAACTTTTCTTGCACTTTGGAATTCTCATCTTGGTCATGCCCCATACACTCGGGTATAACAGTTAGCTTCCAAAGGTCTGTTGGGTTCTGTCTCCAAAGACAATTTTGATTGTAATTCATGCCAGTTAGGAAAATAGCCATTTTTACCTTTCAATAATAGTGAATCTATCTCGAATAGTATTTTTGAGTTAATTCACTTTGATGTCTAAGGACCTTCTATTGTTACTAGTATTGGTGAATCTCGATATTTTTTTGTTTTTATTGATGATTATGCTCGTTATAGTTGGATCTTTCCTATGAAATCTCATTCTAAAATTTTACCAATATACAGTAACTTTGCAAAAATGGTTGAAACATAATTCTCCAAACATATCAAAACTTTTCGATCTAATAATGCTCTTGAATATACTCAAAATTGTTTTCAAGCTCTGTTACATTCCTATGGAACTGTACATCATCTAACCTATCCAGAAACCTCTAAATAAAAAGGTCTAATTGAAAGAAAACTTCGTCATATTCTTGACACTGTTCATGCTCTTCTTCTTTTTGCCAAATTTCCTACCCCATTTTGGGGTGAAGCCATTCTTCATGTTGTTCATGCCATTAATCACATTCCAAGCACTTCCATTCATAATCAGACTCTGTATGAGAACCTTTTTGGTTATCCCCTAACTATCATTACCTTCGCTCCTTCAGCTCTGCCTGTTTCATTCTTCTTCAGCCTTATGAGAACAATAAACTTAAGCCTAATTATAGACTTTGTTGTTTCCTTAGTTATGATGAAACTTAAAAAGGTTATCGGTGCTACGATCCTATCTCTCATCATCTTCGTGTTTCCCGTAATGTTGTCTTTTGGGTGCTACAAATACTCTTGATCCTCCTTTGGACTTTTCTATTCAATCTTCAGATATTTTTGATGATTCTCCTAAACAGGTTGTATAAGAACATGTTAATGACGAGCTAACACACCTTGAGCATAAGTCCCCTGCTCTTGCTCTACCTAAAGATCCTCCATAAGACATTCCACCTCGCCACTCAACCTGGGTAAGATTCATTCCTGTATATTTACTTAACTATCATTGTTACACTCCACGAGCCTCACACCTATCATGAGGCATCTACTAACCCTTTATGGTCGAATGCAATGACATAAGAAATTGATGCATTAACCAAAAACCATACTTAGGATCTAGTTACTTTCCCTCCTCGTCAACCTGTGGTTGGTTATAAGTGGATTTATAAGATCAAGACTCACTCTGATGGGTCCATCAAGTGCTATAAGGCTAGTCTTATTGAAAAAGGTTTCACACAAGAGTATGAGATTGATTATGAAGAGACTTTTACTCCAATTGCTCATATTTCCTCTGTTCGTACCCTCTTAGTTGTTGCCGTTGAAAGTAAATGTGACCTTTTTCTAATGGATGTTAAAAAATGCATTCCTTAATGGGGATCTGCATGAAGAAGTCTATATGCAACCTCCTCCTGGTCTTTCTGTTGAAACAAACAAGTCTTGTCATCTTTGACGTGCACTTTATGGCTTTAAACATGCTCCACGAGGATGGATTGCCAAGTTCAACTCCACCATCCTTCGCTTGGGTTACACTGCCAGTCCTTATGATTTTGCCTTATTTCTTCATCATCATGATAAAGGCATCATTTTTTTCTCCTATATATGGATGATATGATCATAACTAGTGATGGCCTTAGTGGCATTCAAAAACTCAAAGATTTTCTTAGTCAACAATTTGAGATGAAAGACCTTGGATATCTCAACTATTTCTTGGGTCTTGAGATCACTCGTTCCATAAATGGTCTTTATATAACTTAAGCCAAGTATGTAACTGACCTTTTATCTCGAGCTGGACTCACTAACAACAAGACTGTTGACACTCTAGTTGAACTTAATACGCATCTGACACCCTCGGGAGGGAACTATTGTCTAATCCCTCTCTTTATAGATGATTGGTTGGAAGCCTGGTTTATCTCATAGTTACACTCACTAACAACAAGACTGTTGACACTCTAGTTGAACTTAATACGCATCTGACACCCTCGGGAGGGAACTATTGTCTAATCCCTCTCTTTACAGATGATTGGTTGGAAGCCTGGTTTATCTCATAGTTACTCGTCCAAACATTTCTTATGTTGTTCATCAGGTAAGCTAGTATTTGTTTGCTCCATGATCGACTCATTATGTTGTTGTTCTACACAACCTATGATACTTGAAGGGCATTCTCTTCCATGGCCTTTTCTACTCAGCTCAGTCTCCTCTTGTACTTCGTGCATTATCTGATGTTGATTGGGAAAGAGATCTCACTGATTGTAAGTCCACTATAGGTTATTGCTTTCTCCTTAGTTCTTCTTTGACTTATTGGCGAAGTAAGAAACAAACTTTCATGGCCTAGTCCAGTATTGAAGCTGAATATTGTGCTCTTATTGATACCACACCTGAGCTCATTTGGCTATGATGGCTTCTTAATGATTTGGGTATGTCCACATCCTCTACTACTCCCCTTTATTGTGACAATCAGAGTGTTATTCATATTGCTCGCAACAATGTCTTCCATGAATGGACTAAACATATCGAGATCGATTGTCACTTTATTCATTCTCATCTTATCCTTGGTGCTCTCAAGCTTTTCCCCGTCTCCTCCAATGATCAACTTGCAAATATCTTCATTAAGGTACTTCCTAAAGGACGCACTTGTAATTTAGTTGAGAACCTCAAGCTGGTCTCACATCCATCTTGAGTTTGAGGGAGGCTGTTAATGTATATCTAGTAATGTATATGATATCTGTTAATGTATATCTAGTTACTTTAGGCATATCTAGTTTACTTGTAACTCCTATATAAAGTCACCATGTATATTCCTTAATAGACATGAAATACAATACAATCATTAAGTATTTCTAATACTATGCACATAATGATTGGAAATAAATAAAGTAGCACTCGAAAAAAGAAATAAAACATGAACTTCATTTTAAGTATGACCGTACGAAGGCCGGCCAGTTATTGTGCCCACCTCCATATATGACCTCAAGTAATAAATATCAATGGCATACTATATCAGACCAAGGAAAGTATAGAAATAAATCAAGAAGATAGAAAGAAGAAAAACATCAACCAAGTGAAACTTACTAGTGCATAGTTCACAAGCATAGAATATTTTCTCATAACCTTCAAAAAGTAGTTTCTTTTGGTGTCCATATTTCTTTGCATTAAGAGCATCCTTTTTCAGTAGATCATCTGTATCATCCTATCCTCTCCTTTGAAAAATACAAAAAGGCGAGGCCTACCACTACTATTTGCATCTCCGTTGCTCTTCTA
Organism: Hippophae gyantsensis; assembly: GCA_030763125.1. NCBI lineage: Eukaryota > Viridiplantae > Streptophyta > Magnoliopsida > Rosales > Elaeagnaceae > Hippophae > Hippophae gyantsensis. The sequence continues at coordinate 29,275,831 of CM061030.1, forward strand.
AACAAACTTTAACAATCTCTTAAGTCCTTTTGGTGCATCTTTTTGATAGACTATTGAAGGAGGATTTTCAGCATTTCCCCACTCAATATTATATGGTTCATTACTCTATTTTTGCATAATTTGAGACAAAGAATGTTGGACCCATGGACTTGACAAACCCAGTGGTATAGTGTTGGTCGAAGAGCTCAGTTGACATGTGCTCTCATTGTGTGAAGATATGACCTGCTCCTCTAGTTCCACCCAAGTTAATGGAGATATACTTTATTCTTTATCTTGAATTTCAAGAGATAATTATTCAACGTTAGTCAAAGTCAAGGACCTAGATTCTCTAACTCCTCTACTACGTCTTGTTATCTATATGTCACTACTAGCCATCTTACTAAGCAGTTTCCTAGATATGTGAGGAGTACATCTTGGATTTCACCACCTTTTTATCCCCTATATTCCATGACAGAATGTAAATCATGTGAATCATCTAAGCATATTCAAGCAAGATGTAATATGCTTCTTAGCAATAGTGTGAAAAGAAATAGATCAACTCCAAAATTTCTACCTTGCCTTGTTTACATGGATAACTCAATTGGATTTCCTAAATTTTATAATCAAAATAAAACCCAAGTTTTGTATGCTTTTCATGCTCATATTATTCAAAAACTACCTCTAAACGCAATCGCCCCTCATAAATTCTTTAAACAGAGTTATGTTGTTTGATCACTATCTTCGGGTGATCAATATAGAATTGAGCAACTTACTTATTTTGTCTCTACTTTTCTCTATTATGTTTGTAGTACTTTTGTAAATGACCTTTGTGTTACATTTTTATTTACCTACTTATTTTATCTCCCTTTACTACAATAAATATATTGTTGTTATCACATTAGCACTTTCTTTTTCTCCTTTCTTTCTCTTCTCAGGATAATCCTGCAAGTTTTCCTACCCTATTATCATATTGTTTATGAATTAAACTTTTTAGAGAGGGACCAATGATGTTTTATGGCTAGGAAGCTTTTGACTAGAATTAAATGTGGTTATTTTGACATGTGTATTCCTTGAGCGTATGTATGAATAAATTATTATGTTGAATTTGAATAAACCTTTTTATTTTACACATTCCATAACTCTATGAATATTTATGGACATTTTGAGAATTTTGTGTGGATTTCATGATTTGATGATTTGTTTGGCTCTGACAAGCTCTAGAATCCACTTTAGTCCCTTTGAGGAAAAATCTTGGGTACCGCCTAGATACAAAGAAGATTTCTGTCTTCTTTGGATCATTTGAACCTTTCCAGTCACCTCTGATTACTTATATCCATTTTTACTCCTTTTTGAGCCTTCGTGTCAATCCTTTTCATTGTACCCTTTTAAAACTTGCCTAAATGCTTTGTCCCACTTACCATATGCATCTTTTGTAGAGAAAATGTGTTCTGAGTTTGTTTGTGTCACCTTTTTGGTTTCTATTAAAAGGGGGAAGAAAAGAATGAAAAGAATGATGATGTTAAAAAAGGGGGAAGAATGTGAAAAATAATGTTGTTACAATATATAAATAAAAAGAGGAAGAAAACAGGGTATAAGTTATTGAACATAATTTGTTTTTCTCACAACTTTGTTTGTGACTGAGTTTTGACAAGTAAGGAGAAAGAAACCCATGTTCGAGGGTTTTTTTTGTAAAGGACGTGAACTTATTAGATAGTTCTTGAATAGACAAAGGTGTGTTTAAGCGTAATGCTAATATTTATCCTACCTATACCTCAATCTATCATTACTAGCTTTGTGAGACCTAATGATTTCCTCTAGGTTGAAACTTACATTAGCGGAGAGAGATACTAAATATGGACTTAAAAAGTTTGGTACAATTTAAGTCTATATTTCTATTTGCTTGTTCACTTAAGCATATCTTGATGGCATATAAAGTAAATAAGTTTAGCATATCACACACAATGCATATCATCAAAAACTTAGTCATATCCTTACATGAATGCATTATAGAATGATATCCTTGTGGATATTTTTGTTGAATGTTTTGGTTAATCCCAAAAGGCCCTCTGTTTTTCCTTCCTATCCCACCTTCTATTTCTTTCACTAGTTTCTTTACAATAGTTATGCTTAGAGGATGTAGAGTTATCCTAACTTGAGATGATATTAGTAATTTATTATCTTTTCATGTTGTGTAGTTTCATTCTTTTCTTGTTATCTTTGTTGAGTTTGAAATTATCTTGGATATGCATCATTTTCACCTTTTTCTCAATGTGTTACGACTTCTTATCATCTTGTTGTACCTCATATTCATGTTCACCTATTTCTTCAGCCTCAGTCAGACTTTGCTCAACCAGTTCTAAAGGCCCTTTCTACTCTGGTACTTCTTTTATTAGCCAATTGTTCTCTTTATTTATTTATTTGGTGGAGATGAACACTTTGTTTGCCTTGAGCTCAACCATTCTTTTTACTAGTTTGCTACTAAAGTTTTCAACTCTCAAACTACCACGCCAAAGTCTACCCTTACCATATATCCTTACTCTAGTGTATCATCCTTAAGTGTTTATTTAACATGTTTACTATGTATGGTGGAGATGTGTTCAATTTTCCTTTTTTGATTGACCACTCTTTTGATTTATTTGCTAATAACTTTATCAACCCATAAAATTCGACAACACCACCCGCTATCCCTTTTGATGCTGGATAGTCTTCTCGTAGTAGTGTTCAAGAAGATGACTAGAAAAGGAGATGGAGAGTTTTGATCTAGTTTATGTCATTGTACTTTCATTTATTTCACACTGCTTTAGTTTATTTTTGAACTTATCTTTGTGTAATAAAGTTTTTTTAATGAATATTAGTTTAATGTTATTTTTCATATATGACTCATTTTATTTTCCTTAATTCTATCTTCTTTGTTGCATTTTTATTAGAATTATTTGATATTTGTATTCTTCTCTCCTTCATATAGAGGTGTTCATTTGACTTTCAATATAAAAAAAGAGAAAAGTTTATGTACATAAAAATGTATTTGTTACACTTATGTATGTCGCATTGATTATTAGAGTAGGATTGCACTATGTACTATTATCTAACTTGCATACATTTAGGGAGAGTGTTGCATGGAGTTAATGGGAGTTATGCATTTATGCTTGTGTTTGTACCTATCATTTTGTACTTATGTAAGGGTAACACAATAGTATGTGGAAAGACTACAAAATGTTTCTATCTGATACGTTCACAAGGTATGTTTGTTTCGTGTGTGCATGTTACAAATGTATATTGAAGTCTTCAAGCTTCATACATGTAGTGTTCTAAGACCATCATATTTCAAAGTGACATAGTAGATGAGTTATTACATAAAGATGGATGGAGCACACAAGATGGATATACTTGGTTTAAGTGTGTCTTTCGAGTTTGGATAAGGGTTAATGTTTTTTTTCATAGGAAAAAAACATCCTTAGGTCATGTTCATGATCATATCACGACAGATGTGAGTATGTATTTAGTTGTGCCATGTTTTCACATGAAAAGCCAAGTAGGGAGAGTATAAGTCTCGTTGTACTTTGTACCTATAAGTTGGCTTCTCGTGAGCAAAACACATATTTGCTTAATTTACTTACTATGTTTATCCTCTTCTATGTAAGGTTGATTACTAATAACCAGTATCTTACACATACAGATAGTTAGGGGCACTTTGTATGCGAGCATGTATACACATACCACTATGTTCATATAATGCATGCTAGGTAGAGTGTTGTGGTTTTCGACGAGTGTGCTGAAGTTGTCACTTAAGTTTTTCATTCATTTAAAGTGTATGTATTTTTGGATGTTACTCGGTATTTTTGGTAACAAAAAAAACCTCTCTTTTTTAGTACCTCACCAACAAGCTCACCACCATTCTGATGGCAAACAATATGGTTGGCGATATGGCAGGCGAAGTGGGCATCATAGTTCTATAAATACCTCTAATTTATCTCTACTCTTTACCCATTGTTTTAGTATCAAAATCCTACCAAAATTCTCACTAAGATTTATATCTGTTATTTAAATCATTTTGGAGAAATTACATTTGAATTTGAGTCATTTTGAGCTTAGTTATCAATTCATTTTTGGTGTTCCTACATGGTTTGAGTAACTATCTCACGTATATGATTTGAGTTCTATGGTAGACTATGTGTCCCTCTAAGTTATAAA